>CM067564.1:39573814-40194501 GCA_034336665.1 Luscinia megarhynchos
AAAGTGAGAACTCATGAGTTGAGATAAAGACAGTTTAATAGGTAAGGCAAAAACTGCACATACAAGCAAAGCAAAACAAGGAATTTATTCACCACTTCCCATGGGTGGGCAGGTGTTCAGCCATCTCCAGGACAGCAGGGCCCCATCACACATAATGGTCACTTGGGAAGACAAATGCCATCACTCCAAATGTCCCTCCCTTCCTTCTTCCTCTTACACCCAACTTTTATTGCCAGCATGATCCCATATGGTATGGAATATCCCTTTGATCAGTTGGAGTCAGCAGTCTTGGCTCTGCTCCCTCCCTATTCCTTGTGCACCCCCAACCCATTCACTTGTGGGGTGGGGTGAGAAAGCAAAAAGGTTGCTCTGATGCTGCCATAATAAAAGCATCTCTATTTTCTGACCCTGTTTCCAGCACGGATCCAAAACAGAGCCCCACATAAGCTACTATGAAGAAATTTAACTCTATTCCAGCCAAAACCAGGACTCAGAGGAAATACCAAAAGGTAGGAGGGGGCCTTTCCATGGAGACTGAAATAGAAAACAAAAGTGACAGCACAAGCTACCAAAAAGTGGTGTGTAGTTTTTCTGGGGAGAAATTCCTTTAAAAAAGAAAAAAGCTCTTTTAATGATGGGCACTATTTTCATTTTAGTAGTGTATATTTAAACATTGCAGGAGGCAATTTTAATTTTGTTCAAAGATGAGTGTGCTTATTTTATGGTATTCCAGAGTAAGAACTTTTCCCCAGAAAAGAATTGAGGGAAGGCTACCTCACTGAGAAGAAAAATAATTATTGCTGGATATTGGCATCATGTAGCATCTTATTCTTTGTCTTTCAGTTCTTGTGTAATATTTTAACATATATTTTGAAAACAAAAAGGCAGGAGAAATATATCCAGATACTTTTTCTTTTTTCCTCTTTTCCTGTTGAGAGTCAGAGCTCCTCAGAAGCATCACAGACCCATGGGGCTCTATACTGCTTTCCCCAGTGCTGCAAGATTGCTATTCAAAAAAGACTTCACAAAAGTCAAGTGAACATCCTACTCCAGTAAACAAGCCAGCATTGTTACAGGTAGGTTAGAAGGCATGAAAGATCTGTGACTAGTGAATGGATTAGTCATGAAAGATCACTGAACAAATAACTCAGTCTGGGGGAACGGCAAGGTGGTGTTGATTTCGAAAATAAGAATGGAATCTGAAAACTCTTTCCCTTGTGAGGCCTTTAACAAGACCTGGAGGAACTAAAGTATTGACACGGAAGTAGGTATGCTCTCAAGGCTTTAGAGCAGGTGGGATTTGTTTTCTGTGCAGAAAGGCACTTGCAGTACAAAAGCACTTGGTGCTCACAGTGCCGTGAGGGACCTAAGTCACATATGGAGCTATCGTAGCGTTTTGCCAGAGAGCATATCTTAACCAAAGTTAAAAGCATGTTTGGAATTTGTGCAAAGAGATGAGAGTTTTCATATATGAGGCACAAAATAAGCTTGTTTGGAATGCTCCTGCTAGAGCTTCTCCATGAGCTCCTGTGTCTGAAACAAGGAAAAATGCATTATGCATATCTGCAGTTCAGTGCTTATCCAGTATTCATCAGCAAAGTAAACCCGGTAAGCTGCAAATTTAGCTAAGCAAAATACACATCCGTGGGGCTATGGGAGGAAGTGTGATTGGAGGCTCAAAAACAAAGGTGAAAGAGTTCCAACTTGGTTTAGGAAACAGCATGAAATCTGAACAATAACTTGAAGTGTTAAAAATAATATATTTCCAGGTAGCTGTGTAAGCTCTGTGTACCCTTGATCAACTTTGGATGGGTTGTGGGAAAGGTCCTTCCTGTTGCCTGTGTCTTTTCACCTTATGCTCTGCTGCCCAGAGATGCAGAGCTATAAAAGATTTCATTTTGCAACAGTGATGTTACATTTTGTGGACAAGGAAGCCAGTGGGAGCATGGCTATGGAGTGGAGACTAGATCTGTCTGTGGTGGTCTGCAGCTGATGGGAAGGATTTGCTATAGAAAACATTTACTGGTCTCTCCCTGTGCTGTGTAGGATGTTTTCAGATCTTCTGAAGAAGGAGGTGAAGTGGGTGATGTGATTGCAAAGCTGACTTCTATCCCTCTTGTCCTCCATATTTCATGGATGCAGTTCCTATTGCAGAGGAGTGAAGTATGTCCCTTGAATGGCAAAGTAGTCTGACAGTGTAGCTGAAAATATGTTTCCAGTCAACTAGCTATGAGTAAGAGTTTAGTCTAGAAATCTGAACATAAGAATTTGACAACTTATTGAAGCCTAGGACCATTACTAGTGTTGCCTTGTTACAAATAGGGGCTTTCTGTGTTAGGGGCTTAACTGGTGTTAGCAGCTGAGGAACGTGCACCACAGCTGAGTATAGATTTCATCTATATGTGTTCGTAATGACCTACTAGATGATGTTTTGAAAAAAGCCATTTTAGACAGGTTTTTAAAGAAAACAAACCTATGACCTTTGTCTGAAACAAAGCCTTTCCTTATTCAATGTGCTCAGTAGGCTGGCATACTGGGAGGTAGTTGTGTTCTTTTGCTTTTTGTTTTCTTTTGTTTATTACTTTCCTTTGGCCCTTCCCATGAAATTGCTCCTGTGAAGTCTCATGCTGTTTGTTTGTAACAGTTGAATAAAATTGAAAACTTCTAATTATATCTAAGAGTGCTGCCACTTGACTTGAGTACTATATGAGATAAAAAAACCATGTTGCTCTATTTTTCAGCCGGTCTAATCTTGCAGTGTGACAGATAAGTTTTGTGAATTATGTTGATCATTATTTCTTTTAATTAGTTGTGTGGCAAATCAACATGAAACAGAAGAGTTCTTTCTAAAGAGAGACAATGTTGTTTTCCTCAGCCAGTTTGTTGTAGTCTGTGATGTCCAGTGTGGCTGTGCTGTCCATTTGACCTGTGGAGCATTAGGGGACAAGGAGGTTGTCATCATGCTTTCATTTCTTAGACCTTGTCAGATTGCTGAGGTTTTACCACAGACCAAGAAATCCTTATCCCCAAAACTAGCAGGCATCTGAAACATGAGCAAAGTGTTCTATGCAACTCATGTGTTGCACTTACCTTAAACTCACATTCCTTTTCTGCCCTTAGTTCTTGAGCCTTCAGAATAACCATCAGTCTTACCAAAATCTTTGTATGGAACAAAATCCCAATGCACTAAAACAAAACCAAAACCAATAAAAGAAAAAACAATAACAACAAAACCCAGCCACACAACAACAATGACAACCAAACAAAACAAACAAACAAAAAAATCAAACTGAGCTGTGCCAGAATAGAATCAGAGAATCACAGAATAAGGTTTCCTCCAACTCAAACCAAAGATTATCCAGTTCCAACCCCCCACCTTGGGTAGAGACAACACTAATACATTTTCTAATAAATGCTTTGGAGGGCAGAGCTGCAGGAATTTTGAAATGTACATATACTTTGGATACAGTAGACTCTGTCCAGAGCAGTAGGAATTGTGTGGGTGACTCTATATCCAGGCACTTTGCTCCAGACAGTTGGTGAATGGTTGGAACACTATTTTCATCTTTCATATCTTCCCATCATCTTCCTGGCCATGATTTTTCTGATGTATTTTAAAACAAATCTCCCAAAAATCCAGAACAAAACAAAGAAAAAATTTTTTTTTTTTTTTTTTAAATGGGCCTGAGAAATCAAACTTACTGTAACTCTTCTGGATATGCACAATGGAAAAAGCTAGAGATACACATAAGCATAATGGTGGGAATATCCCTAGATATGTATAATGGCTTTATGCCTGACTTGTAATTATACTCTGCTCTCCTTTGCCCCCCTTCATTCCTAATCTTCCCTTTCTTGCATCATCTCACCAACTAGAGCTCTTCTTGTCTGATGAGGTGCCCTATGTTCTACCAGCAGTTTGGTTTTTTATGGTTTATCTGCATGTAATTAGAAGTTTTCTGCATTTGTTCATTTCTGAAGAAGTTTCTGCATACTTTGGGGAAAGCACCAAGTGGAACTTGAGTTCTGTCAGCTATTCTCATAAAAGATGCTGTTGCTCTCTGGAGACCTGATCTCCCTAATATTGTTTTGATAGCAGGCTATTTTAAGCCACAGTCAAAAACAAAATAACCCCCAAATTTGATTGTTAAAAGAAGCACATGCCACAGACTTACAGTAAGTCTCTTGGAAAAAAGCCAGTGAGATTAAATGCTGTCTGTGAACTCCCAGATGGTGAAGCTAGCAAAAGATTACACTTAAAGATTGTGTGAAACCCTCCTAGTCACTGAGAAATAGTTATAAAATGTGGGATGCTTGAGAAATATTAAACAATAATTTGCATAACACTGACTTCCATTATCAAATGTAATTGCCACATTTTCAAGTTTTAATAATCCTCATTTTTCTGCACCTTTTATATCCTGTTAAAACCATCAAGATTTCCTAATTTCAGAATATGGTGGTATTTGTTGACAGTCATATATTAATGTGGTTTTTATAGGTTTTGCTACCAAAAAAAAAGGTTATTTTCTTCTCTTATTTCAATTTCAATGTCTGTTTCCAATCATTGCTACTGTGCCTTCTGTTTTAATCAGGACCTGGCAGAGGGACGGGAAGTGTAGGAGGACAGGCAATTGATGTTTAATCCTTCATATGATTTCTAATTTATACTAGGGCTGATTATACATGCATCTAGAGCAAATAGGCACACATGCATATGCTAAATAGAGATACATTTTCTTGCTACAAACAGTGTGTCATCCTCTATGGCCTCCGTGATTTGGGCCTGGTAAAATTCCTTGTTATCCATTTTCACTTCTTCACTGTTCTTGCAGATGGGAAAACCTTGATAAAGATCCAATGCTTGAGATGTTTCTTCAGAGATTTTCTCAAACTCTCACTTCTTAGATCAAAATTTGGCCCTTTTTATACTGAGTAATTAAAAAGGCTGCATAAATGACAGAATTCCCCTGAGTGGTTGTGATAATTGAGTGGTTGTGATAATTGAGTGGTTGTGTGATCATTTTATATGAAGGTTGCAATGTATCTAATGCTTTGTTTAAACACTAAATATAAGCCCTTGCAGGGTTGTGAAGGCAGGAGCATTGCTGCTGCTTTGTTACAGGGCTGGATTTGGCCCTTTTATCTCTTTGGTCCACATAGGCAAGGTATCTGTTCTGCAGAATTGCCCATTATTCCAGGGCTGAAAGCTTGGACGAGTGTCATAGCTGCTCCCTAAGGGTACTTTGCAGGCTCCCTGGTGGCATTTGTCAGCAGTGAGGAGTGCTGTGGGGAGAGCTCCATGCAGTTCTTTTGCTTGGGGTAAAGATTTCTTGTTTTTCTATTTGGTATGTAAAGAAAAAGGTAAAAAGAAATCTCTCTATTTTCACATCGTTCTCTGTATCTGTAATGACTGAGTTATTTCTGTATTATTGAGCGTTTCCTGCTCTGGTAATTACTGGTGTGTAGCATGCTGCCAAATGGTTTTATAAATCTGCAGAGACTGCAGCTAGCACGGGAAGTCTATTAAAATAACAGAGACTTTTGATTTATAGGGTTTCTCTCAAATTTTGAAATTTCCATGCTGCAGAGCACAAACACAGTGCTTACAACTTCATACTGCATTTTGAAGTCACCTTGACAAAATCTGGGGCTAATTTGGCTATCGTACTTCTTGGAATGAGAAGGGAAATCTACAGGGACACACCAATGGGAGTAAATGCAGGACAAGGCAAGTCACTTCCAGTGGAGACCTTTCCACTCTCTCAAAGCATGAGAGAGGCTGGTGTGCTTTGAAAGAGGAGAGAGCAGAAGAGGAGACCATGCAGAAGGTTTTAGAGATGAATCACTCCTTGGCATAAGGGGGCAGAGCTGAAGGCTTTGGGGTCTTGATAACTTGTGCCTTGCTTTTGAGCTGAGGTGTTGATGAAGAGACCCACTGTGCTTTACAGGCACCTTGGCCATCTCTCTCTGATGTCTCTCTGTCATGCCCCAGAACTGCAGGGTGAATAAGGTTTTACCTCTGCATATCACATTGCATGGGCACTGGGGGATGTTTTGGTGTCAGTATCCTTTAAAGAATGTTAGAAAAGCTGCAGGGTGAAGAATGGGGCTGTGGAAGTTACTCCAAAGACTAAGAAAGTGTCTTCGAGCAGGAGACTTGGATATAGCCTATCTGGTTGGGGGGAAAAAAAAAGGTTGAGAAATGAACTGATTAGATTTATGGAAAAAAGGAACTCTTTCCTCTTGTGAAGAAAAGCCAAAAAAGAGCTGAGGCCTGGAAGGTAAAACTGTTAATTCAAATGAAAAATGAAGCTCAAATCTGCAGTGGTGGGTAATTCAATGCTCCATCAGGGAAATCAGTGAAGCTCCTATCTTGTGCTCCAAACTTTCATGTGAACACACCAGAGACACCAAAATACTTCCAGAAACACAAATGACTGATGTTGATACAGAGATTTCAATCACACTTAAGGATCTGTGGTACATCAGTGATATGACTAGAAATTAACTTTTCTGGCTTCAGAATTCTCAAGTATACTTTTTAGAATACTTGTACTTTCATAGCAGTTGGGTATACTGGTTATAGCACTTGGCTGCAGTTTTTCACATACAACTACTTGATGGTGCATACACCACTCTAATCATGGCAGAGATTGTGACAGCTTTATTAGTAGCTGTGGAGATGCTCTGCACTTTCACCCATTTGGAAAACATCATCTTGGCTGGAGCTGTAATTAAGCAGGTAGGCAATTAGCTGAGCAGTGCCATGTATGTGCATGCAATAGGTGTGCTAGGTAGTGCTGGTAGCTGGTGACAGAGCTGTGAAAGGCAGGGTTGTGTGACAGCCCCAGGGAAGCAGCAGGGGAGTGATGTGGTGACAGTGACGTTTGGAGCGCTGCCCCTTGCAAAGAGGCAGCCTTCTCACTTCAGAGGAGCAGCAACCCACGGTTTCAAACTAACAAGGCTGAAATTTAAAAGTGGATCTTGAAGGTCGTTTCTCACAGTTGCTCTGTAAAATACCCAAAAAGGATTCTGTGAAAGCCCATCTTTGGTAGTTTACAGTGTTGAAAAAACTAATTTTAATTGGAGGGTGCCTGTACTTGGAGGATTTGTATTTCTACTGGGTTATTACTATATTGTCATATTTGCCATAGTACTGCTGTGACTGCTAGAAGATTACTAACTTTTATTTTGATTAATTCTGATTAATTAAAGGCGAGCATTTCGTCACCACATTTCCTTTTCCCTTTGATTTAATTTTATTCAGCCTCCAAGGGGCTATAAAATATCTATGAGCTTTCTGCAGCATCTACATAAATACTTAATTGTGAGGTAACTGTATTAATGGAATTTATTGTTCCTTATATGAGTTTAATGTTTACATGTCATTTCATAATGCAAGCAGTGGAAAAAAAAGCCTGCTAAATTCCATATATACAGAAAGTAATGGCTCCTTGTCAGAAACACTGTAAGGATTTCTGTATGTCTGTCTCCCTCTCTAAATATATCTCTGTAAGTATTAGAATAGATTTATAGACATATGAAACATATCTGTGTTTGTAAATATTTGTACATGTGTATATGTTTTAGTTTCCAACAGGATATGACAGACCATGTGAATGAGCTATTTGAGACCTCATATGTGCAGAAACCTTTCAGGACAGCTGGTTCAAGGCAGGGCTGACTTTTTAACTTGTGTGCTTTGCTTGGTTTTACCTTTCTGCTATAATTGTAAAGAGTAGTATTTTCATTACTAGTCTCTTTCCATCATCTTATTCTAGATTACTGGAGTTGGAAATACCATAATTGGGATGAAAGGATCAGAAGTGTATTATCCTTTGCCTGATTCAAAATATGTATTAAAGTGAAACTGATTTTCCAGAACAAACAAAAACCACTACATAACTCTGTGGACAATGTGAAGTCAAATGCAATGAAGGACAAATGCACACTTGTTTATCACATCTCTTAGGGGTAGATCCATTGAAGTTTGCAGGCGAAAATTTCCAAGCCAAACTTATCCAAGGAATAGGGCGCGAGCTCCAAGTTGAATACTCTGACTTCTTGAAAATACCTTGATTTATCTGTTCTCTTTGGCCAGGCCTGATTGTCAGTCAGAGTGGGTGTATTGGCCAGTGAGTCAGCAGCTGATTAACTAGGGATTGGGCATTACACAGGCTGACTCTTCCTCTGAAAGAAAGGTTGTGCAGAAGGAGCGGGAAATAATATTAGATTTGTTTCATCAGAAAAAGGGATAACACAGGAACTGTGGTGATATCTGGGACAGAAACAGGCATGGTGTTATGGTGTTTGGTCATCTCTGCTGCTATCAATCCAGTCTTCTGAAATGCAGAGGAGACAATGGAACTCTCTATTGACCTTCATGAGAGCATCAATGCCCTGGTTCCTAATTATTAATGTGCTAAAGCAAGGGCCAGTTGATACCACAGAGCAAAAATAAAACTTACCAGAAATAAGTGGAGTTTTTTTAGCTTTATGTTGAAGTATAATTTATTCTTAATGGAAATCTTTTTATAACTTCTTAGGCTGGGCATTTTAAAATATTGATTATAGAACTAGTGGTTTTAAGTGAAAAGATGCTTTATATGCCGCAACATAAGGGGGAAAGAGAACTCAGTTTGTGCCCTAGTTTATGGTGTTAAAGAGGTGTGAAGATTGCAGTCTTCCTTCTCTTCAGGGTAAAAAAAAAACAAATTAAGTTATAAAAGTGAAAGAAAAGCAAAAAATAAAAAACTCCTAATGCACAGAAGTAAAAAGTTATGGATAATTTTTTATAATTACATCTGTTAAAATACTTTATGCTCCAAAATACCATTTGGACCATTTACTTCTGCACTCTGACATCAGCTAACTAGAAGCCTAAACAATTTTGCTAAGAGTTTTTTCTCTTTAGCTGTAGTGCTCATTTCTTGTGGAGCATGTAGAAGAATTTGAGCACTGATGTTTTAGTTGGTTTCAAAAACAAATGTTCCATGGAGCACTTAGAACCTTTAGGTTTTAAAATAAGCTACCAAAGTATGCAGCAAAATCCATACTGTCTGTGCTAGTTCTTTTATCAACATTGACCAAAGGTGATGACATCCATCATCTAATACCATGCAGTAGCGAGGATCTGAAAGTTGAATGCTGCTAAACTTCCTTTGAAGTCTGAACATCAGGGTTATTTGATTAAATCTAATCTTTGTCAGGAGAATTTGACATTCATAGAACCACTAAATTTCAGAAAAGCTAGAAGTCTAACCTTGCCTCTTAAAAATTCACTTACACTGGTATAGTTGAGTTGGTGTATGCAATCTAAGACACAGGTATTGCTGGACTTTTCTGTGTTGTCTTGCTATTTTTTGCCTTCACACAAGAGAGCTGGGATATGACTTCATGGGGTTGGAGGATTAGCCTTTTTTTCTGATAATCTATTGAGGTATCTCAGCTTGCAATACAAATGAAATATCCATTGTTCGTATGAATTATTACCTTAGGGTTTAATTCTACATCTGTTGAAGTCAGTTAAGTGGCTTCCCTTTGGATTTAATTGAGAATGTGAGTCTTTGAAAATATATATGACTTGGTGGTGGAGGTTCTGAAAAAATAAATCTCTTCTACATGTATATCATTAGTCTGGTACAAAGGTGGTTTGACTTTCAAGTAGGAGAAAATAATTCTCCAGATACATATTTATCACTTTGACCTGTGCAAGTAAAAATTTTACTAAGATGGGGATACCTGGGAAATAAGTATTTTGTACCCAAATTACCTGAAAAATCAGCTCAGGGAAAAAGGAGTATTTTGCACATGCGATGCCATCTATTCTGGGCATTGTACACTAAACCTCAGTGGGGGGGGTTTGTTGTGGTTTTTTTTTTTGGTGGTGGTTTTTTTGTTGGCTTGGGTTTTTTTCCCCCCTTCCTAATACATTGCTATTGTGGTAGTGTTTAATCATGAGTTTGGAAAAGGATGCATGAGACCTTGTGTTAAAGTCCCAAAGCTAGTGTAGCAGGATGTTGTGTTGTGTTGATTGTTCCATGAGTGCTGCTCTGTCAGCTCTCAGTGATGTGGCTCATGTGAGGCAGCTCATGTTCTTTAGGGACATTCCCTGTTCTTGGGGTGCTTGTATGTTCCAGTGTGGGTTTGGAACTGGCTGGCTGTGCACACTCATAGTCTGGTGTGCCATTTGTGGTGTGTCATTGCCAGATGTGTTGTAGTGCTAGAGGACTAATCACAGTTGTCTTTAAAAAGTCAAAAACTCGCCCTTTTTTTGTTTTTTCATTGGATCTCTTGTTTCGGTAAAAGTGATTGGAAGAGTCTTTAGTTGTGACCAAAAGAGCCACAACTGACTTGAAAGGGACAATGTAAAAAATGGTGCTGGGAGGGTGTGAGCTGACATTGGTGGCTGAAGACTTGACTTGTGGTCACTGGTGGCTGGAAACCATCTCAGTAACTCTGTGTTGTCCGTGCTGCTGTGTACGGAGGCTTTCCCTGTCAGTGCTTTGTCCTTAACACTGGAAAAAATGTTACCCTAATGTCAGTGTTTGTCCTGGAGATTGGAGAAGGTGGAAGACCCTGGCCAGTCCAGGTGTTGTGTCCTGCTTATGCTTGACTGAGGAACTCAGGAGAGGAAAAAACTTGTCACCAGTGGGCAGGAAAGGCTGGCAGATGGGACTGATGCTGTGGTTGCTGTCAGAAGGGTGCAAGTGTACAAGCTGCTGTTATGGGGGGGGAGTGATCCAAAAGCTGGGCTGATGGCTGGTGATTGCTGGGTTGATTTGCTAATCGCTGGTTCTGTTCAGTTTCTGCTGGAAAACTCCTCCAGAGATATTGCAATCTGTAATTTTTAAAGATAAATGAACTGGTTGATGCTTCTTTCTGCAGTACCTTGCAGGTGTTGTGCCAGCTGAAGGGAATTGTTTTGCTGCAAATGAGTTGTATCTATTTATCCCACCTTGCTTGTGGAGGCCTTGTCCCTCAAATTGCAATGCACAAGTTGAGCAGTTTGCCTGGCAGCAGATGTGTGATGAGATGGCAAAAGCAGAAAGACAGAGACAGTGCAATGCAGAGCTATAGGAGCAAAATTAGAAATGAGCTGACTGAGATGAAGTGCTAAAAACTGAGTTCTGTTAATGCTATTGCAAGCCTGCAAGGCAGGCTGGATGGAGGAGGAGACTGAGGTTGCTGTCATTAAACAGGGGAGAGAAGAGGAAGCAAATGGATGCAGAACAGGGAAAGAATGAGTGGCCATGTGGAATGCATTAAAATAACTTTAAGGTGATGCACCCACACAGGGAGACAGCCTGGTGCCTGGCACAGCCAAGTCAGCAGAGATGCCTTGCAGGCCCCAGGCTCTTGCTGTAGGGTTTGTGCTGCCCAGTGTGCCGTGGCACGGGCTTCAAGCCAAACGCTGTTGGACTGACCGGGGCTTTGAGCCGTGCTTTTGGTGCTCTGGCTGTGCTTTGCTGCAGTTCTTCAAACCTCTTCAGGGCTGTTAGAGGACACACTGCAGGAGCTACTGATCCTGCCTTGCTTTGAGATTTGCCATTTTCTGGGTTTGGTTTAGAAGGTCTCATGGTGCCTTGTTCTTCATGATGCTTGAGATCCCAACAAATGCTGAAAGCTTTGAGCTCAGAACAACTGCTGCAATACCATTCCTAAATGACTGGGGTATTGCTGGGAAATTGGTGAATAGACTCAAAAGTCTAAAAGTCTCTCATGAAGGGGGCGGCTGATATCTTTCATACCTTAGAAGTCTAGAACTCATTTGGATTTATCACTTCAGAATTGCAGAGATCTGGGACAGGAATTTCAGATTTATGTAGTACGTAAAGTTACTTGATCTCAGTCTGATTTAGAAATTATTTTGAACATGTCTTTATTCGTTTAAGATAGTGGGAATAATCTTTTCACATTTTTTTTAAGAAAAATACTTGCCACAGAGATACATTCATCAAGATATGACTTAACTGTTTTTTGTGTAAGTTTAATAAATATTTTAGTGAAGTGACCTGAACAATTTTCTAGATGGTCCTAGAACTAAAAAATGTACCTGGTCTGTGAAAGCAGAAATATACTTACAGTATACCACAGGAAGTAAATTCTTGAGTTAGGACTGCTTGTTATGGAGAGGCTTCTATTAGATTACTTGACTTGCAAATATCTGTAATAACTATTTAAAAGAAAAACATTCTACTTAAACTTGGACATTCTTATGGTTGAAATCCTTATCTAAGAGTTCAGTTTGTTCAAAAAGGTAATTTCTGTCTGTTCTCCAACTAAAGAGTTTAGAAAGCATCATTCAAAATGTTAATTTCTTGTTGTTAATTTCTTCAAATTGTTGTTGATGTAAATAGCCTGAAACAAAGAAGTAAAACAGCCTTTTAGTCTCATGAAGCAAAATAGTTTGAAAATAAATTGTAAACACTGATAAAGAAATCAAAATCTCAGATGAGCCCAGTTCTTGAGTCCGTCTAATGCATTGCAGGGCTCATAACTTCCCTGCAGAGACACAGCTCTCTGCAACAGTCAGGGACTTCTCCCAGGGTTAGTTAGCAATTGGTGTTCCCCAGCAGCTTTCACTGGATTTACTTCTATTTCCTCAAAGTGTTTAATCAGTACTGCTAGTTGTTTTTTTTTGGCTAGGGTTTCTGTGCTTTCTTCTGCAAGAAGTGTTTTTCACTTCCACACTTGTGGAGTTAAAGGAAGCTTTGCCATTTGTTTCAGTGGAAGCAGAGTACAGCCAAGAGTAGCTGTGCATGTCTGGAATGTCAGTCTGCACATGCAGTTATTACATCTGAAGATCAATTTATGTAGTCAGCTGAAAATGTAACTTAATTACATGGTTCAGTGAGAAACTGTGTAGTACAGCTGTAGCTAGTGAAATCCAATGTGAAAGGAACACACAATTTCAAAACAGATTCATCATCTGTGTAAACCCTGAGAAAAAGGAGCTAAGTGAGGATTTTGGTTTTCTGGAAAAAACATGAATACAATGATACAGCACTTCAAACATGGTCTCTGCATACATGTTGAGGTTTTGTTTGTCAGTGGGTTTTTATGTTAGTTTTTTCATTGGTTGGTGTGGGGTTTTTTTCCCCTAAATAGGAGTGACTGAATTGTGGGTGCTGTCCCTTTGCAAGTGAAATTTTGGTCCAGTATTTCAATTTGAGAATTAGCATTGCAGGGAATCAAACCTCAGAAACCTGTGCTTTGAGAGCTTGGGTATAGAGCCTTACAGGAACTCTGTTTTCCAGATGTTTAGACAGTATTGAAGAGTAGATACAAGAACGTTCTCTAGTTTTGGTGGTCTGGAGAACATTTGGCTTTGCTTATGGGTACATCCTGGGAAGATCTTTGTGGGATCAGTGTTTCTGTGAAGAAATTGTGGAACAACTGATACATCTCTAGGAAACAGGTGCCTTGTTAGATAAATTTTCATCTTAATATGTAGTGTCTTTTGGAATCTCTTCACTAAATACTTTTTTGTAAAGCTCCTTTTACTGGACCAATGGTCTGCAAAATGGGGTGTGCAGGATGATCCCTTGGGGTGCAGGAGGGAAAATAGCAGAAAATGTATATAATTTAAAAATAAATTTGAAATTTAAAAATTACAAATATTTTATGAATAAATATATATATTGTGGGTGCATGGTCAAAATTCAATTTTATTGATGGAGTACACAATGAGGTGGAGTCACTGCATGGGACAGTAATGTATTGCCTCAGATACACAGAAATTACAAGAGTTAAGTCCTGTTAAAGTCTTTATTCTTTATGGGGAGTTTATTTAATTTAAAAATTCTTTTCTTTTTATTTACTCCTCCTGATGGGGTCTCCCCTTCTTTCCCTCAGGGTGTGCTGCCTGTGCAGCCAGTCTTCCTTGCATGGACAGAATGTCTCAACTGCTTCAGGTGGCTATCACTTCTACACACATTTACATTCCAGCCCAAGAACTTAGTAAAGCTTTATGGTATGTTTTGACATGCTATTATGCTAACAAAAAAAATGAAATTATGCTTTCTCTGTCAAGGATGAGTCATCCTGACTGCTTTTCTGTTGTACCAGTAAAGGCTGTCTTCACATTAGGGCCATGCTCTTTCCTAATTTATTCCAGCCTGGACCTTCCTGTTCTGAAGAATGGCAGATGTGGAGAGAAGAAGCCCAGGATTAAAAGCACTTTCTCATTCACCAGTCAGTCTTTGGAAAAGCAGGTGGATGAACCAAGTCCCTTCTTTGTTAAAGTTCCTATTTTGATTTGAGAGAGTGTTGTAAATGTTCTGATCACAATTGGCAATCCAAATACAACTGAAATTTGCTTGGTTTTGAGAGCTTATATTTAATGAAAAGTCCTGTTGATTGCTTTTTGTTGTTTATAAGGTTATCTTCTTTACAAAATCATTAACTTCAGAGTAAGGGGTTCATGATCTTGATTTTCTGCAGAGAATTTGAATGCATCACAGAGAAGGATGTTGCTTCAAAGCAGGTGCATCTTTTTGCTCTAAATATTTTTTAAAGGTGTGAGAAACATCCATTTTCATAGCCCTTTCTCTGGATATATGATTACTTTATGTAATGCACTTATTTTTTTCTTCTTTTATGCTGCTCCATGTCTCCTTGCCCACAGCCTCAGGCATTCAGTGGTTGCAGCCAGCCTCCCTCCTTGCTGGCAGGGGAGGTCACAGCCAGTGAGCTATGCTGTGCTGTCCTGGGCTGTGTCCATGGTGCTCAAGGTATCATTCTGGGTGGTGCAATGTTTGGTCTCTTTTGTTTAGGACTTTATAGTAATATTTAATTATACTGCTTCTTCAGATCTCTAGACTGTATGTATTACTTTTTCTACAATCACTGTTCTAGAGAGTGATCTTAGTAGCATTATTTGTGGACTTCCCTGCTCATTGAGAGTTTGATGTTGTTTATAGAAATCTTGGTCTGAGGATTCTAGAGCTCTTACAAAGGTGTATTTTTATCTGGAATCTGTATGCTAGCAGCTGTTACTACTGACCATAGGACCCTGGCTATAGATCTTTGTTTTCTATATTTTCTGGGGAATACCACACCATGCAAAATTATTTCAGAAATTATAACATTTCCTAGGGAGAATCCTGTTGCCCTAACCAAGATGCCCTAGGACATTTAAGAAAACCAAAAAAAAGGGAATTGCTACAAACAAATGTATGTCTACTTTTGAAATACCTATTTTTAAAAGTCAATTAAAAGGTAGGAAATATGAAAGGAAACTTTACATTATTATCTCAGGAATTTTTCTCAAAGCTGTTTGACTGATTATATGCACTGCTACCCAGATTTTGTACTGGATGTTTGACCTGATTATTTAATATTTTGTTTTGTTTAATTCTACAAAGTTTCATCCCTGCCAGCTGTCTACTGACTTCACTAATGACATTCCTCTTTTGCTCTCATTTGTTGTGAAGTCTACATAAGTGATCTCTGGAAAGAAGTAGGCTGTAAGTTCCAGTTGCGACTGTCACTGACCTTGCTGAAGTTGCTTTGCAGACTTTACCCTGGACATAGTTGCCTTGTACAGCACTCTGGAGTTAATGGGCAGGTACCAGCTCAAAAAAATGGGGCAACAGTAGAGATTTAGTCCAACCTGCACAGCTACCAATGGTAGTGTTTTTATGGGGTGGCACTTGCAGTGCAGGTTTGGGGATTTTTGCATTTTTCACTTACATCTTTAACTGGCTTGGATCTGTTTAACTGCATGGTAAGGCACCCATCAGAGGAACCTAAAAGCCTTGTTCCAAGTGTCTCTGGCTGACAGAATATGCTGAGCTGGGACCAGCCAGATTGAAAAAGGGCCACTTGTACCTAGGGTTGTTGCCCAGCTTTCTCCAGGAATCAGAATTTGCTGCTGCTAGTTTGACTATTAGTGCTTTTCTTGACTAATGTATGTCTAGTAGTCTTAATTGTTTTTGTTTGCTTTGTTGATCACTAGCAGTGATACTAATTTAGCTTTGAAGTTGAGCACTTCTTCTCCCAACCTAACACTATCAGTTTAGGAACAGACAAAGCTATTTTAAAAATAAATAAAATTTTAAAAAAAAACAGAGAGAGAGAGGAATAAGAAACAGAAACCTTCATTTTCAGTAGAAAATTTGTAGATATCCCACTCTTCCCTAATGTAGAAGCCATCCCATGCAAAACATGAAGGTTGCCTCTTCTGTTTGGCATGAGCTCCTGCTTATAGCCAGCTTCAGGCTTCCTGAGCTGGAGTGAAATTCAAAGGGAGTTAGGAGGAATAGTGACAGATCCAGATCATGTCAGCCCTGGAGCTGTGTCCTCCTGAGTCTCTATTTGAGCCCAGTTGGTAGAATTAACATTTTGTGACTGGGCATCTCCAGTGAGTGAATAAAATAAGTTGCTTCAGTTGTTTGGCTGGGCATGGAGAGGACAGATAAATTCTGTATAGCCCAAACTTGAAAAAGTTCAATTGCTTCCCTTACTGGTCATGCTCACCTGCAGCTGGGTGTTTGCAGGATTTGGTATTTTAACCCTAAGGTTCTGTTTTTGTTGTGTGCCTCTTTGCAGGAATGCCAATAGTGACAGGTGAAGTGCTTGAGTGTCAGCTGCTGGCTACTCCAGTGTGTCTCTGTGTCACAAGCAAGAATTGTTACACTGCAGTTGATATATTTGCAAAGGGCATTTTTCAACCAATTTTACATTCAGAGTTGGAATGTATTCCAGCAGGAAGAAGTAATCATGCTGAAGGGAGCTTTTGGGCAGCCCTGCACTTGCATTGCACGCAGGTCCACGCTTGGGATGGAGATGGCAGTGGTGCCATTTGTGGTGTCACATCTTGCCAGGCACAGCTCCTGGGCTGTCCCAGCAGCTTGCAGCTCCTTTGTTCCTCTTCCCCAGCAGATACAGAAGGGGGTCCTAAAACCTAGCACTGAAGTTCATAGATTGGAAGGAAAGAAGGAGTGCTGCTCTAATTAAATTTGATTGATTTTAGTGCTTTGTTTTTACTTCTGATTTGCCTGCTCTCTTTGCAGGTGGAAACAGTCCTAAAATTTTTTTGCTTTGCTATATGTAACTACTGTGTGGGTGTTGCTAGGAGAGATGGAAACAAGGGGCTGAGAAATTATCCCCATTTTTTTTATTAGGAGTGATATGTATTATTTGCCTGCTTTGGGGGACAGTCATGGGTATGTGCGTGCATTGATTTTTTTTTTTTTTTTTTCCCCAGAGTAGTGTTTCTACCCTGGTTGCTTTTAGCAATCACATGATAATGAGTAATTTAACTCTTGAAACATATTGCCTAGATTCATTATTTGAATATTATGAAAGATGAAGTTCCCAATTCAAGTCCTTATTCATGATTTACTGCCTAAGCATTTACTTGTGGGTGTGTGTGTGTGTTGAGGGTTAGGGGAGAAGAGCCTCACCTGCTTCCCTGACAAGGATATGCCTGCTCTGTACCTGAGCTCACAGACTCGTGCTGGAAGCATTGCTTGTGCATCATGTGGAAGGCAGCTCACGTTCAAACAATTACTGAGGTACACTTGTACATGCTAAGAAGGGGCTGTGTGGGCACCTTTCATCAATTCTGCTCCAATAAATCAATTCCTTCACAGAGGTCCTATTGATATTTGAGTGTAAAGTAACAGCTGGAAGGCCTCCATTCGTTAATTTTTAACAGCCCAAATGGCTTCCAGGCTTTAGATTTTTTTTTAAAGGCAAATCATAAAACACATATTCACATGTGAAAAAATTTGTCACATTTAAACAGCAGCAGAATTCTGTTGGGACTTTGCAGAGGACCACATTTCCTGATGTTTGATGACTTTTTAAAAATTGGTTGTAGGAGGTTTGGTTTTCACTCTCACTCTGCATAAATCTGGGACTTCATTATCAGAAGTGTTTACAAATGGGAAGGGGCTTTATATCATACCAGATAAAATGCAGCAGTGGTAAAACAATGTGCCTCTACTTAAAATCTTTGTAAAGCTATAAATTTTCAAGAAAATAATTATTTTAGTTTTTGACTAGACTGATTAGCAGATGGCTTTATGAAATAAGTATTCTTTTAGGTGAGTCTGGTGGTATAACATCATATTGCTTTCCAACCCTCCAGTATTTTTCCAGAAGTAAACTTGGGACTATGAAACCCAAATTCCCTGTAGTATGGGGCAGTGCAAATAAATAAGAGCCAGCTGCAAGATAATGATGCTGATTGTTCGACATGAGCACTGCAGTTGAACTGTCAGGATGTGTCAATCTCCACTGAATGTTTAATATTCAGTGATATCCTTAAGCTAATAATTAAGCAATAGCATATGTTACATAATCCAGTATTCAACTTTGTTGGACTTGTATTCCTTCCTAACTTATTACATGGTTACTTAGTACCAGCAAAAAATGGTTTGAATTTTATGCTTGTTTGTAACTTTAAGATCAAAGCCTTTCACCTTCTGTAAATTTCTGTAATTGTTAGGATTTTTCTCATGATTTTAACAAATCCGGATTTAATGTCAGAGGGCTTTGTCTTGAATTTCATTCAGTCTTTGAATGTAAAGAGAAGAGAAACAGAAATTATGAGATGGTATGTAGTTGAGTGATGGAAAGCAGGAGAGGCTAACAACTTTTAAAATGTTTGCTTCAATAACTTTGAATCTTTAAAATCAAACTGTTACCAGACAACTCAACAGTTAAGACAAAGAAAGCAAAAATGACAACCATTAAATCATGAAGTATGCTCATTAGGTAGTTTACAACTTTGCAAAGTTAATCTAGGTGATTAGAGCAGGCTCCTTCACCTGCTGAGGTGTGGTAAACAGGAGTGGAGGCTTCTTACTGTTTCAGGTGTAGAATGCCTGCATTTGGCTTTCTTTGATTCAGCATAGGTCTGAGCTGAGTGCTTAAAGCAGAAACCTGATCTAAAGGTATGAAATATGATCTCCAAAAGGTGAATTTCTTCATTTCACTGTTCTGCTATGGCAAACAAGCTACCCCCAATCTTTTGAACTCAATTTATTGCTTTACAGCCAAACCCTCTGAGATGATTTTGTGAAGCTATTTGCTTGTTGTTCTGCTCTCTTTCAATGCATTTTCAAGCCACTAAACATACTTCACCCCCTAAAAATAATTAAAAATTGAGGCACAGATAAAACTAAGGAAAGGACTTCCCATTTCACTGCAAGCCTTAAAGGTTTTCTTGCATGCCTTCAGGTATTGTGTATTGGTCTGCAGGCCGGAGAGTGGAGTGTCAGTGGGCTTGTATTTGGTTGTCTCTTAATGTTTCACCATGAAAAAGCCTTTTTGATGACAGAAATGTCATATGCTGTCTTACACTGGATTTCATAGAAGCTGGTCAAATTTTTGCTGTATGAAGTTGTAGGAGCTGATCCTGATCCTGCTTTCTGGGAGCATTGAATATTGATCCAATTTGTTTACTGGTTTTTAAGTAGATGTATCCTTCTAACAACAGTGTAATTTTGTACTTCCACTTACCATTAGATTCACATTTGATTTCCTTTCTGTTTTATCAATCTTAACACATTTTTGGAGCTACACTGTACTTCTTGAAATGCCAAATATGTGCTGTGACTCATGATAAATCTGCTTGGGTATGTCTCATCCTCACCCTCTGCAAAAGGCTGTCTTCTCACTCTGGAAGTGGCTTTTCTGTATTTCTTCAGGAAGTGGTTCATCCCACTATGGACCACATTAACCCTCTACCCATCTGAGTCTGCCATGTAACAAATTAAGTATATTTATTTTAAAACAGCTTGCAGTGAAGAACAGAGGTGATGCAAACCAAAATCCTGAAATTTGGATTTATCAGAAGTTCAGGGGAGCCTTTCTCTCCATGCTGTTTCTTATGATCCTCTTCTGGCATGTGCTGCCAGTCCTACTGGGCTGGGGCTGAGTTGGGATGCAGTGAAAGATGTCTGCTGTACTTGGTGCTAGCAGTGAGATGTTTTAGTGCAAATTGATGTCTTTGGGTTTTTTTTTCCAGTCCTGGCTGTTTGCTTTATTTGATTTAAATAGGGAATGGGGTGCAGAGAAAGACAAAGGAGCAGCAGTAAATTAAACTGGCACCCTTGTGGATTTGAGCTTAGTTGCAATGGGTTTCCAGAGCTCATGTTAGAAAAGGGTTATGTTTAAAGAAAGTTTTTTCTCATGTTTGGATCACAGTGATAGTTTTGCCTCTTGCGTTCTTCACTGTAGATGAGGAAAAAGCAAACATAGCATCCAGGATAACAGCATGTTTCAACACTGTCAATTCAGTGCTCTGTGAATTCTTGCCTGGGAGGATGCTGTTCTGAACGTTTAGTGGGTGGGTGATTACGTATCACCTTCAAAAGTCCTGAGGTTTTTAGCTTCTCAAAGAGCTAATCCATCAAGTCTTCATTTAACAGATAATTTCCCTTATCTGTCTGGCAGGGGGTTGTTTGTTTCAATGTGATCTCATTGGTATTATTAAAGGAGTTGGAATGCTGAAACCCTTTTTTTTTCCTTTTATTCCAGTGCCAAATATATGTAAATGGTTTTAAGGGGGAGAGTATGCATTAGAATTATAATACAGTATAAATAGCAAACACTTCTCAGATGGTGAGTGAAAATATTTTTAGTTTATATTCTGTAACATGCAGTGTTGTAATATCCTATTTTACAGGACAGATTTCAGATATAGGTGACTGAAGCATTATGACACTTTCTATCACTGTCCAAACAAAACCTTGGTTTAAAAGATACATATCTTGCTCTATGATTACTCCCTAGTTTTAAATGTTACTCCATTTATGTTACTCTACATTGTACACTAGCCTAAAAAGTTTTCCAGTCAGAACTTTAAAAAATCACCAAAAAATACCGGGTTTTATCTGTTCTCTTTCCTTGAGTGTTCTGTGCCTTCTCTTAATATTTTCCTTAATGGGGGATGACCCATCCATTCTCAGGTGCCTTAGTGTTGCTTGTGGGACTCCAGACCAGGCCTTTGATAAGAATTAAACTGCATCTTTATGGTGTTACTTGTGTGGGAATTTGTAGCAGTCAGGTGCTTTGGTTGTCTCACTGATTTTGCTTTGCACTGGGTATTGGGCTGGGTTCTTCCCATTCTGGTACACACTGCAAAAATCAAACTACAAAAATCTTGAAAACTGCTTTTATCTTTGCCCTGGTCTTGCTTCAATGATGACCCAATTGATTTGGTTTGCTTTTTGTTGTGGTGGTGGGTTTCTTATCCCCTGAGGAATGGCAAATGGTCAACTTCTCACACATCTCTTCTGATGTGTTCTTTTTTTGATCATTGTTCTTTATCCAACACGTATTGTTCTGACTCCAGTTTTTATAATTTCAAATTATAATATTTTTCAAGTTCATTGGGACAAGTCTTTCTCCCCACATCAAGAGGAGAGTTTTGACTAGCAGTGAGAGAATCAGCTAGGGGAGGGGTAGTGACTCTTCCCCAGCTGGAATGTGAATTTGCTGTTGGAAACCAAGCAGTGCTCATGTGTAGTGAGTGTGTTAACAGGTTTGCTCTTTGCCAGGCATGTGATATGAGTACCAAGAACAGAATAATTTGGATATTTTCCTCTTCTGGCAGATTGAACTGTACACTGTGTTCAACCAGTCTACACAGAATCCTTGAACATTTGATGCCAACACCTGTTAAATTCCTCTAGAAAGTGTTTAGGTATTACAGGGAGGAAAATTGTATGTCCTAGTTGATGTACCCCAGAAAGGAGCTTGGTGCTAAAGACAAACATTGATCCAAATGATCAGTAAAAAAACTGCTTGGAGGCAGGGGTGGGAAATCTTCCCTTCACTTTTTTTTTCTGCTGTTGCAATTGCTGTGTCATTCCCCTCAGCAAGCAATGTTAAACAAGATTAAATATGACTAGAGAAAGATATATATATGTATTTATCTCATGATGTAAATTCATGTTTCTGAGTAGGCCCTGGGATGATTTTTTTGCTGCAATCCAAATGTTATTTTGAAATAAAAATTTTCCCTTTTTGCTTTTATTTTTTTCTAAACTGAATATCGTTTCTGGACTGTGGCAGTAACCTACTGGAAATGTAAAGCTCTTCATGGTAAAACAGATGTAAACCTTGGTCAAAAATACAGTATGACTTGCTCTGGTTGCTAAAGTGAAATGGCATCTCTGTCAGTTCAAATCAGTCTGTAGCTGAATTTAAAAGCTTCTCCTGCCCTGTGTTTTGATGACTCATATGCCATCTTCATGTTCACTGCAGAATTCCTTGAGGAGTTAAAGTTTGGACATGCTTAGAATAAACTGAGTACCAAGGAGATAGCCTGCCCAAGGTTTGTCTCACAAACTCCTTCCTTCACCTGGGTCTCCTGCAATGACCCACATAATTCCTGCATGACCCATACAGTTTAGTAAAGGATTGTGCTGTTATCCTTTGTGAGCCCTTAAACTCAATTGGGAGTTGGGCATCACAAGAACTCTTCATGTCCTTCGTGCAGTACCTTCTGTGTACATGATGTCCTGAGGTCAGGTTGGTCCAGCAAATGTTTAGGGTTAAAAATACATTTATTTGATTCTCTGCAGGATAAGTTTATTTTCAAAGTTGTAAAAAAGCGACACATCAAAATGTATTTTCAGAGTTAGGCTTAGTTGGGTTTTCTGTTCGTTGTTTCTTTGGGTTTTTCAGTCCTTTCTTACCTACTTATCATGTTGAACAGCTTGTGACAGTGGCTAATGAGCTCCACAGCTGGGCTGACGTGTCCCAGAGAGTTGATAAAGAGTCCCCACCTTCCTTTTGTATTCTTTCAGGTAATGTGTCCTTCTGAGGGCGCTTTCGCTGGAGCTGGTCACAACTGCTGCTCTGGTTTATTTTCCTTTCCCTGCCTAAAACATGAGGAATGTCCTGACTTTTCCAGCCTTTCTTTCACTAGACACTGGCCTGTTATCTTGTGGGAGATGAAGCAATTTCTGTGTGTCCTAAGACTCTTGATTAAAGTTTCTGTTGAGTATCTCACCTTGCACGTCCCAATATTGGCCCTCAGATGCTTACAAGGCACATTGTGCATTTAATGTTGTCATCATGTATTACATTTTAACAGTAGGGAATGAAAAACAATATAGTAGAGGTGGAGAAAGGTTATATATTTTATCTAAGATGAATATATGAAATTCAGTTTACTATGCCTATAGCTCTTTTCTTTGTGAGTATCATATAAACCGAACGTGTTACTGTGGAACTGAATTTGAGTGTTAGCATTGAGTAATCTCACCTTCCTGTCATGTGCAGTGGTAGTTTTGAAAAGAGGAAGAGGGTATTCTAAGATACTCTTAGGAGTATTTTTAAAATTTGATAGTGTGAAAAAAGTGTAGAACTCTCAGGCAACTTTTATTTAATGAGTTGTGCAAATATGTTTTCAGTTGGGCAATATTTCTATTTAATTGAAGTACAAGACAAAGTTTGTGCTTGTTCAGAAGTATGTCACATCATGCTGAGTTTGTTGTAATACTGGTTGTAGCTGTGTGTGAACATGAGATTTCTGATTAAAATGTTTTTAAGCTTCCAGTGAAGCTGAAAGTAAAGCACAGAAACCTTGTGTTTTGGGCATTATCTCTATTATGTTGCATTGGAATTACAGTGCAGTTTTATATGTTTCTTCCTTCAGTAGCTATCACTGGGTAAAGCCTCATGGTTTCCTCTAGCACTTAAAAACAAACAGAAATCCCTAAAACTCACTGCAAAGAAACCAACTTGCCATTCCTGTTGAGCTCTATAGTCTGGTCCATAATAACTGCACTTCTTTTTTTAATTTAATCTTTTTCATTATTCTGGTCAATTAGTTGCTCTGTTTTCTACAGAAACAAGATCTGACCAAGTGTTCTGTGTATACCTACTTACTTGGCTGAAAATAGTCAATGGGTTTCAAACTAAGTTTTGCATTTATTACTTCTTTTTGGAAATACTGACTGTTGGGAGTGCTTATTGGTCTAATACTCAGCAGATGTCAGATGCTGGAGATGTCACATGTCTTTCAGTTCTGGGATTTTCCTGACACTTGAGGTTTTGGGGTTTCATCAGTACAGCCTTTTGGGGAGAGATTGTTGCTTTGGCTCTGTTGATGAAAGACAGATGTGGGTTTAGCTTCGTGAATTGTTCAAATTCATGAGCTTGCAAAATGGCAAGCCACTTGCCATGTTCCCCGTGCCTCAATTAACTCTCCTAGAAATTGAAATGTACCTTCTGAAATAAGCTGCTGCTTAAAGTGAGGACCAAGAAGCTAAAAAGACTCTCTGATCACTTCAATGTCTTCTCAAATTTGCTTTTTCCTGCAGGTATTGAAGAGTTTTCCCTTAAAATAACTTGAGAAGTAATTAATATGAAAGTTGCTCACAAAAAATCTTGTATGGCATAGGATGGCTCTTATAGCCATGTCTGATTTTTCTGCTGCTGCAGAGTTCAGCTTTCAACCTGTGTTTTGCTGGAGTGGAGAAGCCACTTCAAGGTATACATCAATCATGTGCAGAATGTGGCTGACAGAAAGCTAACCTGCTAAATGCTTTGTGGCCAGGGCAGGCTGCAGCTTTAGTGCAAGCTGTAAAACCTGCCTGCAAAGCCAGGACGAAAATGTTTACTTGCAGAAACCATCTCCACTGGGCTGAGGTACTAGCATGTGCACCATTTTTTCTGCTCTGTAAACTGGGACATGGGATAGCATTCGGGATAAGGGTGCAATAAATCTGAGCCTTAAGTTTCAGCCTGAAAAAAAAAAATAATAATAACCTGACCCAAATCTGGAGCTTTCTTTTCTTTTGTATCATCTTTAATTTGTATTTCTTCATGCACCTCTCTCTGCTCTTGTAGTCTTTGATCAGTACTGGGTTCATGTTGTCGATAGTCTAGTTCACATCTCACATGCTGAGATCTCCCCAGAACAGCACAGGTGTTTTCTGTTACTGAATGCAGCTTAGAGAAGGAACTTCAGAGACAATACACGGAAGTTGTAGTTTCGCCTCCTGAAACCAGGTTAGGGCAGTGCTCCAAGGAGGAACAACAGTTTGAAACCACTTCTTCCTTAATTCCTTCTTCCTGTGGTACATGCAAACATTACTGTACAAAAAGAGAAAGACAACCAACTGGCAAGTTGTTAAGTTATTCTAGCATGAATTTTCAGGTGATGAAAAGGAGGCTTTTGTATTTGGTCTGCTGACACTTTTACTTAAATGTCCTAAGAGCCCTTTGGGAGCAGGACTTTTCTTGTGGCTAGCTAATCTGGAGGCTCCTGATGCAGTTTTTGCTCATTTTTTGCCAAGATTATAAACTGGAAATTTATCTTAAATGGAAGCAACTTTCTCACAACCTCACAACCAATGCATGAGGAATTTCGAACAGGTAGAAATTTCTAAGCCCAACGTACCATAATACTTGCATTGATGCTTTGTGCCTTGGTGAGAGAGGGAGAAGTTTTCAAGCATCTCTCCTAGAAAAACTGGTGTTATCCAGCTAATGTTTTAAGACAGCCTGCTTTGAGCTGCCTGCCTGTGTTCTCCACCAGATGAACTCTTTCAGAACATCCCTCAGGACAGTCTGGTGTTTGTGGCTCTGCTGTGTCAGCTGTTGATTTGGCACTGGTCACTGGAGGTTGGTTTGGCTGTGAGTGGGTAGGAGGGGGGCTGGAGGCAGCTTGTGGAGAGTCAACAGGCACAGTGAATCCTATTGGGGAAGATGGCAAAGACACCTGGAGGGTGATCAAGCCTCAGCTGCCTGCTTGGCTGATGAGTTGGGTTCACAAGACTCTTTATGAGGGCTTATTGTCTGAGCTGAATCCTGAGCCTTTGATTCAACATAGCTTTTTCTTGATTTGCTAGAAGGATAAAAGGCTGACATATGGGCTTTTATTGGCCAAAAAATTCCAGTTTATCTGATTGAATACCTGCATTATCTCTTCTGCTGAGGCAAAAGCCCAGTTGCCTAAGGCAACCAATATGTTCAGTGGGATTGCAGGTTATGATTGTTAAACCTCTGTGAGTTTGACTGATACAACATAAAAAATGGTGTTGCCTTTTTTTCAGTGCAGTGCTGGTTGCAAATACATGTTAATTTTGCTGATTTTATCCTTCTTTACCAATGTTTGTTAAGAACATCTGTCATCTCCTTATAAATGAGATACTGAGTGGGAGCCAGCTTTTCCTTTTTTAAAAATAGTGCTAATATTGGTTTCTACTGCATTAGAACCTGTACTGAGTATGCAGATAGAGCTGGATAATGAAAAAATTTGTTGCTGCACACGTTACCACTGAACTATTTGCTTCCCAGTGGAAATCCTTGTAGATGTGTGTCATCAGTAAAGCTCATCTGAGGTGCAGGAGCAGAGCTGGTGGGGACTGACCCCAAGCCACAACATGAGCTCACAGCAGCCTCACACTGTGACAAATAGTCTTGGAGTTGTCTGTGCTTGCTGGCTGTGTCCTCTGGTGATCACCAGCTTCTCTCAGCAGCATATATAAATGAAGCTGCACTCTGATTTCATATGTGAGAGGTAGCAGAAGTTTATTCTGAAATCAGGAATAAACTGGCGTATTCTAATGAGCAGCAGTTCTGCCTGTTTCACTGCATCCTGCCCTCATCAGGGCACCAGGAATATATTGTAGGCTATAAGCCTGCATGGCTGGGAGGTAGATACAAATAAGCTGCAATAGGAGAAAGGCAACATTTCATTTCTCTTTGTGTTTACGTAGTATTCTATGCATCTGCTCATTTACAGGATTGCCCTTGCTAGTTTATGGATTTTTATTATTTTTATTTATCTCCTGAAGGCTTGGAAACTTCATTATTCCTGTGATCTGCCAAAGCTGGAAAGAAAAGCTGTTTGTTCCATTAGGCTGTTCCAGGCTTCTGTGCAGTTTTTGACTTGCTTTTGAAGATACCAAGGGCTGTGAGTATCAGAAAGTCTCAAGGGTGAGGAATAAGCACAACACAGAGATGTCTCAAGCTCTGTTCATATCTCTGAGCTCTTACTTGTTTCCATTAACTTCTGACTGAAGTGATAGTGCTTAAGAGTGTGCACACCTCTTTACTTGACAAGATGGACAGTCTCTTTCCTCACATAGTGACAAAAACCTTGATTAAACAGGCATTATCAAATATATTGAAAGCAAAGGTGGTCTCCTTATTTTTGAAGAGTAATTCTTCAGGTAGATAAACTTAGCAGAATTGTAGTGTTTTCTGGAGACCTAATATAGATGGGGTTGAGGAATGCTCCCCTCGTAGCATGCACCTAAATGATGCAAAAAACAGCCCCACAAACTGAGTATGTGTTTGACTGCATTATCCCTTGAGTCATGAATGCCAACAGAATGGTGGTGATGCAGGGAATACTCTTAGAGCAAACAAGCTGTGGTCCCTTTCTCTCTCTACTTTCTTGGGCTCCTAATGAAGCAATGCTGCCTTTGTTAAACAGAAGATAACCCACTTAGTGTTTAGGAGACACTTTGTAAAGGACAAAGCCTGAGATGATTTATACAGTTTAGGGAGTATTGTTCCCATGTCCAAACAACATATTTCTTTGTTAATATGCAGTAAAAATGATCAGTCTTACCTTAATCAAGACAATTTTGAAAGTCTATGTACTATTGAGGACTAAGTATAACAGTGCTTTTGTTAAGTTTTTTTTTATTGTGATATTTAAAGCCCAGTTGAAGGCCACTGTGGAGTCATAGGCAGATAAAAATGCTGGAAGCACAGAAGTCTAATGGATACAATTATCATTGTAACACTCTTTGCACTAATTATTGAGGCTATTCAAAATGTAATTGAGCACAAAGTTTCATTGCTAGAGAAAAAAATTCTACTGAATGTTTGGGTTGTGTTCAAAATATACCATATCCTAAGAGAATATTAGTTGGTATACTTCATAGCACATTGTACCATTATCTGTTAGATGATGAAGGAAATAGCAAAAAAAAAAAAAAGTTATACAGTGATGCCAACTACCAACTAGAAAATCTGAGGAGTAAAAGTGAGGAAACCCATAGGATGAGACAAAGATGGTTTAACAAGAAGAGCAAAAGCTGCACATACAAGCAAAGTAAAAAAAGGAATTAAAGGACTACTTTCCATGAGCAGGCAGGTGATCAGCCATCTCCAGGAGAGCAGGACCCCAACACATGCAATGGTTACTGGGGAAGGCAAATGACATCAGACATGCCCCACCTTCTTTCCCTGAGTTTATATGCTGAGCACGATGTCTCGTGGTCTGGAACACCTCTTTGCCAGTTTGGGTCACCTGTCCAGGCTGTGTCTCCTCCCAGCCTCCCAGGCAACCCCAGATTCTTCCTCAGTGTGGCAGTACAAAAAGAAGAAAAGGCCTTGGCTCCATGTAAACACTTCTCAGGAATTAAAAAAGAATAAAGTAATAAAAAAAGATTCTCTGTTATCATCACTGTATTCAGCACAAACCCGAAAACATAGCCCCATACTAGGGCCTATGTGACAAAAATTATCTCTTCCCATGTCAAAACCATCATAATTTGGCATTAGGATTTTTTTTTCATTTTCTTGTCGTTAAGTTTCTGCTGGTAGGCAGGAGATAAATCAGGAGTGGGGGAAGTACTGTTGTCATAGAGGTAAGAAAAGAGAGTCCAGTGAAGTTTTTGTATGCATATATAATGGAAAAGATGGCATACTTATTACTTAATCCTCTGGCCTCCCATTGATGTCTTTATGGCAGAAATGCATTTTATATTCAATGGCTAGTTATGGTCTAAAAAGTACAGTAAACCCAGTAAAAGTACTGGGCAAAGTTTCATGCATGTGGAAGTAAGAGGATTAAGCAATTTCAGTAGTTTTCTTGCTGTAATTGAAAAAAACATGCCTTCTTAAGCAGAAATACTGCTTGCTAAACAACAGCAAAAGAGACATGCAATTTTCCTTCAGCATCCAACTTCCTGGAAAAGCCTCTTCCCTTCATAAAAGGGAAAAGAAGTGCCAGCCAGAATAACTTACATAAGAAGAGAAGGAATCACACTCAGAGAGATGTGTTTATCTAAGCTCAAGTGATAGAATGTCATTAACTGAGACTGGAGCAACCACTGAGGTGGGAGCAGCCACCACGTACACTAGAAGACCATGAAGTGGGAAGTGAACCATTCTTTCAGCAGTACTTGGGGGTGTCTGGTCCCAGTACTGCAGCAGGAGAGTAACATTCCTTTAAAAATGTTCAGTAAAGTGTGTAAATGGCTCTGCTTGCTGCCTGCTGTCTATTCCAAATGCTACCTTGGAGTTCTGACACATCAGGGACAGAACAGCTGTGCTAAGGCTGTTCTGAAGATGCTTCAGAAAATGACTTTTGTTTTGTTCTGGTTTATGAATGGAAGCAGATCATAAGGACTATGGGCTGTCAGATGGGCAGGTTTGGAAGGCTGGCATCTTGTTTTCCTGTTGGCACCACCATCCAGTGGCTAGGGGAGCTGAAAGACATAGTTGCTACTGTTGTCTGGTTTCTTTGCTGACCTAAGTGGGCAACTTTCTTACCCCTGAGTGTGTAATGCTGAGTGTGTAACCTCTGGAGGAGGTCAGTCAGCATGCCTTCACTCAGGTGCCCTTCTTCCCCTTGTTTCATGCTATGAGGCCCCACCATTTTTAATTTATGTGTTAAAGGAGAGAGGTGTGTAACAGTGGTAGGAAACACCTTTGCCCCTTCTGCAATTGTTCTCCACATTATGAAAGAACCTATTTATTCTGTTTGGAAACACATTACTCCAAATCACTTACTTGTAAGTCTGAATTTTGTTCTTACTGATATAGTCAACATTTCAGAGGAACTGGAATTTTTTTTCCTTTCTCTTCCCAGTAGGGGAAGACTTCTCTGTGTTGCAAATCTTTATTTTCTAATTGCTGTGCTGATTAGTCCTGTATTCTGTGGGGCATTTTATTTCAACACTCTGAGATTGTATTTCTTAATCTTTGCATAGTAAATAAAGTGCATCCTAATCAAATAAGTTCATCCCTGTTTAAAGTATGCATATGGGAGATAGATATATATAAATATATATATCTATGTTGCATGCTTCCAAAGCATAAAGGAGGTATGGTGCTTTAACTGGTTCAGGAAACACTAATTTTGTACATTAGGTGGTGTGATTGTATTTTGTGACTATTTGAGTCTGTGGAGTAAAGAATCTCCTTTGTCTCAATTAAAGAATTGCCCCTACCCTTGAAACAAACACTCTCATGAGAAAAGGATGGCATTGTGAGCTGGTTGATGGGTAAAGGGAAGGAAAATTATGTTGATGTCAGTTGAAAGTGTGGAACAGCCTGTGCACTGCTTTGAAGATCATGCACCAGCTCTTTGTGGTTTTTCCCCCCTTTTTTTGTGGCAGTTTAATAGCCATCACTTAATGCTGCTGGAGGTGTTTTGTCCTTGGCAAATGATTTGCAAATCCTTTGCTGCCACTTGTTGATCATTTTGAATTGAGAGCAGATTAATGATTGTTCCTCTACTGGCAGTGTTGGCCTCTTAATAAGAGGTCTCCAGCTTTCTGTACCTATCTAATGATCCAGTGCTCAGTGACTCCAAAATTGTGTATCTAGGTAGTGTGCAGATGTCTAAATATAGCAATACTAATGTCTAGCCTTTTTCTTTTCAGTCACCAGAAGAAATTGGTGGATACATTTCCATGTGTGTCGAGTATTGACTGAGATAAGTCTATGTTGATGTCTGCTTTAGTATTAATTTCTGACATCTCCCTGGTACTTTCAGAAGAGAAGAAATTCTTTTTTCATGAAAAAGTCTGTGAGCTTGTCCTTGGTCCCTGGTTTTTCCAGGGACCCCAGTTTTTCCCTGTTATGCTGGAGAATGTGCAGTTCTCAGCCTCTTTCTGAGCTGCCAGCCTTCTGTTCCACTGAAGTTACTTCTGGCTCCAGTCCCAGTATTTGTGGGGAACAATAGATCCTATTTTAGCCTATACAGATTTAATTGCTGTGAATGAGATTGACAATTAGCTGCTTTTGAGTCTGAAAATCCCACCAGCTGTTATAGATGCATTTAAATAGCTACAGCATGCTAAACTCACATATTGCATCAGGACCTATAATGCCAATATGTCCTTGGCCTTTATTTTAAAACTATTTTTTGCTGCATTTATTTCTGTTTCTTCTGCTTTGCTCTAAACCCTAATTCTCTCCCTTGGGTGGCATTATTAATGATACCAAAGGATCTACATTTTGAGGAAAATGCATTTCAAATAGCAAAAAATGTTATTGAAAGAGAAGTTCATGGGCTTTTTTTGGTGTTGTTTTTTTGGGGTTTTTTTTTGTTTGTATGTTTGTTTTGCTTCCTCCACCCTCATAAGCTCAGGCATGTAAGTGGGAATCATCTGACCACATGCTGACAACCTGCTGTGTCAGTGTCTAGGCTCAGCTTTATCACCCACGAAGAGGAAGACACGTTTCATGCTATGTAAACAACTAAAATAGGTCAGATGAATCATGCCCCCAGATGTCTTCTTTCTCTTTAGCTAATCACCCAGACTTAATAAGCAGACTTAGCTGTCTGCTCCATAGACATCTGACTAGATCTCACCTCTGAGCACCATACTTGTCACAGCAGTCACATATGGGTGACCAGACACATGTAGACATGTAACAAGATTAAAAGTACTTGGCTTCCTGATGCAGAGCCACTGCCAGTGCCAAGGTGAAGGTGCTCTGGGCTCATCTTCTTAAAACCAAAGACAAACCTGAATGGATTTTCACAGAAAAGAGACGTATCAGTATTTGATGTTCACAATTACATACTGCTAAACTGGGATGGACCTTCTCTTTCTTATTACTAGCTTCTCAGATGCCTGAGATACAGCTTCATAGATTTATTTTCCAGAAATGTTAGACAAAATTTCTCCCTATTATCTGCTATTTCTACCTTCATACTGTCTCTTCAGTCTTGTTGTGGAAATACATTGATTTGGATTAAAAAAAAATTTTCATTACACAGGTGTCCCTGTGGGGTAGTCACTGGCATATGAAGGTGGAGGTTGCTTCATATTGGGAAAGCCAAGAGAGGATATACTTAAAGCTTGCCTTTCACCCTTTGCCTGAGTTGTCCCTTGCTAATTTTACAGGTTATTCAGTTGCTGAATTCTCTGGGTTTTCTTTTCAGTATGAATACATTGTTTAATACTTATTCAGAATCTTATCTAGGGGTGTATAAATTCATACTTCCAATTTCACTCTTTGTGCATATTTCACATTTGTGCAGCTTTTAATTTCTGAAAATGAATGCAGCAGGATGCAGGGACACTCTATTATTTCCTGATACATATTTTTGTATATCTTAACACAATTTTAATCTCCCAGTGGTCTGAGAGTCATGGAGAGGTTTACATGGAAGTTGCAGTAGTCAGTTCTGGTGTTGATTTTGTTCTTGTTGAGAACTCTTTGGAATTGCATGTGCCTTTGGTCACACTGTGCAAGATCTACCCCATCAGGGCACCTTAAGTTTGTTCCAGGCTATGCCATTTTCTCTAGGCCTCTTTGGGCACAAGTGATTCTGAAAATTTTCACCTGTGATGGCTGAACAATTGGGCAAAGATATTAAGCACTTTGACCTATATTTTATGAAAAATAAGTGTTTTCAATGACATAATATTTAAATGAATTTTGTATCACTTGCATGAGAAACTGCACAGGTTTTTGTTTAGAGGTGTTTGTGTGTATGTATGTGTATATAAATTATATGTTGAAGTACTGCAAAATATTCTTAATCCTGTTTTGCCTCAATTACTGTGAATTTTTTAATACTTTAAATTTAGGAAGGCTAATTTTGGAATTGATTGTTATCCCCAAAAGGAATAAATGAATGATCACTACAAATGTTTTGATGAATCATATTCTATAAAGATTAAAGGAGTTGCTATTTTTCTCTAATCTTTTTTTCAGGCTTGGGATTGCTGATATTTCATTGGTTTGCATTTAGCTTCTATTTTAATAGCTTCAAAGATGAGGTCTAGGGATACAATTTTAGTAACAGAAGTAAAAGACTGGGTTTTGAGGCACATTTCTATGGCAAAGAGTCATTGGAGTGTTTTTTGCACAGGACCCCTTCCTGCAGATCTGCCAACTAATGTTCTCCCAAAGGAAAAGTGATGGATATAAAATTCCAGCAGCAGAATATAGTTTTTATTTAATTGTTAAAAATTACCAGTGTATGAGTGGCTTTGAATTAATTTCCTACTTGTGATAATAAAGCTGTATGTAATGTTTTCTCTCTTTTTTTTTCTTCCTCCTTGCCTTGCATATGTATGCTACTGTACATATACAGTTTCTATAATGACTTTTAAGAATAAATTAGCAGATTGTCTTCTTTCAGGTTGTGGAGGCTTCAGGTACCTGCTGCAGTCGAGGGATATTGTGCATAAGGCATTAGTGTGTATCTGTGGGAATGTGTACCTTCTCTGTCACACTTGCAGGGATTATCTTGGGGCTAAATTCAGTTGACAGCTGTATAAAAGGGATTAGTACTGTCACTGCTCATCTCTCAGGGTTAACTTTCACACATACTAAATATGAGAGATAATTTTTTTTTAAAGCTTGGACCAGTTTTGCATAAGCCATTTATCTTGATTTCTCTTAACCCTGAAGCTGAGGCTGTGGTCTACAGCATCACAGTCTAAATATGTGGGAATTACTGCATTACTTTAAGCACAAAATTTGCTTCACTGTAAGCATAAGGAGAACTTTTATTTGCATATAATTGGCATTTCTATAAGGAAGAAAGGGTTTATTTTAGATGTGCCTTCAAAAATAGAAATTTGAGAAGGAAACTGGGGAAAGAAAGGGTTTATTTTAGAAGTGCCTTCAAAAATAGAAATTTGAGAAGGAAACTGGGGAGGAGGGGAAGTATTCTTTTGTTTTCTACATGCATCCTTGTCATGTGCATACACATTTAAAAATCTGAAAGAAAACAAAAATATTAGGTCAATTCAAATTGAACTTTTGGTTGAGGTTTGGTGTAGTAATAGTAGTGCTGAGCTTGTAGACAGAGTGAATATTTCTGAAACCCAGATGCCCCTTGCTGTAGCAATTAGGGGCAGGTTGCTTTTTTCCTCATTTTAACTAGAATGGTTTTTGTATTTGTCACATAGTTCTATGGGGACAACTGAACTTCATATGCAATTGTTTTATCAGACTGTGTCTTGGCTATGGTGCTGTCCTCATGAAGGATGTCACAGTCAAGACTATATTCAGCCTCACATGCAGAAGGTGGTGTACAGCTCATGGGAACTAACATGGAAGTGGCTGCTTTTCCTTTGCATTAGAGGGAAAGGAATGGCAGAACTTTGGTTCCCATCTTGAATGTGAGCTCTAGGATAGATCCAAAGATGTTTCTCATCTAAAAGTAGCTCATAAACACTATCCAATTATGTGTTTCTTGGTGTGCAGTCAAAAATGAAGTATTGCTCATCAGTGAATTTCTAGGATCACCTCTAAAGGCTATGACAATGAAATCATATGTGATAAAATGACTGTGAACAAAATAAAAAAGTTACTATCAGGGTGTGATTTCTTTAGATTGAGCCAGGTGCCTCAATTTCAAGAGCTGTCAGTCCTAATGCACAAAGTCACAGGTGCTATACATGGCTAATGAGACATGATAAAGGATATTCCTGTAGAAAGGGTCCATTTCTTTTCACTACTATTTAGGGATTTTTTTAATGCTTTCTGCTTTGAGGCTGAAAATGTATCACACCAGTTGAAGCTGGTAAGCATTATCAACAATATAATAATGTTACAATGTAATAGCATAATGAGGTAACATAATATTATAATGTAATAACAGAAGGTAGCTTTATCAGCAACAAAAATCTAGAAAAATATAATAATGCAAAAAAATCTCAGAGATGCAGATATATTCATCTGCAAATATATTCATCTTCACCAGGTTGAATGTGCCCTATGCATATAAGAAGCATAACTTGAAGAACTTTCAAGGCAACTTTTTCCTGAATACCATGGAAATAAGTTCAGGCCTGTTTTCCTCAGATTGACAGGATTTGAGGACTTAACTGTTGGAGAGAAAGAAGAAAAAGGTCCAAGTGTGTTAGTGGAAACTGGACTAAAAGGACACTGGTCAACACAAAGTTGTTTATTCTCATTGTCTTCTGGGTCTCTTGCTTATATTTCAGCAAGCATTGAACAGCCAGAAAAAATTGTTTTAATTGTGGATGATGAGCAGTCTGACCTGGCACTCTCTGCAATTTCACTGTCCTTTGTGGGAAGTATATGGTGGTTCTCGTACAGTGTCAAATTAATCTTTGCTTTTTCAACCTCTTCTTACCCCATTCTGATAGCTAGTACAGAAGAAGCGAGGAAGAAGAATTTGGCAAGTAATATTGCCAGCTGTGGCTGAGACTGCTCAGCTCTGAAGTGAGATCATGCTTAGCCATCTTTGTATCCCACTGGTCTGGCTCAGCATCTCCTTGGGGCTCAGTGTCCCTTGGTTTTCTTCTGCAATACCTGCATGCTAATTATCTGCCTCCCTGAGTAGTGGTCATAGAGCTTGCACATTCCTGCAGTGACCTACACCTGTTTTGTTCCTTGTAGTCACTTAGTATTTAATCTTGTTTAGGCAGCTGGGTGGTGTGCTGCATTGTAGCATTTTGGAAGTCCATACAAATATCAAAGTGAGTTTTCCCTTCCAAGATGTCATTGGGTTCAGCCAAAAGACAAACTGTGTTACTAGGTTATGATCATTTACACTGAACTTGTGGCAAATTTCCAGCATAAATGCTATTCTACTTTTATACTTTGCTTATTTTAATCCCATTTAGTTCTTATTAGCTTGATGGGTGTCATAGCTTCTAGCTCAGACTCAAAGTGAGCTTGGCCTAGTATATCAGTGTAATTGCTGGTGGGAGAAACTGTATTTTCACAGCACATCATTGCAAGATTTCATAGCTAAGTATTCACTTCTTCCTTGGCTAATAAAATGAAAGTTTTATTTAGCTCCATGGATTTAGAGAACTGATTCAGGTCTGACTTCAATTTCTGCCTGCAGTGGACAATACTAGTGGGTGCTTTGGTTTTGACGTTCACAATGTGACAGCTACAGTAATGAATGAATGGAACTGTTTAGGCTGCTTGAAAAGCTGCCTTTCATCTGAGGGAGGAGGTGAACAGCTAGAAGGAAATCTCTTTCAAGTTGATTCCCAGTGCAGAAATAAATCTCATGTGGGTGAAAGGGAGGAACAGACACCTACCTGGAAATCTAAGACTGTAAGTGAGATGTCACAGAAAAAAGCAGCGGCATCTACTCACATGCTTATCCACTAAGGGGAAAAAAAAGATGGGAGGGTAGAATTGAAAATTGCAGTGTACAACAAGCTGCAATTGCATATAATATATAGAGATATATAATATAGGGTATGATATATATATTTTATATATATATATCCTTTTATTTCTAGCTCCGTTTTTCTTGCTAACCCTTAGAAGCTTTTGCATTTGTATAGGATTAATATTTGTGGAGCAAATGAGCACAGGCTCCCCAAGTAAAAGCATATTTTAGGGCACATTACAAGCAATGTTCCTTCACTGTAGCTCATGGACTGTTTGAACCTTCTGTTGTGGGCTATATTTTGCTCCAAGTGGGTAAGGCAACTTTATTGGGCGTTTGTTTTTTTGGTGGGTAAAGCATTCCTGCTACAGCACAGGAATTTTGGCTGATTACAACTTAATGTAATATCAAAGAGCATGGTATAGGAAGAAATAAAACACCTAAAGAGTATATACAGGTATTGATGCAAAAAAAAAAAAAATAGAGGGATGAGTAGAAATGCTTAAAAAGACTGAAGCTTTTATTTATGGTTTGTGTTTGCTTGTGGTTTGGTTTAGGTTTTTTTGGTTGGGGCGGCAGGGAGGTTGAAACTATCAGGGCCTGTTTTGCATTTCTTTACCAGGCCTGTTTTGGTTCTCTTGAGATAAACTTAAGATTTTGCAATCAGTGATCATGGCACAGAACTTTTAGCTCTGCTTATTGAGACAAGAATAGAAGCACAGCATGACCTGCATTTCCATCTAGTCAGATGGGCTTTGGGCCTCACGAGATACCAAGAGAATCCTAATTGTGAGCCAAACAAACTAACGGGCTCCTATCTGGTGGACTTGCTTTTAGCTGAGGACATGTTTAAGATTAAGACTCATGAAATACTGAAGTGTCTATCAAGATTGATGCAGGTGCTTCAATTATGACCAAAGCCCACCACCTGACTGTACAGGCTCCAGGCAGCTCATGCTTGGAAAGCAGGATAGGTTTTTACTAGTACCACTATACCTCAAATTAAACTTTAGGATTATTTCTTTATTACTGAGAAATATGTTTAATACAGAACAGACAGTGAATTCTGTAAAAAGAGATACTTCTGTTCTAGATACAGTATTTGGGTTAAATGTTGCAAATGATTGGATAGGAGATATATATTGGCATTGGGAGAGAGGAGGGAAAGGATGGAAAGGAGTTGATCATGAATAGGTCTAATCAGTGTATTGAGAAATTTGGAGAGAGAACAAAAGGAGAAATTAGTATCAAAATGTGTGTCTAAGTAAGCTAGAAAATTATATAACCCTCTGACTTATTTTAATTATTTTTTAACTATTTTTTCTCTGCATTATTATTAATATTAATGATAAAATAAAATTGAAATTATTGGAGCTGTTTTATCTAATTTTGTTCACTTTACTGCCACCAGTAAAGTTAGACAGAAAAAAATACACAGAGGCAATCTTTGGAAGCTGAGGCACTTCCTCAGTGGAAGGAGGGGCAGATTTTTCCGTAAAAAATTCCAGAGGTCTAATTAAAGGTTACCTTTTGGTGGTATGAATATATTGCTAGTTCAAGATTTGTTATTTGTATAAGCAGCTTAGATGTGATTTTTGTTCTGATAAGTTGCAGTCTGGGAGAGCAAGGAGGAAAGACAACAGTGAAATTAGCATTGAAAAGCTGGTTGAAAGAATTGCCTGGAGGAGGGATTTAGGAAACTGCAGAAAGAAAAGGATTTCAAAAGTCAGCAAAGACAGAGCTGTTTAAAGCTGAGTAGAAGCTGTTTGAAGCTGAGTACATATTACCAGCTTCTGTGCTTGGCATCAGATACCAACACAAGATTTGAAATTAAAAAATATGGGGCTTCACTGCAGCAGTTTTCCAGGATTTGCCTATGAGATGGGATGTGAGAGTTGAAGAGTGCCCGTGTCAGGAGAGGAGCAGCTTTTGGTACCTAGACCCTGTATTACCTGGTGGGATTCACAAGCCCCATTTTGACATTATTATTGACAAATTCAGGGCTTCACAAGGAATAAAATATACTTAAGCCTCTGATGAAGAAAGAAGAACTGGAATTCTAGGAAATACAGTTGATTTCTTGGATGAAATGTATTGTTCAGAGCCCCATTCCTCCCTTCTCAATACACTGACACCCCAAGTTGCATGTCTACTCAGTATTCAGTCTTGCCAGGTTCCTTTTGATCATATCCTCTTCTAGCAAGGTGCTTGGTACACAATTTTGACTTCAGGTGTTTTGTGATGGCTGATTATCAAGCCAGTCTTTTGAGTCTGTTTGTTCTCATAGTCTTTCTAATGTATTCTGTGCATTGACAAATTTTCTTCGTAAGAGCTTTATAAAATGGTAATACTGTTCATAACTTGACATGTCATTAGACATCAGAACATCTTCTGCCAAACAAGTCCTAAAGTCCATCACTAAGCTCAGAAACCATGGCGATTCCCAAGAGTTTCATAAGGAACAATAAGTGATAGGAAAGCAGTGACTTCTGTCTCTTACTTGTCTTCTTTTTTAAAATAGGATTGAAAACAGCAGCACCAGTAAGGAGACTGATCAGCTAAACTGAATATTGATTAGTTCCTGATGTGATAAAACTACACTTTCTCTACTGCTGCAGTATTATAATCATGTTTGTAGCATTTCAAACTGAACAAGTCTTGGTCAGCTGACTTAAACACTTTGGTATAATTATTTTTGTCGCGTTTGTCATGCATTTTGTGTGTTCTGCCGTCCCCCCTGGATGCTTTCCTCATTTTTGAAAATATGCTTCTCCTTTTCCTAATGTCAAGAAAATGAGAATTTTCAGACTGGAAGCTTACTGCATCTCAGTATTTGATCTGCAATTGCCCAAAGGTTAAGCACTACAGGGGATGAGTGGTTAAACTGCTCACAAGTGCCTTGCAACTAATTGCTCCTTCATCTCTGCTCTCTATGTGTTTTGCAAAATAATCTTATCCACAATTAGCGTTTATTTACAAGACATACTTGCAAACAAATGGTGGTATTGTGCATACAGATAGATTGCAATGTGTAGCATTTAGCACTGTAAGGAAACTTCCCATTTCTGAAGTTAACTGAAGTGAACATACATTTTCTTTTTATAAAGACTGTTTTTTCTATTCAGAGGCAGGAATACTCATTTGCATGTCACAGCATCATATTGCACCTTGAAAGTGAAAGGAATGTATTACCTGTAAGCAAGGCTGATACAGACTTGACATTTCAGCAAGAGCAGGCAAGCTGGGGCTCCCTGCTAGTCTTCCTTTGGTTTTTGTTTTCTCTTCATTTCAACAATCTTTAGCAAGTATTTTCCTATTGTAAAGTTTTACTGTAATGAAAACATTAGAGATCAAGAAGTCAGGTATGTCTTGAAATTGCTGTCAGGATCATGATGTGCCTCCAAACTGTTTTAGTTTCTGGGGAGGCAGCAGTTATTTCTAAAGACATTGTGTGCCTGATGTGAAACTCAATGCTTATCCAGTAGTGGAAATACTGTCTCTAAGTATTCAGTCAACTTGTTGACCCAAACTTCGCAGTAAAGAGGAGTGGTGGATCGTCTTTGTGGAAGAAGATGTGCTTGCATCAAAGTCACAGTGCCTTTGCTTGGTTGGAACAAGATGATGTTCCATTTTGTGTAGGTTTTCCCCATGTGAACCCAGGACTGTCAACTGATGCAAAATTGGTCAGTTTGTGATGAGATTCTCATGCAGAGAGAAAAGTGGAAAACATGTTTGAGCTTGACTGTTCTGAGACTGATGATAGTAAGCACAGTATTTTGGATAATACAGGCTTCTTATTAAGGTTTTAAAAGCTTGTTGGTGGAATAGCTGTTATTTCAGCCTCATCACTGATCAAAGGAAGGAAGCTGTGGTACAAGTCTCAGGATACCTTTGGCTGTTAAAAACTTGTACTGTGCTCTTAGTGCTGGGTTTTGCATGCCTGCAGCTCTTAGTGCAAATCCTCTGTTTTCCACAGGGCAGGTGGACAGGTGGTTTGAGGTAGGCTTTTAGGGGGCAGGGGGTTATGTTGTGCAGAACTAGAGGGATGTATTTAGTATACATCACTGCATCACTGTGGTACAAGCAAGCTTGACTTGCTTGTCAGAGACAAAGTCTTTCCTTTGTATTTCTGTCATAGCATTTCTAATATATGCCATTTGAACAGGCTGCCTCTAGCAGTAACAGCTTTGTAGATTTATAGCAGGTGTTTTGTTTGTGCAAAGACTTGGAACTTGACAGAATGCACACTCTTAGCCATCAGATTCATTATTTATAGCAGAGATGCTGACAGGTATAAAAGCAAATGGGGGTCTTATGTTTCAACTGGGAGGCATATCTGTTATCAACTTCATCCATAAAGTAGTCTCTTTTTAAAAAAAGTATAGTATGCCTAGGGGTGAAATATGCTCATGGCACCATTGGTTCTTATTCACATAGTTCTGCAGAAAATGCTTGTTATGCCATGTGTATATGTAGAGCAATAAGCAAGTATTCCTGTGTGTATGTTTGTATCTCTGGAAGGCAGTCAGGTATTTAAATTCAGTCAGTACTTGCAACACTTCTGGACTCTGGTTCTGTACATCTCGAGTCATATTGTGAGATACAGATGGGGGCTTCTGTGCTTTGCTACTCTGGTCACTGTTTTATTTTTTTGTTCTGTTTTTTTCTTAGGGTAATAAATGCAGGGAAGAGCACGCACAATGAAGATCAAGCCAGCTGTGAAGTCCTCTTTGTCAAGAAAAAAGCTGGAGGCAGTAATTCTACACCAAACAAGAACTCAACAAAACGGAGGTCATCGCTGCCCAATGGAGAAGGTCTCCAGCTAAAAGACAATTCAGTAAGCAAACTTCTATATCTTGTTAGTGGAGAAATACAAGATAATATAAAAGGATGTAAGAATATAGCACTAAAAGGTGTTTTCTGAATACTTCATACCTTTTCAGTTCTCTCTTACTGATTGTCTTTGCTTAAATGCAGCACATTTCACTATGTTTTTCTTAGCTCTACTGCTTATTTTTTTGCATTGAAAAGTGCTCCTTGCATCTAAGATATTTTAATTTAAAGATGGGCAAGGGGGTGCTCCTGGATTTTTTTATTTCATTTCTAAAATATAATGTTGAAAAATTTGAAGATGAAGAACAGGCTGGAGCACATATTCTGTGAAGAAAGGCTGTCAGCTGAGGCTGTTCAGCCTGAAGAAGGGAGGCCTTCAGGGGTCCTTAGACTGGCCATCCAGTACCTAAAGGGAATTGGAGAGGGGCTTTCACAAGGACCTCTAGTGACAGGAGAAGGAGTAAAGGCTTTGGACTAGTAGAGGGTTTAATTAGGTATTAGGCAGAAATTCTTCACTGTGATGGTGGTGAGGCACTGGAACTGGTTGCCCAGAGAAGTTTGACCAGGTTGGATGAGACTTTGAGCAGCCTGGTCTAGTGGAAGGTGTTCCTGCCCATGGCAGAGGGGTTGGAACCAGATCATCCTTAAGGTGTCTTTCATTCAGAACCATTTTGCGGCTCTGTACATAGATGCCTCATGGTGCCACAAAAACACAGGTCAACCTCCATCTGCTCTTTCTGAGTTTCTGCACTGTCTTGTAAACACGTTTGCACTACATGGAGCTCTGTGGATGCTGCATTGGCAGCTGTTTTCACTGTGCCTACACAGGGGTCAGGTAAAGACCTATATGAACCATATAGGCTGTTAAAATGTGTCTTATATCTAACCAATAAACCATGTCTTCAGTCAATGTAGGAAAGGTGCTGTGTTCTCTAATTTAATCAACTACTAAAGCAAGACAATCTTCTGATTTATGCAGGTAGAGTAAGGTCATCTAGTACACGGAATTCAGTAATTTTTGCAGGCTATAGCTTCTTTCTTTTGTGTGAAGTGTGGAGTATGTCACACTTGTCTATTTTTCATATATCTTGTTTCCTGACTGGCTAATTACTTCATCTGCTCTTCAAGCGTGAGCTCAGCCTCCAGCAGTGATTGAAAGTGTGTGTTCAATTCCAACATTCCACCATGTAATGCTAAATGCCCTGTCTGAATGTTGGAGTCAGACAATGTGGATATGCTGCATTCCTGCTGCTGGAGAATGCAGGCTCTCTCTAAGTGATAATTAGTTTTTCAGTGGACTGTAAGTAGCCTTTTCTGGTAGTTTGAGGTTTTTTTGTTTTGCTTCTGGCGTTTGGTTTGTTATATGTTTTTGGGGTTTTTGTTATATGTTTGTTTATATTTGTATGTTATATGTTTTGATTTTGTTTGGTTTGGGGTGTTTTGTTAGTTGGTGTGTGTGTGTGTGTGTGTGTGTGTGTGTATTTTAAATCAAGTTGTGATTAGCAATCTGCTTTAGTCTCCCTCCCAGAATTCCATGGCTTGGTACACCTGATGGCTGCAGGGTTCCTTGGGGTCCTGAGAATCAGGCACTCCTCTTGTATTGTGTCCCTCCCAATCTTTTGCTCCTCCAGTTCTTCATATTGAAGTGTTTCATACTTCATTATTGCTGCAACGTTTTCAAACCGACAGATTCTCAGGGTTTGCAAATTGCTCTGTTCTTTCCTCTTTAAAAACTTTCTTTAAATTGTGTTGCAATTCCTGTGTGCTGCTATTTCTCATTGTATTTAGACAGTCATGATTTCTTTTTTCAAGTACATTTTTGCAAACTCCTGGATAAAGAATTGTGCCTAGAACTTGCTGGGACTAGGAGTTCTACATACAGTCATGCAAAGCAAAACAGAATTTGTTTTAATTAGCTGTGTTTTTTAAAGTCTTTCCTAGAAAGTCCGTGCAAATGCTTGCTGTTAGTTCAGAAGGTGCTTGGTTTCAAGAGTGTGTTTAACTTTTGTATGCATTAATTGTGTTTAATGTATCAAACATTTCACCAGAGTACTTGTGCATAGAAAACACAAGACAATCACCAGCATCCCTTGGTCCAGGTGATGGATTTGTTTGACAGTAAGAGTATCACTGTGTCATGCACACAGGCACAGTGCAAAGGCCCCTGTGCACACAGCAGCCTGGGTACACACATCTTGATGCTGTGCAGAGACACAAGATTTAGTCTCATACCACATTAAAGTTCCAGGCCTACCATGTGAGGTACATGATCAGGGGCCTCTGCATCTGGGATGTGGGTGAATGCCATTGTGCTGAATTTGCCTTGTTTTGCATATTTTGGGTGTTTGCATGGTACATAAAAATCTTTGAAGCATTGTTTCAGAAAGCCTGATTAACTTCCAGTATCAAAAGCTTCTCAGGAGCAAAAGCCATGGTTAATGACCTTCAGAAGGAACTTTTTTTCAGACATTACATAGTTAATAGGATTAAATTGCATTAAAAATACAGGGATCTAAAATAGTTTTGTTATTGGAAAGACATCTTAACTAACTTTGATGTTATCCATTGTTACAATTATACTATTATGGTAATGTAATGGTAGGGTCAATAAACTGCATATTTTTAAAAGCTATTCTTTTTATCCTTTTGATATTTCACGATGCAGTAAATATCTTCTCAGTAAATATCTACTTATACAGACTTTATGAGAAGAATCTCATGGAATGTTCTGATTTTTCTTTCTCTCTTCGCTAGTGTATTTCCTAATTTGATTCTGTATCTTTCATCTTGATTTTGGAAGAAACAGCCACTCCCTTTCAAGTTTCTTAAGAGAAACACTTTTATTTCAAATCTTCCGTTCTTGATTCTATTTCTGGCATATTTTGACCAGAAAGGAGCATAACATCTAAAGTTGGGAGCCAGCTGATCCATATAATAGAGTGTACTGTTTTCTAGTTACTTGTTGTCTTGTTCTTTATATGTTTTATTATCTATGGATTTACTTCTGTTTTCTGCATGGCACTGGAATAAGTGGAATAATTTAGTTTTGGAAAACCTATTCTACCATGTTATTAGACCACAGCTTGTGTATTTATATTTGTAATATATTTTCCCCAAACAGGCAGCATATTCCTGGAGAAAGTTTTCTACTAGAGGGCAGTCTTACACTAGCAGCTAGTAGGATTTTTTCCTTGCTACATCTTTTGTTGGTTGAACATATCTAAAAAGGGGGAGGAAAAAAGCACATTTCTATATTGTGTCGTATTTTTGTTTTCTTATTTTTATACTGTGAGGTATAATGCTCCTCACACAGCACTGTTGGCAAATGTTTTTTAAGGAGTATATGTGTTTGATATTAAATGTGATGAGGGTGCAAATTAATTTGTATGGATTAGATTTAGAAATACTGGCTTTATACACTACAGTGAACAATGGAATATCATCCCAGGAAATATTTAGTAAGAAAGCCAGAGGCTAGGTAGTGTAAATGCCTCATAGGGAAGTCCTACTGTAGCACAAAATCTGAAATTGTCTCTATGTCGTGAAGCACCTTGCAAAAATACTGAAGGAAAAAGGAATGAGGGAAGTTCATTGGAAGAATTTTTTTAAAGTGTGGAGCACAAGAGAAATAGGCAGTGAAATTTAAACATTATGTAACAGAGTAATTTTCATCATCCTCAGATTTTTCTTTTTTCACAGACTCTTTGAGAATGGCACATGCCATCTTTGCTTTCTTCTGGTTTTTGGGAAGTTTGTGGAACATCAGCTACATCTGAGATTATTGTTTAATGCTAACTCCATCAATCCAGCCCTGTGCTTTGACAAAGCAGTGTAAGGGAGTTGGACATCCATGTGTTTTCCACACAAGTTGAATGCCACTGTTATGGTCTTGACTCTCCATATGGACCTCCAGGAGTGGAAAGGGGGAGGTGGTAGGCCAGAAATGGAGAAATGGAGAAGCGAACATTTCCTGAGCCCCAATACACAAACAAATCCTGGAAGTCTATTAAATAACATAAACATGTTTTCTTCTTGAAAGGGTGGGTAATGAAATGAGCAGAGCAGTAAAAGGAAGGACTTTAAATTCAACCCTAAGTTAATTCTCTCCCCTTCCCCCATGCCACTCCACTGCTGCTTGATTAATCATATCTCCTGTCTGTCCCCATTCAAGAACATTCACGTTAAATTGCACATCTTTTTCATTTGTACTGTTCTTAAATGCCTTTAACTACAAAGTACCTTCATGATGAATGCTGAAAACCATCAGCAAGCGAAATGAAAGTCCTGTGCCAGGATATTGTCATAGTGACAATCAGGCTGCAGGAATTAATGTGATGCATTATTAATTGTCATTATAATGTGAGGATACATAATTACTAATTCTGCAATTTTCTTTGCCACAGATCAGGGGTGGTATATGTTTTGTGTGTTACAAGGCTGGTAGCCTACCACAGGAAGCTGAACAGATTGGTAACATGAGGAGGCTTTTCTCTGAGGATTAGGGTGGCAATTGCTGGCCCAGTTCAGATTTTATGAGAGCTCAAGTTGCACTCTTAAGTGTTTTGTGACTGTAGTTCATATCTAGAATAATAATAGTCAGGGTAGGTTGTAGTTCCCAGAATAAATCTTTAGTGGCAACATGATTTATTTGCCTGTTTGTAATTAACTCCATAACAACAATCTGAAGGTTTGCAATGTAAGATTGCTGTGTAGCTTACCTGACAAGCATGTGCTAAATTGATCAGTTAGCTATTGCTAGGGTTTTTCCTTTTTCCCTTTTTGTTATTTTTTTTAATATAATTGAGCTCAAATTATCTCATGATTTCTCATCCATTACTTGACCCAAATCTTTGCATGTCTTAATTATGTTTTACAATTGCAAAACCCAGGAGACTGCTGAACCTTCCTGAAAGCTAGGTCAGCAGTTGAGGAGCCTGAAGCTTATTAAATTTCCTAGTGCATTCTGGAAATTAATTGTAAGGTCGGTGGAGTGAAGGATTTGTTTTCATGTGTCTGGCAGTTATTCAGCCTGCTGTTAGGTCAGAATCTTTTGAATGAAAATCTAAAATAAATCACTGTGGTGACTAACCACACTCCTATTTGAGGATTCTGTCCAGATAAAAGAAGAAATGAAGACTGGTGTTTGAAAGACTGCTTTTGGCAGAATACTGCCAGTCCTAGTAAAAATAGATGTCTTGTTCTCTGAGTTTGCAGAATGTCAGTTCTTTTCGGGAAGAAGTTCAAGCTCCCAAATGTAAGAAAGCAAACAGTAATGCATATGCACACCAAAGCAGGTAATCAGTTAGTGGCTGCAGAGGTAATCTGAGCTGTGTGAGGAAAAGCAAGGACCTTTCTGTGCATTTTGCCTCATCTGCGTGCCCTGACTGCTGGCCCTTGTTTGTTCACTGAGTCACTGCTTTAATTGCATCATATTTTTAATTCTCATTGAATTGGTGTGGTTTTGGGCAATTGAATCCTTTCAAATAGAGGAGCTGTCTTTATTCTCAGGGTGGGGAAAAAGAGTTTGTTTTTTCTTCCTTTTTTAGACAGCTAATAGGTTGTCTGTGGTTTTCCTCTTTGCTAGTTCAAAAGTAAATGAAGCTTTGTAGGAATACACAGAAGTTTTTCAAGACTAATATTTAGGTTACAGTAATGCCTGCAGATCCCAACTGAAGTTAAGGCCCTAGAGCATCTCACACAGAATGTCTGTATGAGAGCAGAATTATGGTAGTCATCTCCCCTGAGTGCTTAAAACACAGACTTTACAGTTATCTAGGGTGCTGCTGCTGCTGTTGCTAATTTTCTGTCTGACCAACATAAGGGCATTTAGAGAATTATTTTGGAGCTGTGCAGTGTAGATGTCTGAACTTAGCTGAGCTGTAGTGACATCTTCTTTGTTTGGAAATTACTACTCCAGAAAGGACAAAATCAGTGGACCACCACAGTTGATGTGACCATGCCACAGTGACATGTCAACGAGAGTCTGAGAATGTAGCTCAGGTCCATATGAACTTTTCTGTCCAAATTTGTGCTGCCTATTGGCTTAGAGGAAATAAGTAGTAACATTTCAAATTCCCTTTTTTTCAGGGGCTATTTTAATTTTTTTAAAGCATCCCAGTCTCATCTTTATTTAACTCCTAAACTCACATGAGGCTTAATCAGTGTAGGAGATATCCTGAGTTGAGATCATAGTAATGAGAATAAATTGTGTTAATAACTGCTCTCCATTGCCTTCTGAAAAGCTGTAACAGACTTTGCGGGGGGATTTGCTTTGGAGAACTCATGAAAATGGAGTGCGGATCAAACTTGTTCTTAATTTTGAGTTTCTGTTCCAGTTTGGGGGCAGGGGGAGAACAATGAGGAAATATTTTCTTCCTTTTGGTGGAAGGTAAAATGTTTCAATCTCAATCAGGGTTGAAATACCTTGGGGGTTCCCCCCCCCAAAGAGAGCACATTTCCAAAGGAGTAGCACCTTTAAAGGACATGAGGACAAAAACTGTAGAAGCATTATCCATGGTGCATCATAACAGGGATTTTGGCCAGGCAGACAAAATTTAAGAGAAGAATGGAAGCAGAAGAGGGTTGATATATAGATCCCAGGAGGTACAGTGTCGTCATTTTGAATAAATAGTTTCAGTTTTCAGCTGAAATACTTTGGAGAACTTGTTTCTGAAATACTTTCACTTTGGAGAACTTGTTTCTGTTGGCAAAATACTTTACATTTTACATGAATAGAAATCTATTTTTACAAGCAAGTTTTTAAATGGTAATCCTGTTAGCCGTTAAAACCTACTTAGACAGAATTTTACAGCCAACTGTTGCGTGAACTTGGAGGGATTCTGAGCCCAGGGCAAGGTAGTACAACTGCCAGTTCTGCCTTCAGGTGGGAAGTTTCACAACAGGTTTTTTTGATGAATTCACCTGGCTGGGTAAGTGTGGGGGGAGAGGGGAGTGGTGTCTGGCTAAAAAGCCATGTTCAGAAATGTGGACACAGGCTGGTTTTTCCATCATTCTAGGATGTATCCTGTGTGGTCCTTACTGTGCTAAGTAAACAGTACTTTATGACAATACCCCCTTATCACAGCATTTCAGTAATGGAAGGAAGAATCATGAGGAACTGATGAATTCCTCCTCTTGGAGGAGCTCTCTGCTGTGTAGATGACTATGCTGCTGATGCTTTGGTTAAGAGTATATTTGAACTTTACCACATCAGCAATGCTGTATGCAAAAAAACAAAAAAAAAAAAAACAAAAAACTCGACTTTTATGTGATTTTTATTATCATGGCACCTTAGTGGAGCAGCTGAAACAGAAGAAAGCAAAAGGAGCTGCAGCTCACAACCCTGTCCATAAATTTGAAATAGGCAATGCTTTGGACATAAAGTGCTGGGATGGAGGTGATGTTTAGATTTGATACTGATCTGTAGTGTAAGGGAGCAGTGTTTGGGTGAACAAAACAAATCACGTCTGTCATCCTAAATTAGAACACAGTGTGATATGCACATGTAATTTTGAGGTTCTTTGATTGCAGTGAGATCTAGGTTATGCTTTCTTATTACGAGGTATTTTACAACGGTATAGCTTTGTTCCTGTCCCTTGCAAAATTGTTTCTTTCTAAATCTGTATTAGCCCACCCACATCTGACTTGCAAGGCAGCCCCACTAACAGCTGTTTCTGCATAGCTGGGAGAAGGTGCAGGATTAAAAGAAATGGAGAGGAAAGACAGGAAAAGAGTCTTTCTCCATGCTGCTGCCAAATATGCTGTCATGCAAAGATGGTTATCATCATGCCTTAAATGGTTACCTGAGGATTGCTAGGTGAACTTCTCTCTCCCCAAAAAGTTGAGGTTATCAAGAGTATGGCTCCTTGGCATTTTCCAGGCGTCTTGGAGCTTGTGATGCCCAGAGCTACTCTGCCTCCAGCCCGGGGTTAATGCCCTGTCTAAGTGATGGGGTACTCCACCATTTCCAGTACTATACAGGTACCTTTTTAGGGGACTGTGAAGAACCAGGCAGTGAACATAGAGGCTAGATCAGATGGAGTGCAGCTGATCCCACTTGTGTCTGTCATCCTCGAGGACCTCTGTGCTGGTGCTGTTTCCTGGGCTGGCACAGGCAGGGAAAGCCTGAGTTGTTCCATCTGCCAGCACGGATGGACCTTATTGACCAATTGTGGAAGAGGAGCTTACATTTGTTGCTGAATGTCAAACTGAGGTCTTTTGTCTCCTGCCTAGTAAAAAAGGGTCTGTCACAAAGTATCAGGTGCTGTCTTGTGTAGAATTTTGATCTTTCATGATGGTAGGTCTATCAAATGCTATTCTTCTACAGCCTATGATCTCTGTAAGGTAAGAAAGATTGTAAGTTCAGCCTTTCTTATTCCTTTTTTTTTTCTTGGGCTTTTTTTTTAAAGAGGTTAAGGAGAAGAAAAAACATGGTGGGGATGTGTGGTAAAAATAAGCATTTATTCTTTCAACCAGAGTTGTACTGACACTGTGGATATTTTTGCATTTCAGAAAGAATGTTACCTCTGGGAAAGTTATCTGTGTTTCACCTGCTGCCTCTGTGCCACCAGTCACCTCACTCACAACTGTGTAACAGTGACCATTTCTTTTCTTTCCCTTTCTCCCCCTCCTGCCTCTCCAGGACACAGATGGGATCAACCTGTACTACTGGTCTCTGTTTGATGGACACGCTGGGTCAGGGGCAGCTGTGGTCGCTTCCAAACTGCTGCAGCACCATATTCTGGAGCAGCTGCAGGAGATCGTGGACATCCTGAGGAACACAGCTGTCCTCCCACCCACCTGCCTGGGAGAGGAGCCTGACAACCCCTCCACCAACAGCAGGACGCTGACACGGGCGGCCTCCCTGCGCGGGGGGGTGGGAGCCCCGGGCTCGCCCAGCACGCCTCCAACGCGCTTCTTCACTGAGAAGAAGATCCCACATGAGTGCCTGGTTATTGGGGCCATAGAAAGTGCATTCAAGGAAATGGTATGTATATTGTATGTCTCAGGGCTCTGAAGTCCTTGCTGTTTACATTGAGTCACATGACCTGGAGATGATGAAGATGTAGATTTTTAATTTTCTTTTCTTTCATTCCTTTAACACCATCTGAGTGTGAACAGAACTATTTAAGAGCCTCAACAGCTTACCAGGTATATCCCTATGAGGCAGGAGCTGCATCTTAACTCCCAGGTAGCACTGTGGCAATGGTTATGAACTACTTGGATTTTTGATGTGATACTCTTCTTTTTAATTTTCTTCTCCCCCTCCTTTTGTAAGATAAAGATTGTTATTTCCTTACAGGGCAGATTTCAGCACTGGCAGTTGTTATCAGGCTGAATATATTGGAATTCACTTTATAAAGCCTCATTGCCCTACCAGAGCAGCAGCAAAGGCTGCTTGGTCCAATGACCCATAGTTCACATTGGTGTTGGAGTAGTGACTGTAGAGTGTCTGCAGCTCTTCACTGAGGCAGGTTTTGTTGGGTGAGTGGGGCATGAAGTTCATTCCTACTGCCCACTTAACTTGTGTACTGTTATCTGTACCAGATAACTGTCAGGAAATTATGACCCTGTGGGAACAGAATATTCATCCATTTCACTATGGAAGCTGAGATCTTTTCTCTTCTGTACTTGATGTAGTTCCTCCACAACTTCCCCCTTCACTTCTCCACATTACTGAAAGTCATTCTTGTCATTCAGAGCAAAGGTTTGGCCTGCCAGCAAGTACATGTAGATCAGGTGTTGGGAGGTCTGATACTGTTCTTTTTTGCTTTCTTTCTTTCTTTTTTTTTTTATTTTTATTTTGTTGCTGTAGTTTTCAGAAAAGCCTCTTATTTTGAAAAGGTCTGTGAAATAGTCAGTGTTTTCCAGTGGTTTTATTTGTTGTCTGAAAAGAAATATCTGATCATTGTTTTTCCTGATATACGTGAATTTTCTCAAGTACATGCATTGAATTAGAGACTACAATGGTTATTACAAGTAGTACTTCACTTTGAGTTCTGAATAACAATTATCTTTTGCTGGTTTGTTCTTTTTTCCCAAGGAAGTGCAGGCAAGCAGACCCATCAACTGGGTTTGGATTTGCAGGTGGGCAGGTCCAGCAGCAGCATTCACAGCCATGGTTTAGGCATACTTCAGTGGGGGTTCTGCAGGCAGATTTATGCATAGTGGGTACTGGGCTCAGTTTCTGCTAGATGAAAAGAAGGAGGAGGATGCATGAAAATCTGTCAGTTTAGCACACCTTTTCAGAAAAGGAGGACTAGATTTCTCCCTTCTTTGTTGAGAAATGAGGGAGAAGATGACCATGTCCATCCACTGCACCCTAGTAGATTCAGAGCATCCTTAAGAGGAGCACCAATTTCATGCTTCAGTTGGTGTAATTTTGAGGCCAGAAGAGTGGCAGGCTCTGAGAGCATAATGTGATTCTCTCCTGTTGAAATTGTTTCCAAGTGCAGGTGAGATGAGAAGTGGAGTTTCATAGGACTGGGCATTTGTAAAAGCAACAGAGTATAGAGGGGCTGTTTCAAGTACTCTACCTCTTATGAGAGCAGCCTGTGGGTTACCCATTGCTGTCTTCCTGAATGTGTCTGAGTGAACAGGGCTGTTTCTGCACTGCTTTATTTTGACTTCACATCTCTAGTAGGTGTTCACAAAGAACATCTCATCTTATGTTCAGAGATCTGGTTCTGAGGGCTTTTATGGGTAGAGTATGACAAATGCAGAAACCTTGGACAACTCACTCCAGTTATGGCATTCAGGTATTTCTTGTACAGCTCATACTAATCTGTTCTGTTTCTAAACTGAGCTGAACAGAACATCTTCCTCTCTGAGTCTTTATACATATGCTATCTTAATTCCCACTTGCTTTATATTAGTGGGATGAAGTTCATCATTGTCTTTGCTAAACAAATGACTACCACAATGCAATGTAATTTCAGCATGCAGTTTTACAGGAAATCTTATAAAAATGGTCAGCTTAAGGAAAGCAGTAGATAATTAAATTGTATCTACTTTAAACCTTGAGGGGAATTTTGCACTTATACTTGGTTTAGGCAAAAGAGTTTTTCTTTCATCTGTGTAAGGCAGCGATTCATAAAATCAACATTTCTGTGTCTCATGTGCTTAAAGTGCTTGGTCTTCCTCCTGCCTCTATTTAACTTCCTGCTAGCTTACACTCCTATTAGTCTTTGCATGAAGACTTCAGGCCTCTTCCACAGCACATTGTTTAATCAGCCCTTGTTTGTTCTGGAACGTTATGGATGATGTTGAGTTAGGTCAGGGAAGTCAAGATGTGCAGTGTGTACAAGGGTTTTGTGCCAGCAGAGTATATCAGTTTACCTGGCACTTGGTGAAAGCTTCAGTTTCCTGGACACCTTGGCAGATTTCTTGGTGTTTTTTCCTGAAACACCAATTGCTGCAAAGGATTCTTGTGAACAGAGTGAAAATAATGAGTAGATAAAGGTACTGTTAAGGAGTCCAACCTGGCAGGTTTATTTAAGAATGACTTTGTCCCCTTTTCCTGGGAGCATTTAGTACACCATTATTTTTCTTCCCAACTTGCTTTTGAATTCTAGTTAAGGTCTCCCTGTTTTTGCCTCAAGTCTCAAATAAAATGCAATTCATGGCTTTCAAAAGGCTTTTAAAAATTATTTTTCATTTATTTGATGTGGGTTTTTTGGACAGTCCTTGTCTAACAGCTACATGCAGTAAAACACTTTGGAAAGCTGACACACATCATTGCCCAACTTAGGCATTTAGCAATTAAATTGTCCCCATTTTGAAGTACATCTAAATTATGTTTTCTGTATTGAGACTGGGATTAGCAAGTTGGTGCTGTGTTTTCAGATAATTTAATGCTCTGTCTAAAAACCGGTAAATGTCAGTATTTGTATCACAATTGTTCCAGTTAAAAGGAAATAAATAAGCACAAGTTCTGAAGGTGTCATAAACAAAATCCTCTAATTTTCATCTGTTGAGTTTTAAGACGTGCATTTATAGATTCAGTTCAAAGGAGGAACACTTCCAAGTGCAGTTCCATGCTAGATAGAAATATCAAATTATAGTCCTTTCTCTGTATTTAACCTTGTATACATGCGTGATGTACGTATTTGCAAGAAAGGTTAAGGGGAGAGAGAACCTATTCTACTCTGAACCCCATTTAATTTTAGATAGGAAAGAATGGCACAGAACTAGTCTGTATGATTTATTTGGTGGTACACATTTGCATTCATTGTCTCATAATTTTCTTCTTTATTGAGTTTTTTACTTACATGAAATCTAGACAGGTGCTTTTTCTAGATTGGTGCAATTTTAATAAACAGAATGAGAGAATGGCATGTGTTGTACAGTTCACTTTTTTATAAGTTTCCCCTCATTATATAGCCAGTAGAATTGAGAGTTTAAATAGAATTACAGGCATTTGTTGTAAAGCATGTTAAGGAGAAAATTTTATGTTTATGCCTTCTGAAACTCTTTTTTTAACCAAATACCTAGTATTGTGTGCTTAAAGCTGCTTTCTGTCATAGCAAGGTTGAGATCCTGGATGAAAGGGTGCTGCTCTGGGGATAAATATAGAAGAAAATAGTGTGGGAAGAGTGTGGTCAGAAGTCCAGGGAGGTGATCCTCCCCCTCTGCTTGGGCCTGGTGTGGCCACAGCTGGAGTGCTGTGTCCAGTTCTGGGTCCTCAGTGCAAGAAAGAGAAGGAGCTGCTGGAGAGGGTCCAGCTCAGGGCAGCAAAGAGGGGCTGGGGCATCTCTCTGATGAGGAGAGATAGAGGCAGCTGGACTGTTGAGTCTGGAGGAGTCTCAGAGGGGATCCCATTAATGTGCATAAATATCAGAGAGGCGGGTGTCAAGAGGACGGTGCCAGACTCTCTCCAGTGCTGCCCCCACCTCAACCTGAGGAAGAACTTCTTCACACTGGGGGTGGCAGAGCACGGGAACAGGCTGCCCAGGGAGGCCATGGAGGTGCGCGGACATTCCGAACCCGCCCGATTCCTGTGGAATACGGGAATTCAGCGGATGATCAGCGGAGCTGCCCGCGGGCCGGAGCCGCGGCCGCTGCGCGCAGCCTCCGCCAGGTGGCAGCAGCGGCCCGCGCCGGGCCCGCCGGGCGGCCGCCGCCTGTGGGAGCCGGGCCCGAGCCCGGCCCCGGCCCGGGGCTGCCCCGCCGCTGCCCCGCCGCTGCCGGGCTCGGGGAGGAAAGCCGCCCTGCTTGCCTTCACCTACTCGGAGCGCCGCGCTGTCCTGTGCGGGCTGCGCCCCGCCCTCCCGCATCCCGCGCCGGGGAGCAGGCACCAGGCCTGGGGCAGCCCTTGGCCACCCGCTGTGCTCGCGTCCCGGCTCGGAGGGCGCAGCTCCGGCCAAATTAACTCCTTCTTCGGGGAAAAAACAAAATCAAACCAACTAACGAGCAATACATACCCAAAAACCCCCTGATTGCTCTGAAATCTTTCTCCCGATGGAAAATGAGGAAAGCTTTGTGTACTCTTATGTGTAGAATGAGCCCCTTTACACTCATGAAGGCTTTAGAGGCATTTTGGGGCTTCTGCCCACGTTTGTACTACTTTCCCAGCACCACTGTTATTAAGTATTTAATTAAAAGCTAGTATCTCTACATCAGAATGAGTTGGTGGCATTGGTGACCTTAATTTTATTTTGCTTTATTTTTCCCCCTCAAATCTTGTTGGGCTGTCGGAAAGCCATCTTTCCTTGCTACTGAAAAAGAAAATGTCAAGCAAAGTATGTAATATTGAGTCATGCATGGCACTCAATGTACTCTGACAAGTCATGGCAGTAAATTGAAGTTCTAGGTGGGAGAGCCCAACAAGAGCAATGACTTGAGAAAACCCAGTACACAGATGTAGTTTAAGTCATGAAAATTCTGAAAAAGAGGCCCTCAGGATTATCCATCTTCTCTCCTATAATAAATGCTTCTGAATTCTGCTTATTGGAAGAAATAAATTTTAATTTAGGCATTCCAGAACTTGTAAAGTATATGTATGACAGCACTGAAACCAGGTGAGGAATTGCACATTACTTGAAGTTCAGTGAAAATGAAGGTTTCTTAAAATTCCTGGCAGTGCTTGGAAAATACGTAGTATTTGTAAGTTTAAATTATTTTGATGGTTAGAAGTGTCTGCTTCCTTTGAACTCTTCAGCTTAATTTAAAAATACATGGAAACCATGGGGAGGATAATCGGCTTCTCTATGGCAAGATTAGATAGAGACATTTATAACAGGCCCATGTCTGTGACCAAAGGTTCTGCAAGATATGATTTATAGCTTGGAGGTGTTTTCCTCCTGGCCCTTACTACCCACCCCCTGAAAAAAAGGTTGGAGAGTGCAGTAGAACACATGTCCCTGTGGCAGCCACGTGCAGCTTGCACACTCAGCTGAGGATACCTCGGCACTGTGTTCATGGCACAAATGGGATGTTCATGCATTGGCCAGCAAGGAGTCAGCAAGTTATTTCTGGCAGACAGCTCTGCTCACTGGCTCAGGACAGTGCCTGAGTGCTGCTGAGCATCCCTGCTGCTGCCCCAGCCACCTCCCCTCCCTGAAATTTGTAGGAGATAAAGCGTGGGACAGAGCTCTCCTCCCACCTCTGCAGATTTTCAATCAAATTGCAGCTGTCATGGTTTGTATTTATTGTAGTGTTTTTCTTCAGATAAATTTAGCTTTAAAATAAAGCTCAAAATTCCATACCCCAAGGCATGAACAATTTGAGCTGTTTGTTGCTCCATGCAGATATGAAAATGGCAGAAGTATAGAGCTGTGTGTATGCACACACACAGAGGCAAACATATATTCATAATAAAAAAACCACATTAAAGTAAGGCAGGCTTTAGCTGAAAAAAATCTGCCAGTACTTGTAATAGTGATGTTAAATTATGCTTCCTGTTTGAATCCAGTATTATAGGGGCAGACCAGTTTGAAATGGATTTTGGTTCTGGACACAGAAGAAAAGGGTAATTTTTGTAGTATGTTATTACCTGGAGCTAAACTACAGGCAGCGGATTCATTCAATGGTATACACTGTTTGTTTAAGATGCATGGATGAAAGTATCTCATTTACTTACTTGCTCTGTGTTCTGCAAGCTTTCTTGGGCATTGTATGCATATATATATGTATGTGTGTCTGTATGTGTGTCTTTATGTTGTGGGTTTTTTTTCATTCCAGGACTTTATTGACTGTTGGTGATAAGTATAATTTAAGTTCTCCACTTCTGTTAAGCAGAAGGACTTTTTTAATATGTAATGTTTCTTGCACTCAAAATCAGTTTAGCATCCTCTCATTCCCTGTGTTTCTGAAGAGTAGCCTTGTGGCACGAGTGCATCTTGCTGTTGTTCTTGAGGTGTATACCCCACAATCCTAGCATTCCTCTAGGGAAATAGGTGGTAATTCATGTTGTACCTGGGTCTCATTAATTATTTACTGTCTGTATAAAGCACTCTCCAATTATACCACCAGGTACCTGTTGTTAAGCTTCATTTATCTTTGCCTTTATTGTGCTTTTGCCATAGCAAATTCTCTTGCATCCCTGAAAGTTGCTGTTTATTCCTTAGTAATTGATGTTTTACAGTCTCCTGACCTGATTTTTCCCAAACATCTTTGTATAAGTAATAGGTACTCTTCAAATTTCTGTTCTTCTCCCAGCTCATGTGGCCATAGCTGAAAGAAAAGACAGACAGTGGAACATACAGTTTAATAAAGACTCTCTTGGGTTTTGTTTTTAGGGAAGGCTTCATTTTCTCAAGCATTAATTGCTTGAGAATACTGTCTTTATAAATCTTGTTCTCTTTTCCCACAGGATTTGCAAATAGAGCGAGAGAGGACCGTGTATAACATTTCTGGTGGCTGCACAGCTCTGGTGGTGGTGTATTTATTGGGGAAGCTTTATGTGGCAAACGCTGGTGATAGCAGGTAAGTGTGTTGTCTCCCCATCTAATCCTTCACCCCAAACTCCCCAGGCCTGGTGTTACTGAGTTCCTTAAATGCAGACAGCATCACAAGAAGATTCTGTTTCTTGGCTGGACACTTAGCACTTCTCACAGAAATGAATATAAGTGCCAGGGAAAGCATTCCAGTGTCTTGAGCAGTGGTTGCAGTCAGGACTTTTGTCCTGAAGCAGTTCCTGAATGACTTGATGTTTGCAGAGAAGTGGAAAGGTGCTAAAAAGCCATTGGAAAAGAAGAGGTGTTGGGTGTATAGTAGAATTGTGTGTTGAAAACTGACAAGGTGACTGCATCCTGAACAGTTGATAGGACTGCATTTGTTCCATGGGAAGTCCTGTGGCTCCTGTTGCCAGGCTTAGTCATGATAGGCCATTTGGCTTTCAGATTTTCATGTAATTGAGGGTAGTGATCAGTAAGCAAATTGCTGTAGTACTCTTGCCTTGGGGGAGGAGGAGAGGAAGACAGGCTTATCACAGTACAAGTTTTTTGCCTTTTTTGTCCTGTTCTAGCTCATGTACTTGTCCATTTCTCAGAACTGAATGCTGTTGCTCAGGAGCTGTTGCTTTGTTTTATTTTGAAGTTGGGTGCTTGAAGACTCAAGAAGTATTTTCTTTGTCTTTTGATGCTGCTAAAGATAGGAGCATACCGAAAATCTCTCACTTCCATTCTTTCGCCCTCTCTAACTCTGCCCTTACCACCATGGGAGAGAGATAATGGGGCTCTTCTTGCAAGAGTTCAGACTTCACATGGTTTTTTTTGTCAGTGCACTGCATAAATAGGGCAGGGAGAAGAGTTCCCCTGCAATACAAACTACTCATGTATTCTGTTCAGTAATAGCTGGGTAATTAACATCTCTAAAGGTATTGAAGCATGTTGTCTTTTGATGAAGACTTCTGTGGTTATGAGTTTGTGCTTAAAGTTTTTGCAGACACAGTTCATGTTTGTGGTGTGTACACCCACGTACTTACAGAGAAAACACTCAAAAGTTAAGGGTTTTGTAGGTTAAACTTAAGATTTTTATTGTCTCTTGCTGCTTTACACTGTGTAGGAAGTCAGATAAATCCTTTGTGCATAAAATTTCTTTTTGTGTTGGTGATTGGTTTTAAGAAACTAAATTTGCTGTATGTGTTGCAAGTTGCTCACCCAGTTTCTATTGGCAAGTGACATATTTGTATCTCGTTTTTGTACCAAGTGTCGAGTGAGTCCTCACATGGTAGCTGCAAATGTGTTTGAGGTGATCACCTATCTGGTCAACAGAACTATTAGCTGAACTACATTCTATCTCTCCTGCCATTAATTAGAAATAGTCATGTTTTCTTGTGCTCTTGCACTTGAAGTACAGTTGAGTCTCTTTCTTTGAATTGGCTAATTTGCTTTATTGTCTCTTAAAAGTGTGGTGTGTAAAACTGGCTATGCGGCACTTACTTCTGAATAGCCAAGGTCTTTGTTCTCAAATGGCTGGAACTGGCTGCTTCCAGTTCCCTCAGGATTCCTTCTGTGCTCCCTAAGAGTAGTCTCAGCTCCACTGCAGCCTCTGATACCCAAGGGCAATACACTCCTGTTGGAGGTGATCTGGAGCTGGGACCAGAGTATTGGTGTAACTGTAGTTAAACATACTAAGTCTTCAAGAAGTTCTGCATGTTCATTAAGTTAATACAGAAAAAGAGGGAGAGCAGGAATCAGAAAGGAAAACATCAGCAAGATTGGGTGTTGTTTGAACCAGGATTCAAATTCTCATTCCTAACATCTTGTTGGTAATAAAGTCCCTCCAGATTCAAAATAGTTTGGTTTTGTGCTCCCGAAATGGACCTCACAGAAAATCTCTCATATGCTGAGGAGAATTATTCCAAAATCTTTCATTTTCTGATAAGTCCATTCCTAGACTTTCATAGGTCAAAAGAAATTTTAAAGCTTTAAAGTGTAGGTCAGTTGGTCTGGGTCTCTCTCCCACAAAATTCCCTCTTTCCCACTCCTAGGGGAAAAAAACAGCTGTTGCACCTGAGTTGCTACCATGACAAAAAGGACGTTTTAGGACTAGACAAACCACTTTGAGGTTGTCTGCCCACTGCCAGGGTGCATAGTACATTCCTGTATTTTGAAGAGCCCAGTTATGTAGTCAAGAAATTTTACTTTTGTTAGTTGGAAAAATACCTTTCCTTTTGCTGTCTCATGCCTTTGTGGTTTGTACAGGTAAAGCAGAAAGCGGTGAAAAATACAATAAGCAAACTGCTTCAAGAAATGGTTTTCTGCTCTCAAGAAGAAGGGTGGGTTTGTTTTTTTCACTCAAACAGGGAACTGACTTCCTCTTGGTGCTGTTGGAGCTAGATGACAAAACTCCTGGTTCTTAGTTTCTTTGAGTTCACCTACTGATTTGTGCCTTTTCCCTCTCCTCATTCTCCATGTTCCCTCTCTGCTACCCACTAGAAAAAGGCTGCAAATAAATCAAGTTTCCCACAGATAGGAATCTGTGAGAGAAAGTTTTGTGTGGGAAATAAACATTTTGGATTCATGCAAACCTCAGTTACACTGCCTCAGGGAACTTCAAAACACCAGCAGGTTTTAAAGGTGGGTTTTGAACATCTGCTGCTGTCAGAGGACCAAGGTATGTGCAACACACTGTTACTATCACAATGAGACTAAGGAAACTTTTAAGTGTGAGACTTGAATAATAATGTACTGTGTGGTGCCAGCTATACCTCAGACTTATGTCTGTGGTATTCAGTTTATCCACCAAGCTTCTCAAATCTAATCATTTCATGCCACGTACCCTGGCAGTGTTGTATAGCAGCTGTCCTTTTGTAGTTGATGTGTAATTACATCATGAAAAGACTTTAATTACCATATTACTAAATTACCAGCCAGCAATCCTTTCAGGTTCAGCCCTAGCTCACTTCTGTATGGACTATTAGGCTTCTCCAAGCTGAACACTTTTGGTTGGTGTAAAAGGGAGGAAAAATTGTGCTAATTGTAGGTTTTGTTATGAACTATTATTGAGCTTGATGTTATGGCATCACTAATGTCAATGATATAATTAAACTTCAGCTAACGATGCAATCACAGTTCTGTAATAATTATATGTTAACTGCACATGATACCAGAACCCAACTAAAAATGAGGTGATGTATTCAGAGCCTGATAAAACCAACTTGGAAGGAACTGCTTTCGTTCTCGAATGGCTTGTCTGATCATTCTTGGACTCTGCCATAAATATACCTACTTTTACAGTCAAAATTCATATCTGAACATCAGCCAAAGCTTTTTCTGGTGTTTCTTTCTCTCTCTTTCTTCTTTTCAGTGATTAGCATTGTCCATGCAAGGTTATCTGTTTAGGGACTGATAGTGCTATAGTCAGCTATCCAATATATAGTGCTTTTTTTGGTGCCTTTTTTGGTGAGCATCGAGGCACTGTGTTTTGCTTACCAGCATGACATATTTGCTATGAAAACTAGGCCATTGGAATAGCTGCTTTTTATTTCTTTTCTTTTTAAAATGTGGAATAGTAAATCTTCTCTGGACATTGTTTTAAGTAGTGTTCAATTCTATATTGCTAAAGTGACTTTACTTCTAAACTGCCATAATACGCCTTGTTAATCTCAGTTCTTTTTAGTTTTATGCTCTTTATTAGGATGTTGTTTTATAGCTACTGATGAAGCAGCTGTAAAACAGGGGCTTAATGTTTTTACTGATTACTGCCCAATTATTGTATAGCCTCGTGCAACATAACATTTGTCCAATATCACTACAATGACTGTAATGCAATATGATCATATTAACCATGTTTGGCACAAGCATTGTTCTGGCTTTTGTGTTGTCTGGAGCTGCTCAGAGACTGCAGTCACTTCCATTTTGTGCTGTGCTTGGAGCCACGTAGGGAAGCTGTGCCTTTATCATTATACAAGAAGCAGAACATCACAAGTTGATTTGGCTTTTCTATGTACCCTGAAACCCTCACTAAAACTGCAAATGGGTTCTTGGGCTTTTCTTGATTTATTGGCAGAACATGACATCAAAGCAAAGAGCCTGATGTTTCCAAGGCTTTACAGACTTGCAGGTCACTGAATTTTTTGCTTTGCTTCATCAGCTCTTTTTTATCATCTTTTTGCCTCCTTGCTTTTGCTCCACAGTACTTATGTTTTCAGGTCATATTCATATTCTACTTGAATGTACATCTTCATGTCCAGATTAGATTTTCTCCTCCTTTATGCAAGTGTAAAGTTAATGCTAATGCATTTTGGCTTATTAAATGGTAGGAGCTCATTGAGTGAATATTTTTGTGATAGCTTTGTGTGGGTGCAGGTGAAGTAACTTCATTGGTACTTCAAGAGACCAGATGTAGGAGAGTATGTTTGTAACATGGTCTTCTCCCAGTATAATAAAATAGCAAATTGAAAATTGAATTTGTTTACCATTTCAATTCTTTCTGGATTTGCTGCTTGTGTTTAAGCTTACTACATTTATACTTCCTCTTCTTTGTCATGGTGTTTGTCAGCTGCTTCCTCATGGTTAGTCAGATTTGGGGCTTAATTTGCTTTCATGAAGTAAATGAGAGCAGCATGGAAATAGCCACGTATCTGCTGACTGGCAGTGTAGCTTTAATAGAATTTCGGAGAAGTCAGAATTGATGATTCTGAGCCATTTTTGTGGTTCATGGTGTCTGACCTCTTCCTTGAGGCAGTCCAGCAGGGTTGTTTTTACCAGAAATGCTAACACTGTGTAAGGATGGAAACTAAAAACTGTTCTAATATATAGCTATTGTAGAATTAGTTTACTTTAGTCTTTGGTTTACTGTCTAGGAACCTTTAATTTTCTGGGTTTTGTAACTGCTCATCTTCTAATCTAAATGTTGTGTATTTTCCCTGTTTTCTGTGAGTGGTCTGCCTAAGTTCTCTCTGTCTTTACATCTGTGTCTGCATAAACAACAATAACTGTGCTTCATACAGAAGGTCTCTAGAGGAAAGACTAACTTAGTTACTAAGCTTCTTCAGTCTGCAGTATGTGGAAAAACATTATTTTTCCTGTCTTCTCCTAAAGATGGAGCAAAGAAAGTTGCAAAACTGAACAACACACTGGAGCCATGCAATCAGTAGGATTTCTGTTCATTCTCTGACATTCTCATGCCTCCAAATTCTCAAAAGACCCAGAGGCAAAAGCAACACTTACAGATTGTAGTTTGGCTAATCTATGGTACATCCCCTTTTTAGGTTATTATTAATTCTCTGACAGAATCACTTGGGAAATAAAAAATGTTTGATCATTTCAGGACAACAGATAACCTAAGTCTGGTTTGCTCACAGGTCTGTGTAGTGAGAAGACACTGAATTCAAAGCAAAACAAGTCTGCCGTGTACATTCTCCTTCACTACAGTTTGATAGGTGAAGAGGTCTCATCCTGACTAGCCCAAAATGGTGAAAAAAATTAGCCATTTTCAGGAGATATGGCCATGTTCTTTCTCTCTGTTTCTACTGTCTCTTTTTCTTAGAAACATGATCTGCAGGCCTGCAGAAAGCCCTTTTCCCTTTTTCTTGCCTGGCCTCTTTCCAGAGAGAAGCAGGAGCGCAAGATTCAATGGAATTGCAGCAACCTCACATACTGCAGGATTTTGTGCTGGGTAAAGCTCTTGAAGGTACTACAAGAAACACTTAAAGCAAGATGTGAATAAAAGGTGTTGGATCATAAAGAAGTCATTTCACCCAAAGGGCAGTGTTAAGGAAGAGCATTTTCTAGTTATCCAGTGAATGACAAGTTCCAAGTTATTGGCATGTCATATCCAGCACTGACTTGGCAGAAATTATTAAGTTAGTAGTAAATATTTGCAGACTTTTAAGACAAAATATATGTCCTACTTCTTTTCCAAACTCTTGTTTTTCCTGGGTGAGCATATGCCTTAGCAATACCTATGGCAATTAGCAGGTATTGAAGCCATTTTAAACATTTTCAGTGAGGGGCACATTCAGTTAAATCTTTGGTGCTAGCCATACAGACATTATCTTATGTTCCAGATAATGAGGAAGGGGAAGAATTTTGGGTATTAGAGTAATACCAGTAAATGTAAAGCCACAGTTCTTTGGTATTGGTTCTCAGGAATAAAGAATTCTATTAACTTTAATTCTCATGGGCTTTCAGCCTTTAAAAAAATCATATAAGCCAACAAACCCCAAACAAACCATCTTTTTAATCTGTGCCTTTGTAGCTGACCACAGAGACATGCAAGTTCTTCACTGCAATGTTGCAGGCCAGGGCCAAGGCATGGAAAGCAGCCTGGGCACCTTGGCTCTCTAGCTCCCATCTGTACTGTGGGAGGAGGGGCAGAGGGAGCTTGCTTGGTGAAGTCTGCTGTGGTCCTTACTATGTTGAAAAGCTTTTCAAGTCACCTGAATTCAACAAACTTAAGGCAGCCCAGGCTGTTCAGTCTCAGCAGCAGCTATGCAGCACTGCTTGAGGCCTGCTCCTGGGACTTCTAGTGATGGCTCTGGTCACTTCTATGTGGGTGAATGAAGCAGGGCTTGGGTAAAAATTCACCCATGAAGAGTGAGCAGAGAGTGTGAGTTGCAGTCTTTGCTTTTATGTCTCGGTCCAGCTTGTTCCAATAGCCTGCAAGTGGTACTGAGTTAAGCAGAAAAGCTGAGATCAAAGTGGAAATGACTTCAGGTGCTAAAGTCATTCTTTTTGTAAATGGTAAGAAAGTGAAGAGCAGAGAGAGAAAAAAGTCCTTGCTACTTCTATCTTACATGGACAGCCATATCACAGCCATATTACTGGCAAAATAAACACTGACTTGCACAGCAATGCCTTCATCCACTAAGCCCAGGTTTAGTTGCCATAGTAACTTGTCTTGGAGATGAATGTGATATCCTGGACAGCAGGGAAAAAGACTTTGATTCCACAGATACTGGTCCTGAGGCTCAGAGCTGGCCACAGAGATGTGACTGCATTTCTTTGTTCATTTCCCTGGCATGGTGTGAGTAATTCGGTGGCATGTCGTTCAGCCATGATACAGAAACGTGGTGGTCTGTCATCATTGCAGTCTTCTACTTAGCTGTGTTCAGATAAAGAATACACTGAAATCATTGGGCCAGAATGAATCCTAAGAGGACAATAAATCTCCAGCCAAGGGGTATTGGAACCTATGGTGGGCAGTTTTTGTGTGCTTGTAGTATCACTATAAACTGGCTTGTAATAGCTTTCTAGCTGCCAGCTGAAGCCCTTTCTGAAAGATTGATGTGTTGAGATGTAAACCATCAGGAAAGTTCACACAATTAATTACACAGCATTTTGGTTTAGTTCATTCACATTTGGATTAGTACTACTGGAGGTGGAGTAGACATTACTAGAAGCGTATAGGTAAACTTATGAAGTCCCTACCAGTTCAATAGCAAAAAGTTACTTTCCTGATAAATTAAACAAGAGCATTGTATACAGATAGGCAGTGCAATCACATTAGTGGGAGGGGGTGGGCATAACAAAAAAATATATAATTATCCCTAAAATAAAACACTGTTAATAAAGGCAATGCTAATAATAGCTTCATACTTAGATTTCATCAGCCAAGCAACACACGTGAGGACCTAATGAGAACAGGGAACTCACTCATAGTAGAATCTCATAGGAATGGAGATGCATCCACTGAAGGGGCACTGACAACTAGAAGCATACTGCTCCAGGGGTCAAAAATTATGGGGCAACGTGTCTTCTTCAAGCTATCTCCTCTATGGACAGCCTGCAAGCTCAGTATTACATTTAATTTAAAACTGTAGAGTAGTGATACAGAAACAACCGAAGTAATTTAGTTCCATTGTTGGTGACAGCCCGCTGCTTCTCATGGTTAGATGCAATATATAGGGCAGAGGGAGACTGCCAGCAGTAGAAAATCCTTTTAGCTGCTGCTTACTAAGTTGTTAGTGAATACATGAGATGGATTGCCAGATTAGTTCTAAATATTTGGATTTCTCTTATTTTTGGTGGCAGTAAGGAAAATCCTGACTGGCTCAGGTGCTATTGAACATCAGAAGCAAGCCCTTCCATGGAAATCTGTGTTATTCTGCTTACAGAAACAGTTTCTCTTTGTGATCCTTTATTAAAAATAATACAGTTAATTCAGTAAAATCTGACTACCAGGATAGTGGCTTTAGAGTACTTCAGCAGCTTCATTTGTGCCCAGAGGGCTGCTCCAAAGGAATCACTAAATAAGCACTAGAAATATAAGTATGAATGAGTCAAGTATTTGGAAACAGCATGAAGCTCTACACGTGTGTGCACAGGAGCAGCTCATGTGCTTGCAGGTGCCTCTGAAAGACAATTTTCAGGGAGGTTTGTAGGGACTGGATTTCATAATTTCTTTCTCTGCTTAATTTCAAAGGCGGGAGGAGGTTCTCGTCTTACTGCAGGAGAGGTATAGCATGCTTGGCTCCATGCTGTGGCAGAGACATGAAGAAAGGACCTTGAAGGAAATTTTTGGGAATGCCCAGTCAGTGTCCTGGTGGAGTAAAGGCTGCACTCAGTAGTTGTGCTGCTGAGGTACTAACCCCTTGGAACAGCCAGGTCACTGGTGGTCTGCAAAAACCCTTAGCAGAACTTTGGGAGTGATCTTCGTTGTTCTGGCAGGAAATGCCAGAGCATGCTCCTGTAAGGAAATTACTTTTGCAATACTTCACCAAGGCAAGTTCTCACACCTTTTGTTGGCTTGAGGCAGCTGAAGTTCCCCCAAGTGATGATTGGAAGTGTCTGAGCAGCCTGCCATAACCCACCACGTAACACGAAACTACATTGTCACAGGAAGAGCCACAAGCAGAGAGAGTCTGCTCCTGCTTAATGTTGGCTTTGTTTGGCTGAAAGAAAAATGATCCAGTGTTTCTATCCTGTCACTACATTTCTGTGAACAGGCTCATGTTTGTGCAGAAAAATATGAAGAAATCAGGATGGCATGTCTGTTGAGTGGCAGTAAATGGAAAATGAGGACAATTTTCACTGGCTCTACTCCTTCCCTGGTTTGTTGCTTGGTTTCTTCTTGATAGTGATGCCAAGTAAGTGTTGGGGCATTGTCTTAGGTATTACAGGTGGGAGGCAGAGAGGGTGTTTTTTTCCATTGACATTGCTGAGGATTGCTGCTTCCACCTGAGTTTTGTGGTGATGGATATGTCATCACTGGAACATCTTTTAATGCCAGCTAAATGTTGTATAATAGTTTGTTCCACTATACCCAGCCTGCCTTAATTCATAAAATTAAGGAAATAGTTTAAAGGCTTTGCACTATAGTTCCACGTTGTTAGTGAATATATGGGATGGAATAAGAGATCAGTTCCATACTTTTTTGCCAGTGCAGTGAGGTGTTTTTACACCTGGTTTCTGAAAAAATGTTGAGAAATGGGTCTGTGTGGGACTGAGACTAATTCAGTTTGAAGAAGTAAAACCAGAGTGCCAGTGCTGAATGTATTAAAAGTCATCAGTAATCATAATGACAGTAAATTCTTTACTTAATTTACAGAAGAGAAAAATATTTTTCCTTTTTGTTGTTTTACAGTCATTGTCTTTCACTTCTTAGCAATTAAGAAAAGGTAAAGAAGTTTTAAAAAAAACCACAACTGGTTTGAAGCCTACCAGCCATTAGCATTGATCTTCTCAGGATTGTTTAAATATATGCATTTTGTTACCAAAATAAACAAATACCCATACAGACTGATTCCGTAGTTCTAGGATTTACTTTCTTTTTTCTACAACTATCTTGTGACACACCTAATTAAAATCTGCTGCTTAGTTCCCCTTTGAATATAATTAAACCCTGCCTTATTCTTTCTGTCAGTTTAATCCCTCTTTCTTTTTCATTGACACATTTCTAATACCTTTGCAGACAGGTCAGACACTTCTGCTTCATCTGTGCAGAATCCACATGCTTAACGCCTTTTGACAAAGTGGATACAGCCTCCCTGTGGCTTGGAATTGATATACGCTGTCAAAAAGGGTTTTCTCAATGGTCTTTCTCTGTCACCTTTACCAGATTTTTATCCTGTGTTGTAGAAATGTGCAGTTTAATGTTGCGTTTCAAATCATTTTTGGCTGAAAAAGTGTGTAATGGAATCAGGGTGTCCCTTGAATACTCTGAACAGTTGGAAATGTCTCTTTGTTTTGAGCACTGGAATCCCAATAGACCTGTGACAGCAGTGGAATTACACTTTTGACCTTGTTCACTAAAGTGTTGCTTTTTCTGTATGATTAAATGACAGTAACCGACAAGAGCTTCCTCTAAAACATATTCGTTTCCTCTGTTCCTCGTAAGAGACATAGAAAGGATGCTGTGCAATTTTCAGCTGATTGTATTTTCCACAAAAGAGAAAATGAACAAAAAATCCCCAAAACCCTGCTTGACTCAGGGAGAGGTGGTAGTTGTTAGCCATATTAAAAATGCAAAGGCAGTTAGTATATCAATATTTTCCTTATGCCAGTGTTGTTGATACATCCTGAGTGTCACAGCAGCAGCACAGCACAGCAGCAGATTTTTATCCTTTTGTTGCTTCACTCTTCATGTATTGTAAAAGGGAATTTATACTAAAGCACCTAATACAATTTCTAAGTATTCGAATCTGAATATAGAAAATAACCATATACTTAATGTACTGTGTGAATTTAGATGATCCTTATGGACTACACAGTCATGTCAATCTAAAAGATAAATCCACTGTTTTCTGCAGATGCACATGCAGCCTTTTAAGCTCCTGGTGTTTCTTTTAATTTACATGTGACTGAGCAGACACAGCCAGCTGTAGGATTTGCCATGACTGCCGGTCCTGCCTTATGCATTGAGCCACTGGCACATCTCTTGCTCCCCATTTACTTTTTCAGGGTGTGGCTTCTCTGGATCAGAAGAACTCAAGTAGCCAGAAGAGATATAAAAATCAGATTCTTGTGTCTTTCATTTTAGGCTACTTCAGCTGTGTTTTGGGGAATTTTTTCTTCAATATATTCCTGTTTACTGTGAATATCCCTGCTCTGGAATAGTGAACATACTGTCATTGTCATGCAGAGCACATGAAATTCAATGGCAAGTACAATCCTGTAGTTTCTGTGAGTGGGAAATTAGGGTTCAAAAGAGGGGAAAGGACGCAGGAAAATCTAGTTTGGTTTTAGAAGAGATCAGAATAAGTGGCTTATTGGCCTCTGTGACCTCAAGACGTCAGAGCAGTTTCTCACTGTAGACAATGCTGTGTGGAGAGGGCATCAGAGCATGGAGGGCAATGCAGCGAGGGGGCTGCAGATCTGTGACTCCTAATTTCCAATCCTGCCAAAAAAAAGCTTTTGTTTTTTTAATTACAACTTCATTGGTGATATAAATTAATGATTGGTATGGATCTGCAGCAACCTTGTCATCAGGGAATATTTGGTTAGTGTTGACATACTTGTTCTCTGCAAACATGAATCATCCATCTGCCTTTGGCAGGCTCACCCTGTGGCTCTGCTATAATATGTTTCACCAGTGTGGTGGAAATGAAAATGTCACTATTAAACATGGCAGAATCAGATGCTCTCTGGGCACTGCATCTATTCAAGGAGTTTTTGCTTCCTATGTAGTTATTTCTGACAGTTTAATAGGACAGCTGTATTCTGGCATAAAATAATATGTTCATATATCCTCAATACATGGGGAGTTAAATGCTTTCAGAGCACTATTTCCTTGCATACGTGTGTTTCATGCATGGCAGAAGCAATAATGCTCATGTAACAACATGTTGCTGCTTAGCCCATTAGGAAGTGTAAAGTCAAAATTAATTGTCCTGCAGGACTGTTTAGAGTGGGTCTCTAAAAGCAGTTGCTGGAGCTGTTTGCAGCTGCTGCATCAGCTAGGCTCCCTCCTCATGAGCAGTTATTGACTTTGGGCTATTGAATTCAGGGCTCTGGAGGTTGCTTGGTGGAAAAAGCCTTCAGTTGCTGCTTGGCAGCTCTGTCACTGCAAGGTCATGGAAAGGGCACTTCAGTCTTCAAACCCAATTAGGACCTAATTCGGCACCTTTTCAACCACAGGGGGAAAATCCCACTGGGCAGGGTGGCTCCCAGGCCAGGCTTTTGCACCCAGCCTCCTCAGTGAGACAGCCAACAAATGTGTTGCTTCTTGTCACTTGGGCCATCAGAAATATGAAACAGCTAAGCAGTTAGTGCAGAAAGGTAAAGAGCCAATACGGACTTACAAGCTCACCGCAGCTGAATTTGGACCAGTGCCTTGTACATGTATGTCTGTGTCCCTCCCTTTACTCATATCTAGAGCTGTCTCATTCCTCAGATCAAATAATTTTACTCTTATGAAAGGCTGTAACTTGCAAGTTGAATAAAGTCCAACTGCTGAAAACACTAATGAAAAATATAAAACTCTCTTTTACCAGGTATCAACAGTGTTGCTTTAATTCCTCCCCCTCTGAAGATTTGTGTGTGTGTGTGCTGGGTTGTGCTTTTCATCCCAGGTGGCTGCCAGTTCTGGTGAAAACAAGTTGAGCTATGAAAGGTTGACCCACTCGCCTCTGAATTGATTTTTATATGATGTGAGTCCCTCAGGGCCCAATTCTACCCATAGAAGTGAGAATGACAGCTATCAAAATATATAGGAAGTGTGCACAAAGAAAAAGGTGAACCCCAGACTGGTCTGAGTGGTCTTTAAAATATGAATTTCCTGTGAAATGGTGATTAAGGGGGAAGCAAATAATAATTAGGAAATTAGCCTGATGTGCTAGTAGTTATATCAATGTGTGGTTTTATATTAGGTCTTTCAGACAAGTAAAAGATCAGAAAATCCCTTATGACTCACTTAAACTAGTGTGTAAAGTTTGGTTAGTGCCTGATCAGCTCCTTTGATCAGTCTAGTCTAGACTGCTGCCAGAGTGCATACTCTGTACTAAACCCACAGACCACTTAAGTGGAGACCTACTCAAGTGAATCAAATAACATATTAAAAAGGTTATATAAAATGTTCACTGTCTGAGTAAATTAATCTGGTTCAAAGCTGAATACCTTCAGAACTGCAAAAATAAAAGCAAATGTTGTTGCAGAAGAGAGTGGTAGAGGTCTTAATTCATATTTAAATGACTGTCTCAGAAATGCAAAAAAAAATTCAAGCAAACTTTTATCATTTTTTATTGAATAGGCATTTTTGTAAGCCTGTGGTCAGATTCCCTAAAAAAAAATATGTCAAAAATTATGCACAATTATTTTTAGGAAATTAAAGAGTTGCAACTACCATGTCCGTCTCAAGTACTCAGTACTGGTTTTAATTAAGGGCCAGTGGGAACTTTCAAGTATGCAGGCTGCACTCTTGCTGCCTCTAATTTCTACACAGTATTATTTGCAAGGAAGTGCTGGAAGTCCAAAAGCAGTAAATTTGTTACCTTTCAAAGCAAGTTTTCCTCTCATTGCCAGAGCTTCTTCACACATCTGCCACTGTCATACCATCCTGAACTTATCTGCTCTTGGCCACATGAATCTTAGAAAAGTCAACAGTTCATTTACTCAAAGATAATGCTGCTGCCTTTTGCATAGTAGCAATTGTAGATGACAGTTTGGAGACAATTTTAGTCAAATGACCAATCCACAAGACTTAGAAATCTGTCCAATGCCACTAATTTTTAGAAAATTCAGGTTTGTACCTGAGTTGGTTTTCTCAAGATGCCTATGTTTTGAATTTAGAAGTTTAAGTTTTCAGTCTTTGCTATTTGTTGGTTGCATTGCAGTGCCATCAGACCACCCGGCATAGAGGCAATGACAGCAAGTCAATCAAATTATCAAGGGAAGTAAGCTAGCTCATAAATAGGACATCAGTGGGATGAAAATATCACAGAAATGGGACCATTTAAAACATAGAGAAACTGGAATCCAAGTGGCAAGTACTTTTTTTTAGCTACACCAAAGTCTGTCTAAATTCATGAGGAGAGCCGGTACACTGCTGTTATCTAGATACTGAATTAATCTGCTGATGACTGAGAAACAGTTCCACAACAGGCATTAAAGTCTTTGGGATGATACATAGTTTATCAAAAGTGCCAGGCATTACTCTACTTACAGAGCTGCCTAAATAATGGAAAGATAAAGGAACATAGTTCTGTGAGTGAATACATGAATGCAGAATGCAATAGAAATACTGGGTAAATTCTTTCCTCCTGTGACTTGTCTTCCAGCCAGTGGTATTACACCAGGGAATGATTGGACCATATTTTGTGTGCAGCATATCAGATTGTTAAGAGGCAACAAGCAGGTGTTTGAGAAAATTTTCTCTCTGCCATTTGCAGAAGTGTGTATAAAATCTCCTGGCTAATCCACAGTCATTCTGTTCATCAGGTAGCTAGTTAAATTTGTGTTAAATAGGATCTGCTTTACTACTTCCATTTACTGTTTGAGTAGAAATGTTTTGACATGACACATGACCAATTAATAATTGGAAAGTGCTTGGATGAGTCATTTGAAGCCAGTAGTTTAGACAGTGTCAGCCACAACTGGTATTAAAACCAAACTGGTATTAAAAGAGTTGTTCTACAATCAGTGATTCTGCAGCATCTCCTCTGGGTGTCTGCATTTCACTTAATAAAGATACCCTATAGACATCACTTGAAATAGCTCTTGCCTTTGTTGCTTGGATGTTTTTGTGAGCTCTAAAATGAACTTGGCATATACAAGCATACTTTGTTACCCAGCCTAAAGGGTGCAGGGCAGGAATTATCCTGTTCTGCTGACAACCTCAGTAGAAAAGACTGATTCTGAAGAGAATGTGACTGTACTCTCTGGTTTTCTGGGATTTTTTTACCTTTTTTTTCTGCGCTGATGATGTTTTATTACTTTTACAGAGCTATAATAATCCGAAATGGTGAAGTCATTCCAATGTCTTCAGAATTCACTCCAGAGACTGAACGCCAGCGACTTCAGTATCTGGTAAGAGACCTGAGAACCAAATCAGGTGCTGCTGATGACAAGCATTGCCCAGTAATATCAAAGGCTCAGAGAAATGCTGTTGAGTTACTGTGGCTCAGTGAAGGATGATGTGCCCACTGGACACCAGTGACTGATCATGTGTGTTTTTAACCCATCAGCAAATGTGGAGAAAATCTCGGTGGTGCAAATCTCAATGAAAGGAGTATTACGTCTTCGTCAAAGGCCATTGGTTAGCATGACTGTGCTTGTGCACATTGTTCAGCTCCAGACCCTTCAGCAGCACACTGGTGTTGGCTTTTGAGAGCTCAGACATAGAGTTAATGAGCCAGAGATGTATTTCAATCCATCCCAGTGCTTGCTGTGTGACAGTATAAAATACCACAGACTGTTCTTTGTATGTGAGTGATATTGCAGAGTTTGATTAATTTACTGTAACAGTATGCCGGTAGTATCTCCATCAGGTGAAAGATATCCAACTGAGAGGTGATCTCAGTGAACATTAGTAGCTGCAGGATAGGATGGGTGATCAAAGATTAGTTTTGTTTACTATAGCAGCCCCCATAAACCTGAGACAGGGTGACTAGCTGGGGAGACATGGGATGTTTTATAGACCAAGCTGTGTTTGCTGATAAGCTACCTGAGTAATATAAGTCAAAATGTATGGTGTTATTTTTCATACAAACCATCCTGTTACTTTTTAAGGTTTTCATTGATGGACAGATCAGTTGGTTGAAATCGATTAGTTGTTTGTCAAAATGTCATTCTTAGCATGGCTGAGAGATTTTCTTTATGCTGCTTCTGTTCTCCTGCTTTTATCCTTTTAGAAATTTAAGCTTCAGCCAAGGCAGGCTTACTCTCAGCCTTGCCTGACTCAAGGTGGACAGGCCAAGGTTAGTGGTCTTCCCAGATCTTAAGACATCTTCTTTTTCAACCTGTACCAAGCAAGTTTGAAACTAGATAAAATGCCAATGCTTGAAAGATGTTGGTGGAAGGTTTTAAAGAAAAAATTGTGTTTCCTTAAAATGGTCACATTTAATTTTTTTTCAGTCAGATTCATTGGCTTAAAGCTGAAAATTTCAGAGGAAATACTGCTTTGGGATTATTAATATTCAGAGAACCAAATGGAAAAGAGGCCTAATAAATATTTACCGTTCAGCTACATTTAAAATAATTTGTTTGCCTCTAAAATAAAAGGTATCTTTAGCATCTAGGGAGTCTGCTATTCCTGTAGGAAATATGAGATAAAACATTGCCTACAAGGGTTTCTTTTTTCTCTTTTGATATCCTTTCTGGCTTAAATTTCAAACCAGTAGCTGATCTGAAAAGCATTTCTGCTGTTTCCTGTGGAAAATTCCTTTACCTTTGTTTGTCTATTTTAATTCTGTATGTAACAAATATGCCAGGTCTATGGGTATCATGTTCAAAGAGAATACATGCAAGACAGTAAGAGCGTGAAACAAAATTATTGATAATTTCAAACACAACATCCCCTATGTAAGAGTTTTACTCTTGTGTATAAAAAAAAAGATTGCCTCAATTTTCTTGCAAGGTTGGCATAAACATTACACTCCAAAGTTTGAATCTGTCTTGCTGATTAGATCCCAAATAATTCCTCTTGCTTGTCCATCCCCAGGTTCTGCTATTAGTCTATTGTTCTACTATTAACATCTCTGGTCTCTTGGTCTGTCTGAAAGTTACTTTACTATGAGTCTCTTTTCATATTTGCAGTTAAAGCTGAGTTTCTTTGTTACAAATATGTTGTGCTGCTCTTCCTGCACAAAAGGAAGAAAATCTCTTAATAACTTTAGCATTAATATTTTACTTGGTAAATGCAGAGATACTGTTCACTATGGGGAAGTTTCTGTACAAGCAGAGGGAGGGTATGTATTTACAGCCTACAGGCTGTTCCCTGTTGGTGCAGTCAGGATAAAGGAGCTTCCCTTTGCCTTTAGAGTCTGTTGATTGGTTCAGTCACACAGGATGTCCTTTTAGGCACTCTTTTCTGAGCCTTAATTTCTGTGTGGAAAGAAATCCATGGGATAATGAGTTGTTCGGGTCACGTGAGTGTCTTTATATTAAGTCCTCCAGCCTAGTCTTAGACAAAATTGTGCTTCAGCTAATAGTGACTGAGTAACTGAGAGGGGAGGGAAGCAAATGTTTTCTCTGTCCTGGCAGGTTTATTGCCATGCATCCAAGAATGGCCTTGGCAGTAGACCTGTAGTGTGGAAACCTGCAAAGAGCAAGTTGACTTTCCAGTTGTTCTGACTGAAGCAGCTCTGTGCCTGGTCACCTCTGTAGGAGGGCAGTGGAGGGGCAGCATCCATCTGCAGACTTTGGGCAGGCTATATGGCAAGACACATTTCTGTGTCACGCAACTTGTGACAGTATTGCAAAAGGCAATCAATCCTTCAGTCAGAAAATGCTTCTTAAGATGGAAAGTGTGAAAGCTTTGCACCAGTATTCCCTTGGTCCTTTAGCTTCTGTAAAGATCCAGTACCCCATGTTACTTCCCCTCCACTAGTGGGCATTTCAAAAGCTTCCTTTTCTTCTGAATTTCTGTGTCTCTTTTGTTTTTAGCACTGTAGCAGGAGAGCTCCACACAGTGCTTGGGAAAAGTCCTGACTTCCCTTATCAGTGTACCTTGAAGGAAAAAAAAATCCAGTATTTACTGGGAACTGCTCTGGTACATTCAGCAGCTCTGCAGGCAGTGCCAGTCAGAAGCAATTTTTCTTTCATCTTCTGAGGAGACTATTAATTTCAGTCATGATAGTCTAAATTGCAACAGTAAATAGGATAGATTTTGTTACTTATTCCCTTGGAAAATGTGTTTAAAATGAAGGATGAATTGAGCATACTGCAGATGGGTGTATTTCTATTAGTTACTGAAGCTGCACTTTCAAGATGTCACGTGAGGTGTTTGTAGCATCTTCATGTGTGCAGCCAAACTGCCCCTTGAAAGTTCACAGAAATTGTGCACCACTGCTACCAGTGCAGGTGCCACTGCTGGTACAGACTGGTGGTCACCAGTGACAGTGACCATGGGTGGTCTTTATGTTTGCCACCATTCAAGCAAAAGTTCATGAGCCCACATAGTCATGGGCTCAAAGGGGATCTATTCTTATTTTGTTGCTCAGGTGAGGATAAAAGTATCACTAACTCACCTGCTGAAGGATGCCTGTAGAAGGTGAGCCTGAAGGGAAATGTGCCTTGATCTCCTAAATATCCGGTCAGCTCTTTGATTACAAGTCAGTCAAAATGTAATTCTCTTACAGCTTTTGGCTCCCTGTATCACCCAGCATAGGATTGCTTCAGCCATCTGACACAGTGGATGATGCTGTGGTAAAAGAGATGTGTGGTTCCATGGAAGAGGTCCTGGCCTTTCACAAAATGAGAGACCAATCAAGAGATGGATTTGACTTCTGGTTTTCTCCTTCCTTTTGCCACCACATCCTTTAATTTTAATCTCTCTTTGGTTTAAATGTGTCCCTATGATAATGGCTGAGTCATTTGCAAAACTTCTGGGTGTGTTGGGCTGTGCATGCTGGTGTGAGCAGTAGTCCCATATAGTAGAATATTCTTTTGGAGAAAAGGGCACTGTAAGATAAAACTATAAAGTTGTAAGTTGTAGTTGGTGTAGGGGAAAGCCACAGATCTGAAAATAGCACAGAATGCAATGAAACCACTTGTGCCAGTGACTTTTGCAGTGCAGTGGCTGCTGAAGGAGCTGGAAAGCCAGTGACAGGACTTACTGAGGTACAGATAAGATACATGCAGTGTTTCCTGCCACCTAATTAACTGGCATGCTAGTGTGTAAGTCTAGGTTTATCTTAATTTTATGTTTGCTGTTCTAATCACCAGGAAACACAGCAGGAAGTAAATGCCCTTTTTAAACAACCATGACTAATACTTCTTTGACTGAACTCCATTTTAGACAACTAATTTTGAATGCAATACATCCAGCCACAAAATACACCATAAAATGGCAGAGTACCAAAAACACACAATGCAGACTATGCCAGATTTATGCCAAAGAGCTCTAACAGATTCTGAAAGAGAAATATGAAAACTGTTCCTGTTCCATAGCACAGAATAACAACGTTGTCTGAAAGTACCTTGTAAGGATATAGGAAATGTTGGATAGACACACTATTTGTTAAATTTCAGATTCTCTGGTGTTTCTGATCTGAGGTTCTTGCAAATTGAGACTAAATAAATTTAAAATGGAAAATATGTTGTGTCATCACAGGAGAAATTCTGGCAGTCAGTTCACTTTTTTTTATTTGTTTTGTGTGATCACTTTTGGGGATTTCATGGTTCTATATATATATCTATTTGGAAGATCTGTAGATTTTTTAAGTGTTGCTTTTTATTTATTATCTGGTTCTGCTGCCCAGCATGGTTTTGTTGAGGTGGGGAGAAGAATCCTGCCTTGTACAGGGAGAACAGTTCTCAACAAACCCAACTGGAAGTTGCAGCTGAGTTTTTTAGTAGAACATTCTTCTCTCTGTAGAATTACCAGTGAAGAATCAGAAATAGCTGTTAAAAATGGTTAAAATATGGAAAATTAAAAAATCAAGCAAAGCACAACAAAAATCCCCATTTCTTCACATAAAAATTCAGATCACAACTTCCAAATTGCTCTTTTCCCTCTGTTTCACTGATGCCAAAAATATTAGAATCAAGTTAAGATCCCTGGATTGTAAATCAAGCTTTGAGGCTTGGCTGTGGAAGAGAAGTCTTATTTGAACATTAGCAGTCCACTGGTAACTGTGCCAGCTTTATTAATCTTATTTCAGTTATGACCTCAGACTTTCCATCTGAGTAAATCTTTATGCAGTGCAGTCTCTCCTGATTGCTTTACCTTTTCAATAAAGGAAATTTTTGTTTTTAAGTGAAAAAATGCTAAAAGCCTGTAGTGTTTTTCTTCTGGACCTCTTCAGACTAGTAATCTCACAATCTGAAGATTAGGTAACTTCATTTTGATATCAGGTGTGATGGTTTTTTCAAGTATGACCTTGTTTTGTGGGCAGGTGACAGTATTTAGCTGGTAGAAGTTTGTAATGTTTTAATCAAGATAGGCTGTGCATTTTTAAAAGTGAACTGAATTGCACTTTCAATCCAGACTGACTTCATTGTTTACAATATCATAGACTAGAAAAAAATTTAAAATACCAAAACAATCCAGTTCTTTGTTATCATACAAAGAACAAATATCGTTCATGTATTGTGATACATCAAAGTGTTAGGAATTTTGCATCTTTTTTGCAACTGGAATGAAAAGAAATAAAATAAAAAACTTATGTGTACTTTTAAATGAAGACATTTTAGAGTTCTGGAAGTATGAAAAGCCTCATGTGAACTAATACTACTGAACCTCTCAGAAGTCACTAGTGCTTCCCAACCATTTCTGTAATGAGGAGAGAGATCAAATTAGAGGGCTCTTGAAAATAATATTTGGGTGGAGAAGGGGACCTTGGCTGACTGTAGACTGAAGGAAAAATCATGTTATTCCCTTAACTCCCTTAACACAGAGAGAATTTGATGGGGTTCCGTACCATGGAGGGATTGCGATGTCGAGATCACTTGCATGCTTGAAAGCCACCTCTTTGAAAACAGGATCCAATCTTGTTGGCTACATGCAGCAACCTTCCTCAGTCCTGTTCCAACCAAGCTTGAGGTGTTTTCTGGAAGGATGTCTGGTGACGGGAGCAGGCACAAGCTGATAGAAAGTTAGCGTTGTACTGAGCCTGATAGAGCTCCTATTAAATTGAGTGGGAGCAGGCTCAACTCTTAAATGCAGGGAATATTTTATTGTAACTATCTGCATGACAGATGCCAGGTAGATCAATAAGGGCTTCCAGTGCTTCCTGCTGCTTACCTTTGATGAGCACTAGATTTATGACATACACACAAACTAAACCCCAGCTCGTTTCATCTCCCTTGATGGCAGCTGCTGCTGAAGATAAGACAGACTTTATTGCCTTAACTGGCTGGATAAGGAAAAGGAGTTATCTGCAAAAAGGTTAAGAAATGCAACTTTTTTCAGTTCCCTAGCCAATTTGACTGTGTCTTTTATAAGAGCTCGCTCACAATGCAGTTTTGCGGAGGAAGAGAGAAAGATTTGTTTATCTGAGTACTAAAGAAAAAGGAGTGAGATTTATTTCAGAAAGAATAAATAAAGTATGTTTAGGATTAACCTATCATGTCAAGTGACCAGCCTATAAATTCAATCCAAAAATTTACACAGTGGATGAAAAGCCTTGTGATGCTCTCAACTATGGTCAGCTTTGGAGAACATGAACCAGAGGCACAACTCTGGCAAAGAGGCCTCCCAGCATCTGCAGAGCAGTTCACCAGAAAGGACATGAACAGCATTTGAACATTAAAACTATCAAAGACCTTAGTTGCAGTTGTGACACAAAATTTCTGCTGCTTTTCTAGAAGTCTGTTTTGCATGAAGGATGTAGTTTTTCAAAAACAAGAAAATAAATTGCTCTATAGCTTGTGTTTGTTTGCAGTGTCATGTGATGGGGTGCATTTTTCTTGAGGTGGTGACAATTAAAGTGTGGTAGCAATGTTAGATTTTCTGTGTTGTTGGCATAGCTGAACTGGGAGTTAAAAAACTTGAGCTTCATTGCACACTCACCCCTCCAAGTCTCTCCATGGCTTTCCTCTCTCTTGCTGACTTACAGAAGGGCATGTGTTCTGTTTTACAAAGCTCTGCAGACTCCTTCAGGGTCAATGGATGAAGTGTAATTTAGAGATCCCAGATCCTGAGGAGCAGGGAGAAGAAATGAAGGATTTTGAGGGCAAGAGGACTTCTTCCTATAATGCTACTGCTGGATATCAGGCCAGGGCAGAAATGGTATATATCCATTGTTTGCTGAAAAGGAGTACATCATCTTCTTTATTTAAAAAGAAGGGTAGAGGAGTGGGTGGAATTTGTGTGGGAAGGGACCAGGAAGGGATAGTAATACTATCTCATTAAAAATAGATGATGTCTTGTTTTATGTGGTATCTGTGGTTTGATTTCTGCCTGCAGGCTTACATGCAGCCTCACTTGCTGGGAAATGAATTCACACATTTAGAATTTCCACGGAGGGTGCAGCGCAAGGAAGTTGGAAAGAGGATGCTGTACCGTGACTTCAACATGACTGGCTGGTAAGAATGTGTTCTTCTCAGCATGGGGTCAGCCTTCTCCCCCAGCCAATGCCTGCCTTGTACCTATTTTTGATTTGTGTAAACTGCATCAAACATGGAGGTGTACCCCTGCATACTAGAAGAAAAGACATTTCCTTCTTTCAGGTGTATCTTTCTTCTAGAAGATGTTTTAAATAAGTTGACCTCCCTTAAGAGAGTTCATTTTAATGTGTGAGCAAGCGTATAAAGGCAAAGATGTGCTAGGGGACCTTTCTGAAGGCTAAACAATTTTCCTATCTTGGAAGTAGCTTTTTATGAATTGTGGGTCAGACATTTGTCTTTTAAACCAAGACATTGGGCCGTCATGCCTTCACACGCTGAGGAAAGCTGCAGAGGGGAAGAGTTGCCTCCCCTACTCCACTATAGCTTGGTTTGGATATCCATTTAGGCCCATGTCTAAAACAATTCCTATCTGAACACAGCCAGCCTAAAATGAAAAGGCTTGAATGAACAGCATGGACTTTAAAAAGTGAAGACAGAAAGAATGATGTGGGTTTTTTGTTTCTGGCTAAATGTCTTCATTGTTTTTTGGGTTCAAGGGTCTCCTTGGAGAAGCCCTAATCTTTGCTGTTGGGAGTTCTGTGCATGATCTGTAAAGGCAAAAACCCAATGTATGTAAATGGTCTTCACTTCCATGACATTTGTGTTTTAGCATTTGTAGTAAATGTCCTTTTAGGAAGAAAAAGAACAGAGGGGTTGAAAAGAAAGACTATTTTAGATTTGGAAGCCTGGATGCTCACATACAACTACAGCTCTATATAACTTTTGCTTTGTTCCATGCTTTATGGACCATAAATATAATGACTTTTTTAATGGCAGAGTAATGATCTAAGTTTAATATAATCTGAAGTGTTTGTGCAGCACATGAAAATCTGAGAATAACCATCATTGTCTGTCATCTTGAACAGCTGCTAGTAGAATATGCAGTTTCACCCTGAGAATGATGACTTCACATTTTAAAAAGGCTACAGGCATGAGCAAAAGAATAGGAACAGGATGAGAACATTGGATCAACTGAGGACTTAGACAGCAAAACATTTGGAAGATCATGAGACACTCTCCCAATTTCTGCAGAAGGAGGGTTTTTTTGTTAAACTCCCAGATGTCTCTGGAGGCACCAATAAAGAATGGTTTCTTGTAGACTTCCAAAAGCTCTTTTTCAAGATGTGACATGCCAGATGGGAGGAAAAACATGTGGGGGAGAGCTACAGAAGTATCATAGGCCAGGAACTTCCTGAGAAGAAGGCAAGAACAGATTTCTGTCATCATGGTTGGAAGGCAAAGAGGGTTTCTTGAGGTTCATGGGAGTTGTTTTGCATTTCCCTGGTTGGTTAGTGGTCTGGAAAGGAAATGAGGTTGGAATGGTTGAAGTTGCAGCATTGGCAGGTAACACCACAGCTCCTTTCCTATTAAACAAGAATGACCATGAGGTACTGCAAATAATTAAGTGATTAATGCAAATGGTCATCACAGTGGTCAAATTTGGTATTGATAAATATGAAGTAAATCATAATTATACTAATTATGCTCACTAGAGGTTCCAAATGAAATGGAAGAAAACTCAGTGGAATTTTTGCTTACTACAGTATTTTTTTCCAGTCCAAATCACCAGCAGAATGTTGGGATTTGTATAGCAATGGACAGTTTAAAAGTTAAGTAAAGAGGTAATTCTGTATATTAGTTTCTACCTCACTTGTGAAAGTGTGCATAGCACTTTACCTTAACAAAAACAGTTATTACATACTTAATACTGTTTGGCATTAGAAAAAGGAACAGAAATTCTAAGTGTAGAATGAGCGAGGTGGAAGAGCTTTGGTAAGTCAAACTGGCAGATTTGATTCAATGTGTTCCTTTTCAGGACTGGTTTGTGAACTCTCTTAGCTCTAGCATATAGCAGGGAGGAGAAGATGGGTTTTTTTCCAGTTGATTTTTCTAAATATCTTGGAGTCTAGGACACACGTTGATCCAGTTAGAGATTCTAATATGGTCAATGCAAAAATTGTCACCAGTTCAGTACAAATATGCTTAGCTGTAAGCAGCTATTCTGGAATAAATGCTTTAACTGTGACTTGAAAATTCAAGTTTGAATTCATCACAGTGTTGTCCCAGAAAAAGGTGGCCTGTGCCAAGCAGAAGCATGTAGAGACTGTGATGAGGCTGCCTCTCCCTGCTGTTCCTTTTGACTTCTGGGTGGAAGTGAAAAATGGGGCCTACATTTTGGTCCTAATAAAAGAATTGTAATCTTTCCGCTTGTCCATGTTGCACAACTAGTGCATCAGTTACCTCTTTGTTTACTTGCCTCGGGACAGTAAAATGATCAGGAAATTGCTCTATTGCCATACATTTGTGTAAAGCAGAGCTCTTCTGAATAAGGATCCATTTCTTTTTGCAAGGTTTTGCCTAAGGTGTTCGTTACCCATTGAATTGTGTGCAGTGATCCGCCAGGCAGAGGAGAAGCAATCCGTTTCTGTTTATATAAATAAAGTCTGGGTTAATTTTAATGGTTGTAATTGTGGACAAGACATTAGATTTCCAGTTTGGTGGGCCCTCAGAGGTGACAGTTTGAGGTGGCAGAGGATTCTTAGTGGTTTTTTTCCACTTCAACAATTTTGCTTCTATTTTCTTCCCTTTCTTATTCCTGGATTCAACTGATGCACTAGGCACAGTGGCCGAGGACATGTCTGTTTTGCATTTGTTTCTAAGGACACTATCTATCATGGAGAATAAATTAGCATATATATTCCTTTTCTAGAAAATGTCAGATGGTGCTTTGGCCAGCCAGAGCTTGATACACTAAAATACTGCTGAACTTTTATCATATACAGTGCAGATGATCAATTGTCTGAATTGGTTTTTGGTCGCTAACCTCACTATGTGTTGACATTTGCCCATACATGTAGAGAGGTACAGGTGATTTTAGAAGAAACAGCCACTCTTACACTTAATTACTTAATCCTTTAGTGAGAGAATGTAGAACATACTCTACTTTGATGTTTCCTCAGGAAAATAAACTGGTTTATTCTGCAATTCAGTATGCTTTTCGTGTTTTCTATTAGAAGCTGTATGACTTTTTTTTCCTTCATTTTTATCCTCCTCCTTTGGTCCAGAGCTTTTCAGATTCTCAACAATGGCTTGGCTTGCCCAGCTTGTTTGGATTACAAAAGATTATTGTCTTTGGGACTGTTATAATGTATTTGGCCCTTTATTTTTTGCCTTTTGCTTTTTCTTTCTTTCTTTTTTTTGTCATGTGAAGTTTCCACACTGGCTTTGTCTCCACAGCCCACAGTGGTAGCATAGCTGCCAAGTTTCCCCACAGCATTAGGACAACCACTGATCCAGCAATGTGTACCGCATCACTAGTCCAGGCTGCCTGTAACTGCTTTGAGACCAGCCTTTCCCTTCTGTCTCCAGCTCACCTACCCTTTCTCCTTTCTTTTCAATGGCAATTGCAATTAGAAATCATGTTGTATTAAATATACATAGAATAAATCCCACACTGCTAGGAGCTGACCATGAGCTGCCCTTCCTGCACCCTTGCCCCATGTGCATTGTGGTTCAACAACGATTGCAAAACATGTAGTGTAGCTGGCAAGGCATCTTAAGAGCAGTGTGTCCTGCTGAACATGCTTTCAAGCTGTCTCAAGCCATAATTTGCTGGCAGATATCTGTGTTACTGACAGTCTTTCACAGCTGGGTCTCTGGGCTGGAGTTTTCAAGCCCATGCCTTGCAGAGGTTAAACTGGTACTGGAGAGAGGGTCTTCTGGTGGCTTTGACAAGTCCTGGCAACAGAAGCATCAGGAAAGACTCAGAGGCCATATAAGCAGAGAGTGGTCAGTGCTAAAAAAGGGGATGATTAACCTGAAGTGCAAATATGGGGAGGAGAAACAGCAGGCCTGATGACAGCTGCTCCTTTAAAGGACTGCACAGAGTGAGTGTTCTCTGTCTCTGCTTTTATTTGAAGTTAAGACACAGTTGGTCAGATTTCCTTCATGTGTACATCCAGTGTGAACAATTTGAAGTACTTTGCTTTGACCATATCCTAGAATCTTCCCAAACTTGGATTTCTGACTGGCTGTGTCCTTCATTGTGGCTCCTTCCAGAGCTCCCCTCTCAGCCTTCAGTGGGACTGGAGGAGCTAGTATAGCACTGTTCTTAAGTGAAGGCGTCCAGAAGGCACTACCAGTTGGCATCACCTTCGGTGGTTTCAAAGTTAATTTTTGCTTCTCCTTGGAACAAGAACAGTGGCTTTTCTGCTGCTTGCATTGAAGTGGAGTTCTTTAAAAGCTTGTTTTCAGACCACAACTTCAGCATTTTTTACTTGATTTTAGCATGGCAAAAGAGACCTAGATAACAAGAACTGGTTTTGGCCCATTTGTTGATTGCTTCCTTTGCCCTCCAGGAGAGGCAGAGCTGAGCTGCACCCCATCAGAAATGGCAGTGTAGTGTAGTTTGAGGCAGTGTAGTGCCCACCACACACCATGGGCTGAAGCCCAAGGCAGCAGCCAGGGGGGTAATTGGGCAGTGTCTCTGGGCACACCATCTTTGCAGCAGCAGGGGAGCCCTTGCCAGCTCGGTGACCGTGTGTCTGGTGAGGGGGTGCTGTGGCACATGGGGTCAGCCCGAGCTGGGGAATTGCCTGCATGATTTATTCCAAAGCAGGGAGGCTAGTGCCCTGAGGCGAGCACTAAGCAAAACCCATTTTATTCTAGAGTCAATATTGTCCACTGCCTGGAAAGCTGCCAGCCTGCTCTGTGCTCGCCCTTTTCTTTCCAGCAGGGAATGTCTTTCAGCCTCTAAGCATCTGATTAAAAAAGCAACTTCACTTTTCAAGCCATTTTATTTTGTTTGGGATGGATGCCTTTTGCTTTCATTGTGCAGCCTGCCCTGCCGTCTGCGGTTCAGACTCCAGCTCACAAAAACCAGGCTCTCATTAATCACTTATTGGGGATCCAGAATACCTCAGTGAGAGCCAATGTACATGTTTTGCTTGGTAATGCGTGAGCTGATTTGAACAAACATTGCCAATGTGGCTGCTATCTTACTCTTTATTTCTGGGTTCAGTGTCCTTTGACAGCACATTCAGGTGCCCAAGGAGTGCTTGAGTAGATTGAGAAATGCCACAGAAATGCTTTATGGAGCTGGCACCTGTGCTGCACCCTCCTTTAATATAAATTGATTTATTGAACCAAGCACAGAAGCCCTGCTACAGAAACCTCAGGCTATAGTCTCTAGAGAACCACCTAATAAAACAGCCCCAACTGACACTCCTCATTAGCTTTTCCACTGATCCCAAGGCAGTATTTAAAGTGACAGTGTCCCTCTTTTTGGCCTGAATTTATCTGCTGGCTAATGCCTGTGGGTCTAATTAGCTTAGCATTATTAGTCTTATTCAGATAAGCTGCATTTCCTAACAGCTTGATTCCAACTTGTAAGAAGTAATTGGAAATCAGCAAACCCTGTGCTCTAACCTGCTTGATTGCACCTTTTAGCCAAAATCATGTAATTTACAAAAAGTCATCCTTTCCCCATTTGTGGGTTTTGTTTTTTTTTTAATTGAGCCTTTTTGTCTAGTGAAACATTCTATGTTTCTTCTGCTGAAATCCTGGCTGTATTGTTGTGTTTGAGACCTCAGCCGTATCCTTTGTACAATCACCAGGGAGAGATCAAATTTTAATTTCATAATTACTTCATGAGAAAGCAACCTTTTCCCCAGTCATGCCTGGTATTAATTTCCTTCCAGCAACTTACATTTTCATAATTTAATGATTATGGGGCACCTTTGCAGCACAGGCTGTTCTGGAGGAGAGAGAGAGGATATCATTTTTGCAGCAGAAACCATCATCCGCAGTCAGCTCCTTGCTGTCTGTGCTTTTGTCTCTCGCTGCAAGGTGGCAGGGAGCAGGAGGGGACGTGCCTCATTGTGCACACAACCAGAGCAGCTTGCTGGGCTGTGCCTGGGTGTCTAAGGCACAGCTCTGCAATGATGAATGGCTGTTTGCAATGTGCATGTTATGCATCTTTTTCAGGATTTGCAGTCTTCACTGCAGTAGCAGCAGGAGGTGAGAGCTGACCTGCTGTGTACAGCACGTCTCCTGATGGTGATGAATGGCTCTTCCCCCGAGTGTGCACATGCCACAGGAGCTGAGCCACAGAAAAAGCAGAAACAGGAAAGTAGTACTGCTGCAACAACAGGGAAAGCTTAAGACTGGAGTAAAGCTCTGTGTAAATGGCCTCTCTGGGGCCAAATGAGAGTGATAAGAATGAGGTTGGACTGAGTCATGTCCTGCGAGAGCATCTCCTTCTGGAAGCTGTGCACCTCAGACCTGTCCCTGCATGGCTGTGCATCTCCACTTGGGCTTTGCCTTGGTGTGGAATCAGGTGCTACATATGCAAGGGCAAACAAAAGAATCCCAGTCTGTTTTGTTAGAAGAAAACTAAACTGGAATGAGATAGTCTTCAATCTGAAAATCCAAGGAAAAACAGCCCTTATTCCTGATAAGGTGAAGTCTCTTCCCACACTCATGCTTTCTCTGGCTTCCCCATGTGCACAAATTTGACATAACTTCAGCTGGGTCCATAGAAGTTCTCTTTCTTTTCCTTGTTATGGAAGATTGATTTATGGCTCTGCTTCTGGCTGAGATGAGGTCCCTTTCTCCTTGGAGGACTTTCCAACACTGCTGTGGAATGATGAGGTCTCTGCTTGCTGTGTCTCACTGCCTCCTCCATCCTACGCTACAGAGATCTTTCCCAAAAGAATTTGCTTTGTGATTCTTCCTTAACCTCAGTCTCCTTTGCTTCCAGAGGATCCAGCTAGCAAGTGTGGAGCAGGCAATGTGAATTTAACACGCAGCCTTTCTCCCATCTGCCTCACAACTTTTTAAAAAGAAATAGGGCAAAATACAAATTCACAAATGTTTTTTCTGTCCATCACAGTGCATTCCAGTGCACTCAACCCATAAAGTGTTAACAGTCCACTTCCATTACCCCTCTATCTCCAGAGTAAATTGCTGACAAACCTTCCAGTTTGTCTTATAAAAGTAGAAAAAATGAAATCAATTTTAAGAAGTGCTTAAGGCAGCAAGTTCACTAGGGGCAAAAAAGAAAGACTTAACCTGCTGAGGCTATTGCAGAAGGTGAACCTGCTTGATGTGCAGCTGCAGTATCTGCACACAGGTTTTGTCACTCAGTAGTGGAAGCTCAACAGCTCACAAGCAGTGAATGAAAGCATTTGCAATACTCTTACTCTGTCCCTCCCAGCCTCTGCTTTTGAATATCTTCCTAAAATTTTTTCCTGATTTATCTGTTTTTGGGCAAAGACCTCTCTAAACGCTTCAGGACTGACAATCCTGTCCCTGACTTTTCTTCAACCACTTTCTTTTAATGCTCCAATAGAGGTGAACGGACTCAAAAGTCAGCCACGCTCCAGGAACTGCCTGAAAAGATTCTGGTGCTTAAGTCTTTAAACTGGACTGGCCAAAATGGATATTTTGTTTTGCCTAGGAGTTACTTCCACAGGAATATGTGGTGCTGGTGGTCTCTGAAGTCCAGACTCCATCTTAGGACTGTACACAGCAGTGAAGGCTCTATGGAGATCCAAGGCTCCTGTATTAGTCTGATTTGACCAAGCCAGAGATCATAGATCTGTACAAGTCATGCTGAGAGACTTTTTTTTTTGTAGTTTGTAGATTGGTAGACAGAGCTGGGGTTTGCAAAATGAAGCATTGTACACCTTATAAGAAGGTGTTTCTGGATTTTCTGTGAATAATGAGGGCTTTAAAACTTGCATGTTTTCCTCCTTACTTGATAGAAGGCCTGTGAGAGTATCTTAGTTAAGGTAGATCTTCCTCTAAAAACTATTTTGTGCCCATGCGAATGTGCATCAGTCTTTGATTTGACTTTGCCATCATCTTTTCTCTTGAAAATTGTTTATTGCAATTTTGTTTCATTAAACTATGTGTCAGATGAGCAATAGGGGAAAAATACTGAGACACTGAACATTAGAGCTAACCTGTCTAGAGGGTACTTAGTATCAGACAGTGCTGTCTGGAGTTAGAGATCCTGACTCTGCAGAAGCACAAGTGTCAGGACATTTTTTAAGATTATGGCTGAGTTGAGACATAAATTGAATAATTTTCAGTGGCTCTGTGCCTGACCTGCACTACACATTTTTCTTCTGCATAGTAAGCATGCACTTACACTGGTTAGATGCCTGTAGTTCAACAGATATTGCAGATGAACAGTTCCTTTTGGTCTGGTGGTTTAAGCTCTGTTACTCAAAGGGTGAGCTCCATTCTACTCATTACTTGTGTGGGAGGGGGAAAAAGAAAGAGTTTCTGTTATGTTTTGTGTTGCTTAAAGATTAAAACATGATTTTCTGTTGGTATGACCAAAGAAATTGAGCTTGAGAAGGAGTTTGTTTGGATAGCTGGGGTAGTTTTGTTGTGAATTGGATTCTTTTGGGTGAGGGGGAGAGTTTGGGCAGGTAGAGGGTGTATGGATGGCCCTAGGTTTGGGAGTTTTTAGAGTTGTAGCAAAGCAGTGCTAGAAATACTTGAAATCTACAAACCTGTCTCAGAGGTGCCTTTAGGCTTGTACTTAGTGTGAGCAAGGACTTTCACAAAGCAGTAGTACTTTCTCTTGGTTTCTTGCCACAAGTAGGTTTATTCTGTGCTTCAGACTAAAGCCCTTTGATGATGATTTTCTTTGCTCTTCCTTAGGTTTAACTCTCAGTTTACTATTAGGTGTCACAAGCAGAGATGTGAAACAGACAAACTTTCTAAAGCCAAGTGCCATGAAAAAGCAGAGCACAGAGTCTGGATTCCCCTGTCGTGCACAGAACTGAACCTTCCAGGTCAGGGTAGGTTGTGTTTTCAACACCATCTGTTGTGCCTGGGGATGCCAATGCAATACTTTTCATGACCAGTAACTTTACACAGTTTGCCATTAAATAAAATGGAATTTGGACTCTGGTTTTAGTCATCAACTTCTACTCTTACGTGAATTTGTATGTGGTTTCAGAAGGCCAGTTTAAAGAACAACTTCTATGGCAGGAGAACTCATAACACATGTAAGACATTATCTGGGATTTTGGCTCTGAAATTTGCATATGGGAGCTGACTGGTTTTTCAAGTTCTGACCCAAAAATATGCAGGTAACTTTGATAATCTTTTTTCTTAAGAGTGCTAAAGTGCTGTTAATGACCCCAGCACTCTAAGAAACTTCTGTAGATTGTGTTGTGCATTTAGTAGCTCCTGGTTATTTTTTCACTGTGCATTTAGAGCAGATTCCAGTTAGCATACGAGTAACATCATGTCAGTCCTAGTTCTTTTGTTCTGACATCTCTTTTGGCTCCTGGTGCGATTTGGCCCCGTTTTCCAAAATGTTGATCCTGAGCCCAAATGTAACTTTGTGGGTGGTACATATGTCAAGGCCTAGTTCAATATTTTTGGACAGCAGTAGCATTTCATAATTCTTTTGAAATGAAAAGAAGAAACAAAGTTAACTGAAAAATTGCAGCTAGATCTAGCTGGGCATGAGCTTGCCTTTTCTACTCCACACTGCTCCTCCTGTTTTTCCATTTGGAAAAATAGAGGCTTACGTGGCAGAAGCACTTAACAAGCTTTAGGCTCATCCAGAGCTGGAAGCAGTAACATTGCCTTGTCTTTATAACCTTTCTTGTCATGCCCTGGTGGCCACCCAAACCTCCTGGGATGTGGACAAGGAAGACAGGGAGAAGGGAGGGTTGCAAGACTGTGCTGTTAAAGCAGTGAGCTGGGCTGAATTATACAGAGGGCTGCATAAGGCCATGCTGGCACTAAAAGAGCCAAATCACCCCCTCAGCTTCTCTGTATGTCGGTGTTTGATATACTGACTGCCATATTATTTACCTACAGTACACAACAGTATAAATGCAACTTTATTACATAAAATCAAGAGAAATAGTCCAGAATGTTGTAGCCTGTGTGAAACAAACCCACATACAAAATACAGGAGGTTTCACAGGGCATAAATTAAAATTAACTTCATATCTTCTTTCCATCTCCCCAGTACAGTTGCTGAGGTTGTTAGCTGAAAAGCTGTACTTCATGCTTCTCTTGCAGCAAACAACACACGAGTATGTTATTAATTCTGTTTCTCTAGTTATGTAGGACATAGGTACTTTTCTAGAGTGTCTTGGGTTGCTTTTCGGTGTGTCTATGCTACCTCTGCTGCTGTGGTTGCAGTTCTGAGCACTGTTTTTTAAGTGATGATAATTTTTCAGGCAATAGTAACATCAACAGAAAAAGCACATTTGAGATGAGTTTGGTACCCAGGTTCTAAGCCCGAGGTGACAGGCTATGAGAAACCACGAAATAAATCACTGTAACTCTCTGGGCCTCCCTCACTTATTTGCACAGCTTCAGGAGGTCACAGGCTAGCCAGCTGCTCTCCCTAATCTGCTGATGGAACAAGTTAGCTGCAGCCCTTGGAAAATGGCCTTCCCCAATGTCCTCACACCAAGGTGTCACAGTTGAAAGCCTGAGGAACAGTGTTTTTTGTAATGGTTCCATAAAAGAAGCTGGACTCAGCAGTGGGGAGCATTCTTTTGAAGGACACTAGCCTAAATAATACTTTTTTCCCTTCTTCCTGAAGTACAGTCAGTGTGAGGTGTTGTGCAGGACACTATAAGGAGAAAGAGGAGAGAAGGAAAAAAGTTTGGTCCCTGTTTTTGTCAATTTATAGGGCAGTGTAAAGTGAGGGCTTCGGTCTTAGATATTTGTAGTTTCCTTGCAGATTATGTAGTCTGTGTATAAAGAATGGACTTGTTTTTTCTTCTAAAAAGGGGGCTGCAAGTAGTTAAGTCACTTCATCTTAGTTTTGTTTGCTATTTTAACAAATACATACAACAGTGTGAACATCCATTAGGAATGATTGTCTTCTCAGGCTTGTGGCTTGATTAGTCATTTGACTGATGCCCACAATGGACTCAGCTGATAACCATTTCTTGGTGGCAGAGCACAACTTGTTCTATGCAAGGCATCATTCAGACTCCTCAAGGATGTTTTCCCAGGGCTTCTAGTACTGCAGGTCCAGTTGGAAGCTTCAAAACATGTTTGTGAGTAGTCAGAAATAGGAATTTTTAGCTCTTATGTTCAAACCAGGATATCCAAGTTGGTGAGTGAGGCAGAGATATTTGTTGGAAATAAAGGAAGGAACAAGAGCAAAATACATGACTGACTCCTCCTTCCCAACTAAATGCTATTCCAAAATTTAAACATCAGGGAAGTATTATCATTTTGTCTACTTGTAGTAATTTGTTCTTCTTTGTATGATTTAAGAGCTAATTTATTTGCCCTTCCCAGTGCAGAATGCCATTTGAATGCCTTCACTGTATTGTCTTAGAGAGATGGCTAAGTGTTATGGTTATATATTCTAAGATATTCTTGAATACATGAAGGACCCACTGTATTTTGCAAATCTCATCTAGTTTCATTTTGGGATTTTATACATAGTAATAATATTTTGCAGCATGTGAGGGGAGCCCTCCACTACTATGCATTTCTTCTGTGCATTTTGGTTGCTCTTCTCTTTTTTCTTGGTCCTTCCTCGTCTCCAAAACCCCAAAATGATCCCTTCCTCTGATGACTGGGAAATGTAAAGATGGGGCTTAAATGTCTATGCAACTCTAAGTAAGCCTGAAGCTTGCCTGGGTGATGCAGCTTGTACAGCACCATTTATTGATCCCAGGCCTGTGCAATATTTTGGTGAAGCAGGGGGTAGTTCGATTACAATATAGGATTTCACCCTTAATTTTTAATTTCCTGCTGGTTTATGTCACAGCCTTAACATTGCTTAAACCGCATCCCATGTGACTCCCTGGAGCTCAGGCAGCCATCCCTGAGAGCTGGAGAGCTACACAGCAGGGGCTGGCAGGGGCCCTGCCCAGCACCTTCCCTCCCCTTCCAGTTTGTGCCTCAGGGTACTTTTGGTATCACCCCGAGGGCTTTGGACATGGATGAGCCAGGAGGGAAGCACAACATGCAAGGAAAGGCTGAGGCTGTAGTATGAAGGGAATTATGCCCCTTGCTAAGGCCATGTGCCTTAGCCAAAATGTACTCCAGCACCTGAGCTCAAGCATGTATTAGACAAACCCCAGGACGCTACAGCTTAGGACTGTCATCTTCTGTTGTATTTTTTTTTCATTTCTCATTGACAAAATTGCTAAGCTTCTCACCTCATCAGTGTCAAGAGCTGGATGTGTAAAAGGTAGAGCACGCAGGCATGCGGTAAACAGAATCAGAGCATGAGCATTTATTTCTCTTGTCTCTTGTCCATGGGAAAGCTGCTGTGAAATGTGAAACCTCTGACAACCTTGACTGTTGCAGTCAAGGTCAAATGAGCACTAAATATACTAAAACTTCAGCATGTGAAGCTTTTCTTGGTTTTTGCAGTCCTGGAGGGTGAAAACAGGATCAGAAAGGTTTTTCCCACCGTGTGTACACTTCCTGAAATTGCTCATGTTTCACATTAACAGTGTGAATCTAGGCATTGGTTAGTTTCTTGGCTTTGAGGTTGTTTTGTTTGGGGTTTTTTGTCTGGTTGGATTTGGGGTTTTTTATGTATTATGTATTATGGTCTAGCTGGTACCATATCCAACAATATATTACCTGATTAGGATGTTGTTTCAGTTTACCTCCTTCTTTGCAATCAATAAGACCATCCTGGCATGTTAGGTATTTTCCCATCTTCACTTTTCCTTTTGGTGAAATGGATAACTGTTTGCAAAAAACCTTCCTGCAGAAAAAGAAATTTACAACTTGCTTCAAAGATAGAGTCCCTGGGAAAAATAATGATCTTTTCCCCCTTGTTTTTGAAATTACAGCTGCTTGTTTCAGGGCACTGGGTCACTAACTGAGTACAAGCTTCATAAATGTTGTTTGTCCTCCCTCCACAGGGCATACAAAACCATTGAGGAAGATGACTTGAAGTTTCCCCTTATATATGGAGAAGGCAAGAAGGTGGGCACATTTGCTTTCCTCAGACCAAAGGATGAAGAAATTCTGTGCTGTTTACCACTGCATTTAGCCTGTGGCACTCCAGTGTTTTCCACCCAGTATCTCTTTATTTGATCGTTTTGACAGCTTGAAAGAATATCTTAGTTCTGTCATAAATCAGTCTCATGTCTGGGGGGTGGTGGGGAGAGCTCAACATAGTAATAAGCACTTTACAGCAGTCGTTTGTTGTTTAGTTTGCTTTTGTTTTTCTTTTCATTGTAAATATGCTACAATGAGACTTCCATAAGTAATTGACTTTAAATGTTCCTGTTTCATTGTAAAATATAACTAGAACAAAGCAGGAAGATGTTTAATAGTGCTCTGAGATGCAAAACTAATTTAGGAAGAGGAGGGATCAGGGCAGGATTTGTAAAGTATAACACCTTTTAACCTTATCTTCAGCTAGTGTATGTGAACTCACTGTTCAATTTTTCTGATGTGTGAAGGTTGACAGTTGAGAGAAACACTGTTCTGTTAGTTACATTTTGTTTTCAGCTCTGTGATTAAGAACAGTGAGATCGTTAGTGTTGGTCCCAGCAAGCTTAGCTGGATGCAGCAATAGGATCAATATAAGGACGCAGTGGTGTCAGTTTGCTGATATTGGTATGCTTGCTGTGTTTCTAAATAGTGCTCCTCTGCTGCATTATGTTTTCATCTTAATGCAAAAATAGACACTCTTCAAAATTAGTCCATGTTTTGAAGGTTCAGACCTGCAGCTTATCTCTGAATTTTGTTAGGTTTATAATTATTTGCAAAGTATTTCATGCACGTCTTTTTAATTTATTTTCTTATGGCCCTGTGGAGTCAGGAGTCACTGAGGCAAAATGATTCTGAGTCAGTTACTCTCTGTTAGTGATGCTGAAATCCCTTGCTCAGAAGCTGCTGTGGCTAAGCTCAAGTTTGGGGGAAGTGATCTGCAGAGCCCAGAGAGCAGGGTTCCCTGGGGGGCTGAATGCCTGGTCAGTCTTTGGAGCAGCTTTAATGAAGGAGAGCCCAGAACCTCTTGGGACACCACTCATGTCGTAGAGGAAGGTGCTGGGGATAGGAAATGGTAGATGTGAAGGAACTGCAGACCTGCTGCAGAGTGACTCTCCCTAGAAGAGAGCACTGTGGTCAGTGCTGCTGTCACCTGTATGTCCACCAATTTAAGATGGCCCTTGGCACTTTTCCCTGGTAAAGGGAATATACAACAATATGTCAAAAGGAAGATGCCATGGATTCCTTATGTGAGTAATTAACCTCCTTGTTCTCTATAAAATCTATACTAACAGTTTAATTTGCTGAAGGAATGCTCTCATAGACTGGTATGGACAGTGAGGTGATGGGGTTAGGTTTCTATAGACCCAGTACCTTAGAGATGGTGGCTGAGTGGAATGTGATTGAAAACAAAGCTTGGAATAAGGAGAAAAATGGAGATGGCATGAGTGTAAAAAACTTTGACATTGATTAGCTATGTTAAATCTAGAGTTTCTCAGAGAGAAAAGGGAATTCATCCCTAACTGTAGCAGTTACAGAGTAGGAATGTTATCTCATTCCCTATTGACACAGCCCATGTAACAAGATTTTACCCCATTGCTTTTCTTTATTTCCAGGCTCGGGTTATGGCAACAATTGGAGTGACCCGAGGACTGGGAGACCATGACCTGAAAGTGCACGACTCCAATATATACATCAAACCTTTCCTGTCCTCATCTCCTGAGGTAAAACAGCCAAAGTTCAACTATCTGATTTGTGAGATGGAAATAAATTTGCTTAGTGTGTTTATTTGTTCTTCTCAAATCATTCATTCTGATTGTGATCCAGTCCAGGTAACAAGCTGCCCTTTCCAAAGGTGATAGTAGCATCCACGTGGTAGGAATTAAGTTTGTAGTAAAGTCTAAGTTCCCCAGCTGTGTGCTCTGATTGCTCCACATTCCTGCAGAGTACTGATTCCTTCTCATTCCCTGTAGGATGGTTGTCCCATAGCCTTGCCATTCAGTGTGACAGATGCCCATCTCTCCTTCCACCTTCATGAGTTCCATATCCCATCCTGATCTAGGCTCCAGGCCTAGATCATGCTGCCTTCAAGGAAGATGTAAATCTGTGTACTGCAGAAGGGATGTCTTCCACAGCAGTGTAGTATCCTGCATTACACAGAGGGTACTAGATCAGCTCTTAAGCAGGAAAATGCGAAGAAGCATAGGAAGGGTACTTTATGCTTCCATCTGTCTGCCCCTTAACCTCCAGTTCTTAATTATTTTGATAGTTTTGTACAAACACCAAAAAATGGCAGTGTGCATTCCCAAATGATGGTGTAATGAGGAGATTATGTGGTATTTGGGTTAGGGGTAGTTTTAAATGCATTCTTCATTTTGAATGGCCTCATCACAAGCAATTCCACACAGTTTTTGTCTACTGGAGACCTTGCAGTGAAGGATATGAAGCCTTCCAAAGGGATTTAAATGTATTTGTTAACAAGGAACATGCAAGCCTTGCTTTTTTTTCTCCCTCTGTAACTGCATTCCTGTTCCTACATCAAGGAACAGATGTCACGTATTTTTCATAAAATATTAAGCAAGGGCGAACCATCTGATGACACCACAAAAAGAGGCAGCTCTGCTTCCATGGCCCAAATGCTGAAAACTGTCCATTGTCAACTGGATTGCCAAAGTTTTAACCATACCCAGTATTTGACCTTGAATTTATTGCTTGCTATAGTAGTATGAGAGAATGAAAACACACAAATAACATCATACTGCTAGGAAGGAATCAGATTATTAAATTAACCTTGCTTAGAACGTCTCCAAGGCAAATTTGTCATGAATGTTTCAGGCTGCTCAAAGAATCACCAGCAAAAGTATCAGCAAAAGCAGGTTTAATATTAAAATAAAAGCATGACAAAGTTTGTTGGCAGGGTTCACTCTACTACTTACTTGGTGGTTGGAGCACACCAAGAAAAAATTGGACTGAAATCTAAAATCAACCAATCTAAAACTAAAGTCAGCCAAAAATTATTTAAGTAGGAGCTGGGGACAAAAAAGCTTAAGGGTAAGGAATAAGGATGAGGGAAAGAGTAAGGATAAAAGGGAATAAGGGAGACCCTCCTGTTGAGTCACAAGTTTCAGAGTAGACCCACTTGCCAAACTTATCCCTGGACTTGACCACCAGTTTAGGCCTAAAGGTTTTAACAACACTTAATCAATAGCTGAACTTAAACAGTTTAACAAAAGATTCTATAGAATTTACTGTAAGCACGACAGGTAACTGCCTTATAGGCTTAACTTAAGAATCTAACATATTTAAGAATCTAAGAGAACAACATTCCTAGTACCTTTGCTATAGCATATTCAGACTCACACAGCTTGCTGTGGTCCAGGAGAGCTCAAAGGGTCTCACTTGGACCCACTATTTATAGGGATACAAGAAAGTTGCTTTAGCTATAGTAATTTTCCTTTCTGCTTGCAACTTGAGTGGTAACTTTTTCTGAAAGTTTGATAACATTGTTATAATGTTGTTCCATTTGGGTTGTTATTCAGGTAAGAAGAATAAGTTTCCAAGGCTGCTTGGAAAAACAGCTGGAGCTCGTTAGGACAGCACAAGTTCCTGGGAGCAGATGGTGTTTCTGATAAGGTTGAGAGAAGCTCAGCTCAGATGCTGTTCATCAAGGCCAAGGCCTGACAGCATTTCTGAGATCATAGTGTGGCCCGAGGAGGGGCAGGGAGGAAGGATGCACCACCACAATCCACCCCACAACTCAAGGCGATCTGGCTTACTCCACTTAGTCCAGAGTGGTGATGTGGTCCCCTCTTGCTTCTATACCTATAAACAGAGATCTAAAATTTATATATATTTATTATATATAAATTATATAGTAAAATTCCAATGAAAAAGATAAAAGTTTTAGAAGTGCTGAGAGAATCCAGCCCCTGAAGAAAAGAGGGAGATCTACAGACAGCCCCTTCTTCATGTTTCCTTGCTATCAATTGTGTACTTTCTCTCTGCCTTTGAATATGTCCCTCACTTGAGACCTGCTCCTGTTCTCCTCAGCCAGGCAGGCAGGAGCTCTGCCCTCATCACTGTGATGGATTTGTTTAATGCCAGAAAAATGATCCAATTCTACCTATTTATTTTTGTTTCTGGCTTGCTGAGACCCACTGTTTCTGGGGTACATAATGGCTGCAGCACAGCAACGCAGCAATATCATCTCTGCCAATTGCTGCTGCAGTGTTTGTGTGTGTCTGCAAACCAAAGCTTCTCATGGGCTTTTCTGATTTGTGGGGAATGTGTCCGTACATGTTCAAATTCTGGAATGTGGCATCCAGTTCATATGCTAGCCACGTTTGCAGGATCTCTTAGCTGCTTTGCAAAAGGGAAGCAAAATTGGCTTTGTTTCCACATGCTCTTCACAGCTAAATTCATCAGAAATGTATGAGGGCAGGAGGAGGAAAGATAGAGCACCAGCCACCTTAATTTAGAGATACTGGCAAAAAAATCTCTGAGTATTATTAGGAAGTAGCATATGTTCCAATTTGCTTTCCATTGCACCTCCTCTTAATTCATCTCTTCCCTCTCTTCCCAGAGAGAGCCCCAGTGCTTTAAACTCCTCATGAGGTTTTTACCTGACTTGTTCTGTCCAAACACCTTGCACAGAAATCAGCATTAAGAAACATCTTTATTCTGCCATCTGGGAGTCTTGGCACTTGGAAGCCAAGGCAGTGGTGTCAGGCAACAGTCATATTTGGTCCCTGTGCAGCATTGGATTTTGAATTGTTTCTATAGAGGTAGGGAAGTGCAATGTCTGGTTTCCAGACCTGGAAAAGGGGAGGCACAGGAAATTAAGGCACAGAGTGAGTCGTGACAGAGGGAAGCTCCAAGTCCTCTGGCTCCTGTTTCTGTGCCATAATTGCAATGTCCTTTCTTAAGTAAGGAGCAGTACGGTGAATTTTCTAAACATTTTACTTCCAGCATGACAAAGCTCTGGTATGCTATATCCACCAAAATTTAGCTCAAGGAAAAGTAAACATCCCTGAGACTACACCCAGAAATAGGCATATAATAGTAATTTGAGGGTGGTGTGAAATGATACTTTGACAGAGTGCCAGGCTATGGGAGGAAAAGTCATGCAGCCAAGACTGACAAATGTAATGAGTATTCACTGGCTCAGCTGTTATGAGACCAGATTTGGAGGACTTTTGCAGGTTGGTGAGCTCTAGAGATTTGAACCTCTTATAATGAACTGGAGTAGCACAAAGCAGGCAAGCCATGGCTGAGGCTCTCTGGCATGGAATTAAATATTTATTTTTCATAATGGAACAGTTAATTTGAAAGCTTTCAGCAGGAAATTCTACTTTTCAAAGCTTAGTAAGAGCCACCTTGTTGCAGATGAAAAGCAGAATTTCATCCCGAAATTTTTTGAATGGCAGCTCAGCTATTTGATGGGGAAAGATGTGACTCTGATGGCAGCATTTGGCCCTTGCCAGCAAGAAACCCAAAGCCAGCCACCAGAGCCAGTGCTAAGAAGATAATGAAGAAGAATTTTTGTAGTTCCACAGTGTTAGTGAAATCTTTCTGGCTACTCCACAAATATATCCAAGGAGATAATTTTAGATTCACATCTACCTTCTAGGGAAATCCTCAGGAATTACGCCATCAAAAGGAACAGGTAAGGCAAATGCATACAGAAGTACAATATGATCAAAGGGAGTCAAAGTGGCTTCTGGAAGCAAACATCACAATTTAGTGGCTTCAGGTCCTTGAGGTTATGTCTACAAGAGAATTAATAATGATAATAATAATAATAATTACAGTTGATGCTCTTGCATTAGCACTTTGATTCCTCAGAAAACATTTGAGAAACCGTTGTGCATCACAGGTTATTAATATAAAAGATATGAAGTTACAAAGTGGAAAGTTGGCACAGTCATACTGGAAATTGGCTAAGGGGCAGGAAACAAAGGGTGGCAGTGAAAAGCTAAAAGGAGATTAATTGGTGAATGCTGCAGGGAGCAGTGTTGGGACCCACTTTTTATTATTTACATATAAATTACATGGAGAGTGGTATTGAAAGATCTCATCATTTGCCAGGAAAGCTGCACTGGATAACACTGTGCATGAAAGGGACGATAAAATTAAGAAAGGGTTTAATTTATTGAAGTAGCTGGGTTGATCAATAGTGCAGGCGAGTGAATGCAGGCTGTTGTTTAGCTGGAGTTCCCCCGAGGCCGGCTGCTGAGGACACCTCAGGTGGCTGCAGGCTCGCATGTCGCTGTTGTGAGCGCTTTTCCAGCCGCAGGGACTCGCCTTGGCTGCCTCTGAAAAACAAACCTGGCAAACGCAGGGCTGCCGTGGCCCTGTGCAGCAGCCAAGGGCAGGGTTTGTCCGGTGGGTAGATCTGTTTGAAATGTAAATAAAAACCAGCCCACCTGTTTGTTCGTGGCTTGCCCAGAGCAGTTTTCTCAGTGCTCTTGACTGACTGTAGTCTGTACCAGTTAAGGGAACCTCTGCACTACCAGACATTTTCTGGCCAACTGTCCCCTGAAGGAGCAGGGTTCTGCAATGCTGGTTTACAGTGTGAGCAGCTTTGTGTCACAGACATAACTTTACTTAAACCTCTCTCTTTACTGAAATACAGCTACAAGAAGGAGACAGTCATTGGGAAGGTTTACTCTGGAATTTAAAAAACAAAATAGTCATTTTCATTGCAATCACTGACCTGCTTTTGATTGCATAAGATTTAAAGGAATTGGGTTCATTGCTGTTGCAGGCACTTAGGTAATTCCCTGGATGTCTCCTCATACTTGAAAACTGTGGCATATCATACTCTGTCACAGTGTGGAGTATGCTGTGGGTGCTGCACAGCTGGAATGTGTGTGGAGTGGGTGTTCAGTGAGCCCTGCTGGACTGAGCTTCCATTCCACTTGCCCTGGTGGTGCTGCCCAGCCTGTGTGCCTCTGCTGTCACACTGCTCCAAGTCCAGCTGAAGGCACAGAGCACTACTGCGAGAAACCCTCATCGACCCAAGTAGGAACTGAATGAAGGTGCTGCCAAAAAATGAAGGGTTAGGAGCTGGTTACTTTCTGCACCTGGACAAGGCAGTCTGTGAACATAACCTGACCCTGCAATAGACTGGACAGCTCTAACTCTTTTTGGCAGCCACATCTTAGGGGTATCTACAGCTGTATTTAAGAAATCCAAGACAAGACACAAACAGAGGACTTAAGGTAAATGGAAAGCAGACAAAACTGCATTTCATTGAATGTTTTGTTGCATGCCAAACTGGTCCTTATATGCAACAATTTTACATCAATTGCCCCATGCTTGTCTCCTGCAACCTTGGCACTCTCTTTTCCTTACCCTAGGGACTGGCCTAACACCTCACTGTCCTCTGCATCTCTTCTGACATCTAGTTTCTTCTCAACATATTCATTTCTGCTGGAGGTGTCCAGTTCAAAAGCTTGTCTTTTTAGGAAGTACCCTTCTTCCTAGATTACACATTAAATCATTGAATGCATTTTTTCCCTGTTCCCCTAAAACAAAACATATTCTTGGTAAAGTGATCTCTTCTTGATGTTGCTCTTACATTTTGACCCATGGACTGGCTGCAGGTATCTTTGAAAAGTTTCTCATCCATCCCAATGCCGCTCCTCAGTCAGACAAAATGGTTCATTTCAGGAGCATTCCAATCAGTGATGGTTTTGCTTTCCCACCGTCTTCCCTACCTAAGTTGCAAAAATGTCTCCTGTGATGTAATGAGTCTTTTGCCTCGTTTGGGATTGCTTTTCCCAGCACAGATGTTTGAAGCTTGGTTAGCCCTACCAGGGGCTTGGTACTGAGTGCATCCCTGAGCATTAACTGATGCTTTCTCAAGTATTTGCTGGTCCCTGAGAGATCTGACTAGAACATGTGCTGTATATTGATGGCTGTGTTGGCCAACTTACCCTCAACACCCCAGTGATTTGTGAGTTGCAACTGTGGGCTGTTAAGGCTGAACTAAATTCTGGGAGACAGGGACTATGACAGCTACTGATTTCTGTACAAAAAGCTTGAGATGAGAGCTGTGCTGCATATAAGGGTCTTTTCTATATTCCCACTCAAGTCTGAATAAGCAGATATGTTCTAATGAAAGAGTATCTTGCCTTGAATTTAATCCTCTCCGAAGTCCTTATTCAGCTGCTACCTTAGATAATGAAGTGAAGGTTACATTTTACAAATGACCTTCTTGTGCTCTTGAGTGAAAGGCGAACTGGTAAGGATTAGCAGTCAGATCTAGGTGATTTTTTTTTTTTTCCTCTGGAACTGGTTGAAGTCCCATAAAAGTATAATTACATTAAAAGGTACAGGCATTTTATATGCACCGCCTGCTCCATGGCTCCTAAGGGGAGAGTGCATTGTGAGGGAGAATAAAACAGCTCATATTTTCTTGTTATGCCAAGTGCTTGTCCTGACTAACTGCTGTTAGTGGTGTCCAGGACCAGAGCAGGGTACATGATGAGGTGCACCATTTCTGAATTTCAGTATAGGTGATCCTTCCCTCCTATCTGCCTTGCCGTGCTTTGTTACAGTTCTTTCAAACTGTCATTGTTGCTGTGGTAATTAAAGTGCTGTATGTTATCTATCACACTGTATGGGTGCTTCCTAATGTCTCCCATCACAACCTGGGAATCACAGGCATTTCTCAGCTGGAGTACAGCATGTGTTGGAAGAGGAGTTACACCAAACCAAAGGCTTGTTGTAAAGCACTTTCTATGGCCTTTCCTTGCATTCTGGCTCAGCTGATGGCCCCACAGCAGCCCCCACCGTGACTGTCTCTGCCACTCTGAGCCTCTCTGGGAAGAAGATGGTGGAAGTTGTTTTAAAAGGCAGGGTATTAAGGGGTGCCAGCAGTGATCAGTCTGACTGGGGCTGCAGGCAGACGAGTTGAAGTCAGTGGGTATTTTAATACTGCAAATAACCTCCATTTTTGTGCAGATCCTGAATCGTTCTGAAATCCTTACAGATACATGTGACTGAGCAGTTTTTCTGTATTTCATGGAACCACTCACTTGCTCAGGCAAAATTCTTGAGTGCAGCAGCTGCCTCAGGTTTAGAAAAGTGAATGCAATGCCGGCTGTCACACAGGCATTTCCAAACACGCAATCTGGCAGACTTAAATGGATCTGGACAAACAGTAAAAACAATTATTTGTGAATATTTTATTAGAAAATATCAAAAATTCATCAAATAAATTATTCAGCTTCCATATGACTAGTCCTGCCAATGATAGGGAGGAATCTCATGCACTGAAGCCAGGCTGCTGGGTGGGGGAGGCTTCAAGTGCTTCTGGCATCAGGCAGCACAGCGCCTTAGAGCCTGGTTTTGGAACACTGTGTCCATCCCAGCACCTGAGCCATGCTGAGCTGCTGCAGGAAGGGTTGCTGTGTGGAGGGTTGAATTGGAGACAGACTCTGCTAGTGCCATGGGAGGTTATTTCAGTGCCCTGGCTGTACCTGATAAACTCACAGCCAAACTCAGCAGTGTTTCACAAATAGGTCTGACAATCACCTCCTTCACGAATATCTCTTGGGTTTTTTCCTTTTAGGTGCGAGTCTATGACCTCCTGCAGTACGAGCATGGGCCAGATGATGTTCTGATCCTAGCTACTGATGGGCTCTGGGATGTGCTGTTAAATGAAGAAGTGGCAGAAGCTGTCACTAACTTTCTACCAAACTGTGACCCTGATGATCCCCACAGGTTCGTGCTCGTCCTTGATTTTCTAGCTTCTCCATAGAAGAGCATTTCTGGTAATATATTTTTGTAGAAAGTATGGTATGAATAACATTTGGGAGATATGCAACACTTACAAGGAGACTTTTTTATAGGTTGGAAGAGGCCTCTACAGCAAATATGAGCAGTTGGAGCAGGGGCTCTTTTATAACTCAGAAATGCCCATCTTCAGTGGAATAGGTGGGGATCACAGTATCTTGGCATGGGATCCATTTTGTTTGCTGTATTAGGTCCTATGAAAACTGTAGGAGGTTTGGATGGTCTTGGATCTTGGGGGTTCTTGGAGGTTCCAAACCTCCTACAGGGAGTTCTTGGAAGAATATGGCAACAAGTCTCTCGTCTGGACAATCCCTTAACACTACAGAAGGATCATCCTCAGCATCTCCCTCTCTCTCTCACTGTGTATGTATATAAATACTGCACATTGTTTCCCACTCATTCCTAGTCATGGTGTGACCTTTAAATCCACCTTCCATAGAGGATGCTCAGTGCTACCAGCTGCAGGACAGGTGTGGTGACTAAATAGGTGGGAAGTCTGACTTGTAGTTCATTTAATTGGATCCTGCTTCATTTCACCATTTTCATCTACCTCATGCTCTGCATTTTTCTATCTTTATCACCTCTTAGATTATCAGTTTCTGTCCTTAAAACATACCATCATGCAAACTAACAAGTTCCCCAACAGCCATCTAGAGTCTGTCTGCCTTGAGCAAGTCCATAGGTTTGTCTGCTTCTGAGTTCAGTGTCACTGTAAATTAAAACATTATGCCAGAGATCAGAAGTCTCTTGCTTGTAAATGGGACTGTGAAAGTGGAAATAGCTTTATTTGTTCTTAGGGACTGCTCAGGAAGGGAAGTGTGTTTTGCTAGTGAATTTAGGGCTGTCTACCACTGTGTTCTACCCTCACTCTGGGCTGAGAGTGAGGAAGAGAGATTTTACACATCCCCAGTTGGTCTGTGGAAAGTGGAGTTTCAGAAATAGCCAAGATCCATCTCAAAATGCTTGCTGTTTCTCATATTTCTAAGTGGTCATCTTCTCAGGGTCAGCCCTGTTCATCAACAAACAAGATTACTGAGTATGGACACCTTGACAGTGACTTGGGTTTTAAAGAGAGAACACCTTCAAAATAACTCAACAGCAGTATTTTCTTGCCCTGACACTTACAAATATGGAATGCAAAAAGAGGTTTTGCTGCAATCATCAGGCGAATGGATGACTGATGATTATCATGAAGCTGCAACTACAATATTTTGACTTCATCCATCTCCTTATGCCAAAGATAAGATGTGGTGTGAATGACAGCCCTGGGCTATCTCTACTTCAGCAAGACATGCAGCTGTGTCTGCCCTCTCTCTGGGAGGAGATCAGACAGAATCAGCTAAAGGCATCTGGCAGTGTGCTATGCAGACATGCCATTAATTTAAGATAGGAGGAGATGACCCATCCAGTCGATTTTCAGTTATTCCCTAACACCATTCAGAAATGCTGTGGTGCTTTTGTTCTCATTCCTGCACCCTTGAGATTCTTACAAAAGCATCTGGTAACATGCAATACCTCTGTCCTGCCCTGTGTCCATTCTCATCTAGTGTTTGGGAAAGGTTGGCCCTGCCTTTCATCCTCACCAGTACCATCTGTTATGAATACAGTCAGGGTGTGCTGTGTCTGTCTTGTTCCTCTTGGTCTTTACTAAGCTGATGATGATGGCCCCCATGATTGTTGCAATAGGAAACAGGATTCTTCAAGCTTTTTTGCTTGTTAGGTGAGTAATTTTTCATCCATTGTAAAACACTCAGAGCAATGAGAGACACTAAAGGGAAATTGTATTTTCTTTGTTTTGACTTAGATTTTCTCATACTGGTTTAGTAATTGTGGAGGATTGCCAGCGTGAGTACCACACATTCCAGAGCTGAGCCTGCTGTTTGTAACTTAGAACAAACACATTTATTGGTGTTTGACCTACTGGTCTTTGAATGGACATCTGAATTGTAAATAAATTTGTTCTTTTAAGCAATTTTGTGCCAGATCGTTTAGAGGCTTACAAATAGTGATGTCAAGACATTTCTCATGCCAGCATGCAGAAGGTAATTAGAGCAGTCCCTCATATAGTTTACAATTATATTTATGAAAATTACCTTTGTGGAATTGCTCTTGCTGCTTGGTTGTAAAGAATATTTAAAGGTTTTAAAGTAGTGTGTGAGGGGTTCTATGTAATTATTTCACAGTGCTCTAAATGAGGTATAACTAATGAATTTACAGTAGTATTCCAGCTCAAGCTGTGGAGCTGCATTCATTCCTCTCACTAGTCAGTGGCAGAAAAATCTCCATTGCCGTATTATAAATGTTATGTCTAAAGGAAATGTTATCCCAGAAAATGTCAGGTTCTGTGATGGGTGCAGTGACATAATCTGTGGTGAGGTGATCAGCCAAAAATGTAATATCTCTAGGGATGTAAAAAACTTGTCAGAATGTAAGAGACTTGCACTCTGGGTTTGGCAGTGCTGTGGTCTTCAGCAGAACCAACCTGTGGAGCAGCTCCTGGATCCACCTAACCCAATAGCCTAATTATTTCCTGACAGCAGCATATTAGAAAAGAAAACGAAAAATACATAGAGAGGATTTTAGAGCTGCAGAGTACTTATCTGTTACATAATTAGCTCCTTGTGGGAACAATATCCCTCCCATTTGAATTACAAGTCACTTTATAGCCTGATGGGTGAGAGCTTACAGCCCTCAGCAGTGCTCTTGGACTCTCTCCTGGTGATGCTTACTGTGAGTATTTGTTACCCACATAAAAAGCATCTTTGAATTCTGTCAAACAGCATGTGCCTGGACGTCTCCAAGTGCAGGAAGAGCAAAATCTTCAGGTCTCTCTTCATCAGCCATGCAGACACAGACTCAGATGATTTGGGCACAGACTTGTTTGAAGAACAGTTCCTCTGAGGGCTGTGATGGAGTGAAGAGGCTGGGATGGAGCTGGATTTCTTAGCCAGCTCATTTCTTCTGGGTATTGTGGCAGATGAGCATTACGGGGGCTCCTAGCTAAGGACAGGTGGCCATGCCCCTGCTGCTGTCTATGCACAGCTCTCTGACATGGTATGAAGATGGAGAGCTGTGACTCTTAGCCAACTTCATTCAGCTGCAGGTATGCATGTTTATCCTCTGACCCTGGGAATCTTCTGTTTCTCATCCTTCCTTTTGTAATTTCTTGTCCCCTCATTTTCCCTCTCACACTCACTAGAGATTCATGAGGATGCTGAGGAGCTCCTCCACCTCTGCTGGGTGTGAGGAGATAAGAAGCTGCTCAGACTTTGGGAAGCAGCACGATTCCCCCACTGTCACCATTTCTCCTGCAGTACTTTCACTGATCAATACAGAATGCTTTGGCATAAGAAAAAAACCTCCATATATTTATTCTTAAAACACAAATGTTGTATTCCAGCAAGGCTATTCATTAGGAAGAAGTGGATACTTTAAAACTACTTCAGCAGTTCTCTTACACTGTCTCAACAGCTGAATCCCAATTTCACAGCACTGGAGAATAAAACATTCAGTAATGGACTGCTGCTGCTATTCATCTCCAGGTACAAGAGACTCACCCTATCTCTTCTAGTGCCAAGTTGAACAGCATTGCTTCAATTCAGCTCTATACAGGAGAGGAATGTTTTACTTCCCTACTGCCTTCACCTGTTCCTTTTCCTTTGCTTCATTGTGCTGATTTTCTTGAGTATTTCACGGTTTGTCTGCAAGAGAATTTCTTGTTTATTAAAATTCCTTTTTTTATCTTCCCCTCTCCAATCATTCAGCAGCAAAAGTCAAATACAATCAAAAGCAGTGCTCATTCCTTCCTACTCCTTAGATGTGGAAAGTCCTTGTTAATTAGAAAAAGCAGGAAGGCAAAGTTTTCTTGCAGAATGATGGGTGTTTCTTTCTTAAATTCTGACAATAGCTGAGAAATCCTTGGGAAATATGTTCTTGCCAAAATTCACTCAGCATCAGACATGCTGTGAATAAATATTTCAGTTTCTTGCTTGCCACGTGGAGTTCTTTTGTTCCTTAACCCTGAATCTGATTTGAGAACTAAGGAGTGCAAGTATATATGTTTGGATATTTTTCCCTTTAGAAAACAGAATTTCCTGTTGCATTGGGACAGTAAGGGGAGTGCTTCTTGTTACATCCTGATGTTCTAGCTCGAGGTTGTGGCACAGACTGATCTCAGAGCATGCAGACAGTGCATGTGTGTATGCAAGCATGTGTGTTACATTTCATGTCTTTGGGCCCTCCTCTTACTGCTAAAGTAAATCATTTGACAAAACAAGTGAGGCCTGGAAATTTTATCACTCTGTATTAGGAACAGTGGGTCCATTGCAGCTGTACAACATTACTTGAATTTGGCATCAAACTTTTTGGATAGTAAAGTGTTGGTTCATTTGCATTGAGGAAATTTCTAGTAGAGCAAATATATCTACTCTTGATTTAAAGACATCAAAACTGTAGGCACAGAACATAACTGGGTTTTTTTCTTCTTCTTTTATCCTCAGAGACTAAATAAAGCCTCTGTGATAGAAATTACAACTTAATAAGGAATTCTGTGGCAAAAAGTTTTAAGGTTAGGTAATTGATAAACCTAAACAGACACACAGTGCTTCTGATCAGCAAAGATATACTGTTCTTTCCCTTTCTATGGATGAGATTTGGACAGATCACTTCTCATCAAGGATCCTTCCTGAAAAAGGGAGTGTTGAAGTGCAAACCCTTCTTGTTCTTTCTGGTTTTGGAAACACAGAGGTGTACTTTAGTTCTGGAGGCCTGTGTGTGTGGCTTCATAGAGCCCTGCATCATCCTGGAGGTTGATACTTACACTTTTAATAAAAACCATGCTGACTGGTGATTTTTTTCTTGTCAGTCTTTTAACTATTCAGTTAATTTTAATAATCAAATTATAGAAAAGCTTGTCTCCACCCAATCAAATTCAAAACTTCTTGGCCAGGTGTTGGGCTGATGAAGCAGGTAAAGCAGTAAGGGAAAACATGACAGAGCACTGTCTATGCGCCTTTTGGACTCTGACATCCTTCTGCCCCCAAGCAGCATGAGGTAGTTTTTCAGGACAGAAAAATAACTCCCATAAATCCAATGCCATTCAGCCCAGCACAGGCTGGGAGTTTTGAAGCAACGTGAAACTTGGTATTTCACTAAATTAAGCACTTGACCACTCACATTCATGCAGTTTTCACTGAACTCATAAATGTGAAAGAACTGTGGGACTCTGTTAATCTGATATTATTAACTGTAAGTTTTCTTTTCCAGTTTCAGAGTAATAGAGATTTAAAAGTCATTTCGTGGTCAAGAAAAACAGACAAGCTAGCCTTAAAGTGAAATTTGGATTTTATTTTTTATGCTCTATTACTTGCTATCAAGTTACTTTCTTTGTTACAATTAATTTCTAAAATTGTTGAGCCATGTTTACCTTCAGGTGTGTCAGTGGACAAGTGTGTAGTTTTCAACAAGTGATTTTTAGGGTACTAAATTTTTCAGACTACTGCTAGAAAGTCAACTTGTTAAGGCAAGTATGTTTAATATTTTTCTGAAGATTGGTGAAGCCAGACACTTAGAATGGCCAGTGACTTTAGATCAGGTGATGCCTTTCAAATAGCTTTACACTCTTATTGTTGCTTTATGCATATTGCCCTGGTTTGTGTTTCTCCTGCCTGCTTCTAAAACACTGGGATGCATGTCTTGGTATGTCTCAGCATTAACTGTGGGGGGCAGCAGGCTGTGAAGGCCCAGTTTCCTGCTGGAGACAAGGCTGGCTGGCTGTACTGTGCCTCTCCACAGGTACACGCTGGCGGCGCAGGACCTGGTGATGCGAGCCAGGGGAGTGCTGAAGGACCGGGGCTGGCGGATATCCAACGACAGGCTGGGCTCTGGAGACGACATCTCCGTCTACGTCATCCCTTTGATACACGGCAACAAGCAGTCGTGAAAGGAGCACCAAGGGTGGTTATAGCACGGGGATCTTTTTGGGAAGGGCCTGTAAGAGACAATAGGTTTTTGGTGGTCTGACCAGGACACTTCCAATTGATGTAATCTAGTCAAAACTAACGCTGGAGGGGTGTTTTTCTGCCCAAAAGGTAGGGCTCTGCACATATACTGTATATGATTAAAGATAACCCTTAAGATTCCAATTTCCCTACAGAAATGGTTTTGGTGCTTAACAGGAATGGGATTTAAATGCTGCTAGCATATTATGGATTCTGTCATCCCTCCAGGTGGGGTGGGGGATTAATTTTTTCTCAGTTTACCATGTAGCTTGGAAGAGCCATTTCAGTTGCGAAAGTAGAAGTGGGTATCAGAAGCCAAGAAGGCTGCTGAAATCTACCCCCCAATATTCAGAAGGGGGCTTGGGTCACATCTTATTTAAGAATATAGATATACATATATGAGACTCAAGAGTTTTCTTCTTTCAGAAAGTTGTATTCATGACTTATCTATGGACAACTTCAAACTTGTGTAATCCTTTGAGCCCCCATTTTCCTCTCCTGTCTCTTCTTCAGTAGACTATACCTCCTGTATTTTAGTAGGAAAACTGAAATTGGTTTCAGTGTGGCTATGCCTGTTTACTGCAGCTAAAACAGTCACCTGCAAAATTGTCCAGGAGAAATAGGTCACAGTCCTGTATGGCAGAATTTATTCTGGTGTGAGGAGTTACTTGTCAAGATTTCTTGTGTGTATACCATGATTATACAGAGCATGCAAACTCAGCTTTATGTGATATTTACCTGGAGGCTGTGGTTTCTTTAGGACCAGAGATTTACATTCATTGAATGGTTCTGCCTGCTTTATCCTGTTGAAAGGATCCCTGGCCATAATTTGTTTTCATCAGTTGAGACTTTAGTAAATTTGTTTGGGCTCCTGAGTGTATTTTCAGTTGGACTTCTACTTGAAGTAGTGGTATTGTTCTCATTAACAATTTGGATAGCCAGATATAGTGATCTATTTCAAAGGTGTTTCAGTTCTTCCTGCCTCATTTATTATTTATATACCTTCACCTGCTTGACTTGGGTGATCAGAAAGGGACAGCTTAAAACTTTGTCCTCTTGGCATTGAGAATTTTACTCAAGGATCACAATATGACTGTGATAGATACAAGCCCTTGGCTTTCATCTTTTCTTAGCCATGATAAATCAATTTTAAATAAAGAAAATTTGTGTAAAACATTATTGACATGAAAGCAGTAGTCCAGGAGAGAAACAAGTGAGTAAGTCTGCAGTGTGACCTGGCTGCCTAACCCACGCAGGCAGCTCTCTTACTTCACTGGCAGGAATTTAAGAGAAAATAAAATCAGAAAGTTCTAGCATACAGGCAGGTATATTGGCTGGGGAGCCAACTTCCACTGCATTTGTGCCCAGACCAGATTGGTGTGGAGCTGTTCATCTTCTTCAATAAGAAGAGGTTTGTACTTCTTCAATAAGAAAAGACCGGAGCTGACATCATCGTAGGGCACTGAGTAGGGAGCTCACAAACGTGCCCTTTCCAAAAGAGAAGGAGATGCTGTGCCCTTTGCAGACTTTCTGCTGAGCAGGCATGGCCTAGAGCTTGCCAGCTGTGTAATTTATGATGTGCTGTGTAAACACAGTGCAGCTGCCCAGGTGCTGTGTTTGACTGCATCCGGAAATACCCTTTGGTGGATTTAAACTACTCTTGCACCAAATCTCTAGACCCAGAGGAGTTTCAGGATGAAAGCAGGCAATGTGGAGAGTGGAACAGCTCAAACATTGCAGCAAGCTAAGTGATCTTAGCCTGAAAATTGTTCCATGAGTTCCCCAGTGCCTCATGTGATAAAGCTGTACAGAACGTGGATGTTTTATATTTTAGGGCTTCAGTATAAATCAATGGCATATCTGATTATGTGTTTTCTTGCTTTCTTTCCTTATTTTTTTTCTCTTTACCTCTTTTTCTATGTGCATCTGGGTGAAAAGAGTCTTGGAGTCTAGAATATTTTTCACATGGCCCTTCATATATTTTAAAGTTTAAGCAAGAGAACTTCTCTTGCACTTTTTTTTTATTGGCCTAATAAACTTGTAAACATGTTTTTCATGGTCTGTGTAACTCCTGTTGTCACTTCACAAATGAAGTTGTGTAGTCCTCTAGTAATTCAGATCCTCTTAGACAAAGAAATTAGTGCTGGAAAATCTGGTGAAATCATCTGAACAGCAAAGATGCTGGTGCTTGGTGGTACCAACTACAAGCCCAAGTCAAATATTTCAGTGCTCATGCACTGTTGGTCTTTGTTTGGTACCATGGTGTAAAGACACATACTGGTCACTATAAAGCCATTGAGTGCAATGTGATGGAAATAGATTTCCCATGTAGCATTTGCCAAAATTTGAAAGTGAGACTTCAAAGCAATGGAAAATGCACCTTCCCATTCAGGGGTGTTTTTAAAAGTACCCCTGAAGAGATGGGTTAGCAGACTGTGTGACTTGGTGGGAGTAAACTGGCAGGTGACTTCTCAGAGCATGATCTGGTGGGCTGGTGAATCAGCCTGCACAGTGTTTGTTGTTCATCTGAGGCATTGCCATCAGTCAGGAGCTTCTCTGCAGCAACTGAGCCCAGACTGAGTTACCTTCACTGTCAGGGCAGAAATACAGCATCAGCAATTGATATCAATTAGCATCAGTTAATGAATTCTGAGAACTTTAGTAAATTGTTTTATACACAGATGAATGTGACTGAAACTCTGCTGTGACACTTTCCGTTTTGATTTTTTGTGAAGTATCTGTTAAACTTTTAGATGCTTGCCTCCCTGGAGTGTCTGGGACATCTCTGATCCATGCATTAGTACTTGGGCTTTCACTTTTACCTGTTTTTGGTAGGAAATTCTTGCATACCTGAGCTGGGGTTGTGCTCTGCTTCAAAGCATGGTATAAATATATACACACACCTAGGACTCACAGAAACAGCAGGCAGGAGTCATTTATTGGGGAGGTATTATGTGAGAAGCAGGAATAATTAAAAGTGCTTCCAATTCCCTTTAAAGGCTGAATTACTTTGCATTGCACGTTAGAAAACACTGATGGCAGGCAGGATTTTTCAGGTGGGTGCAGGATGGGTAGTGCCTTCGTCAGACTTGCCGCTGCTCTAGGGCTCAGTGATGCTCCTGAGTTACGAGCAAACAGCTTGTGTCCTTAAACTGGAGCAGGTTAGGCACCATGTCCAAATTTTAGATCCCTGGCATGTCATCTTAGTTACTGACTGATGCCAGCAGTGCTCTGGCTTTTGCCACTCAAATTCCTTTAGTATCCAAAACTGCTACAGCCTCAGCAGCAAGGAGCCTCAGCCCTGAGTTACATCTGCATTCATATTGCTATTGCGCACAGTGCTCTGCCTTGCCTGTGCATAGGCACTGCTTAGAAAGTTGGGCAAATTCTTGTCTTTCCCTGGATGATGGCAAGGAAAGGTGCCGGTAAAGGAGTTCCAGTTAGCTGGAACAGTCTTCTGCTGCCTAGTCCAGTCCCATTTCTAGAAACTCAAAACCAAGAAACTTTTACCATTCTTCCAGAAATACTGTTGCAGAAAGTAAAACAGCTATTTCAGATATTTTTCTTTTGCACTACAGCCTAAAATTTTCTTTATTCGATTTGATGAAGAAGATGGTTAGAGATTTAATTTACACCTGATTATGTAAGGCACATAACCATCTTTTGTTGCATTAAGACAATAAGGCTGCCATGATGAACATATTGTCTGAGAGGGCTGCTGTTAAGTGGCCTCACACTGGAGAGAAATTTTTTTTAATAAATTCTAAAAAAACAACAGGTCTAACAAGCTAAAGGAAAAGTGGTCAGAATCTGCTGTTAATAGTGGATTTCCATTTGTGGTTATTTCTATGTTGAAATATGACAAGAGGTTTTTGAGGTACTGTCAACTCTGTCCCTCCAGGATGTTTCTGAAGAACTGCTCTTGATGTTTGGGCAGATTTTTGCTCTGAACTTCTGCTAGGTTTTTAAAGAACACTACATGTTTAGAACAAATCTGCTTTTCTGTGTTTCTTCCAGCCTTGGTGTTTTCCTTTTATTTTACATTTTATGTACTAACACATTCAGCACTTTGCTATCAAACATGAATGGCAAACTGTGTGAACTGGTATTTTAGGTATGTGTTTTCCTCCATGTGTCTTAGATGAAGACTCAGTGATGTGACTGTCATAGAGTGACCAAATGATGCTGTAACTGTGCTGCTGTACTTCTACCTGTGATGTACTTGAAGGAGGATGCCCTTCTCCACCTTTATGCTCATTCTGTTTTCTTTTTTCTTTTTTTAAATCCATTGCTGTTGGTATTCTTTCATAGATGTCTAATTTTGATTATTTTTTTAAATACCTGCCACATTTATCTTTTCTTCAATGGGCACTTCATCTTAATATCTTGAGATCTGTACCACTGTTCTGCAGAAAGGAGGACCTGCTGGAGGAAGATGTTTTGGACCAATGTACTTCTGCTTTGTGACTGTGAAATGTTAATCTTTTTGTAACCTAAGAACAAAAAATGTTTAGTAAAGGGATATATTTTGTGTTTTTTGAAACTTTTCAGTGCAATGAACAAAAGAGGAGGATACTGAAGAAGTGTATGTGCAAAGTTTTAAAATAAAATTTTAAATTATATATTATTTAATCCATCTAGATGTATAATAATTTTTATTCTCTCTTTGTCATGAACTTTCCCTAAGTCTCTTTATGTGTATTACTAATTGTGCAATGTGAACTAATACTCTGCTTTACATGGACACTGATGATTCACTGACAAAAGGTCTAACTCTTGAGTTAGTGAAGTAAATTCTTTTGAGGTGCATTAGTGGATGGGTTGATCTGGAAGAGTTCAGCTCTGGGGTAGCTGTGAGAGCTTTGTGCTGCCATCAGATCATGATTCATCACTCAGATTGCCAGTTGCCGTGTTCTGACTCAGTGAAGAGCTGTGCAAAGTGATCCAGTACCAGCTTTCTGAGGCATTGGATGTAATTTTGGAAATGACAACATAGTTGGAGTAAGTTTTCCCTCATCCCCAGTTCCTTAGGAATCACTGTCTTAAATTCTGCTCTGAGTTTATGTTCGAGTAAGGGTGAATTCACAATTATTTAGTAACCAAAGGAGCTTTTGCAGGTACTGAAGATGCAGGAACTGACACCAGCGTTGCCCTGTACCAGCACAGCCGCAGGCAGTGCCCACCTGGGTTGCCAGCAAGAGAGTGACAGCTGGGCATGTATCTACTCATTGTATTTTGAAATATTGCATTGTAGCACACGTGGTTCTCCTGCTGCTTATTTCACCTCATGCTTAGTAAAAGGAAAACATCTGTTCTAGTGCTACTGCTGTTTTGAAGTGCTGCACATGCCTGTTGTATGCACTGAGCACAATGGAGAGTGCAGAGAGAGACAGTGTGTTACTTTCTTTCACTCTTGCTTCACTACTCTCCCCTTAAGTCCTACAGTTGATTACTGCAGTCTGACCCCAGTGTCAAGTTTAAAATTGCTGTGCAAATAAAACTTCAGCACAGCTTTGCCTGGCTTGCTGGTGTCAGCTGAATAGTAAGCGTTGGTAGCAGGCAGTGACAGGGAACTGTTGCACACCAACTGAACCTAAAGGACCTTATTCCACATCATCCTTTTGCATTTCTTATGCCCTAAATTCTCTAACCTTGTAGATCAAGTAAGGCTTCTTATTTTAAATTTTTTTAGGTGATCCATAAAAGTCTTTAAATTTGGACAACAGTTTCTGTAATTCATGTAGGAAATAAGTCAGTGCTTGGCCAAATAATCCATTCATGTATCCTACTGAATGTGCCCAGTTAACTAAAGTGACATAAGGGAACAATCCCAGTAATTTATTGTATTTTGTACTGTTTCTGTAAAATCAAAGCCTGAAATTTTGTCTTCTTAATATATCCTGGTAGAGCAATGTACTTTCACAGAAAGTTGATTTCTTTATGCTTTTACACAGTGGCTTTTACTGATTCCAGAGTTTCTCTCATGCTTTCCAGGAAGGCTTATATAAATCAAGGTTTTTGCACATCCTGTTCTTGTTAGGAGGAAGGACGAAGATTTTTTTAAAAAATCCTTGGCTTTGCAAAACAAAGGATGCCATAACTTTTGGGATGTTAAAATAATTTCAGGGGAAATGGTGCTTTTGACGGTGAGATTGTTACAAAGGAGTTTGACGAAGATAGACAAAATGTGTCTACAGGTAAAGACATTATTTGGAGACTCTTAATAATTTAAGAATAATTCCTCATAAATTTGAAGCTCTAGCAATAGTCCATGACACTCTGCCACAAAATGTAAAGGGGAGAGGGAAGTAGCTTCAGCAGGAGAACTGATTAGATCTTTACTGAAGCTAATTTAAGACTAAATATTTAGATGTGTAGATAGATAAGATCTCTGAACCTTCATGAATTTGAGGCCACCCAATATTAGAATTACACTCTTTTTCTTATGTGTTTTAGTGCATAATTTCTCAGCCTCTAAAGAGTCAAAGTACCCTTCATCTTGACCACAAGCATTAAGCGACAGAAATCAATCTCTCATAGTGTTCCTCTGTCAAGATAGCACACAACCAGCTGTAATGGTTTGGTGTTTTCTGTGAGCTTCTCAGTCATCCCTGGATTTACAAGTCTGTTGGTTGATTGTTCTGCTTGTCTGTGGTAATTCAAGGACTTTCCTAACAGACTGGAATCTAACAGAGCATCTTCCAGGTTTATTTATGCTATGGAGTGGTATTTTTCCTTCCTTTCCTCTCCTTACTGCACCCCTCTCAGATTTAAAACATTTTGGAATGGTTAACTGCTGTTTGAGATGAGCTGCTGAGTCCCTGGCCCTCCTCCCACCACTTGCTGACAGCAAGAGCATCACCAGTGATGCAGGAATGCTGGTAGCTAAAGGGAAGACTCATAGAAAGGGAAAAGATTTCTTCATTATCCTGACATTGATCATTACCTCTAAATTAAAACTTACACACCTGTAATATTTTATTTCTCCAGTTTGAAAGGGGAAAATTTAATGGTTTTTAAGTCGGTTTTAGAAGGCTCAGCTTTTTGGACCACTGCTACCCCAGTTCTTTGGCTCAGTTATTCTCCAGGAAAACTACTCCTCCTTGGCAAAGTAAGGGCTGTCTGGGAAAGGTTGCCACACACACTCAGATGGAGCATTTAGCTTCTCATATTATAGTTATCGTGCATTTCTGTAATTTCTACAACTTTTTGGGGACTAAGCGAAGAAACCTGAAATTTTGCTATTTTTGCTTTAAAAGGATATGGATTTAAAAGGACTTAAGGATATGGAAATTCTGCAAGATATCCATGAGTAAAACTGCAAGGAAAGATCCTGCTTTCCCATGAGAGTTACTGTGGATGACAAATGACTAGGCAGTCACCTTATGAAATAGCACAAATTGTTCCTAAATAGAGACCATTTCTCTGCCCAGTATAATGTTCAATAAAGCTCAAAGCTGTAAAAGCAGCTGACAGCCCTGCAGTCATTTCAGCCTGTTCAGAATTTAGACTGACCCTGCCCATCCAGATCTCTTAAATATATATTAGTTTAATTTTTAATCCTGAAGCCCTTTTTGGCAGATGTGGGCTGAGGCAGCTGTTTTAGGGTACAGTACTGGGATGGGCAAGAGGAGACAGGGAGAAGCCAAACTCAGCTGCAGTTATCCAGGATCTAGAAGCAGACAAACCAGTTATTTAAAGAGGGAATTGCCAGAGAATGTACAAAGAGCAGGAGATTCCTACAGCCATGAGATATTTAGACCTTAATTCTGAAAAATCCTCTTGTCTCCATGTTGTGCCTGTTTACTTTCATTCCTGTGTTGGTACCACAGCTAATTGCACCAAATGTCTTTTTTCTTAACATCCGCCAGCTTTCCCTAGAGCTTTGTCTGCCAAATGTCAACTGCATCTCATCTAGCTGAGATCAAGGTACTCCACGAACAAGCTCTAATACAAAATTCTTATGGCTGCATTTTTTGAGGATTGTGTTCAGTATGCTCCCAATTAAAAAAAATAAATTTACTTTCTGGTCTTTGTGCCCCCCTCTTAGTGCTTGTTTTTTGCCAGCACTCATGCAATTGAATTTTACATCTGGGAACTTAGAATATGCTAAAAGATCTGGAACTTCATTCTTATTCCTTCTCTGCTTGAACACCAGCATAGAAGCAGTTTAAATGAATCAGACAAGAACCAAAACATAACTTTCAAACTGAGTTTCATGTCCAGATTTATAAGTATTCTGTGAATGGGAAAAATATAAAACATAATGCTGAGATGGTAAATCTTACTGTGGTTACATTTTTTTAGAAGGGTGTTTTAGGGAATGTCCGTTTAGTGCCAAAAAAAAAAAAAAAAGTTATATAAAATATCCAGTCATTCCTTTCTGCTCCTGCAAGGTTTCCCTGGTGCTGGCTTCATTAGGAACGTTGGTAGCTTGGAACTTGGGTACACAGTCAATTAGAAAATGGGGAAAAAACACCCAACAAACCTGGAGTCCTGAGGCTAGCTATATGGCACAGACTGAGTTCTAATAAATAAGCTTTTGTAGAATACAAAAATTGAACATACATAATTATTTATATATGTATTTATACACACACACACACGTATGCACATATAAGAAAAATTAATAACTTTAAGCAGCAACTAATAAGCCACCCATTTCTCCAGGCATCTCATACTCAGTGGAGACAAAATTTTTAAAAATTGAACTGGGAACAACTCGATTTTGTTTGTTCTTTGGAGGATTCAACAGCTACCTTTGTACTGCAAACTGCATCTCTCCACAGCTACCGGGAATGCACTAGACTATGGTGTCAGACAGCTTGGGCCAGTGAAGCACCTGCCCCTGACAACCAGCAGCCTCCTGGTGATGAGTTGAGCCTACACCTCGTGAGGATCTGCAAGGTTAAGCAATGGCTAAACAACAGATGACTTGAACATCTAAATAAAGGGATAAAACCCTCACAGTATAGCCCCTGTTCCTTTTTTTTTCATTTCCTTTCCTCTTGAAAAAGAACCACCTAAAAGAAGGGTGAAGACCATGAACACCAACCCTTGTAAACCTCTTAGTAGAGTCACTGCTCCTCCACTCAAGAAAATGGAAAATAGAATGACTCATCTCTCTTTCTGCTTTGGAAACAGGCAAAGAGAAAAGCATGGTTTTACCTGCAGTCAAGAAGCAGCACAGCTGCTTCACTTCAGGTCCTGGGCTGCCTCACAAATAGAGCTTGGCAGAGAGACTTGAGGTTTTGAGGGTCTCCTCTTTGTTGTGCTGGGCTGTAGTTGATATTTAACAATGTTGGTTGTTGTCTTGCAACAGCTGAGGTGGATTGTGTTGCTTTTCACCAATCCAGTGTTGCTCTTAAAAAACAAATGTGCTGAGGTTTCTGGAGAAATAGTTATTGGTTTTTTTAAATGCATCTAGGGCTATAGCGTGATGATTGCCTGCCAGCCTCCCCCAGACACTCTCTCCTTGCACTCCCCAGTAACATAACATGCTGTGTGCAATGAGCTGCTTGCTCCCAAGGAGGTGATTCATTTCCAAGAGGCATATTTGTAGGAGAAAAATGCTTTGAGGGTGTTGCTGTGGCTCTGTGTGACCTGCATTGGGGATGAAGTAGAAACCTCAACATTGCAGACATGCCCAGGGTCATGTTCACAGGGGTAGCAGTGGGGGAAGGATGCAAGCAGAGCATGAGCAGCTCTGTTGCTTCATGTGAAAATAAACTCTAATAGCAATTAAGAGAAAGGACTAGGAAATTAATAAGGCAGTAAAGATTTTTCAAAATTGGCCACAAATCATTGGTTTATCCCTTGAAAAGCTTAGTTGACAAGGATTCTCTCATCCCTTTGTCCTCCTATCTCTTTCAATAATCATCCTTCTTCATGCAAATATAGATGGAAAGGAGGGAACAGTGAAAGGTTAAAATGGAAGCAGGCTATCTTTCATCGACATGGTAATTTCACTGCTTGGCTCAATGCCAAGCGCTTACTGCAGCCACTAGCTGCCATTCCAACATGAGTGAAAGGATCTTTAATAAGAGTGTAAATAAAAGCCAGGCTGAGAAATGAGTTTTCCATCCCAGCAATCACTGGCCTAACCTCGGCTGTAAATAGTCTCTCAGAGCAGCACAGATGGAGTACCAGCACCTGGGGATCAAGGCAATCTCTGCACAGTGCAATTTAAACAGCTGGGTACAATTGAAACACGAATTAGCAGGGATAGAAGGAGGGATTCCATTTTGTGTGCTAGGTAAAAACAAATAATTCAGTCCTTTCTCCTCTTTTTAAAAAAATGTGGTGTATAGGGGGAGAACTTTTGACATGATCTTGTGGGAGGTGCTCAGTGCTGCAGCTGTTAGATTAATTTAACCATGAGAATTTCCCACAAGGTGCTGTAAAAACAGAGCCCTAATTTATGATCATTGATTTACCAGCTCCAAAGTGATTTATCTGACCTCAGCAAAGATAGCGAGGACACCAGAAGAATGATTGGTCATTCTGGGCTTTGTGTGGCTGTGATTGGCCTTATTAATTTAGAGCAGAAGGTCTGTTTCAATGTCTTATTGAGACAGTCAAAGGCAGTTGGCAATTGAACCATTTTAAATACTTTTTTTTTTTAAGCATTACTAATGCTGCTAAGAACCAAGGATTTATTCCACATGGAAAAGATTCTCATTAGTTAAGAAATGGTAAGGCTTCATTTAGAACTGTGCAGAGACAGACGCCTGGTCTTGGATTTGCAAGTTGTTTTTTCTTAAGTAATTTTTTTTTCTGTTGTTGGGAATCTAAGGCACACTGTGAAAGGGAATTGTTAAGCATAACAGTAAATGAGAAATAGCTTTGCAAGACCTAAAAGAGGTTGGCACAAGGGATTGCTGGCTCTTGCTCTTTTTAAGGGTAGATTTCAGAAACACCTAAATGCTTCACATATTGCACTATTTCTATCATTCAGTCCTCTTTATGGAAGTTACAGAGTGTATCTGTTGACAAGTAAATATATCTAGGTTTTATTTCAGAAGAATATGCTTTCACTTAAAATGGGTGTAGCACCCACTGCTGAAATGTCACAACTGAGTGATAGAATTTCTTCATATAAATAAGAGGAGAAAGGATGAAAGGCAAAGGGAAAGGTGACTAGTCTCTCCCTCCAGAAATAAAAACTGCTTTTAAGAGGAGCGTGAAATGAAATTCAAGTGCTTTAAAAGTTTACTTAAACTAGAAAATTTGAATACAGAATAAAGTGTGTTTGCACAAGAGTGTGCACCTGCACAGAAATCACACACAAGGTGTGTGGTTAGGAGCACTAACCAGGAAAATGGGCTGGAAACAGTTCTTACCAATTTCTCTTACCACCTGGGCTGACGTGTGGTGGGGTTAAATGTCACTGATTTGTGTGACTCTGCATTTCATTCACCACTGGATTATGCCCAGCTTTAAAGCCCATCTACAAAGATCTCAGTAATCGACTTTTCAAGGTGAGAGACAGAAATTCTGCAGGTTGGGATTTCATCCATGGAGGACGAATGCTTACAGTCATTTTGCTGTCCTGGTGACATGCTATCTGACCTGAAACTAAGATAGTCCCTTAATCTCCATACAACAGGGGAAAAAACAGAAAACAATATTTCAACCCTTCAAGATTTGAAATAATAACAGTAATTTTAAGAAGGGAAAAGACTAGGACAATAGAATAAATTATGATGTATGTAAAGCTTCCACCAAAAAATCTCATACATATTGTCAAGACATTGAAGAACACATGCACAAATAGATATAAATCTCACTAAAAGGTTTGAGGGACCAATGGTACCCATAAAACCAACTCTCAGATCTCATACAAATAAAACAAAGCTGAAGCCCATGTTTGAGGCCTGAAGAATACACAAGTTTCATGCCAGCCTGAGCATCTTCTTCCCATCTTGTGTTGCCATCAATCTTGTGTTGTTCCCTATAGAACACCGTAGACTTAAGGAGAATTTTACGAATTGTGTGCAGTATGACTTTGCCTAAATTCAAATCTACAGGAAAAAAATTAATCAAAGAGTACGAAAATATTTCCTCACACTGTTTTTACCCGTGACAAAAGTCTCCAAGAAGATAAAATAAATCTTCAGGCTACTGACCTGCATCTTTGTCCATCCCAAAATGCTATGTATTTCTTCCCACTTAAATCCCATTCTGGATAGCTCAAATTTGCTTCTGGAAAATTACAAATAACTGTACTCAATAGCACAGACGTCACAAACACTTTGGAAGAAATGACTGCTTCTTAGCAAATGGTTTCTCTTCTTTTTTTTCTCCATCCCTTAATTTACCATGGATTAATTCTAATCCTTGACATGATGGCACACATAGATGTAAATGAATGTTATAGGTTAGCTTAAAAGCACAATTATTTTACATCACAAAAACATCAACGAAAAAGACATTCTCTTTTACGGGCTATAGTCCACATAATATCCTGGAGTACTTTTCATCTCAGACTTTTCTTGTTTAATATTCTTAAGGAAAGCTTAATTGGCATCTCAGGATCTAAACTATGATGTGACTCATTTACTGCTGAAGCACTAGCAGTACAGGACTAGAATCTAGAATATACAGATTCACTTGGTTTGTTGGGTGTTTTTGGTTAAGAAAAAAATCTCACCTCATTCACAAAAATATTCCTGCTTAACAAGATACAGACAATGTGAGAGGACAGAACCTTTGAAAAAAATGCTAATAACTGATGAGCCTGACAAGGTGCTCTTTTACACATCATCCTTCCCAATTTCTTCGAACTTTTAAGAACCATTTTCATGAACAGGTGTCTTTAATTACTGCAAGAGTGATCTGCAGACAAATGTGCTCAAGTGTCAATGTGTTTACCATCAAGACAGGGAAAGAGACATTCCCTTCCTTTTACTTGACCTCCCCAGCTCTGGATCAACCCACTCCTACTCCTGCTTATGGTCCCATCAACAAAGACCAGAAGCAGACTTCTCTTGGAAAACACTAGAAGGAAATCACTGACTGCCCAAGGCTGTGATTAAAACCATTCCTATATAGTTGCATACAAAACACAACAAAAACTGGTGTTGCAAGTCTCTTGCAACTACCCACAGGTTAAGAAAGGACATTGCTCAGGAGTTTGCTGTGCTCAGATTATGTGGCATGACCAGGAAAAGCCTGGCTCTGCCTGAGGAGTGCACAGCACACACAGAACAGGCTTCATGAGCACCTCTCTGCAATCCTCCAGTCAAAACACCACACATCTTACAGCTGAGTATCCTGCCCACAGAAATGCATAACCCACACATGAGAATTTAAATCACGAGCTAAAAGCACTGCATGTGGTGATGTGTGGAGGACCACAGGAAATGTTTGGAGAGATAAAGCGGCGTGAGCTCGGTGCCACCCTCCACCGTGGGCACACGAGCCTGGTGTGAGCCCACCCAACACTGCAGGGCACAGGCAGAGGCACAGGAAAATGCCACCGTGGGACACCAGCCACCACCACAGCAGGCAAGCCACAGAAACTCAGAACAAGCCTGCCTGGGACAGCGGGCTGGGGGTACGCTGCTCTGCGTGCAAAGGACCAGAGCTAACTGTGGCAGCTGAAGAGAATATTGCACTCATGTTCACCTCAGTGCTAAGAAAATTGCTGTAAAGAAACTCATGGAACTGAATTAGGATAGCAGTGGGGTGGGGGGTTGTTTGTTTATCTTTGCAGAAGTTTTAACATTACTTGAGATCTCTTGGAGAAAGGATCAGGCCCAGTAACTTCCATTGTGATTTGGTCTTCAAAAAAAAAAGCTGTTAATTATCAATCAGGTGTACAGCATATTGCTAACAAATGCCAGTAAGATAAGAGGTAAGAAAAAGCCTCCAAATAGAGTTTTAAAGCTGCAGGACCATGAGGAAAGTCCTTTGTGAAACTCTATTTTGCTCCCACACTTTGGAAGGAGAAGCGTGAAAAAAACACAAAGGAAAATTTTGTTGCCATCCATAGACTTATGAGAGGAGGGATCACCAGGAGTTTTGCTAGAGAGAATAAAAATCATCAGTTGCTTGTGTGCAAATGCATGATGCTGCAGTACACAACTGGCTGGGGATTAGCAAAGTGAGGGTTTGTGAGATCCAACATGTATGATCAGCCTGGCTCATCTTTAGGTTAAAGATGCTGATTTCTCTTCACATTCAAAGAACTGTCTGTTGGATTACAGCTATTACTGACAGATGTAAAAGTGGTACAGAATATGAGTTAGGCATAAAAAGAGTCTTGTAGATGAGAAGGAGGTGGAATGTATTTATGTAACAGAAAAATGCTGAATACTGTATTTCCTGCTTTCAGCTGCCTTCCTATGGAAAGGGACTAAATTGCTCATTATCATCAGTGGTAAATACAGTCAGAGTTATTTAACTTGAATTTCAGCCTTTAATGGAAACATGTTTCATCTGTACTGTTACCATTGCATTCATAGTCTTTTCTTGTGTTGCATTACCTTGTGTCATCTGCACTGACGGGCACAGGTAGGCAAGGAGGCTTTCAAGAAATTACCCAGAAGAATAAAATTCACAAAGTCATAGCCTCAAAGTAATTAATGTTCTTAAAAATTGCATTTCATAAAAGAACTGCCATGAAACAGTCTCATTCTCAATACATTCTCTTTTCTTATAACAGCAGAATTTTTATTTTTGAGATTGTTTGAATATATGTTGATCATGCACTACTGCTGAGAAACCCTATGCTAGCTTTTAGCACACTTTCTGTAGGTATTAACTTAGCTGGGGATGATCAGTAGTCCTTTAAAACTGGAACCAAGAATGATTCATGTGTGTATGCCATTAGTTTAGCAAAGTTCTAGTTTCCTGTGTTTTCCATACACTGTCATTTTCTCCGGAGTTAGGCCTGTAGCATGATTTCTCATGTGGATTTTAATGTAACTGATGAGACTGAGCTCTTACAGCCTCCACCAGGCTGCAAGGCTTACCAGCAGGCTGTCTTCTTTATTAAGCTGATGGATAAAAGCGTATTTTTTTCAGAAATTTAAGATTTCTAATTTTTCTTCCTGTTGGCCAAATCTGGATGAAATAGGCCAATGAATTTAAAGTTCATAAGGAAAGATTAGCAGATATTAGCAAAATCACATAAACCTTGCTTTCTTAAAAAGTCAGATTAAAAGTGTTTAGCCATAGCAAAGTTTTCCATCTTATTCCCTCCCTTGTCCAGGTGAGAAGAGGGAGTGATAGAGTGATTTGATGGGCACCTGGTATCCAGCCAAGGTTTACCCACCACAGAGAAGTAAAGAAAATAGCAATATTTAACAGCAATTACCCACCATCTTTTCTACAAAATCAGATTAAGAAAGGTCAGAGAGCTTTGAGAAAGGGCAAGTACATAAACTATTTCAAAATGCACATATAAGTGTTTACAGTTCAGCATTTCTTATGAAATACTAAGCTTATTGCCAGTGTTTCAAGCACCAGAAGGGCAAAAATTAAATAGTAATCAACTTGCTTATCAGAACTTAAATGCAACTAATTAAATTTGCTTTCTTTGAAGGGGAAAAACTTAATAGAGAGAAGAAAATACTGCTGTTAGTATAAACTGGAAGATGATTTAGAAATGTGTTGTATTAGAATCCATTCCTACAACACTTCTCTATGTAGTCATTGACAATCGGGGATTGGTGTAGGGAAAATGAGATTTTTACCAGCATTATTTGAAACATAAGAGAGTAAAAGTCTAGTCACTATAGACTCAATACCATACTGATAAAAAATTATTGCAGCAGAGCTCTCATTAGGGGTAGAAATGAGCCAAGACACAGACTCTCATTCAACACCATGGAAAGGGTCCTGGTTTATTCTTCACGGCTCAGCCACCCTGACTCTGCTACAGCAAGCTCCTACTGCAGGGTCCAGCTGCAGACTGACTGTGGCTGTTTCCTGCTGGGCTGTGGCTGCAGGTGTTGGTTTGCAGGCTCTGAACACAGCTTGCACCCAGCTCAGCTGTGACTGCAGGCTCTGCAGAGCTCTGACTCCATCAGACCCAGACTGACCTCACAGCAGATCTTCTACTGCAGCAGCTCTCTGCCTCGTTTTGTTCTTCTTTGTGTCTCTCTGGATCATTCCTTCTTCCTCAGGGCTCCTCTACCTCTCCCACATCCTCTTCCCCCAAGATCCCCTGACCAGCCAACCCACCCCTTTTATCACACTTATCTTTGTTAGTCACATTAGACCCATTAAGGGCAAGGCTGTTCCTCTTCTTTGGTAATTAGTACAACTGTGACTTATCAGGGGACAAGGCTGCCTGTAATCCCTTCTTCTACACCTACAAAAAAATCACAGAATTATTGGAAGAGACCTATAACATCATTAAGTCCAGCCTTTGACAGATCACCATCCTGACAACTAAACCATAGCACTAAGTGCCATGTCCAGTATTTTCTTAAACACTCCTAGGTATGGTGACTCAGTGACTTCCCTCGGCAGTCTGTACCAATGCTGAACAACACTTTCCATGAAGAAATTTTTCCCAAAGTCCAACCTGAACCTCCCCCTGGCACAGCTTGAGGCTACGTCCTCTCTTCCTGTCACTTGTGCCTGGGAGCAGAGGCTGACCCCCATCTGGCTCCTGTCAGGGAGTTGTAGAGAGTGATAAGGTCATCCCTGAGCCTCCTTTTCTCCAGGCTAAACACCCCCAGCTCCCTCAGCTGCTCCCCATAGGACCTGTGCTCCAGCCCCTTTACCAGCTCCATTGCCCTTCTCTAGACACACTCCAGCACCCCAATGTCCTTCCCACAGTGAGGGGCCCAGATCTGGACATGGCACGTGAGGTGTGGCCTCACCAGTGCCAAGTACAGAGGGACGATCCCTGCTCTGTGCTGCTGGCCACACTACTGCTGATACAAGTCCAAATGCCATTGGCCTTCTTGGGCACGTGCTGGTTCATGTTCAGGTGCTGCTGACCAGCATCCCAAGGACCTTTTTCACCGAGCAGCTTTTCCAGCAACTCTGCCCCCAGCCTGTAGCACTGCATGGGCACATCTTAACAAAAGTCACCGTAAAAGAACAAAACATCATGAGGATGCAAAGTCCTCTGATAGGAAGAAATAACCAAATTCAGAAAAGGAGAAAGGGGTTAAATTATAAGAACATTGAATCAGCAGATATATTTTATGTTCATTACATGGTAAGATTATACTGTTCCAACAAAAATAAACCCTATAAATTTTATGCAAGACAAATGAGGTCATTAGTTTATGTTTGAAAGAGGTTTGATTTCAGTCACAGGCCTAGGATTCTCTCTAGTACAGTGTATTTTTGGGAAAAGCTAATGAAAACGGTCACATGGGAATGGTCAAAACAATTTTTTTTTAAAAAGGAAAATAAGGTCTGTCAGGCAAAGGCGTGAAAAAATGCCTGAATAGATGCATTCATTTTAAGAAAATTATTTTCCACATGTATGTAAAGATCGTCCTTTTTTCAAACTGCTAAATCGCTTGAGGGAGAATGGAAGTTTATTTTTAAATGCAGAAAAGAAAAAAAAACAGTCGAAATGGAAACTCAATAAAGAAGTGGAATTATTGCTGGAGAAAATTATCTTAAATTTGTGCAGCTCTTAAGGACCAGCTTATTTACATACTTCTTGATACAAAATAACATGTTCTTACCTGATACAGCAGTCACCATCAAGTCAGAGTGTAAGAACACCAATTTCTCTTTATCATTTGCAAATATTGACATAAATACACTAATTCACCCATCCTCCAATTTACCAAATTCAGGTTAGATAAAAAAAAGAGAGGTGAGAGTGGGAGAAAATATAAACACAGGTTTTGCTTTTCAAGCAGTTCCTTCTCTTCTTTTGTAGATACCACGAACAGGTGTTTCTGATAATCTCAGCATGAGACAGAGAAGATTGTTTGCTCCTTCACCTTTTTCCTGTAGCTTTTATGACAAGCAAAGGTTTGCAGGCTCTTACTAGAAATACAAAGGCTGCTGAACAAGTTGTATTACACAGCAACACACCTGAACTACAAACAGGAAAATTATTTTCTGGGCCAGGTTCAATATCAGGTTTCAGAATGCCGCCTAACAATGCAGCAAATGTGCCAGTCTGTGGTTTAGGTGACAATACCAGGGCAGGTGGCTACAGACTCCTCATATGAGTATATCCAGATTTCACAGAAAAGGTTAGTCATTTTTGGCATAGCTTCAGACTACTTCCAAACCATCAGACCTATCTCCATATCACTGTGTTTGAGTCCCTGTTCTCCCACTGCTTCCCCAAGTTCACTTTGGGCAGCTGAAAAAATCTCAATCTATGTTTCCTGAAAAATTCTGTAAACGGCTCCTTTCAAGTGTTGAAAAAGGCTGAGATTAGGTTTAGCTGGTTATCCTGTAGCAGAACACATAAGAGTGCCCTTGGAGAGGAAGAGCAATTTCTCAGTACTAGCTTAAGAGAAAAATCTGTTGGCACAAACACAGACACTTACAATTAAATGTATCATTTCTGTATAGAAGAAGGAGGAATCTCAGGAAATTAGCCTTTACCACAGCTTTTCTGATTTTTTTTAATTGAAAAGCAGCCTATAATGTAGATTGATCTAATGCCCACATTAAGTGATAATTTCTTGCTGCAACAGCTGCTCAGATGCTTCCATAAATAGAGCACAGGACCTGTATTACTTCAAAGGAATACTGACCATACCAGCAGTGGATCCTTTCATAATCAAAAAAGACATAAGTGGACAATCCACTGCTGATTGAAGATCCATATTTAGTAATACGGAAAACAAAACCTACTGGAATTAACATGAGATCAAAGAAAAGAGAAGTGTTTGAGAAGACTAACATTGCTGAAGCAGAGAACTTGAGTTTATTTGGGGGGTGGGTTTGCAGCTGTACTCGAATAAGCACCCCAAGAGAAGCAATGTGCTATTCACAACCAGAGCCAATGATGACAGCAAAGGAAGAGAAGCTTCAGTGAAAGAAAAGGAAGTATTCTGTTACAGCCACGCCAAGACACTAAAAAGACTGTAACCTACTTGCCAACGTAGTCCCACTGACAACCTTTATCTCATAGAAATTCTCCATTTATAAGCAGCATTTAAAAATTCTAACATCAACAAGTATTTACCAGGTATTTGCCACTGATTGCTAAACATCCCCCAAATAGCAAACAACCACAACAACCCAAGCAAGAATAACAAAACCAATCAACCAAATTAACAAAATCAACAACAACAAAAAGTTCCTCCTACAGTCCAATCAGCAGTGCAGAATGTGACCTGTGGAGATCAGATGAGCTCTTTTCCTTTCAGGTGACAGCATAACACTTTCTGAGTCTGTTCACACTCCAGCATACAACCTCCCACCCCCCAATCCCCCCAGGAGGAAAAGAGAAAGGAAATCACTGACTTTGAATGTTATATTAATAGCCATAGGCATTCTGCAGATTTTTATAGTACAGGAAGAAAAGAAGAACCATTACCATAGACACTGTTGTTTTTGTACTCAATGGAGCTGGGGACTTTAAGTACAGTAAGGATGGCAGGATTACCATCTCCTAAAAAAGAGAAGTCCAGGGCCCAGGCTGCCAGGTAGAAGGAACTGACTGTTTTAAGGATCAGGCTTTGAAAGCATTGCAGAAGCTTATCCATTGAGTAGCCATGGAGTCTGATAATGCAGACAGTCACAGGTAATGTTTTGGCCTAGCAGTACCACTGTTGTCCCTTGCCCTATGTAACAGTCATATAACTTTTTCAAATGTCAAACATCAAACATGGGTCAGTGTGTGTTGTTTAAAGACACAGTTGTTAAGAGCTATAGCATGCTTCATATCCATCACTTTTCCCAGTCAATTGTTCAAAGGTTTAATTACTCCTACAACTCAAACTGTAGAAATTAATGGCATAAAATACAGCTTCATCTTCTGTGACTCTATATATTACTAAAAGCTTCCCACAGTCTTTGGCATATGTAAGTGCTATATTACCTTCCATCCTGTTCTTTGATCTGCTGACTACATATATCACGTGTATCTTGATAGTTTTCCCCAAACACTTAATTTTTGAATTCTCTCCAATAGACCCATTTTCTTTCTGAATTAAGATGATAAGTTTATCAATATACAATAATCAAGTGTTGCATACCGGGAAGATCACTTTGTTCAGCTTAATAGCTTTCTTTCTATACAGTGATGCTGTGTTATGTAAGTCCACTTCAAGAGGACTATGCCAGCCCCTTTCCTAAATCTTTGCTTGATGAGATACAGTCCCAGTGGTGACTACCTTGGTACAGTCCCAGTGGTGACTACCTTGGTCCTTGTATAGAGCCAAAATCAGTGCAAAGGAGTTAGCACGATGCTGCCTCGCACTGTATGAAATGTCAAAGTTATGCACTCAGCACTTTCATCCTGCTTACTTCCACTGCAGACTACCATACTAGAAATGTGCAAGCACTTTTTATAAAGAATGTGGGGGAGGCAGTACTAGTCCTACCCAGTTAAAGTATTTGAAGGGTAACCTAAATCTTCAGTTGTATCCCTTTCTCATTATGTTAGATATACAAAATATAGAACAGAAATAACACTCCTGTTTTCACAGTCCTGACAAACCAAAGTGTTGGTAATAGTGTTCATGGTATTTTTAGGGATGGGAAACCAAACTGAAATAGCTCAGAAATTCACAGTATGAAGCCAAAAGGGATGTATAAACACAACAAGAGAGAGAGTGAAGAAAAAACCTGAATATTAAACAAGTAAGAAAGTGCCATTTGGTCTTACAAGGTTCTCCCATACCAGCCACTATTAATGAAAAGGTGTCATCTTTCAGTCACTTAAAGCTCTACCAAAAGTATTGTAACATCAGACACTGTTTTGTATCTGGTCACAAGGTTGCAGAAGGCAAGTTTTTGGCTAATTAAATGAAACTTGATGAGCAAAAAGGGAAAAAATCAAAAGATAGAAAAGAAAGAAGGAGAAACAAAAGCACAAAGGGGTAAAAGGAGTGACGTCTTATGGTATTTTGAATAATGGCTGGGACTAGCTCAGTCAGTAAAGATGACAAAATCACCTCAGTCTTTGATACCTTGGCTTAGTCTGAGAACTTTGGGATTTCAAACATCATGATTGAACCCTGAAGTGTGGTGATCCACACTGATGTTGACTTTGAAGGTAAAAGCTGCACATCTTTTTACCCAATCAACGAATTCCAAAGGAGATTAAGAGAGGGTAAGCCCTCCTCTTCTACCATTTAGGCTTAATTTCAAAACACTGGGTCCGCTGCAATAATTTTCCTGTCAAACAGTCCTATTATCCATCAGATATAATCTCAATATGTTCTTTAAACCTGCAGGAATTTTTGACTGAATTAATTCTATTTTTATCTTTTTCCTGACGTTTACAAATAATTTTATGTAACAGACCAAGAGATGCCATCTGTTACCTTAAACTACTTTTAGGTCTCTATACAACACATCCTGCAGATGTAGCCTACTTTTTTTTGCTAGTGTATATGGTACTTCATGGTTGTGTTAAATATGTTGGACTGTGACTAAAGAAACAACTTGGATTGTTTTGTAACAGTAAATGCTCCACGTGTACTGTCCCATCAGTCACTCTGCAGCTGTCATGTGGAAGGTATTTTGCCTTTCTGAGCATTGATAACTGGAATGAACAATACTGGCATCCACATACAGAACTGCAAATTTTACCCTAGAGTAAAGCTCTGCCAGACTAAGAGTGCCAGAGTAGAGGGGCCTTGGGAAGCAGCCCTGTGCACAGCTCAGTTCCAGTGGTTCAGTCTCTGCTGGTTGTTGATGATGGGTTGTACTGCTCCACAGCTGCCTGCAACTCTTCCTGCCACTCCAGTCAATAGGAGGCTGTGGGGGGTACCTCAGAATTACCATAAAGAATTTTCTGGGCAAATGCCAAGTCCATCCTTGGCATGAGCTGACCACAGCCATCTGGGCAACATTACACATGATCATGAACAGCTGAGCCACCTGCATTAAGGCTTTCTGACACCAAAGGTCCTAATGGCACCTGAACTGTTCACACACCACCTCCAGATCCAGCTTCAGCTAGCTGCAGCTCATGTGGTAGCTGCTGGAGGCTGTCAGTAGCCATGAGATATTCTAAGCACTCAACCATCATGCTGCTACAACAGCAGAGCCATAGGTAGTACAAGACTAGGAAAGGGAGGGGAGAACCTGCTGCATAAATATTTACACACCTCTGCTCCCACTAGACTTGGCACTGATAATTTTGTGCTTTGATTAGCATCACTACTATTTATCTACTTTCTTTAAGCCCTGTACTTGTGTTATTAGACCATTTTTACTTTTCAGCTGTTAAAAAGGACTGGTAAACTTAAGTACTTGCTTCCTCCGCCACCCTTCCCTATTTTCCTTTCTACTCTTGCCTGTAACCATGTACTAATGTAGCAAAGGTGTAGCTGGGTACAGGATGCATGACAGATCATGACATCAGAGACTAAAATGATGAGTAAGCAATCTTTCAGGTGCTGGAAATAAGAAAGATATTCATGAGGCTGGGGAGCAGTGGAAAAGTCAGTCACAAGAGAGAAGAAACCTGAGGGACCTGGAAAATAATGATATCTTAGCTGGAAGACTGGCACACCTATAAACATTTAACATGTATTAGCAATCTTACTTGATACCAGTTCAGACCTACCTTCCTTTAGGCAATCTACATGAGGTTATACAAAAGTAACCTACTGTATCCTTCCTGACAGAAGCATTTCTTGAATCCATACGCAGGTTTTGCATTACTGTTTCACCACCACACTCTCTGGGCTGCCAAATTTCAGCACGACTGAAATCAGTGTGTAAATCAGATAGGATTACATGACACAGAGCAGCACAAGACAAATCCAGACTGTGACAATGCATGTGTGCATTCTGATAGCACTTACAATTATCACCTTGGGAAAGAAGATCTCAGAAAGCACAGTTACCACATATTCAGTACAGCCCACTGTCTATGTAGATACTGGCTCCTAATGAAGTAAGTAGGTATGTAAGTGGAGGTAAGAAGTGATTTATTTTCTACTTAGCCTGAGAACTGTAGAGAAAACATCACACAGTAAGTTTTTGCATCATCATCCTGGTAGCAGATTCAGACAACAGATTTACCCATTCTAAAATAATTGTTCACTCCACCAGCTGACAAGAACTCGGTGCAGCAAGCCTCATAGAATATCTTGAATTGGAAGGAGCCTATTAGGATCCTTAAACCCAATTCCTGGGCCTGCACAGGGCACCCCAAGAATTGCCCCACGAGCCTGAGAGCCTTGTCTGAATGCTTCTTGGACTCTGTCAGGGTTGGTGCTGTGACACCTTCCCTGGGGAGCCTGTTCCAGTGCCCAGCCACCCTCTGGATGAAAAACCTTTTTCTAACCTAAACTTCCCCACAATGTACAAAACCATAATGTATGTCATTTTTCTGGACAAGACTGATCCACTTACACTTACCTAAGGAAAAAAGGCACCACTTCATATTTCAAATACTGAAATGCAATTCAGTATCATGAGCAAAGCTTCTAATAATTAAAAATTAGTATTTTTAAGTTTATTTTAATCTTGCAGAAGTTTCTGAGAACTTAATTGGACTAACCTCCCCTTTAAGAGCATGGTGCAGAAACTCTGGGGTTGAACAAAACCCTTTTTAGACTGAAAACTAAGCTTCAGCCTGAAACACAACATCTCAGCAGAAACCACACACACAACACACTGATTTTTACCAGATAAACTAAAAACCAGATTTTAAAAAAAGTAGATTTCAAAGCAGCTGAAAATCTGTTGCCTTTTTTTTTTCCTTGCCTTCACACCTACTATTTTCCTTTGCAGGTGGCACACAACAGATGCTCTTGCCTTTCTGGTCAAAAGCCTTGGCACCACGATAATGTTCTTTCTAAGAACATACACCTCAGGTAATATGAGGTCACTGGGTTATCACTTGGAGAGTTCCTCCTAATGTGGTACTTCAAAAGTTAACCAACAGCAAAACTATCCCCTCTTCCAATACACACAAACCTCGACAGAGAAGACAAGATAAATAGCACTTTGTCTCACTCAGTGCCAGCATTTTCATATCAATTCCTTTATCTCATTTTTGTGGGACAAGGCTGGTTAATTTTAAGACAAAATCCTCTCTTCTTGCAATGGGTGAAATGGATGGCAAAGCATCCTTCAGAATGGGATGAGGCATACTCCAAGTTCTCCTCATGTCAAAGGAGGAATTTGGCTGTATCACACTAATTTAATGAGATGTTTAAACCTATTTTCAGGGAAATCAGAAGTACACAATTTTCGTTTAAAGCATCAACCTTCTTTCAAGTGGCTGAAAACAGTTGAAGTTACTGTGCAAAGGGTAGAAAATAGGGATAGTGATCAGGGACCAGAAAGGGATCTGATAACTAGGTGTCATGGATGCTATTCTCTTAGCTGGCCTAGAATAAGAGACTTCCAGCACTTATGAAAGAATGTGCAAGACTGGGTTTCTTTTCCCACACATTGGCATTACTAAATTCTGTATGTACTTAATCCCATGCACCAACACAGTTCTTTGTTGCAGTCACTGCAAAGCTTCACCAGAAGCCTGAAACAGGCAGGCAAACTTCAAATGCTATCACCCAAGAAAACACAGGCAGTTTTGCTTGGGTTGCAGAGGCAAGCAGGCTAGACAACCTAATAAGGCAAGAGTGAGAACTTTAGGTACAAAGGAAACAGAGTAACAGCAGAAATAACCAAACTTGGGAAGAGAAACTGTAAGACCAGGTAGGAGAGCCTTTTCTGCTGTTGAAGTCTTGGACAAGGAAAAGAAATAGGAGCTCACTTTCAGTCTTCTGACTTGCTTCCCAGAGCAAACATGGCAGCTTTCACTGTGATGTAGCACTTTGCACGTCCAAGGAAACACTCCTGGCCCCTTTCCACTAAATGCAAGCCTCTCACTTCAGGGATTCCAGTAGATCCCCAGTGCAGGTAACTTCTGTTGTTATATTTCTTCTCGTGTCTAACACCTTCAGTGGCAGCACATGTGCTCATTTTGGACAGAAGTTCACAAAGACTATACATTAATGTAGCTGAGAGGCTAAAAGACTCTTAGCTAAAAAACTCAACTTGCTCAGATGAAAAGATTGACTACTTTCTTAAAACTAAATGTATACATTTGTAAGAATTATGACCCAAAAATATATTAGAAAACTAATATTCAAAACTAACATTCTAGAGAAATGTAATGCATATGTAAGACCAGTTTCCCAAACATTCACACTTGTTTTGAGTGACACTTCCATTTCTGCTGCAGAATCTCTCTAAGGCATATACCGTGTGTTAGTGTGTATATATATATATATATATATATATATATATCTGTATGTATGTATATATAACAGATATAAAACCTCCTCCAGGAGCAATGTTCTAGAACTAATTTCTCTGATTTCACTGAGTAACACTCAGGCACAGGATGGTGGAAGATGCACATAAACTATTTAAACATAAAGAATGTGGTCCACTTTCATTTGTAGTTAATAAACATTTCCTTATGTCAATTTAGTACTCATTCTTATGGGGAAAGTATCAAATGAAAAGCACATATAATTTATCTAATGCACTGAAGCATTCTAAGTAAGTGCTTATGTATTTAGAGATGCAATTCTCTAGAAACTGGCATTTCCTCTTACTGTCTCAAGCTGCTGCCCAGCGTAAAGCAGGAGGTCTTAGTCATTATTATGCACATGGTCCAGGACCTAATAAAGTAAAAGGCCTGAGCCAGCCCCCAGCAAAGACAAGTTCTCAAATATCAATTCTGCTAGCATGGGAACACAGCACTCTCCTTGGTGACAGAGAGGGCAACTGCACCCTGCAGGGAAGCAACTATCTTGGATCTAAGATTTTAGGTTGATGCATGCCAGTATCTTTAGAAGCAGCATTGACAGACAGTAGCTGGAGGGGTGAGCAGCTGGTGACTGCTCTTCACAAAATAGGTAAGACAATAGCGCAAAAAGACATCAAACCAGGGAATAAGAGCATCCAAAGCTTAATCGACTATGCCATGAATCTCAATGCATTTTTATTATTCCATGAGTCAAAAGAAGTGCTCAGAAAAGCTACAGACAAACATTTCTTGCAGTACTTTCTCACCCAGCACAGCAAACAATACACAATAGGGACACTATAAAACTAAATAACTTTGCAGAGAAATTCCATCAACTCAGCCATGTGCCTATTCTAATGTTTCTATAAAAAATTCACACAAAAAGTTTGAGTGAAATCTTTGAAGAATAAAGGGGAAAAAAAAATCTCAGAGATGATGCCATAGACAATAATGTGCCAGCAGTATTGCTTTTTAATTGGCATGATGAAATTTTTCTTTCCAAACTAATTCATCAAATCACAATGAAGAATGACTAAATTTACAAGATAGGAGCTACTCTTGCCACTTGGGGTTTTCACAGTATTTTCAGAGCCTTGATTTCACAACATCTCTAAGGTAAGGCTCTCCATTCCACTGAAGAATTAATCTTTTTGCCTCAAAGCTTGATGTTGTAACCTTCATAATACAATTACACTAGGGAAGGTGGACAGTTAAACAGTGGCTGAGACTAGGACAAAAACTAAGGATGAAATTTGACTGGATTGACTTCTGTATTTTGAATGCTAGATCAAGTAGAGTTCTGAACCAAGAAATGTATGGATAGCCCTAAAGCAAAGCTAAGCATCTTGTATGCAACTCCTCAAAGAAAGAATTCACATGTACTCACCTAAAACCTACTGAGTGATACACAACCAAGACCCACGTGGACAAACCCCCTCATGCATTACACAGCATCTCAGTAGTCCACTGCATGATTTCAGTAGCACTGTCTCATTTTAGTGCAGGTTCTTAACATTGTCCTTAAGTCATCCACAGTACAAAACACTACTGTTCAGGTGGCAAGTGAAGTTTGAGGGAGATACTTTGCACAGGAGATAAAACAACTAAGTGCTTAATGGCAGCACAGTCAAGCATATTTTCTCTCATTGATTCTTTCCCTCAAACCCAAATAGCTACAACAGGAGCCAAGATCCATCCTACCCAAGTTGCCTGAGCATAAGGCAAAGCAACAGGGAGGACAATTTCACACAACCCACCTACAGGCACTTAGATTAGCTGAAGCACCTTCACCTCCTTTACAATCAGCACAGAGACAAGCTCCATGAAAGACTAATTCAGATCAAATAATGCTAAAGCACTTGCCAGCAGGGATATTTCTCTGCCATTTCACTGAAGAGAAAGGGACTGGTGGATTAGCCAGTTAAAATAAGATCCCTAAAGGTAGATGGTGAAAATACCATCCTAACTTCCAGATCAAACAAGTTCTGCTTGGTATGTGCTGTTTGTTAGGATGTGAAAAACAGGCAACTGCAGCATCCTTTTTGACCGTTTAATTAAGTTAGGAAAAAAAACCCCAAGAGTGTTTTAAATTTGGGAACAGTCAACAGCTAGGACTGCTATTTTACTTCAGAGAAAAGCTACTAGTAAGAACACTTAATGTACTAGTTTATTAGTGAGCATGAGAATAGCTAGCTTTTCAGAAGTTTAGTTTATTACAAAGGTTCAATTACCAGAATAATGCACTGCACAGGGTAAAAATGAAGTATCATCAGATTAAACTCTTTCTCTTATGTTCTGCAAGATACTTTACATTCAGCAGAGCTGTAAGGGCAACCTTTGCATGTCTTCTAAACACATAATGAGTTCAAACAAAAAAGAGAGGCTGAGTTAAATATCTGTTTCTTCTCAATACTATAAATACATTAGAACTGTGAATCAGAAGCACTACTAAGGCATCGACTTAATTTCAAGTGTTTAGCTACAGCTTTAATTTTCACTATAAAGTTAACAGAATCATAGTTTCTGACCGAAAAATTAATTAGTTTTTTAAAACATGAGACAGTTATGCACATTTATTGTAAAGGTTTTAATATATTACAAGTTTAAGCCATTGTAATAAGTGATCAATACACTAATACTTGTATCAAAAAGATGCTCTTATCCATCACTATAAGTATACCAGCAATATTAATTAATTCATAACAGCAAATTCATGACTTTGCTTTTCACAGTAAGTTAAAATACACAGCAAAAGTATCTCAGAAGTTCACCTAAAACTGTGAGCACCAAGCAGTACAATTGGTCAACTACACTGTAAAAATACTCTTATCAATATAAAGTGGTAATTACATATTTTTGCTTTTGTTAGAGAAATACTCAAGATTTTTTACCATTCAGACAAAAGCACTTAATATCACGCACACAAGTTTTGCATATTCAGAACACACAAAATACAAGTCTGCCACTGATCCATCTTCACAAAATATAAAATCCACCTTTTTCAAGGACGCCAGGTAAACAATAAGGTGTAAGCACAGGAAGAAATGCAGGCACTTGGTCTTCAGCCCAAGTTCAGGTACCCTCCAAACAGCACGAAACTAGCGATTTTTCATCCAGCTCTGCGAAAGAAGGAGCATCCTACTGATGGGGTCGAACCCCACTACTTGTCTCGGTGGCCAAGGCTAGATTCCTCCTGCAGAAGTAGAAGGAATTGTTGCCACCTCAGCAGCATGCAATCGCAGGAATACAAAGGGGATTCCCATTGTCATTGTCTTCATCTGCAGCTGATCATCACCAGCACTAGCAAGGCAGTAGCTTGCGCAGTTATCTCCACAGCGGGCAATGTCACAACCCGACCAACAGCACAAACTACTACCTCAGCCAGGGCCCTGGTGCTCCCGACCCCTTCTGAACGGGGCAACAAGCAGGCAGACAACACAGCAGCGACAAATGGAATTAGAGGGGAAAACAGAAGAAAGATAAAAGGGCTCTGAGGTCTTTTGATGATTCTCGTCTCCTTTATCTGCTGCAGACATCAACCAGACTCCTCTCGCCTGACTGTGGAAAGCAAAGGGAAACCCCGCCCAGCTCCCTCCCCAGATTTGCCCTTTTCCTTGCATGACCTGAAACCGACGGGAAGAGCTCCATTTATCAGATACATTACAGACCCCAGCTGGTACAGTAAAGATCACGTTTAATTTCAAACAGCCACAGTTCCGCAAGCCTGTAACAGATGGGGCGGGGAGGGGAAGCAGGGAGGAAAGGAAGAAAGGCGAGGAGCCGGGGGGGCAGAAGGGGGGGAGAAAAACACAGCCGAAAGACACCCCCGCCCCCCACCCCGGCCCTCCGGCCGCGCTCCTCGCCCCCCGCAGGAACGGCGGCGGCACGGAGCTGCCCTCGCCCCCCCCGGCAGCGCGGCCGCCCGCCGGCCCGGGCAGCCCGCCGAGCAGCGGGGTGCGGGGCGGAGAGGCGGCCGCCAGCCCGCCCTGACCTCCCGCCACCGCGCCGGGCCGGCCCGCCCGCTCCCCGGAGAGCCGCGATGGGCCGGGGCGCTCCGCACCCAGCCCCGCTCCCCGGGGAAGCGCCGCGCCGCCGGCCGGAGCGAAGGGGCCGCGGAGGGACCCCCGCCCCGGCCGCCCCACGGGGAGTCCCCGCCGCCTCCGCCGGCGGGAAGGAGGAAGCCGAGCCCTCCGGCGAGGACGCCGGAGGGCCGGGGAAGGGAAAGCGCTCGCCTTGCCGAGGCCGCGGACAAAGGAGGCGCCGTGCGGGCGCCGCGGCTCCGTCCGCCCGGCCGTCCCTCGCCGCCGCCGCCCGTGTGTCCGGCTGAGCCATAGAGACCGCGCGGCGCGGGGGGAGCGCGGGGCGAGCCGCGCCACGTGACCGGGCATGTCACTCACCCGCGCCGCCATCTTGCGGAGGGAGGGGGAGCGCGGCCCCTGACGAGTGCCCAAGATGGCGCGGGCGGCGCGGGAGCGCTCCTCGCGGACGGGGGCGCTGCGCCCGCCGGGCGGGGCCGGGCCGGGCCGGGCCGGGCGCCTCGCTCCCGCTCCCGAATCGCCGCGGCCGGAGCGCGGCCCAGGAAAGGGCCGGCGGCGGGCGGGAGCAGATGTGCCACCAGGCTGTCACCACGGGCCGCTCTGGGCGGGGATTTTTAGCTCCTCAGCCCGAGAGGCACAGCGGACACTGGCTCTCAAGTACCTTCCTTGGCTCTGGACTTTTAATTTGGAAGCTCTTCTTTCTAAATGTAAACAGACTCCATGACGCTTATTTCAGAGAAACTGACCTCAAAGAAACGCACTGTGAACCTCACTACAGACTCACAGAAGTTAAAAACGCTAACGTTCTTATTGGTCTATCTGTCCTTCACCACCAACATATCTATGAACAAAATTAGTGAAGAAACAGCTACTGGCACGCCAGAGGGATTATACTGCAAGAGTTTAAAAAAATGTGTTTACAAAAACTACTGAAGTGCTGCAGCATATGGAAATAGGAATACGGACAATAGTCTTGAAGTTTCTAATGCTGCAAAAATCTATCTACAACATGAGTTAAGAAGGAAATGCAATGTCTTTTATGACAACTTGCAACAAATTTGCAATTGAGAAAGTTACACTGGAAAGGAGACAAACCATTGCCACCTTAGAGACAAAGACAAAATGCATTACAATTGGGTAGTTTCCCCCTTTTTGAAGTTGCTGCCTGCATGAAGCATCAGGCACAATCACTGATCACTCGTTTAAAACAGATTTAAACCAGTGACATTCTGTTGGAGAAAACATGCTAAGAGATTGTGAATGATGAGGTAATCCTGAAGCTGATGTGTTTTTTAAAGAACATTCTACAGCTGAGAAAATGGAAGCATCCAGTAACTCAGAGTTCTTTACTTCTGGTTCTAGAAGGGACTGTTTGATCTCCTCCAGACCACTCACTTTCTCTCTATTCCTGTTTTCTTCTGTAAATCCTTATTTCTCCCAGGGACAGTGAGACTTGTCATATTTTTTGAGGTCAACTAAGGAGAGGCCAAGTGTTACAAATACAGATGCACCAAGGAAATATATGCTTCCTTCCTACTCAGTTAAGTTGGTGTACACATAAAAATCCAATTCTGGAAAAGAAACACAATTTAAAATTTGGATGTTTAAGTGTTTATTAAAAAGAAAAAACAGAAGCTAGATATTTTCATACTTTTTTCTATTAAATAATCAGATTTATTTTAAGCATATTACAAAATATATTAGCAATGGGAAAAAACCTCCAAACTTGGAATATTAGTTTTTATTTAATTCTGTGTTAATTTTTACATTTATTTTTTATGTGCTCCCTTCTGTTCTAAGGCCACCTCAACTATAATGTAAAGCAACTTTTACACAAGACTACCAGTATTTCACACTTCAATGATTTATTTTTTCCTGAATTAAGGTCTCTTTTATATTCTTTAATTAACAGACTGAAATCCATCTTAATATCATGAGAATATTTAGAAAGTTTCTTATACAAGGAGTTAACAATTTCTATTTGTTGAAAATCAGCACTTCTGGGTGAAAGTGAAATGCAAATTCAAACCATGTCAATTGGATAAATTTACTATAAGAAGGGGAGATAACTGTAGAATACTGTTTCTTTTGGAGTTTGGTAAGTTAAATAATTGAAATATTTGTCATTTATCATGTCTAAACAGAAATAGTTTTAAAAACTGTAACTGGGTATCTACTACTACTGGCAGATACTCAGCATACATCACAGTTTATTACATGGCAAATTAGAAGACCTACACTCTTTTTTGACTTTCATTTATCTAAAAAGTAAAACTCCAAGACCTATTACAGTAGACCCTGGAAAGCAATGAAAAATTACCTAAAAGGTTAGGAAATACACAAGGCTGCAGCTGGATACAGGCACCAATCTGCAAGCTTTCAATCCCTAATGTTTGTTGGAGCCACCCACCTTGCTGATTCATGCTGTAATGCAAAGTTCTGAAAGATTTTGAGGATGTTACTTTCAGTAATTCAAGTTTTGTTTACCAGGAGTGTAAATGTGCAGGAACTTTCAAAGAACTCATGTTTACTGGCAAGTATTTTCTCATTTTCCTAAGAGATGAGAAATTCAAATGCCAAAAACGAGAAGCCAGGCACCCAAATGGATGGTATCAGAAGTAACTGTAATCTTGCTGAACTGAAACACTTTTTCAAAAGTGGCAGTTAAATGTAATATATAAAACAATCAGAAGAATTATCTGATGAGTGTTCAAAAGTGTAATGGCAATGTTTAGTTCTGTTAACTGTGTTTATAAAGACAGTAACATCAGGTACTCATCCAAATTGGGAAACCAATGGAAAATGAAGATAGATCAGTAGTAGGGAGAATTTAAGGCTCAAAGAGAGCTCAGCTTTGCACATTAGTAACTGTAGGTCTCTTAACTCTTCATATAATTATTTAGACTAATGCCATGACTACAAGGAAGTCTCATTATCTCCCCCAGGAAAAAAACAGGAAAGTCTTAGAGCAAGCTTTTAAAAAGGGTATGCAAAAACCCAAAAGGCAAACAAACAAAAGTCACAAAGATACTCTTAGGGGAACTCAAAAATACTGTAGCACCATCAACACATTGCAGTAGCAAAATTAACTGCTTTTACTGTGGCGCTCTCATTTTCTCCATTTTGAGATAGCTAAAGTAAGCTAAAAAACACCATGAAACACCAGATGCCTAAGCCTAAGGACGTTGTCCTATGCTCTGGTGGTAAGAACTGTCACTTCCACTACAGCAACCTAGATGACCTTTTAGGATGGAATGACTCTACTGCCAGGCCTCCCTATTTTGTCTTCCCTGACTGCAAATGAAAGCCAGGCTAGTTAATCTTGTGGTAGACCTCAAAATTTTAGTTACCTAAATCTCAGAAGAGAAATCCAACTTGTGCATCTCAAAACAGATGCTCCATACTGCCTCTCCTAAGTTTAATTACAGCAGGAATGATTTCTGTCAAAAGTGACTTCTATTTAATAACAACTGAAATAAACAAGAAACTATATTTTAAGCCTGATTTTGCATCTGCATTCATCTTCTCTAAAAGATTATTATTGTTTCATTAGCAATTATTTAAATGTTTGTTTGTAATTAAATAAAGTCCCACTAAGTCTGGTAACTTTTTAAAACTAGGGAATACATTTTACATAGCTAATGTTATATTGCTTGTTAGATGCTAAATGGTTACATTTCATTTGAAAATATCTGAGTACATTTTTTATTTAACACTTCATTACTTTGACAGGAGCTCTGTTTGGATTTGAAGTACAATAATATAAAAAATAGCATTCAAAATAATTCTTAGACTGATCTCTTTTAAATGTATTGGATATATCCATGAAATACATTTTGTTAACAAAGAGCACAGAACGGATTGTTTATGGTTGCCACTGCCTTCAGCTTTTAGAGGGAGCAGATTTTACCTTCACAGGTCTATCCTGTGTATGAAGAGGAAAAAAGAAGGCAGAACTTTTTCAATTCCTAACCATTTACAAGTTTGACCTAGTTGCTTCAGTTGAGTTGGTTAAAGTTCATTAAATAAAGATATTAAACTTCAAGAAAGAGCTACTGTTACCAGGCTAAAGTTTAGCACTTCAAAAATTTGCTTCCCACTGTTTAAAGAGAGGGGGGCTCATGCTACTCCATTCATCAGTTCAGTTCATTCTCTTTGAGACTCTGGCAACAAAACTGCTTAAAATTTTAAGACAGTATAGTGCTGCATGCAGCTGTAACAGACATTATTTTTTATTTTGAGAGAAAATATTTAATTGAAATAACTGTTTTAAGATAAATGTTTATCTTTCCTCATTTGTTCTAGGGCAGTACGTTGTGTAGACTCTGGAGCTCATTTTAGTGGTTAGGTGGAACTGTATAATGCAGATGTTCAGTACACAGAGCTGCAAGTAATAGTCGTGATGTACTCCAGAAACCAGTTCTTTGTACATGTACATCCCAGCAGTACTGTGCACTTAATATTCCTGTCCCCTTCATGTTTTCTCATGACAGAGGTTGATCAAAACCAGACTGCTCTCTGTGCTCTCTCTGACCTGGTGGCAATCCAATTTTGGCTGCCATTTTTCTGTGGAGCCTCTCAGCCCTGCCCTTCATGACCAGGCGTTGGTCTGTGATGTGATGGGGGACAGAAGTGTGAGTCTTCCAGCAAGGAAGTCAGAAACATAAACAATTCCTTAGCAATTTTAATTGTTCTAAGTAAGAAATAGTTAACATTAAAAACATCAAACCAAGTGATATCAGGCTTCAAGTTTCCAGCCACCACAGTCTCATGAACTTCTGCAGTCTTGAAGCAGCTTCAGCTTCGGAGATACCACTGGAGTGTCAAGTGTAAGGCAGGTATTTTGTGCACAGAGAGTAACAGGAATAACTCCAGTTTGAAGATCAGGGTCTTCAGTAACAAAACTGTGAAGATGCCAGATACCTGACATCCAAGGGCCTTCCTTTCTTATTTAATTGTTGGCAATCTCTTCTGAAAACAACATAGACCAAGGCACTGATATGCCTTTGAGTCTGTTTCAATATCACAATATTTTTGATTGAAGAAAAAGATGGCTGCTGTACTTAACTCATTCTTTCCATAAGGAATACATCTTAGGTGAAAAGAGAACTTATGCTGCTGATAAATGAGATTACTTATAAGTTCTTAAGGCAGGCATCTGGATCACCAGTGGAAATAAATGTGTTAACTTGGAGAAAGAAAAGCATATCAAACTGATTATAAAAATAAGCTTATTTGAGAGTTCCTCTAAAAACTAGAAAATAACGTAAATTCAAGCAATGACTAGTCTCATCTCTTGCTAGTGAAATTCTGTAGTTAGTACAGTAAACACACAGGTAAATCTTACCCTTATCAATTGTTTCATAAACAAGACATACATTCTTAAATAAGGAGCTTAGAAAAAGAAGGATCAGTTTTTTGCATGTTACTCTCTGATAAAACACAGGAAATCACAATGATGTCAAAAATGCTGAGGTTACTCAGATTAGTTCTTTAAATACCAGGAAGAAAGTCTTCAGGCCCAGTCAATTTGATAACACGTAGCCATTTTCTCTCCTGTTTCACTTTTTCTAGGCAAGCTTCTTCAATCTTTGTCACTCATATTGCATAAGCAATAGACTGGCTGTAGATTTCTGATGTTTTTGATTAGCCATCACCATAACAAAACAAAAAAATCAACACACAAATTACAGCTCTGAACCAAACACCATTACCCTGTGTAAACAGCCATACCCTTTCAGGTAGTCAGCACTTTTGTTAGTACAAACCTTTTACTACTTATGCATTTATTCTCTGCTAGCTGACAGGCGTATCTACTTTTGTCCCTCTCTGTTAACACTGGTCCTTGGTGGTATCTGACATTCCATCTTTCATAGGCCTCCCCTCATTGTTTGAAGTGGATGAAATTCCTTGTTTAATTGAGCTGGTCTCTTATTACAGCTTGTCTGGCACGTACTTTCAGTCATGACCTTCACATCTCCAAGAAACTGTCTTATCTCCTCTGTTTCTCTCTTACTTCAGAGTTGTCTTCTGTGGGATCTTACTTATCAATTTTCTGTGGTCTGCCTTCTTTAAGTCCAGTCATTTTTATTTTGAGGTTCTCCCTCTCCCCCAAGAATTGCGAATATTTAATTTCACTTTCTTTCTTACGTAAGTTGTCTTAAACCACCCATCCAATACTTTGCTCACTTGCTGCTGCTGTAGTCTTTCTTGATCCCAGCAATTGGTTCCTAGTGGGTGTAATGTTGTCTGTCCTAAATTAGACAGCAGTCAGATCCTTTGAATAGGACACAGATCTGAACACAACAGCTCAGCTATGAACTATAAAGAGCATCTAGTCTCCAAATGAAATCTGTGTTCTACACTGACAATTATTTTTATTGGACTTGTACTTGCCTTGATATACAAAATTACAAAATTTTGTATAGACAAAGAATCTCTGCCTCCAAAAGTTACAACTGAAGCACACACAGAGAAGCACATACAGAAAGCACTATCAGAAGGTAGAGGTGAAAAATCCAGACAGAAAATAAGCTTTCCTGGGGGAATAAAAATATCATATCAATATTTTGCTGATGGTTAAATGGTTTTCACCTACAGATATAGACAATGTCTGCACTACTTTGGATTACAATTCAAACAAAACCTACACACTAGAGCTGCCTTATTTGGAACTTTCTAACACACTCCCTCTAAGCTGTTTTACTGGACCTGTAGCAGTAGCACAGTCAGAATGTGCACTGCTCACAAGGCAGCTGTGCACAGCAGTTTCTTCTCACGCCTGCAGAGCCTCACCTTATTCAGGAGGACTGAAGCTGAAGGTTGCCTACCCATACAGAAAATTAATAGCTAGCTGCAAATGTAAGGTGAACAACTAGTCAAGAGACACAGAACTGAGCTATACAGAAATAGACCAGTAGAAAATGTGCTTTCCTCCTCTCTCCCCCCAAGAACACTCATATCTTGCACTGCTAAATGAATTTCTATAAAATACACTGATGACTAATATTTGTGTTTGCCACTGTGAGGAAAAGAAAGGCATTAGCCTCACTAAAGTTATTGTGCCTGAGGAGTTCAAGGCTAGCCATGAGAAGATTTACTCTTTGGCAAGAAGAAACAATTCAACCTGGGCAAAAAACAGAACCCCATCTGCAGAGTACAATGATAAACTACTCAAGTTTCACAGACATACTCTTATTTACTCCTGTAAGTAACTAACAGTGACCATGTTTTCATGTGGTTTAACGTCCAGTAACATTCCACAATTCATCAATAAAGCAGGTGGAGAAGCAGGCTCATGAACGAAGGAACAAAACTGATGTCCAGTTAGATAAGCATCTCTGATGATAAGCAGATAACTGTAGGTTACTTCTGGGAATAAGACTTACTATAAGAATCTCTCAGCTTGAGACATCCATTTTTTTTTATAATCAGTTACTAAGCAATCTTAAATCCTCATGTACATTAAGGCAATGGTCATGGCACTGAGACATACAAGTTTTTTCCCATGTAATCCAAAGTCTTGATCAGAACATGCTAATAATCTAATAATTTTCTCATTGGATTCACATCCATGTCTTGTTTTAAAGTTGTGAACAAGAAGAAAAGAGGTGGAGATTGTGGTTACATTTAATAAGCAATTAATGCTTATCTTGTAACTTCTAGCTGACACATTTCTATACAATCAACTGCACCACTTTTCTAGCTGACTACAGTGACACACTGCAGACCCCATCCTGAAAATGTCCACAGGTTTTAATTCTCATGATTAAGCAACCTACAGACTTGAAATGAACTTAGACATGGATCTACTCATCAGGTAATGTTAAATTAATTCAATTTCATCTAGAACAAGATTTATCTTCCTAGAAACATGTAAAAACGTGAAATTTAAATATTCAAAAATGCTGCTTGCCTCAAAGAAGCCCTAAGAATGCTTAGCAGAAAGTACAAATAGAAAAAAAGAAATTGGTATTTCAAGTTGGAAGAAATACTTGAGTGTTGGAGAAGAAGGTGCAGTAAAGGGAATAAATTCTTGTTCACAGACAGAATTAGTCAATGAAAATATTTTCTAAGATAAGCAGCTTTGTTTTTAGTTTTCCAACTATTCATACAAAATACAAAAGAGCAGTTTTAATACAGTCAACCTCAGACTGCATGTCCTAAACATGTCTCCAATAGCACAGATATTATTAATTTTGTAATTAAGAGGAAAGGATGGTAAGTTAGCTCATTGGTAGTTTATTTCAAAACCTTTTGAAGATTAATATTCATAGGTGTAAAGTAGTCTAAGCTCTAGTGTGAAGAAAGACTCATGCACCCCTTTCTGAATTACAGATAAAGATGGAGATATGCCTCAGTGGACAAATGCATCTGTAATATCACTGAAAAATCCATTTGAAACTAATTAGAAACAAATTCACCCATAGCTTGGACTGCACACCTATATATTCTAAAACAAAATAATTCCCTTCTTTCCTGTCCTACAGTTTGTTTCTTTAATGATCTCAACTTCCACTAATTTGGAGACAAGTTGTCAAGTTTCCACTTTCAGAGTATGAATGATGTTGTTACTTGTATGTAAGATCCAGTTCTGCTGTATACTGGAACTGCTCCTCCAGAGAAGGTAATTTGACATAAATTCTATTAACGAGAAACATTTGCTTCCTTAATGTAAACTGTGTATTCTCTTAAAATTATTCAGGTTTGACAATTAAGTCCCATGCAAGTTTGGTCACAGAAATATGCAAGGTCTTGAAGCCTATTAATATTTATCGTACTTTGAAATGGAAAGCTTTTAAAAAGGACTTTAAACTGGACACTTGTGGGAGCAAGTTGTCCAAAGAACTTCCTGGAGAACATTATTCCTGCAGGGTAACACTGACCAGTTCATCACACCTTCAGCTTGAAGCTTCTACAACTTTTACACCTATTCACATGTACCAATCAGTGTTCCTTTAGTGAGGAAAGTGCAAAGCAAACAGATGTAATACCATTTCTTATGCATGACAATCTTTTAATATCTACAAAAGACTTGAAGAAACAAAACCCTAAAAGTAAGCTCTGAAATTCTGAAGTCCATAGAAAGGCACATGTCTTTTTTTCTTTTAAACATTTGGCCTTTGTGCTTTCACATCACAGATTAAAAATGTGAATACAGGTGAAACATTATTGAAATCAAAATTCATTAAGTAAGAGTTTAATGCTAGATAACAAACTTTAAAAACAATACTATTAAAAGTGTTTGCTTCAATTGTGTATTATGTCAAAGTGAAACAAATTCACATTTACTTAATGACAAATTTTACTCCATTTCTAATTGAGTTACTATCTTCAAAAATACACTTCTCATGGTTTTTATCAGAAACACTTTATAATTAAAAGATTAGAACAATTTGTTTGGGTTGAAAAGACATTACAAAACAAAACACTTAAAATTATTGAACAAAATATTACAGCCAAGTATTTTAGATATTTGAACTTGCCTTTCCTGGGTCATGATTCAAAGGCTGTGATACTTGCCAAGAAGGTCAAAAAAGACTAAGAACCCTCAAATATGTCTGTTTTCTTTTTAAAGCAAGGCTGCAACTTCAAAAATGGATAGAGTTAAGTAGAACAAACATCTTGAAACAAATTTATTATGAAGTGAGGTATGGTAGTGTTGAAGTGCTACAGTGGATTTCTGCATATTGAAACTTATTTCAGGTCAACTACTCTGAAGTTTGAGATTAGCAGACTGTGACTGCTTGCTTCAACCTTTCGTTATTTGACCCTTTCCAGATGTCCAATGGCCACAAAGAAGATACATTCAATTAAGCAAAAACTAACATGATCAGATATGAATGAGCATATCTGGCAATTTAGAAGGCAAACTGTAAGTAAAAATGCAAGCATACAACTTATTCATAATAAATACATTTTCAAGCATTTGACATTATCAATATTTTTTAAAGAATTTAAATAATAAATGCAACTATTTTATACATAACTGTACCATTTATTATACACACAAGTATATCAGTTCCCTTTGTTTACAAAGGCTGGTTACAGATATATGGAATGTTACAGTACCATCTTGCATAAAATTTTAGTACAATTTGTACTTCAAAAAAGGGTGCAAAACACCAGCCTAATAAATCTGACTGAATTGAAATATTTTTAATTACATCATTAACACATACACAACAAGCTGTACATAAGCCCACTTTTCAATCACCACTTCAAGATACTGTAGCAAGTACATTAGATTATAAATGATTCCGACTAGTCAGTTAAATTTATTAAAGGTTTGCACTGCTACTCACTCCGGAACCTTTGAGATAAAGCCTGTATTCACGACTTACTGAGCTCTTGTTAGTACAGTTAAGAGGCAGGCAGCACTGGTTGCCAAAGTACTAGTCACAAGAGGTTTCCTCAGAGAAACTTCACCCAGGAGCAAACATTTTTGGATATTCCCTTCAAGAATAAAAAAGAAGTTTTATGGGGTCAAGACTCTCCATTCTGTACCTTGGCTGCTGGTGGATGCATGAAGTCCTTAAAGGGAACCAGTGCCTCCTTCAAAGCAGAGCATACTTCTGAGGATGAGCAGGTGATACATTCTACTAAAGTCGGGTACAAGGCAATAACTTGTGCCCATGTGCTAGAATCAACTGCAGGGAAGAAAAGAACAGACTGAATCACTTACCACTGTCCAAATACTGACAACAGATTTTTTTCCCAGTATTTTTAAGTAACGGAAGATTCACAGTGTGCCTAAACATAGGTACCTAGTGCTAAAAAGATATCATCAGAAGGAAAAACGGATCTAGCCAGGCTTCTTATATTTAAGAATTCCATTAATATTTTATGGAATGGGGTTTTTTTCTTTGTTTTCAGAAGATGCTAAGCTTTTTCTAATAAAAGACACCATAAAATGAAGTTTTCTCTTTTATTAAACATATCTTAGGTGCTTATACTTTTAGGTACTGGAAAAACTTTGGGGGTTTTCTTTCTGTCTCCTACATATACAAAGAATTACAGAATACTGACTCTTACAGAGTACACTTTTCTTTCAAATTTCTGGGAAGACTACTAAAGGAAATAATAAATACATCTTTGGGGCAGATATAATGTTACCTTATTTAGAACCATATTATTTAACAATAACTTACCATTTTCAGGTTGAGTCTTTTTAAGTGAATCTATGAGAGTACTGACAGCTTTTAAAACAAATATGATTTCTGTTACTTGCTGCCTACAAATGAAAAAATGCAAACAGTCATTTTTGACTATTCATTTTTGTTTCAAGAATGTAAGTTTTATAGAAAAAGTTTCCCACCATCATTGCTGTTGTCTCAGCTAGGACAGCTTTAACTTTGATACTGGAAACAGTAACACCATACAAACCTCAATCTGAAAACACTCTCATCAAAGTACTTGATAAGGCTAACAAAGATAAATCAATTTCCACACTCATGATCAAAACCTTCAAAACTGAAGTGAATTTCAAGTAAGTCCCCATTTTAAAGAATTTCTTAGTTTTTCGGTCTAATTTTTCCATTCCAAGAACAATTACTTGAGTATTGATTCACAATATTGCTGTTTGGATGTTTTATTTTTGAGGAGGTTCTACTCACCTCTCAATTTAGAAACTACACATAGGTCTACTGGGAATAAAGGGAAATCAGATTTCAGAAATATAACACTAGAGATATCAGAAACATTGTTTCTGGAACTGAAAACCGTTGTAACAGCACAGAATATGAAGACTGTTACTTAAAGATTCTTTAAAAATATTAGATACCAGCCTTTGCTTTGAAATATCTTCCCCATAAACATTTCCCTGCCTTTAAAATTTCATTGTCTCCCACCCCCCTAATTTTTTTCATGATTAAGTGATATTTTGAATGCAAACTTCTTCTCATAAAGTCCTGGTAATATCTTTATTTTCTAAAGACAATGCACATACCGTGGAAGAGGACATTTGCCACTCAATCTCTCATCTTCTATGTAGCGATGTAATACATCCTGTGACCTTTTCAAGAGCACAGAAAGTGCCATTCTAGAGATGTAGCCTTCTTGAGGAGTTGTAACTTTATTACTGAATGAAAACTGGAGAAGTGTTTCAAAACACACCTTAGAAAACTCCTCTCTCATTCGAATATCTATTTCAGCTTCTGTCAAAGTAAAATGATTCATTTCAGTTGTGCAGTGTGCATGATGTTGCATTTCAATCCACTTATTATACACTGAAAAAAGGTTATTACTCCTCTAGTACTAAAAGATATTAACAGTGATAAGAACAAATATTAAGAATATGTTCCAAGAAAAAATGACTGTGCAAAAAACACAATAGTTCTGAACATAAGAGACGAATTATGCCAATGTCACATACCTGACATTGCTTTAATTATAAAATGCATGAAATAATCTAAAAACAACAAACTCAATCCTACATCATAAATACTCACACTTGGTACTGTACAATAAGTATTTTTCTATGTAATTGCTTATTTCCATTTTTTTCATCTTTCCAAAAACCCCTACAAAAGTTTTTTCTTAAAGGCAGAAAAGGTATCTGGCTAGGTACACCGTATAGTTACATTAAGGTCATTTAGGTTTTAAGAACAGGATGTCTGTCTTAAAAGTGCCTGAAATGATTATTAGAACTGGCACAAAGGAAAATAAACTATGTAAAAGGTAACACAAGTACAATATTATATATGATGCTGTCCAAGCAGTAAGGAAGTAATTTTTAAAAAATTGCAAGGAAAGCTTGGTAACTTCCACAAAATATAATTTATAAAAAAAGTTGGATATCAAACAGTCTATACTGAATACAGGCCAGAGAACTTCAAGTCTTTATCACAATAAGTACACTCAACATTTTTATTATTTTCTAGTCGACTTAAACACTGTAATTTTTGTCATTCAGGTACCATACCTGTAAAGGAGGATGACTGAGAATGTATTGAGCCTTTATTGAGCATAGTCATTATCTGACCAACAAATTCCTTAGGAATAAAATTAGCATATGGCAGTATCTCTGTGCTGATAAGCTGCACCACCTAAAATAAATAACATATATTTATATTGGTTTTATAAATACTAAAACTGTAAATCTAGTATGAAAAAACATTTAACAAAAGAGAAAGGCCTAATTAGACTTTGCAAAATCTTCTATTGCTAGCATTTAAAATTTGCAGGTATATCCAAGAGTGTGGTCTTGCATGGGACATTAAACTTGAAATAAAAACCTTTCCCCTGCCACTTTTGCCAGAGCTTCTAATCAGATTTCAAATGACATTTGAAGTATATTCTTCAAGTCAAATTTATGGTTGTGAAAAGAGAAGATCTAACATTAGGATTCTCTCTCTCCCTCCACCCCAATTCAATATCCTCTCTATGACATTAACACACATACCCATTCCTAACAATGTGACATCTGCAAAGCAAAACAAGTGTGTTAATTATCTAAACAAGCTTATGGCAATACACATTAATAGAAATGCTCTCTATCCTTGTTTTGATGTTCCCATTCAGGAACAAAATGGGTTTAGACCTCCATAAATTAATGCATCAGATTTGAGAGTTCTGCTCACTGCAGGCAGAACCACTCTCACTTTTCATCCAGGCATTTTTGTGTCCCAGCCACTCCTCTGGAAAGATGACAGGTAACGAATGCCATGCATTCTCTGCAACTCCTTTTGCTTTGTACCCCTAATCTCTGTTCTGCCGCATTTTTTTGTCCTGGAGTAAAAGAAGTCACTCCTCACTTCAGGTATCACCTTCTAATTTTCTTTGGCCTTATGCAACCAAACATTATCTTTACAATTACAGCAATCTCTGTGCTGCACAAACTACACAATTTCTTCATTTATGCCAAAGCTTCTCAGTATAGAGATCACATCTTAAGGGCAACAATGTCTAAGAAAAAATGAATTTTTGCTGACTGATCCCTCAATACAGAGCACACTCATTTCAGGTTTAATTGTCAGCTTTCTCTGTGGTCTACAATTACCAGTGTAAATGCTCAGCAATAACATAATAAATAAGGATCATATAATAAGTTAGAGGCAGAAACATTCTGGTTTAGCCAGTCTATACTGATTTTGAAGTTAAGATGACAAGAAATAGATTTTGGCATCCCACTTCCTTCCTACTTTTTGTATCACCCTGAAGCAGCTGGATTCCGGAGCTATGAATTTTCTGTCTTGTTTTCAAAAATGAAAAGAATATCACAGAAAAAGTAATGAAAGGGTAACTTTTCAAGAAATTATTTCAGAACAAAATGCAACTTGTAAATCTCACTAACTCGTTAATATCAACGGTATATTGGTTATAGGCTCCTTACCTCAACATCAATACTCTCATTCTTCTGAAATTCTTGAATTGAGAGATTATCAGGAGGTGTACTAAAAATAAACATACTATGTTACACTTTGAATTTACAACATGTGTAAGAAGATGAGTATGGAAAAGTGCATTACATTTACAGTTATTACATGCAGCAAGTTGGTACTATTATATAGTAATGATTAATGAGCAGAAGTTGGTTGGGGGCTTTGAGCAACCTAATGTTTTCACTTACTATGCAAGAAAAATAATTTTCAGTTTCAATGGTACATCTTAAATTTTTTTTAAATTTTACATTTTATTCTACATTAATGAAGCATTTTTTCATTAATGGGATATTACCATGTCCTTTTCCCCCGTTAAATAATGATGTATTTGTTCTCATTCTTAATGAATTTTATTACAAGAAAACCCCATTTTATTAACAATAGTTTTGAAGAAATTTAGAACTTCCTTGAGTTCTTCCATTATATATATATATGAATTTATTTTCAGATGAAGTGTCCAGAAGTGACTCAACAGATCCCGTGGTGGGTAGTTCAGAGCTAAGCACACACTCACAGGCAAGGCAGCAGACCAGGATAGGACTGTGGACCTATGCCAATCTTGTCCTCATAAGGGTATTCATCTGGGCCTGTCTCCTTCATCCCATTGCCAATTTTAATGAAAGTTTAATAACTTTGAAGGTTTTGAAATCTCATTCAAATCTGATTAGTTTAGCTGATAAACATTTTGGGTTTTTTTCTTTTTTTTCTTCCAGTGCTCCTGTACGTTGCTGACAAAGACGAGTAAGATTTTTCTGATAGGCTTTTTTTCCCCCATCTTCTGAATACTTAGCATTACACACCAGAAGATCAGTCTTCATACCTTCAGCTAATTTTGAGTTTTGACAATTAGGAATGTATTATGCATGTGCCAATGTTTCTGCTAGAAAAATAAATATATCTCTACTCCTCAAAGAGACTTTATGCAGACAAAGTCTAGATCACTGTCTATGAAATGGACATGTGCTACACGTATGACTAGAAAAAACACAAAGAATAAAATATGAAATTATTGTATTTATTACTGGGGTATGTATTAGGCAATCAGGAAGTCTGGAATTTTATGCTGAAAACATAGAATAAAATACAATATTAAGTAGTAGTTCAGTGAGTACCTTTTCTAACACAGAGTTGTTAAGTATGCAAAACCTTTAAACAGTAATGTAAGCTATTATGATATATAGAAATGCAAGTCATGTTGAAATACTGGGAAGATTTCAGTCTGACACTTCCTAATTTTTGACTCACTTTCTGAGCTGAGGTTTACTTAAAGAGGTGTTAAAGCTTTTCTGCCCAATCATCCATATCTGATCTACCTCATTTACTACAGATTATGGTACACATTTGTTCATGTAGCAAATTATTCCCAAGTAAATAGATTTTTGTCTATATGGATACATCTATCTGGGGCCAAATGCTTTGCTGTTCTGGCAGAACATATCCAAACCATACTGGACAGTCAAGAACCAGGAAAGAGTGTGATGCAGCAACCTTCCTCAGTACAGAGCTCCCAGCCCCTGCCCACTGAACAGGGAGGGCTTCAGAGCCAAGAGCAAAGACATAACAACCACTTGAAGTCCTGCTGTGCACAGCACTCTGTTCAGAAGCATCTTTTGGGAAAGTATTGATTTAATTCCCTCATGTGAGCATAAACTTCTGCTCTAATAAATTATATATATATATACACACACAAACATATATTTGGTGAATTTTATTGTACACAATGGCTTGACATGCTTCTATGAAAGCCTCTGGGAAAGAAGAACAATATGAAATAATAAATAGACCAGCTTCTTACTAGAAAACAATTTTGCGTAAAGTAAGTTCTATGAAATGTATTAATTTTAAATGTTGTCTTGATTTATGAAAAAAATCAAGATTATTGAGTCTCCTCAGCTGTAGTTTGCTTTAACTTTTTTTTAAAGTTGAAACTTCTGTCTTAGAAGTTGCTAATTCTCTATGACAGTAACATTTTCCTTTTTCATTTACCTGGGCTCTCTTGGCTATATTTGAAATTTAATGTTGCACAAAGCTGCAGAGATGATTCCTGCTGTGCTTTGTACTTTTTAAACATCAGTGAGTATCCTCTCTCATTTAGCCATAGCTGGCTTGGAATTGTTCCTATCCAAAAGACAGAGGTGGGACCATGCTGAGGAGGTTCACTATTTTAAATACAGCTATTCACAGAGCTTTAATTTAAGGGTTCAAATTACAGAGACCTCTTGTCTAATCAATGCCAACTCAGTTTCACTGCCAAAAGCAATATTAGGCTATACACATATGATTTCTAGGACCATAGTGACTAGAAGAGTTATGAGTTAGACTAGAAAAATGTTTGAAATATTGGTTAAAAATTTAGAACATCAGTGAAATAACTTCATTTTTCTACCCAGTTCTCAGCCAGGTAGAAACTCGAAGAACATGCTTACAAAAATAAGACAATGTGCACTTGCATATTTTAATGAAAGCTAGAGGAAAAAACCTAATCACATCTGTTATGCAGTGTTGCTAGGATGACTGACTACATTAAGGCTTTTGTGAGTCTTACAGAGATGCAGATGTTTCATATTTAGAACCATCCCAGCAGTGCTAAGCCAGGCACGGAGAATAAAGGTTTTAAGAGGAGGTACAAAAGGAAGCCATTTCCCTAGCTTTTAAAGTCTGAACAGACAACAGCACAGAACATCTTGGACACTTAAGAGTGGAAAGTGTAGAATATGAAAATGTATAAGACCGAAGGAAGAAAGGGAAGGGGGTTTTGTGACATAACATTCCGATTTCATTGAAACAAAGAGCTTAGGAAAAAATTACAGAATGCCAGCATAAGAAAGTGAATTTTGAGTTCAAACCATATTCAGGTCTAACTGTATATATGTAACTATTCCTGTCACATGTTAGATGTTAAATGCTAAAAATCCAGATAATGTAGTAATGGGGTTACCCTGTCTCACTGTCAGCCTCTTGGGAAGTCAACTGAACTGCATTTCCCAAATTCTTTGTGCTTCAGAACCTTTTCAATCCATGCTGGCCTTAGTAGAAGCATCTAACTTAATAACCTCGCTGCCCTTTATGACACATTTGCAAGTTGGAAAGACACCAGAGATGACCTGACTCACAGCTGCAGTAAAGCCACTGAGTCAGGCTCAGCAGAGTTACTAAAACCAATTCACGTTTACAAGTCACAAATCTAACCAAAGGCACTCTCTCCTCAGCTGCGGCTTGGTTAATGGATTTCGGTGATATGGACAAAAATCCAAGGAGTACCAGAAGTTTTAAAAAACACAACTCATTGCTAACATAAATTAATTAGGAAACACAACAAAACCAGTTCTATACCACTTGGCTGACCTTAAATAAAGGATTAACATGGATCGTTGGGAAGTGCATTCTCACTGCCTTCCCCTGCAACCTGAAGGATGACACGCACATCCACTCAGCAATAAATTTTAGCTGTTACTTTCGAAACAGTGAGTAGATTCTCTCAAATTACCCTTGAATAAGGCACCACTATGACTAACACATGTTTTCTATTAGAATTACAAAAAAAATTTGAAAGAACACACTAAATGTGAAAATTCTGAATTCAATTTCCTTACAAGTGGAACAAATTAAAATTAAGAGACTAAGTAAATTGCAATTATAAACCACTAGGAGACACAATTTAACAAATTTCAAACCAAAAAGGACAGGCTGCCCTACTTGCCAAGGGTAGTCTCATAGCATCTTGCACAGAGTGCAGAAAGATTTTAGCAAAGGAAATCAGAAGAGAATTACCTCAATATGGGCCCTCCTTGCATCACAGCGAGAGAGACACGCTTCAGTAGCAATATGGGGAGGAGGAGGAGAATGAGAAGGATGAAGAAAAGGAGAAATGACTGCTATTACTAATTGTCCTGACTACTGGCACGAGGAAGATGTACTCCCTTTCCAGCTTTAATGTTTTTTAGGAGCACAAGGTTCAGGCGAATAGAGAGAACAGAAAGGTTATCTATCTATCTATCTGTCTTAAAGATACCAAGGGACAGGGCTCTAACTGCATGTAGAAGAACCATACACTTGGAAGGCAAACTGCTATTTAGAGAAAGATGAATATTAAGGAGGTAAAAAAAACCAACCCCAGACATTCTGTAGCCACACAAAATACAACCACATAAGCAAAATTCATCTACTTACAACAAGTCGGGAAGTGTGATGATAGGGGCCATTAATTATACTAACAGGTCAAATTATCTTGCTGCAGCCACTTGGTTCTATAATATACTGGCCTATTTTTGGGGCCTTAAATTAATTTGAACCTTAAAGTTTCTAAGTGAAAAAAAAGTTTCCTATACTTTTCTAAGGACACCTTTAATTAGGATGAAAAAAATGTCTCTAAAACACATGTTATATGTTAAATTATAGTATACACTCTGGTTGCTAAAAAAGCAAAACCAGACTTAAGACAGACATCATAAGGCATGATAAATATTCATACAAGTACTATTTTTCTTTTACCTCCAGAGAATATTTGCCCATGTATGACAAATGACAAAAGGTATTAGAATTAGCATAAAGAGTAATAGTTTATAGCAAGCAATACATTAAGATGAAATGTCTATGTTTGAAATAATATTCAAGTAAAGTATAAATCACTCACTGGAAATTAAAAAGAAACAGACAACATATTTGGCCAAAAAGGTCATGCAGATTATAGTGGATTATCCTGATTTAATCTGAAGAGCTGTGATAATTTTACCTCCCTGGATTTATGAGCAATTAATACAAAAAAACTGTAGCAGTACTAGTCTTATTCAGTTAAGAACATGCAAAATGGAAATGTTCAATTTGCTTTGCAAATACCTAGGACTAATTAAATTAAACAAATTAAACTAATTAAACAAATAGTAATTTGTATTCCCAAAGCAACTTTTAAATGAACGTACATTCTTCTAGAATAACCTGAAAAATCTTATTTTGAATTCTTTAAATCCTACAATGATATAGATTACAGGATGTTAACTGATGTGGACTGCCTGCCTCAGAACGGAGGCAAGAATACTAATTGCAGCTGAAAAGAAAACCAAGCAAGATACTGCAAAGATTATTTTACATTAAAGAAATAGTGAAGCATAAAATAAAAACTTGGGTGATTGAAGTGTCTTTTAAGCCATCATGATGAACTTTTCTATTTTAAGGTCCTCCTACTTAACAGAATTTTCTTTCAAGTAAACGCAAAAACAACAGGAAGGTTCTTCACCTGATAGCCATGTAACCCTATTGATAATATTCCAGACCCATTCATTATTACAAACACTTTCACTAACGGATGTGTCTCTAAAATAAATTTTCATTGGTATTCATTTTTTGTTTGTTTTGGGCAAACTGCTATTTATCCATTATTAGTAAATACAGCTGTGTTTGGTTGCTGACTTTTGTGTGTTTCAAAACTAAACACACACCATATTAGCATAAGGAACTGAAGAACCTTACTGTTTTCTGTTAAAAAGAAAGATTTGTTTGTACTGAAAATCAGAGAATTAAATTTTTCATGTTCCACCTTGTTCCTTATTCTAAAACACTATTAAGATATACTTAAACTACTCCTGAAAGATGATTGCTCATAGATGTTTACAGAAGATGGAAATTCCATACCACTCCTAACCAATTATCTAAAATACCTAACCTCCCAGAGAGTAAAAGGTTCCCTTAGTGTCTAACCTAGATTTTTGCCTAAGGGACAAAAAAATTCTTCTCTGAGCAAGCTTTTATTATATTCTGAAAACTTACAATGTTTTGCTAATGTTATAGTTTGGTTGAACAAATTAATAGATCAAATAGATCCAAGGCCAGGCTGCATGGGGCTCTGAGCAACCTGGTCCAGTGGAGGGTGTCCTGCCCATGGCAGTGTGCTTGGAACTAGATGATCTTTTGAGATCCTTTCCAACTCAAACCATTCTGTGGTTCTATGATTAAATTGTCTGTCTCTGATCATTACTATTTTTCACTTCTGGACTTTCTCAGCCTGCCTGATTGAGAATGTGTTCCATTCTTGAGAGAAATCTGTCCATCTTTATAGTCATAAATATCACTATTTAGCTGCACTTTTCATAAAGTATCATAAATAAAGTGTGGTTAATAATTAAGGTGCTGTCAATTTATCTTTGGTAGAAACAAATACAACATAACTATGGGCTTCTAAGTGAACAGTGGTGTACAAAAAAAAAATTTCAAAAGTTCACAGTAAGTGGAGTAATGCAAGATGGAACTCAGAAGAAATACATATAGTTAATGCTGTTCACCTTAATTAGAAAAAAATACTGTTGCAACTCTGTTCAAAGTGAAGCAAAGGAACAAATTGAGTACATATCAGCAACTCTTTATCAAATCTAGAATATATCTCCTTGGAGTCCATGCAGAACTTCCTGTCCTGTTCAGAACAACTATACCTTATATTGAGAGTTCTTTCTTGCTCTTGCAGTTCATCTTTTGATGAAGCTTTTTGTACTACCTTCTAAAAGTATAGATTTTCGAAGTAGACAGATTGATTATCTCATCTCCGCTATTCATTAAAACAATTTTCATATATCAAAATAGCTCTACTGACACAAAGTGAACAAATTTATGAATATTTTCCTATAAAAAAAATTTTAAAAAGGAAATTGTGTTTACCTTTTTGTGAATAAGAAGTCTTCAAAAGTATTTGCTAGCTCAGGCCACATACTGTCAAATTTTCCAGAAGATGCATGCTGCCTTGCAACAGGTAGTCCAATGGAGAGAACTTTAAGAAGAGAGGACACAGCTAGCTTCCATGTGCTTTCAGAAGGACATGAGTACTTCAGACTAAGAGGTATTCTAAGTGTCTGCAAAATGAAAGTAAAAACAAAATTTATAGTTGCTCAGACAAATCTAAGATTACAGCAAGTTTCTGCACAAGATCTCAGAGGACACTCATAGATGGCAGTCCATATCCCTACCTTTTCTGGTAGTACATGAGAGGCCTTTTACAAATGCAATTCTGAAGACAATTTATTATATTCCAGCTGGCTAAAGCACAGGTCTGTAGCCAAGTACAAGGTTAGAAGTCAGAATGGATCCATTATCATTTACACTACGAAGTCATGTACTAATTTTCTTTTTCTGTATTGCCATCCACCATTTCTGCTAAGTCTGACAAATGGGCTTTCCTAACATCTAAAAGACTGCAGGCAGTCTGTTGTCATGAGTGTGTCCTGGAGAATTCAGTCCCATTCCTATAAAGCCATCCCAAGTGCTTCCACAGTAAAGTAAAAAGCCTCATTGAATTTAAACTTTTCCTACTAAAGCTGAACTTTAAATACTGGAACATAAACACTGGAAGAAATCTGGTCATTATTGACTGTTAAACCACATGAAATCTGAAAGTAAGAACAGCCAGTGAAATTGTAAGATAAAGGCTACAATACAACTCAAACATAAAGCAGATAAAACACAACAAATTTTAAGTCTTTTAGGTAAAAAGTCATCTTCAATATCTATAAAACAAAGTCATTAATACATTTTAAAACATTAGGCATATGAACTATTTACACTTATATACATTCCTTTTAGTATTGTTAGTCAAGCCTTAGAACCTGATAGTAAGTTAATCTTGGAAAACCAATTATTTACTTGACATTTCAAATACACAGTGACTAAATTCAGGTACTATATGTATTGCCTCCCATGCCTATAGTGCAGTCTCTGATTTGAGGAAAGCAAAAGGTGGGAAGACTCACTGACTCTCACAAGGGAGTCAATTATAATTAACTCTTTATGGCAAAAAATTATGACAGCTAGAATCTAACTCTAGAGATAAACAGAACATTTTTTCTGCTGTTATTGGTTATTAAATCAAATCTAATTCCAAAATCAACATGGGCTTTAGAGATGTGAAAAATAAATTTAAAAACATTTTCATATATTGCAGTAGAACATATTATTATCAACTGCAAATGTTACAAAAAAGTGGTATTTCTATCAGTTTCACCAATTCCACTAAAATGGAAGTGGAAAACAATTGCTTTAACTTTGAAAAACAAATATTTAAGTCATAACAGATTGCAAATAATATCACTTGTTTTAAACACATTCAGGCTTCTAAATTTCTAACAAGGAAAGTCATGATGCCAGCCAATTCATTGCAAACAAGCTAGGTCAGATAAATTCTTGTTTTCCAGACTTCTCGAAAATATTACTTCTATTATTTACTAAAATTTTTTGCTGAAATGGCATGGTCCAAAAAAAAATTAAGCATTTGACAATTTCACTTTAAAGGTACATTTGCTCATCTGTAACATTTCATAGCTGCACTGACACATGAAGTCATTAAAAGCAAACCAAAAGTAACAGAGCAGATGCCCCTGAAGCATACATGCCAGCCTACAGAAACTGGGCTTTGGCCTTCAATGCACCTACCACACTCAGGTGCATAACACTTCAAAAGATGTAAATTTTGTGGTCTAACATATTTGTTAACTCTTATCTTAATACTGAAATACTGATGCTGACATTACCCAGCTAAGAACAATACATATAGACTACTAAATAGCCTTCCAGTTTCAAAAGAAATTATTTCCTGCTGCTCATCTTCATAAAGTATCAATCTATTTACTACAGCTTGAAACTCCCCAGGAAGTGTTTGTCAACACTAGTTGAAAATAAAACTCATGAATTTCTATACAAGCTAATTAAATTCAGAGCACATGCAGGTCAAACTTTTACCTTAATAATGTTCTGAAGAACCTTCTCTGTTACCACAGCTTTATGGCAAGCTGTCTTTTGGTATAAGTCCACCACAACTTCCAATGATCTCTCCGCAAACGGTACGTAATTCAATGCCACCCATTCCGCCTAGGAAAAGGAATGAGTAAATTACTAAATTATATGTGAAAACATATTAATTAAGGAACAGAAAGTGTACGTTTTGCACTGAACTCCCAGTTTAATGCATGCAAGGTTTGCTAAGAATATGGTCCAAGCAACAAAACTGCAAATACAACGTAGTCTGGCTATGAAAATGTACTCTACGTTGAAGTAAAGTACATGTACGTTGAGGAAATGTTGCAGTCTAAGCAAGACAACTACATTAGGACAATCTTTAAGGAAATTTAACTCACCGGTGCAAATAGTTGTATCTAGTGTGATTCCATTGTGTTGCAGGACAAACAGAATAAGAAAAATTAATACATACATAATAGTTACCTCTTTGATTACACTGAATCAGATGCTCATGCTTAGTGAACAGCAGTGTACACAGATAAAAAGAATTATTGAATAAGCTCCATTTCTTTACAGCATGTGCAATTCAAAAATCTGCAGCTTGCGGGAGTTTTCTCCATTCAAAATTATCATGTCTCTGTGTTAAATTTAGTATCTCTTGTAGGACAAATTATTTTAAATTAATTCATGTGCAAATTCAGATACATTTGTCTGGTGTCTAAGCCAGACCTTTCCTACATGAAGGAATGCAAAGCTAAAAGTAAAGAAGAATGCAAAGGGAGTAAAAGAAGATAACAAAAGCATGTAAAAAAAACTTACTACACAACATGCAGTTAAGTTTTTACAGATGGAAGAAATGCATGTTACTGAGCAACTTATATCTGAAGCTGAATTGCATTAGCCAGACAAACAAGTGAGATTTCTAATTAGTTACCTGATTATACTTTGCATTTGCAATGTGCTTGGTTTCCAGCTGTCCATACTGTGGAGGCTTGCAGGAAAATTCTACAAAGGCCAGGAGTTGGTCAAAGATTGCAGGATACATTATCTGCATACCTTCTGAGCCCACACATATAGCCTTTATCAAAAGAAAATGTCAAAGTTTAATATGTATTTCTTGAGCTTTTGCTTTAACACCTGCATCAGTACAAGGAACTCCTACAGAAAAATCCCCATGTAAGAGTCGTGCTGTATGTAAGATAGTGTATAGTTCCAATAGCTTTACTTTATTGAAGTAAATTAAGTGGCAAGATACCTGGGCATATATAGTTCAGTATATACAGCTATCTTATCCAATAAAAGTTAACTTTTCTCCACAAACTCTGCTTTGACTTTCAGTAAAGTGTCTTATATAAGTCTTGTATATCTTTGTACAGTCTTGTATGTCAGCCACATCTTTGTTAAGTTCTACTTCAATAAACATCATAATCTCAGAAGTAAATCACAGAAGGCTTCAAAATAACTTTTTATAGAAAAGAGTATAAACAAAATGAGAACTATATGGTTCGGTACAGTTGAAACCCATAATCTTCCTTTAAAAAGGAAAACATTTCAGGAACAGTGTACTTATACTACCAAAAAATTTCCAATCCCCTATACTACAGCAGTAAAAAGCTAGAAGATGAGTTCTAATAATAAATAAAAAGACAACAAAGAACAAAACAAAGGGTGTAAAATGAGCTCAACATATGGAAGCCTGAAAAGAGATCCAAAGCTCCCTTCCATTTCCATGTTCTTGAGTTGCAATGTCCTTTGTTAATGGAATCACATTATAAAATATATTACTTAAACTAATCAGGATTCAGTCTGACAAATGTTAAGTTTTTTTCATGCTATTCAAACTGCAAAGTTGTTCCACAACTGAGAAAATCAGAACTGAACCAGTCTTCCTGTATCAGCAAAGAACCTGATCCTACATGCAAACACAGTTTTGAGAGACTGCAAATATTTACATACTCTTCTTTAATGATTCCACTAGCTTCTGTGTGTACTCCTGAGAGTATCAACTGACTTCAAGAGAGGAAGAAGGTACTCTGCTCTGGCCTAAAGCAAAACCATCTGATGCATAGCCTTTGCTCCACATCAGGACTGGCCAGCTGCCTTGCCATGTGAACTGCACTGCGTTTATACAGCCGAGAGGAGCAGTCACGCAGTTTCACAGAACTTACTGATGTCCAAAAATACTTTAACTAATGTTTATAGGAACTTCAGTGCTGTTGTGTTAGTAACATAAGCATAGGTGGGATGGGAGGTTTGAGGTACTTTGCATTTGCAAAGGCTTGTAACTGCCATGGTAACCCATTGACACTGGAAGCGGGGAAGGGGAGATGTCTCACTTTCTCATGTAGAGTTATTGCTTTTGTTATTGTTTAGAAACCTTCAGCTAAAACATCCTGGCAAGAACAGGAGTATAATAATGTGCAGTTTTTCCTCATCTTAAAAACTCTGGTAACCTCTTCTTTAAAAAGCCCTAATGCCTGCAGCCTTTGCAAACTAAGATAATCTGGATAAGGAGACTAAAAAACAGAAAAATCTGAGATTAATAAATAGACTGATCAAATGGAAAAAACAGGATTTGGGTTAGACTGACCGGCTGGAAAAGGGAAGATAAAAAAGGATCAAACTGACTTTGACTTTCCTGACTGGAAAAAATTGAAAATTTAGTAGACATGACAGGTTTTAAAACTTCGTGTTATTTACATGCCCACATAAAAAACTGAGATTTAATACCCACTTCTATCCAAGCAAACTGAATTGAAATCTAAACAAAATAATTCACACCATAGCATTTCCATGGCAGGAATGGTTGGAACTAGACAACCTTTAAGGTTCCTTCCAACCCAAGCTTTTTTATGATGATATATACCTTATCTTACCTTTATAAGATACTTTATATCTTTCAAAATACATGAATGAATATTTGTTTAAACCATCAACTAAAGGAAAGGCTGCAAGATAATGATTCTGCCTTGCTTGTTTATGTTTGAGATTAATCAGCTCACACTAAGCAAGAGAGAAAACGAGACACTGAATTGCTGCTCATTTGGCAGCCACCATGTGGTCTATGAGCTAAATGGGACAGGATCCTGGCAGCAACAGGGGGGATATATGCCCACATAGTTAAGCAAAGTAGTCATAACATGAAAACCTAAAGGGAACGAAGTCAGGTCACATGGATATTTTAATTCTGGCATTTCCCAAGTAGGGCTGTGGGCTTTTTTTTTTTTTTTTTTTGGAAGAGGTTTTTTTTTTAAAGTAGTGCTTAATATAAATACATGATTTCACTCATTATCAACTCAGCTTTTTTTTGAATAAATAAGTTTTGTGAATGAGCACTTAATTTTGCAAGGAGATACTTCACAACTGCAAAAAAAAAAAACCAAAACAAGCAGTACTATTTCTTTTTTTTTGGCTTTCAGAGAAAGAGCACCCTCATTTGTTGTTTATAGATTCATTTCCATTTTGAGGTGAGTTTTGAGGATGCTCTTTGAAGATGAGTTCTATAGTAAAAATTTCTTAAGCAGAGATGCAGCGTTTTCCTTAAATAACTGATTAATAAGAGGCAAGAATGTAGATAATCTGCCAGAGAGCCTTCTGTATTTTATGCTTTGTGAAAACAGTAAGTTCTCATGATCACTGTTCTTTCTAGACTATTCATGGCAGCACCTGGACATCATAGGGAGCACTGTTTGTGGGACTGTTCCTCCATCTCCACATATCAGTATCAACATCAACAGTACTTCAATATTAGATGGACAAGTAAATGGCTACAAACACAGTACAACACTTAAGGTACTTCTGCAATCAAGCAAAAGCACATTTCATAAAGATTACACCTCTCAATGCACAGCATCTATTTTGCAGCAGGAATGGAGATCTGATTGTTATAATACAACACACTGTACAATCATAAATAATTTTTAAGATAAGATTTAAATCATCAGACTCATGGTTCTATAGAGAAGAAGTAGGACACACTGTAGTTTACCTTTCACACACCAGAAGTTACATTATTACCTTTTGTAAAACATCTAAAGCTGTAAGCACTGCTTCCTGTAAACTTGTCAAAACTGCTTCAGTGTAAGATGGAAGGAATGAAAGGGGAAGCATCTGAACTGATTGGAACTGAAACAGCACCGTGCAAAATGACACCCAGCTTTTGGAGATCATCCATGCTGAAACCAGTTTTGATGTGTTGGTAAAGAGCTGGGAATATTTGAATTAAAGCTGTAAGAAAAGGCTGGCTGGGAATGAAAGTCAATTTATCACAGGTAATTGGAGGCCTTGTACTTTCTGATCCAATCCTATACCAGCTGTTCCAGGCTGCCCACCAAAGATTCAAATCTTCAATCTCATCTGTTATTGCAGGAGGTTCAGATCCATTGTATCTTCCTATTCTTTCTCCTATGGAGTCAGTTCTCATGAACGATCTGCCAAGACTAGTGGCAGCTGTCCCTACCACCAAAGGTACAGAAACATTGATGGCAGGTGGTGTCTCAGGCTTCTCAGAGTCTCGAACAGGAGAAACAATTTGTAGGATCTCCTGGAAGCTTTTCAGAGCAGCCAAGGAAACTTCATTATTTTTGCTAAGTGCTGCTGACTGGATGTGATCGAGAAGAACATCCCAGGCTTGGGAAAAGTCTCCTATTTAAAAGAGAGAGGGGGAAAAAAAAAAAATCAATTTGGAACTTCTTACTTTAATACACAGAAATTTCAAGAGATAGGTGGCCACTCCAATGACTTTTGTATCAGTTCAACCATAACCTGAAAGAATGTCACAGAGAAACACATAAATATGAAGAATGAAACAATATACCTATGTTCGTGCTAAATTTGCTAGCAAAAAATCAAATACCACATCCCATACAAGTAAAATACATTTTCTTCATTCAGTATAGTGAAACAGATTTGTTCTTATACATACTAGATGCCTGTTGATTTCAAGAAGGGTTAAGTTCACAAAATGAATTAAGGGTCAAAGCTACACTCGTGCAATGCCTTTATAAGGAATTTCTATTAAAATGTTCTGATAATTGTACTGTGGAAAGATTTCATTTGAGGCATTTTTCATTAAATTTAGCCTTAACCTTCAATTTTTTAAATTACTAATTACAGGGTTTGTATAATTAAAGTAGTTCTAATTTTTTTATTCAGTTTTAACTCAAGTTTAATATTGCCTAAATTCTACCACATTTCTGCAAATGACTAATACACTTATTAGCTGTTAATATGTTGATACCTGTATCACAAATTACCAAAATTAAATACAATTTATATCCAATTAATATACATTAATTGTGTACTACAGGATGCTGACAGTAGATTAACTTAATGAGAATTTTGTCTTTGTAAGCTATATATTCTCTATTCCTTTTACACTTTTTCCTTGTAGAAATTACCAAGCTATTGTAAAATATTACTAGATACAGCTGAACAACATAAGTGTTCAATACTCCACTGACTTTACAGGTAAGTTCTCTTTACATTCTAAGAATAATATTAAATTTGACACACTGATGCCACAGAAGAGTACAGCCAAGTATTGCATTCCCTAAGACAGACAAAAGGAAAAGCATGCTCCGACAAGAACAAAGACTTACTGTTATTGGCCTACTATAATTTAAAGCTATTTAGCACCCAAAATTGGGACTGAATTGTGACTACTGAGAGGTAATCTCAAGTACTGTGATGTAGAAGAGGAAATCTGTAGTTACAATTTTTGGCTCTACAGAGCATGAATTAGTAACTCCATAATTTTCATAACATTTGAGGTAACATAACAAAAAACATTTCTGAGCTAAGATTAAGATTCTTGCCCAGTACTTTAACTAAAAAGAACATACAAAAGCAGAAAGTTTATCATTGTGTCTTTTAATAACTGTAAATTTTACCTAGAGGCTGCAGTAAGTATCTCCTGGTGTTAAATATTCTTGCAACTCCAGCCAGTGTTAATACCCATGTCTCAGCCCACTGTTTCTCAGCTGTATCCCTTGAATGATGAATGAGAATGTTGCCTCCTCCTGATTCAATCTTCTCTTTGTCAGCTGTCGTAGAAGATTCTCGAACCCTATCCAACAGGTGAAATAAGACCTGTAACAGCCAGAAAAAGAGAGGAAAAATGCAACTATTCAAATAACATGGATTCATAGTAAACCAACAAAAAGCAGTAACTCTTTCATTATCCTTTCTGTCACTATGTCACCCTGAAAATCCCCTTGTTCTAAATAGTCTTCGCAGCAGCCAAGATTAACAATCAGTCAACTGATGGCCACTTGAGAAGGGCTGGAAAAAGCACACTCAAACCCACCAAGAACAGTGTCAGCACCCACAGAACAGTGGATCTCAGACACTTCAGAGGTACAACAGGCAGGCTCAAATATAGCCTGAAGTTTCCATAAAGCACAACAAACATAACTGTGACTTAGAATGCATCATTTGATAGATCCTCCCAAAAGATTCAAAACAGAATGCAAAGCAAGACTCCATCTAATACCAGATCAGCCCAGTCACATGACCCTCAAACATCTCCATTTTTCCACAAAAGATAGGTCATTCATTCTTGTAGGAAGGAAACAGCTTTTTATCAAACTCCTAAGAAAAAATAAATAATTAGGATATTAACATTATGTTTTAGAAGAGGCTTTAAAGGCCAGAGAAGACAAAGTGTAAAAAACATGCTCAAAAACCAAGAGATCAGATTTCTGTCACCTTATGCTATCTTTAAAAAGTCTAATAAATTATCTAAGTGATAATGGTTGCTAAATGCTAAATGGGTAATGCTTATTAAAATGGAAATGCTCTTTACAAAACCTTCAGAGGAAGCTTACACATCATACCTTCCATATTACTGTGTGCCATGTTGAATGTTGCAGCAAAGTTCCATGAGCACCAATAGTAGAAAACAATGTCTGCCCAGCACTCTTTCTAACTGCAGGTCGGGGATCCACACACAGCTCTCCAAGTTTGGCATACAAACATAACCAAAGACAGTCAAATGGTGATGCAGGATGAAAAGGTCTGTTCAGCATCACTCCCTTTTCTTCTGCCTGTTTCTGCAACACTGCTTCTTCTTTGTTTAGCTCCTTTTCAATTATTTCACCTCTTTGGAAAAAATAATCTGAAATATTCCACTACAAAATAAATAAGACATATGTTGTTGTAAAATAAAAATAGGGTAATGTTCTTAATGATCATGAAATAAATTGCCTCTTATTTTCACAAAGTATTTTGTAAAGTACATCAAGGTATTAATTTCCCTGCATTGGTGAAATAAGATCAGCATATAAATATTTCAAGATCCAAAAATTACTCTTCTTTCTCAGCTTTTAGGTTCACATTATAGCGGGCACAAAAAATGTATTAAAAATAAGATACTGATTAACATGGTTGCAACACAATACTATTTCTTTTAGTAAGCCACAAATCATGGAGATTAAAGGTAAGATGTAGGCTCACTCAATTCACCTATGGTTCCAAATAACAGCATGGGAGTTCAGTAAGAACCCAAAAAATAGGTTGTGGCTTTCATTTGCATAACTGACTACAGATAAGTTTTCATTTTAAAAAAAGGCAAAAAAAGAAACCCAGAAGCAGCATCACTGTGGGTTAATAAAAAACTCACCAGCAAGCCAATTGAAGTTAAGCTAATATTTAGCTCTTGATTGTGAAGTCCAAAACTTCCTGCAACTTCAACAACTATCTGCAGACAAGTACATGGCATTGTAGGAAGGAAGTCGGTCACAACCAGCTGAAGACACTGGAATGCAGTTCGTATTAAGGACTCTCTTAAAAAAAAAAACAAAAGAATAACAAAGCATACACACATGCTCATTTCGCATTTCTTCAAGAGCATGGGAATATTTTGAATACCTCAAATATTAAATACAAAAAGAAGAAATGTCAAATTAATGTTTTTTGAGAAAAATTTGCAACATTTGCACCATTAAAATGGGTTTTTTGAGATATAACTAAGTTGAAGCTTAAAATTCTGATGAAGTCGTTTAGTCCATGTTAACTACCTGTGTAGTTGAAGTTTAGACCTTCCAGTAGTCCTGAGCTAATTCTATATAGTGAAGTTCATTCCTCTGTTTTAGAGTTCTAAGACTTGTTAGTTCAAATGTGTTAGCCAGAACATTAGAAAAAGCCACAATGGACATTTAAAAAAAAAAAAAAAAAGAAGCTTAATTTAAGCATGATAATCTTCCAAAGAGTAAGCTGTTCTGAAGAATTTCTTGTATCAGCAGTTACAAATTACTTAATTACTTTAAGTATACCAAACAGGGGGGCTAGAATTTGTTTTTATTAGGAAAGATGCATGCTAACATACTGGTAACCTTACTTGCTCTTACTTGCTTCAATACTACATTATATCAGACAAAAACTTTTTAAAAATATCCACCATTAAATAGATTCTTAATAATTACTTGGCCTTCAGAATTAGATTCTGAATAAAACATATAGTACAGAAAAGGTTTGCAAGAAGGAGTTCTCAGAAGCAGCAAGCATTTACAAATAAAATCTTGTATAGTGAGAGACAAAATGAAGGAATCAAAAGGAGTGGTGGAGTGTACGTAACACAAAATAGGGAAGCTGCATTTAAATTTCACTGTGGGGTTTTTTCAATGTTTAATGTACAATAGAAAAAATTTCAAAGCTTTGTAATACAGAAGCTTGGTGTCCTTCAGGATACATAGAGAAAAAATTTCAGACTATAGATATGCCAGTTACCTATACTAGAATTACAATTTTTTTTTTTTCATTAAGCCAGCATCAAAATCAGAGGTGGATCACTTCCACTTTAACAGCCAACACAATATAGATACCAGAGGAATACACAAGAAACTTCACATGGACAGTAATGGTATAACTAATAATTTTCTAATATGATGAATACTGCCGAGAAACATCCATCCTACTATGTAAGATCAAAGTATTTATCAATGCTATACTGATGGAGGACGGAATCACACAATACTCTCCCCCATCATCATTACTCATATAGGAGTCTATAAAGTGAAACAGACCCAAAACTGCTGCAGTTCCCCCTCCAGTACAAAGTTTCAGAGGTATGTGACCTTCAAGGACTCTAAGAGAAGGAGGCAGGAAATCAAAGTATTGTTCCACTACTCATTTGGAAGTGCTGAGTTAATGGGAAAGTAACCCATCTTTCTAAACTTCAAATGCAAGGCTACAAGAATAAATTCAGATCAGTTTTTCCCAATGAAGGTCTCACACTACTATGTGTCTGAAGAAAGGTTTTAAAGTCCTTCATGCAAGTTGCAACAGCTATACAACTCCTCAAATTGTGGAACTGTCCTTGGTGTTACAGGAGATCATTAAAAGGTAACTATGAATACAAGAAACTTAAGCTTAGTCAGAAATCTTAAGATTGTATAGGGCTTTATCTATGCTTAAAATAAACAGAGGCTTTCCACTGAAAAAGACTTCAAAGCCAGGCTTCCTTTTGTTTTGCAGGCTAGTACTGTACAATCCAGAAGTGACTGAAGTATGGTTTTTGGCCATCAAAACAGCATTTTCTATATCTATAAAAGCCTGTAAAGTTCTCCAGGAAGGTAAATGGATTTCTGTCCTGCAATTCAGGATGCTCACTGATCATTGGGAAGACACTTGTGAAGAAAGTCTTGTGGTCAGTAAGTTACTATTTAAAGTATGATAGTATCTGCATCTTGGGCTCACAGCTGTAACTTAGGTAAGAAGTTAAGTTCTTTCTCAAGGAAAAGAAGGCATGCTTAATTTTTTCCTATTGTACTTAATTGAATGTGGACAAACAGTGCTATGTAGTTGGAAGCAGATTATTCCATATGCTTTGAAGGAGGAGACTAAGATATAACACAAGATGTTAGCAACATCTTGAAATATCAGTCAGTGAGATATGGGTTTGAGATTTAATGGGATCTGAAGACTGTCTTGAGAAGGAATTTGTGGTGGTTCTCATCCATCACTAACAACAGTGAAAATCAAAAGGCATGCAGTAACACATTGCATCAAGTGTGGAAACAACAACTACCAAAGGAAGCTTAATTACAAAAAAGAGGATGGTCACAAACAAGAATGCCAAATTCCTTGGGAATTTTGGTAGGTACTACTGCCAGTGCAAACAATACTGGTCCAAGAGCAAAACCCTTCAAACATTTGAAGGGGCTTTAGGTTTTTATATGACCAGAACACTAAAGTTAAGGTGGGACAAAAGGAGAGATATGCCAAGGAAAATTCTACTAACACTGGAGTTATAAGATGACCTATCCTGCTGCTAGTCTTGACTAGTATGTAAAAAACAATAAATATGGTTCGAGCGTGTGGGTATAATTCTTGGTGCTTACAGTTGCAAAGGCAGATGTTCAATTCACTGCTCATTTCATAAATACATCTCTCACTCTCCCTTGTGGGCAGAGAACAAGTCCACCTCTGCTGGCAACAGAGTCAATTGTGTAAGTCAAGGGATTCGCCCACAGCCACATCCTTCTGCTACCAGCAACCATTTAGGTAGGATGGCTTCAAGAAAAAGAGAGAGTGATCAGAAGAAAACACACACTGGAGACTACTGGAAAATTTAAGAAGAAAAAGAAACAACAGATAAACTGAGAAGCAGCTGATTCACACAGAAGTATTGGCAAACACCAGAGATGTGTCCACCAGATGATCAAGATCAAATGAAATGGCACACTGAGTAGTCCTCAGTGTATACTGCATGCTGACTACAGGAGAAAGTAGAGTGCAATAATATTCTGGTCTTTTGGAAGATTACACCAGTAAAATAAAGTGTACTTCAGGAAGAATTAAAAAGTGTATTTTTGTTGAGTAAAATCTTTCACGAGCCAAAAATTACAATGAAACTAAGATTACTGAAGTAGCTAATAAAGTATGAAAATATAAGCAGAATTTTTTCTACTTTTCTTATCTTACATGAGTTTAAAATTTTATTTCCACCACTTACCCCTGATCACTTTGGATTGCCCCCATGACTCCAAGCACCAATGGCCAACCAGGTCCTAAGCTGTCACCCTGACTCTGTAAAATCTGTAGCACACACTCCAACTGCTTGATCCTGATATCAGGATGACTAATGTTTGACAGCTCCTTTAGTGGATTCAATAAAAGCAACTGCAGTCTCTAAAAGTAAACAGTAAAGCATATTAAGAATGCTAACATTTAACTGATTCTTAACTAGTTTTATGTGAAACTGAAAACATACAGTACAAATTAAAGATTCATTGAATTAATTCAGTAGCTCACTCACTAAATGTTCAAATTCAGACCACAACAGTTCTTTGCAGAAAATCTACTTCCCTGACCCCTGCTCTCCAGGTTCCTCAGGAAGCAGCTACAGATGCTGCTACAGTTGCATAAAAAGTGTCATGCAACTTTACAGTCACTCAGCAGGGCTACACTCAGCTTCCTACTCAAGAGACCTTGGAAAAGTATCCAGTGAGTCTCAGTAGAAATATTAAAATGTTTTATTAATCATGGATGGAATAGCTGTAATTTAGGAGCTTAGACAACACCTTTTTTATCTACCACAGAATCACATATATATTTCTGAACATTCTGGAACTGTTTTGCACTCATGAGAGTGACCCATAATTTGTTCTAAGAAATGGAGAAAATATGCAAGCATCACTCTTAGGTATTCAAAAATGAAAGAGGATAGTTTATTAGAACACATGTGGTGGTTCACAATAGCTACACCTGAGTGTTACAGCTACAGACTTTATATACTCATTAGTAAAGTTGTTTTATGAATGAAGGAGGAAAGCATCTGCCTTTAAATTTATTTTACCTGATTTTGAGATAATGGAGGATCATGTCTGAATGTCAGTCCTGCTTTAATGAGAGAAGTTAAAGCTTCTGCTCCCCATTCTCTCATTCTGGAGTTGGGATGCTGACAGACCTGAAAACACAGCAATGTTTTGTTTAAAGTCATTTCTATTTAACCAACATATATAATACATTAAAAGCTGGTATTTTAATTTTACTAGAATGTATATATAAAAGTATAAGAATAATACAATAAATCTCTAAAGGATAAAATTTGGCTTCATAGTAAAACAAGAAATTTATCTTTTGGATAGACATACCTTCTGAACAAGGAAGCAATAGGAAGCAGTGAAAGACAGAAGAAAACAATGAAAATTACATATATATAATTCAAGTAAATAAATTTTTCAAAATGACTAAACTAACTGCTAATTCTGATAATGATTGATTAAAAAGCACCAAACAACCCTTCAATAAATGCAAGACTCTCAAGTTTAACTTAAGCAACAAAATTGGAAGTTTCACACACTGCTTAACATAATCAAGCGAGGAACAGGATAGCAGGCAACAAAGAGTCTTCTATACTCTCAAATACAAAAAGTAACTACATATTGAAGATAAATCTCACTCTGTTTTAAAAACCTCACAAAGAAATAGTAAGTATCTTTAAACTTGAGTTTCAAATGCATAGCTTCATTTCTGTTTGTCCCTACATTCTCTAAACCTAACAACTTTGCTAATTGCTTTTTTAAGAATACAAAACTTAAAAACATTGTGCATATTCATGTCTTAGATAGTTAATATGAACTGTGTTACATCTAATACATTTCTCTCAAACTCATATAGGAAGTGTACAGTTCCATTGACTGCTACATAATTATTCCCACCCACCTTCCAGCCCTAGCTCTGATGGTGTGAGAACCCAGAGTCAAGTCCAAGGCAGTATCATAAAGAAGGGTGATGCCTTTTATTGGTGAACCATTCTCTTATCAACCATTGGCCAAAACAGAAAAGGAGAACACTATAGAATAGCTAGCTTTACGTTAAAAAATGCGGACAAGAAATAGCCACCCTTCTGATTTACTTACATTTTAAAAACTTTATATAAAATAAAAAGAGAGAATTTGAAGTACATCATGCTCTGATTCTGTCCAGATAACCAGTGCCAGAACCAGGGAACAAACTCCCTCATGTTGTGTTTCATTGAATTGTAGCTGATGTTTCCTCCTTCCTTATTGTACCTAAACAACTTAGGTTTAAAAGGAAGTAAGGCAGTACTTTGAAAAAAAAAAGGACTCTGTATTTCCTACAATAGAGTGCCCAATTATCCGCAATGCATCAGTAACAGACTGCTCCCTAGATGAAAACAGTCTCAATCTGTGGATGCTGAACTTTATTGTCTTGTAGGGCAAAAAATAAAGAAGGGAAAGACATGCCTAGGGTTTAAGTTTTTAAACCTAAGTATCCAATTTTTTTCTCCTAGATAAAGCAATATATGGCTTCCATAAATAGACCAATGGCCAATCCTTGATATTGGCTGAAACAATGTACAGGTGTTAAGGAAGTGTATGATACATTCTGAATTATGAGGAAGTAAAGCCTTCTCCTTTACCCACTCTAAAGCAAACACTGCTGTTACATTTTATTCTCCTTCATGCTTGTGTGGAGAATTAAAACTACAGTTACATTCAATCACCTGTTTTTAGTTTTCAATTCAAAATGGTTTTTTTCCTTGATAAAGTATATTTTTTGTGTTGAAAGGAAAATGCAATAGGATTACGACATTTTTATGCTTGAAGAGGAAGCATTCTGAAGTTAGCTTAAATATTAAACAAACAACTCTTTCTTAGCAAATCTCCTGGTTTCAATTCTAGGAAAATTCTATCTCAGAATCTTCCTTTATATTTGTACTGTGTGAAACAGTAAAACATGTTTGCACTACCTTAATTAGAACAAACGCATGAAGTACAATTACTTATCTTTCTAAACACTGCTGTGTCAAAAAAAAACCAAAACTGATGGCACCATAAAGACAAAGTTATCAAGAGATATTAAAATATTGTAATTCAAATATATAAATTAACTTTTAAATTCAAACCATCAGGCATTTGAGTTGCAACAATAAAGTGCCTAAACCAAAGTATATAATTACAGTTTAGAAAATTTTTTAATTACACATTAAAAGCATATTTCCACAAGATCGTCATTAATACAAACTAAATTCTAGTACAAGTGATAAAAGCCATTAGTTACCTCCAGAAGATGACCCGTCAGAGGTCTCCAAAGAATCTCAATCCTGCGCATGTTAACTAGTCCCGTTTCCAGTAATTTGGCAACAGCGAAAAGTGATGGTTCCTTAATAAAGCGGAATTGGAACACATGCTGTGAGGTTACTGAGACAAGGCGAGAGCATTTTGCTAGGGGATGATTCCTGAGCTGGGGTGCAGCTGGTTGGTTCCACCGGCCGCGGCAAGCGCAGTGCCGCAGGCGGCCACACGGGGGCAGCAGTCTGACTAAAACCAGCTCCGCGGCGCTGCAAAAACGCGCCTGCGCTCTGCCCTCCACCCAAGCAGCTTCGCAACACGTTTAGCTAGAAAAACAGCCTTTTCTCCACTTTTCAACTTAAAATTATATGTGAAACAATCTGGAATATTTAATTTCATAATACCCTAATTCTTTATTTTCAGATATATCTGCAAATAGTGGTGATAAGCTTCAATTTTGCTTGTTTAAAAATCAACATATAGTCAAAATGACCATTGCACTGAAATCATTATCTCTTCACATTTCTGCTGATTTATTAATATAATTTTCAACTGATTTTAAACAAACTCTGCTTATTAAATTAATTCTCTGCTTCTGTAATAGCAAAATATTATAAAACGTGTTCTCTGCCTTCATTATCTCTAGCACAACAGATTAAGGACAAACTTTCAGAAACTCTCCTCTGGGATAAGGTTATGACTAGGAGAATATATATTCAATTTTACCAAATGACAGGGTCTTCAACCTTTTTGGGCTAAAGGCTGTTTACTGAAGCTGACACAAATACTAACTATGGTTTTCCCAAGTAAATATGACTTACCAGGTTTTTAAATACCTATTGTCAGACTTTCTCTGAAGTACATTGTAAGAGAAAAATGAATTGAAAATTAGCACCTCACAGAACATACTGTGCTACTCAGCATCCCTAACCTCTGAAATTACAAGGGCTTTTAAAAATTTCATCCACCCACAATCTTATTAATGGAAACACATAACACTCCTTAAATAAAAGGCGCAGGAACACAGTGAGGATGTTCAGAGAATCTAGTAACTGTATGAACCATTAAAAACAAGACATTCTCTGGTTCATATTTTATTTTTTAATCTAGAGCATCAAAAGTATTACTGGTTTTATTTTTAGAAATAGTTAGCTTAAAGGATAAATGTACAGGTCTTCTGCTTGTTTCATAAAAACATCTAAAAAAAATAAACAAGTCTTTTTATACCTTATTGTTTCCATAGGCCATATCCATGGCTTCCAGAGACAAGGAGCAAAGGGCATTTATTAAGTGATGTAAAGACACATCGTCAAGGTACCTGAAAAATAACTGCTATCAAAACACTGTCAAGTTTGATATACACGTACTATTTTAATTACAAGAAAAGGTTTCTTACTGTGAGTTTTCAAAAAGCTTTGAAATCATGCTGGATATAGATGGCAGATCAGTCATAACTGCTGTAGTCAAAACCTTGAAAAAAAGACAGAAATATGTCTTACAGATTGTAATAAAAAATGCTATATAATCATTAACTGAAAAACAAACAATCATGCTTACTGTGCTTGGTCCTTCCACAGCTCTTCCGGGTTTTAATGCACCCCCAACACTAGGCTTCAGTCCCAGAATCCATACAAGATGCTGAAAAATGCAAAAGGATCATTTTTCAGGCAGAGAAGAAATTAGAACTGTACTCAAGTGAGCCACCAGCCTTCCAGCCAAACAGAACTCAAAAGAAATGCTACAGTACTTATTCAAGGCAATTCACAGTACTCCATGAGAAAACTCAAAGGTTCTTCTATTGCTCACTGAGCAACTGAAAACCAAATTATAGCAAAACACTAAGGCATAACAGCAAGGCATAAATATTTCCTATGAGGGAAATATTACCTGAAGGGTAGCCAGAACAAGTTGCCATGATGTACCAAGAACAGCTCCATGGAAATGAGCCAAGTTGAGTAATGTCCTCATACACTGGATATTTTTTGATGTCAGCTATAGGAAAAAAAAAATAATAACCAGCCATCCAATTTTTATCATTCCACAGCAGTAGTGTTTCTAGCAAACTTCCAGTTTTTACTGAAGTGCCTTAAAACTACATTTTGTTTGCACTAGTGAAATATATTTTTTCAGAGTAGTTCAGTATCTCTCCTTCTCTCAGACTTATCTTGGTGAGGCTGAATATGAGTACTTGCGTGCTGTGACCAGCTCTGAGGCCCCCAACACTGGGAGGACTTCCATCTGCTGGAGGGCCACCAAGGTGTTTAGAGGTGGGGGGACACCTCTCCTATGAGGAAAGGCTAAGAGAATCAGGATTGTTCAGCCTGGAAAAGTGAAGGCTTAGGGACGACCTAATTGCAGCCTTCCAGTACCTGAAGGGAACTTCAGGAAAAACAGCAATACTATTTACAAGAGCACGTAGTTACAGGACAAGAGGGAATGGATTGAAATTGAAAGAGAACAGGTTTCAGTATTAGGAAAGAAACCTTTACTGTGAGGCTGGGGAAGCAGTGGAGCAGCTGCCCAGGGAAGTAGTGGATGTCTCATCCCCAGTTCAAGGCCAGGTTGGATGGGGCCCTGAGCAAGCTGGTCTAGCACAAGCTAGCACATGGCCAGTGGGCTGGAATGAGAGTTATCTTTAAGGTCCTTTCCATCCCAAACCATTCTGTAATTCTATGATTTCACCACTTCCTTCTCCTCCAAGTATCACATTACTATCAGACAGAATTTCAAGTACTCTAGCTTAATTGCATCATCCCCACAAAATCAGTCATCACACATAGGCACATAACATAGCTGAAATCTAGTCTTCCAAATGGAATGATAAGAACTTCTGAGCTAAAAGTCAGAAAAAGCAAGAATAAGACTCCTTTGCAATTAAATAACTTTACTGTCCAGGGCTGTTCCAAATTAAAGTCTTAGGACAAGAGTTCAGCTGACCATTATTTGTAAGAATGCTGTGTATCTGTAGCCTGGTTTTAAGATATGTGTAGATGCAGGAAGAAGTAGTTAAGCAAAGTAAAATCACTTACAAGTTGAACTTACCATAACTGTTCCCTGTGGCTGAAGAGCTAAGGGTTGCCCAACTGCTACAACTTGCTGGTGAGACTCACTTGAAGGACTAATCATTTGAACATTCTGTCCCTGAATGGAATATGCTGGAGGAAAATTGAAAAGAGAAGGAAAAAAAATCTAAATTTAAAATCCAGTACTTATAGCAAGAACCACCCTGTGGCAAACAAATTCCAGAAAAATTTTTACAGTTGTTTAGCTTTAACACACTTCACTTTGAGACTTTTAGTTATATTTAGATTACAGTGTTATTGCCCTACAGAGTTAAAGATTCAACAATGATTCCCTCTAACTATTAGACAATGCTTGCAATACATTTATGTATTTTACATCAAGACTGAAATATTTATGATTAAAATACAAGTATTAGACTGTCAACTCAGCTTTTGGTAGTAATTGTGTATAAATAGTATCTCTGTGTGCTACCATTGTACCAGTGCACACAGAAAATGATGGTGTCATCAATGCCATATGATGATATTTTTTCAATATGGGACTTCAGGACACCCATTTTATAACTCACTTGTAAAAAGAAGAGCAATCTATACAAAATAACTGTGGTTCTCTGCTTCATTTCTACAGATATCTGTGTAGTTCAGTCATGTGTGCTTCTTCACGGACTTAAAATCTAACAATACACTGAGCTTGTACACTGAACCGAAGTAAGGGTGCTGGTCCTTGTTCACACAGTAAGATATTTTTGTTTTATTTTAAAAGCTCTAATGCTAGATTTATCTGTATAGTCTTCAGGTAGTTGTTTTTCTTAGTAAGTAGCAATTCACTTTCAAAGATAGAAACAGAGTACATCCTAAAGAGCATATATTATGAATTACATAAGATGTGGGACACATCAATTCAGCTTTCTGTAGGCTGAAGAGAGCCCAGAACTTAGATCTTCCACTTATGCATAAGTATTACCATCACTAGACAATTGTAGAAAAAACTGTAGTACATCACAAATGCTCTAGCAAAAGCTTTAGAATCCAAGTTGCCCAGAGTCCTTTTCAGATTGTCTTAATTACATATCCTTGCAGGTCTTTACAATGGTAGGCAGATCACCTTAGAATTTCAACTTTTGACATATGTGACTCATTCAGGAAATTTTAGGTTGATCAGAATGATAGTCAGCAAATGCTGCAAGACTAACAAGTTCTGGAAAGCAGGTGACCTAGGTGCTGTCTGAGGATTCTAACTTATTTTAATATAGCCGAATACTACAGCTGTGTGTCTTTGAAATCACATCCTGAAAAAATGTGGGTTTAGAGGACAATACAAAGAAATGCAATTAAGAAAAATGTATATATTTACATTTGCTGGACAGAGCTGCAGTTGTGCTGTTTAATACAGTAAGGGCATAGTGAGGAGGCAAGGATCCTTTGCAAATGGCAGTGATAAAGGCATCTCTTGATGTTACAAGACCCAGTCTTCCACAAAGTGCAGCCATGGTCAATTCTGCTTTTAGAATATTTTCAGTGGCAGCTTCATCAGTGCTGAAAGAGCACACATTGTTCATCAAGAATTAATACAGGCAGATAACCAAAACTGAAAGCCATAAGAACATACTTTAAACCCATGAAGACTATAAATATTGAAGAACAAGCACAACTAATCAACAGAATTCTACAGAACCACTTCCTACAAAATTGGACTTTATTTCTCAGTGACTTGGTAAATGAGACTATGAGAAGATATTTAAAACTAATTTCAAAAAATGGTGTTTGATTACAGAAAGCTCTTTGAAGAAGTAAATTAATTTACCACAGACATTTCCTATAAAAAGCTTTTCCACTTTAAAGATTAGATAGTACTAACAAGTACCAAGACATTACTTAGTCCCTTTCTTGCAGGAATCAGGACATGGAATCACTTCAATATGTTGAAACATGCAAGCAAAGTAAAAAGAAATAAAGATAATTTAAACAGTGTAAATGCAACCCTTTGAAAATGCAATTAATTGTTCTGTATTGAAATACATCAAAAGTTGATGTTGGACTTCTGGAGACTTCTGTGCCATTTACTCATTCAGTCTAAGCCACAAACCTGACTGCTCAGGTGCCATGAACAGCACTTATGTTGAAAATTGTCAATTCGACGGCTATCAAAAGTCAGTTCAAAATACAGCTTGGAATATCAACTTAGAAAAATAAGGGGAAATGAAAGACCAGATACCTTGCATCAAGTAGGAGGGATAGAGCAGCCAGAAGACCACACCAACAAGCATTCACCATTTCTTCCCAGACAGCTCTGTTAACTTAAAAGAAATACATAAACTTTTTTATAGCAGAAACACAGTAGTTCCCTTAATAACTTTCAATTGTATCATAAAAAAATGCTTGCTACTGCATCTTCTGAAGTGTTTTTGTATGTATGTTTACACAGATATATATATGTATGTGCATACAGAAACACACTCATACCAGTACTATTTAAACAGCTTGCATTTTAAAGTAACATCTCTGGGGGAAAAAAAAAAGTCACCAGGCAATGCTTTTTTTAAATAGCATCAAAAAAACCCACTGAAATCCAACTTACCATAGTATATATAACCATTTTTGATCTCTGTCTATAAAATAAACAATCAGAAGTGCAAAAATATGGAACAAGAAACTCACTGAAATTTTGCAGTGAAGTAAAAATACTCTCCTGTGGTATCTATAATTTGTTTCTTTCATTCAACAGGGAAGAAAAAGATACTGGTCTAGCAAAGAGGTGTCTGCCCAGCCCATTGCACGCCTCCCTCTCTCCGGGGCCCCGCCGAGGCCCTGGGCAGAGCCGGCGCTCCGCAGCACCACGGAGAGCTCCCCGCTCCCGAGGCAGCGCCGGGGACAAGCCCTCTGCTCCCCGCTGCCCTTTCAGCAGCCCCGGCTCAAATTCAGCTGCACTGCCTTGGCTTCCCTGGGCACGACCAAACTCACTGCTCAAACACAAGTCTTTCTGTACATACAGACCCCTGTGCACGTAGACCCCAGACTCATCATATGTTCCACACAGACAATCCTCACTTCACAGCAGTTCTGCTTTTAAAGAAGTCCTGCTCTCTATACTGCAATCTCACTAAGAATTTCTCCCTTAAAACATGCTTTTTATCTTGTTACTAAAAATATATTTTTCTTTTAACATGATCATAACTCCATTTCTGTCATTCAGTCTCTTGTGACCTTAGATCTCAGTGCTAAGTCAAAAAAGAAAACACCAATTCAAGTATTTTTTCGTTAATGGAAGTGCTGTTCCATTAAAAAAAAAATCAAACAAGCTTCATTGAAAGTTTTTTATATAAATAAGAAACAATAAATATAAGCCAAAAAAGCATAACATTTTAAAATCTGCTTTCTGTAAAACTGTTGTATTTCATATAGTGTTTGCATTTTCAAATACCTAGTTCTTTCTCTGATTGGTCAGAAACAGACTGCAAATCTTGCTCTGAAGACTGTGCTGGTAATGAAGTTGCCTCTGTTGAGGTGTGAACGACAGTTTCTGCCTCTCCCAGCTCTCCTTCGATCATGGTAGTGATACCACGGACAAGATCCAGCAAACAGTGAAATGCCACTGACATTGCATAGCCTTCAGGAATTGTAGGTGGCTCGACTTTGTCCAGCATCTCCAAACTAAAAAATTGAAAACATGACAAGAGTGTAGCAATACCACTGTTTTTAAAAACAATAATATAAAACAAGATTCCAAATGAATGGTAAGTACAAATGGGTCCCAAATACAATCCTTCAAGATTTATTGCAACTCAAGAAAAAATCCTTTAAGTAATTAAGTAAAAGAGTAAATGAATCACTAAATTCGACAGCAACCAAAAGGGCATAAACCCTGAGTACAGATCTGCAAAAAATATTTCTAAAAACTAATACATCATGAATAATTCTACATATATTATTATTTTACTTAGAACCACTGTAGCAGAACTATACAGAACACAAGTATCTAGGAACCAACAGAGGAAATACATGACAATGTGAATGCAGTTACAACAAATTGAGAAGAAGTCCGACATTCTATTATAGAGTCCACATGACTAGAAAAGCCTGTCCATAGCTAGATATTACACAGCCAAATATTCATCACCTACATGCATACGTAAACAATGGAAGTTATTTGTAAAAAGGAGATATGTCTACATGATCCACTGCTGAAAAGCATGCAATTAAAACATCACTATGCTGGAACAGCAGCCTCATTGCCACTTTTCTCCATCTTTTACTTTTAAAAGCACATAAGGAACTGCTGAGTTACAAATTCAACAGGAATTGCAGCTGACACAGCAGCAGCATCTATACAAGTAGAGACAGACTGTTAGAAAAACTACCTGCTACCACAACAATTATTTCATCATTTTTCCTCAACAAGCTACTCATTAAAAAAGTTACATATTCCAGTTAAAATACATCAAAGATACTTTTATACTCCAGTGTCACCACTCTTGTCTGCACAAAGGATTTCTCCTTCTCCCAAACATGCCACACTTCAACCATTACCTCTAATTTCCTAAAGATAGCTGCCTCAGATATCTAGGGGAGCAGGAAATACAGCTAAGTCAATTGGCCAGCATTTCATCGTCCACATACAAGAAAGCATAAAAATATATACAGGTCTAATTAAAATTAATAGTGGGTTTTATAATTACAATGTATTTGGGAGGTAGAGGTCACATCCTTTTACTTCTGAAGACAGAAAATGCTAATTACTGAATAAATTATATGAGCTGTTACTGTTACATGGCAATGCCCATAAAAAGTCTTGAAGAGTTTGTCTTTTCCTCTTAAAAACATTTAGTTCCTTAAGTAAAGGGGATGACAAAGCATAGTGGTCTGTGAAGAAATTTGTATAAAAGTATGAGATGTGGCCATGTTTGAAAATCTAATGGCAGCACAAGAGAACTGGTGCTAGGATGTGACACATTACAGCAAGTAATCTCCTTACATACAGGGACCTACACACAAAAGTACAAGATAGGAGAAAAAAACTGCTGTGAAATGCTTGTGACAATTCTGTAATCTTATACAAAAGAAAAAATGCAAAAATTATGCAGAGAAAATCAGAGTCACTTGACGTAAAACACAAGAAAGTTTAGAGCAGGATAGGAGACTATGATAGTGGCTGCAAGGTTCTTAAGCCAGTTAAGAAGAGATAGTAAGAAAAAAGAAAAGGAAGAAAAGTAGAGGTTGTAGTTGCTGACCAAATTAAAAATTTGCATTCCCTGAGAACAAGCAGATAAGCTAAATCAACAGCCATGTAACTATTGAAATGTGATGATTTTTCTTCTGCATCTAAAAGGCAGGTAAAGGTGCTTCTACCCTAAGAATACTGAGATCCAGGCTATTTGCAGATTTCACTGAATTTTAGTAAGCCAAAATGTTATGGTGGTACATCAGGTTTGGAAGCACTTGTCCTTCAATGGTCCTGACTGACATGAAAAAAATTGCACTATTTAAAAAGTAACATAGTACTTGCAGCTTTAAACTGACAACACCATCTTCATTGTACAAAATAATGCACATGACAAAATAATTTGCCATTCTAAGGAGTATTCAGAATCTAGCCTTGGCATATAGGTCAATGTATTGTTTGAAATGACAACCAGACCAGTATCTACCACAATATCCTGCTCAATAAAAACTGTAAATACAGAAAAGCTGGTGTGAGAAAGCTATTTTTCATTCCCACTGATGTCCTGTTTGCTTAATGCCCTTCATGTTTACCATTACAAAATGCAGCAACAGGTATTCCAAAATTGTTCTGTACTACAGAGAGGCCTAAAAGTGAAGCGTTAATACAGACAATAAGGCAGAAAACCAAAATCCAACTGATGCAAAAACCATAGGGGACATTCCAATCAGAATCCAGGTCATGTAGAAATAACAGAAAAAAAGACCAGAATACCTCATGGCACCAACAAAGAGAAGACACCAGTGAAACAAAAACCGCAATATTCACTACTAAAAAAAAAAAAAAATCTTTACATCATCACATTCAAAATAAAAATTGTTACATACATACAATACTTGTTACATACATTTTCAAAAAGATAGAGGTACTCACTATGTAGCTTTAGCACTGCCTTGTACTGTTACATTCAGGATGGGTATCCAAGTGCCTCTGTACTCAAAGGCAGGTAATACAGTTGCACCTCCACCCATTCCAAGCACTCCTGGGTTAGTTTGTGCTGAGCCAGTACTCCCTGATGCATTGCTTCCTGTTTACAAAAACAAAGTGATAAAATCAACCAAACTCGTATTTGTGATCAGCAAACATCCTTTCTCTACATTTAATTTTTGAGACATCAGGATTAATCTGAAGACACCGAGTTCAAGAACAAAAATCAACTATTACAAACTATTTCTGAGCTCCCTCTGCTGTCTAAAACACAACCTTATGTGCAGTTCATTGATGTCAGCTAACTTCCAGTCAGAATGTAACATTTCTGCGAAAGGTACAGCAACATTCATAGCATTCTGTGAATGAAACAAACTTACACAGTCTTGATGAAACAATGTATATTTTAGCAAAGAGTCAGATAGATACTTGAAAATTAAGGATTATTTACATAGTTGTGTCAAGATCTCAGGAGCTAGAAAGTTTAATTATTTCAATAACAAGCTTCCAAGATTTCAGAAATGCAAAAACCACAAGAAGAGAATCAAAGAGAATGATAACATTTGAATCTGCTCCATGCCAAGGTAGAATAACAAACCCCATCAGGAAGAGGTGACAATGTGCCAACCAACAGCTAGGAAGGGACAAATTTTGGCTCAAACTGAGGAAGCGCAAAAAAGCAGCTAAAATAACAAGGAATTCTGTATATATACACTTCCTTCATGGAGAAGGACATCTAAACTTACTAAGAACAGGTCCCACAAGTTCAGATTCCCTCTAAAGAGACAATGGGGAGAGAGCAGAATCCCCAGGACAACGACTCACAGTGTAATTGCCATTTTGGTGTGCTTGCTTTTAATGCGTGGGGAATAAGCTACTAATTTAGGCAATAAACTACTAACTCAGGCAATATGAATACAAAGAATCTTATGCATAGACTTTAACACAGTAACACTTAACAGAGTGAAACAAAAAAATCGCTGCTAAACAAATGGTTAACCAAACACTGCCACTAACACAGTTACACTGGTGTCATTTTCTATAATTCCACAGTGCAGTCACACATATGCAACTATTTCTGTATTAATCTAATCATTAAAGTGAGTTGTAAACATTGCCCAGTATAATAAAGGTGACACAGAACTTCAGTAGATGGAGCTTCCAACTTCTATGAAACAGGTAGCCTGTTGCAAGACTGAGGCTCCAAAATTAGGTGTATAAGGAGTGTAAGTGTCCAAAGCCAGGTTGAATAAGGCTTGGAGCAACCTAGTCTGTTGGAAGGTGTCCCAGCCCATGGCCAAGGTGCTGGAATTAGATCACCTTGAAGGTCTCTTCCAACACAAGCCATTCTATGATTTCAAAAGACAGCCTGCTATGAGATTCTGCTGTTATAATCAGAAGACTCATTTAAAGAATTACATTGCATTGATCTGCTCTTTGCATGTCAAATACAGCCATAGGAGGAAAAAAGGCAGAAAAAAATGCATGAGAAAGTGACATGAGAAACACTCAGACAGAAAAAGCAGTGAAAAGGAAGAGAAAACAAACTGAAATAATTATCCAGAGAAACAGCAACAGCACTAGAGGTATGACCCTACTGCAGTGCTGTTTCACCTGAGGCAAAATTTAGGTTTTCAGAATGAGTATTACAGAATGGTTTCTCGTATGTGCATGTTACATGGTGAAAAGTGTTTTTCTGATTTACTTTAAGATAATTAAGCTAACCTAAAAATACTACTAATAGAAATGTCTACCAATTGCTGTACAGATAGCTACAAAAAGATACAGACACAGGTTTCCTCATGCTGTCACTGCTAACTCCAGCATGGGATTCCAATTCCATGAGTGAATACTGAAAGCTGTGAATCTAAACCGAAACTTTTCCATGTTTCTTAATTTAATAGTAGACATGATAGACAATAATTAATTTATTATCGGGCTTTTACCTCTTTTAAGAAGGCATATCAAAAGACACCCTTACAAATTACTTTTGTGTTGTTTGTTACTGAGGACTCTGCTTCCAGAACTACAGGAAGAAGCAGGAGAGCCTTGAGACATAAACACTTGCAAAGGCATTAACAAGACAATCACTCCTTTTTATCAATATACAAATTACCTAGTGAAATGCCAAAACCCTGGCTGCAAGAAAAGACGATCAAGTTTAGTTTCAACATGTGTTTGACCTCAGCTCACAAAAAGGACAGAGGCCCATTTGTAAAACACAAACATCTTTCATTCTGCTTCTTAGGTCTCTCACTCCAGTTTTGCCCTTGAACATCCAGAAGAATTAATGATTGCCTCCACAAACTCACGTTTTACCACTTAAATTGCACACTGCCATAAATTACATCCCCGTACAAGGAGACACATTTTTTTGTAATCAGAAATTAGAAATAACTCCATCAGTATTTCCCTCTGAAAAGTTGTGAAATAAGGAGCTTGGTCACTGCAGAAACAGGAATCAAGGCAGGAGAACTGCTCTGCTGACTGGGGTCTATGCCTTCCTCACATTACAGGTAGATAAAATCCCAGAGCTGAGAACACTAGTTAGTCTCAAGCTAACTTTTCACCAAAATAAACGCAGAAGTAGAGACTGTACCAGAGCTGAATCAACTCAGAATTAATTACTACAAGAAAATGATCAAAAAATAAAATTATAGTAAGGACAAGGCTTTACCGGTTTGGTTTGGTGTTGCTGATGTGTTCCCTGTGCTCGGTACAAGAAATAGAGACTGGATAAAGGACCCCAGTGCATTCACAATATCACGGAAAACTTTAGTGGAATGTTGCTTCATATCGTATGACTGACAAAAAGACCTGGAAGGTATTTTATAAAACAGAAAGCGTTTGACAAACTGGGGACTAAAAGAATATTTTAACAGCAACTTCATCCCCACACACACTCTAAATTGTAGACTAAAAGCCCATTTTAACAGCAAATATTTAGGCAAACAATAATATTTAATTTTAGGTAAATGTTCCTTTGACACTGCTAAGACACAGACATACTCAAATAACTCAAATAAAATTAAGCCCTTCCTGGATAATAAACATTGCCTAATGCATTACACAAAATTATCATAGAGATTGTTGCATTTAAGTTTCTACACATTTGCAATGCCTTAAGAAGCATTTTCCATTAGGGAAAAATAATAAAAATAAATCTTAAACTTTATGTAAAAGCAAAAGCCAATATATTAAATACCTTAATAGCTGAGGCTGCACACAAAGCCTGTGAATAGATTCTACTGCAACAGCTCGTAGCCACTGTGGTTTGTCTGCATCCAGAAACTTAACCAGCAATGACAGAAAGATTTCACATTCTGTCACCTAAAATATATAATAATTTATATATTCATAATAATAAATAATAATTTTATATATTTATAATAATTAATAAAAATAAAAGTCTCCTACAAAATACTTTCTCAAAAAATCTTTCATCTCAGGGGTTCTATAACAGCAAGTTTTGAACAGAATCTAAAAAAATCCCTGGTATGAGTATTTACTCAGAATTATGTAAAAACGTAACATTTCTGACAAGTTAAAATCACATATGGAATTGCACTGAAGGAGTTAAATTCCTCACAGACATTGCAATAAAGGTCACATATATTTGCTACAGTGGACAAATGAAAAATATATTTTTTAGCAAATACCCAAAACTCAGGACACAAGAACAGCTGAACATGTGTTTTTTACCCACACTCTGCTAACAGCTTCAGCAACTCAAGTCAAAAGCCTCTTAGAAAGTATAAACAAGGCACAGTAATCATCATTATCTAAAGTGAGGCAAATAACAGAAGATCAAAAGGTTCCCAAAACCTGAAAGGCAGTTAAACAGAGAAAACACAACACCTAATCTACTATGAAATTCGTACAAGTCCATGTTTAACAAAATCGTACATTTAGAATATATGTGAACACAAATAAACTAAGAGGAAAGTAGTACTTAATCTTCTCTTCCCTCAGTGGACATCACCAGTTCCCAAGAACTAATCGATACTACTACTGATCATAGAACCGGTATATACATTAAAAACAAAATTGCATAAAGAAAATTTGAGCATATTCTTACCAGCAAACTGTAAAACTGTTTAATCAAAACAGAAACTACTCGCAGTAAACGCATACAGATGGGAAAGTATGGTTTTTCCACTGGTGCTGGGGAAGATGAGGTGGTGGAACCTTGCCTGAATTTGATATTTGGGGAGAAGAGCTTTATAACAAGAGGGCATACTCTTTCTTTAAGAAGAAAACTGAATTCCTGATGCTGAAAAAGAAAACAGAAAAAATTATATGCAGATATTCCCTAATTGCTACCAGTAGCTCTGATTATGCATCTTATTTACACTTGCAGTTATGATCAAGCAGTCTGAAATAATGTAAAACTTGGTATAAATTGCAATCAGGAAATGAAAAGGCAGAACTGCAGACACCATTGTAAAGCTACCAAAAAGCAGGAAATTACATGGCCAGGTTCATGCCATGCACTCTTGTACTTTGCAAGATGAAATAGGCTGCTAATATATCATTTATATATTTATAAATTCTTTAATTTACCTACTGTCCACTAGTAAAGCACATTACTACAGGATCATGGTGTATTTATATGCAGTAGATATATTCAGTTCACAATCTTGATTCTTATTTTACAAGTGGGGTGAAGTTAATGTTTTTGTAGAATTAACAATATCACAAATTTAGTTACAGAGCTGTCATAAATCAGGCAAGGTAAGAAAATACATTTCTGGAGGAGATACAAACAGCAAAACCAAGACTGAAACAGAGTAAAATAAACAGTTCTATAAAATGTATAAACATAAACAAAATATGAACAGAAATAATGTGTTTGGGAATAGAAAAACATTCAAAAAGCACAGGGAACTGTGCTGTTAAACCCCTCCCACATGTAAAAGCTACAAGTCCTTCAGGAAAACAATATTCATGTTAAATTACAGAGGATTTAATGAAGTATAGATTTTACTACCTATGTGATTAAAAAGTCTTTCTGTCCAAGAACTACTCACTTGCAAAAACACCTGTGGAAAGTCATTGAGGACCGACTCAAGAAGTTCAAGGCCAAACGTCCGTGTCATTTCTGTCATACCCACGAGCCAGTAGGGAGCATCAGCATTAACTAACTGACAAAGATCCTTAGAAAGAAACATAGTAACATTGACGTTCTCTGTACAGTCCAGTAGTTTCCCAAGTACACAATGAAATCTACACACTCTCCTCTTTTGTGACTAATTTTCTGATTTCAACACAATTTTTCTTTGAATACTTTCTAAACATAAATTAAAAAGCACAGAAAATGTTTAAGAGAAATTTTAAACTTTGCTGGTATCCTTGTAGCATGTGTGTTCATTCCTACCTTCAAAAATGTCTCAAGACCAGTGAATTTTCTAAGTCAAGAATTTTTATTGGTGTGATGAATGCAACTACTCATTTTCATTACATACTTGCCTTTAATGTCCAATACTAACCATGAGAAACAGGACTGAACTACAGTTGCAGCATTTTGCTCTGTATTGGGTCTGGCTGAGATGGAGTTAATTTTCCCCACAGCAGCCCTTACAGCTGCATTGGTAGCTAGAAAGGTGCTGATAACACATCCGTGTTTTGGCTACATCTGAATAGCACTGGCACGGTCTCAGTGCTGTCTCTCAAGATTTCCCCCCCACTGCCACCAAGCGGCTGGCCAAGATCCTGGGGGGGAGGACACAAAAAACACCAAAAACATGTCATCCCAAATTAACCAAAGAGATATCCCATACCTAGTTATAGAACCTAAGAAATGGAAGAGAAAGGGAGCCATGCATTTGTTATTTACAATATCTGCCTTTGGGAGCAACCACCATGCACTCTGAAGCTCTGCTTCCCAGGAAGTTGCTGAATGTTGCCTGCTCATGCACATGCAAACTTATGCTTTTGCTTTAGTAAACTGCCTAATCTCAACCTATGAATTGCTTTCCATCTTACTTTTCTCTCCCCATCCAGCTGAGACTTGAGAGTCCAGCCAGGGCAAACCCACCACAGGCTCACAGAAATAAGAATCTTGAATTTAATGCAGACACATATGCTTAGCTATTGTTTAAGATTTATAGTAAAACATTTTCAAAGGCCACTCTGTCTTCAGTTTCCCATCATTCCCCTATAATATAGCATATCACCACCAATTAGAATAAATAGTGTAAGAAAGCCCAAGGCTCTGGTTAAGGACATTGCAATTTCTTCAAAGAGATGTAGAAGCACCTAATCTTAACAGCAAATACGATTTATATGTTCCCCAACTACCTGAAAAAGCATATATGCATCCTTAGCACATGGCTTCAGTGTACTGACAGATCTTCTATTACTATTCCCTTGAACTGCAGCTGGCTGGTCAACAGCATCTGTGCAAAAAAACAAAACAAAGTTTTGTGAACAAAGGAACTGTTAAAAATCAAGTAGCATTAAGTGTTCTTACAAGAATATTCTATGAGAATGGCCAGGTAATTCTTCTGTAACTTATCATGTCTATAGAAACAAACATTAGATTGACTACCAAAAAATCATCAATACCAAGCACTACTTTCCAATGTTCTACAACAACTACTGCCATGTATTTGTACTCAGTAATCTATAGTACCTGCCATGAATGACACCCTCACCTCAAATCCCTTTACATACTAACCTGAAGACCAGTTCTCACAGCTTGAAAAAAAAAAAAAAATCAAACTAGGTTTTATACATTGCTGCATTGAATTGGACTGACACAATGGCAAAGGACTTCATCTCCTTTAAATACAAAAAAGTGCATAAAAGACAGTTAAAACTAATGATGTTTGTGACTTCTTTATAACATCTATAGACATTTTATTACTTCTTCATCTGAAAGAGAAGTCTGATATGTGTCCAAAAAGCAGATAAATAAAAGCAAGCTGAGTAAGCAGTATGCCCACCTTTGTATCGCTCATCTTCAGCCACCACTCTCTCGAACACGACAGTAACTACCTGCCGCACTGTGGCTGCCGCAGTGTTATTTGTGATATTATCTTTTGTGAAGTGCAATCGAAAGCAAAGTACAATTGCCTGAAAGGAAAAAAAAACAGAAAAAATATCACAACAATATATTTCATCTTTTAGCTAAGAGTCAAGAAGGTTGATAGATTGAAGAATGCTTTCTTCAGCAGTTTGCCAAAAGGTTGTCCAAAAAAAAAAAATTTTAAATTTGAAGAACCAGAATACATTTTATGGATTCCCTAGCCTAAAATCTCTTTAGTAATCCTTCCCAAAGGCAATCAAAAACTGGCATTAACTGAATACATTACCATGTGCCAATAAAATTGCAGTTATCATACAGAGAATATACAGTAATCATTACACAGAACAACTTGGTATGAATATTAATGTCGAAAGGACATTAGGAGGTAAGGTTAATCACAGTAAGCTAAAAAGTCATTCCTCTCCTACACTGAATCATAATACTTTCACAATCATATTGACTTGACTGCTATCATTCCTAAGACGGGCATTGTGGCATTGTGCTGGCAATGACCTGAATACTTTTTCCCCATTGGATTTTGTTATTACCTCTAACTCATAGTTTAATACTTACCTCTTTTATTATGAATTTTGAAAATTAATATCTGTATATGTAGTGAAACCTGTATTTCCTGTTCTTCTGCCCATATACTATGTTCTTACACTTTCAAGAATCTCAACCACACCCAGCCATAGTGCTACATGCTGTGAGCCATAAAAGATTCACAATTTTCTTTTGCCTCTTTTTCATGTCTATGATTTGCGGGCCCTACTCAGATGATATTGCTATATTAGTTTAAAATCCTCTGACAGCTTGACTGAAACACAAATATGCAATACAGGTCTGGCTGAAACCATTTTCTACAATGTAATCTAGAAGAGAAACTTACTAAGAAATATCACAATTCACAGATGGGCAAACAATGTTGCTTCCTCAACGAGAAGTATCTCATAATTTAAACTAAAATGGACTGGCTCCTTATTGTTTGTTTCAGTTGAAACATAATACTCAAACTGTTTCATGTTTAAAACTATGACCCAAGGTTACTACAGAAGGAGCAATAACTGTAGTGTTTTCAAAGGAGATTTAAGTCAGGGCAGGAGGTAGCTTCTTTTAACATTTTCTCCATTAGTGAGAGTTTACATTGTGCTGTGTGTTCTGATTCCAGTTCAAAAACACACAACAAATTTAACAGATGAGGATAGGCATTAGCTCAGTGTTTTCATTTAAATTCCTAAGAAGTCCAAAATATATTATTGTGCAGGAATTACACAACACATGGAGAAGGAAGCTAAAAGAAATTCTGTTCTCAGAGTCTAGTCATAAAGACAATAGGAGCACAATAGAATCAAGAAAGCCCCTTCCTCATTCATTGTTTTCACATGCTCCATATGCAAAATTTCCCCATTTTTCCTCTTGTATATTTTAAATTCTATAGTTGGCACCAACAAATTCTTACCTTGGACAGCGCTTCATCATGCACAACTGTATTGGTTGTTAAAAGTACAAGAACTGTCTGGAGCAATTTAAGTTCTTCAAGACTGTTCTCCATTAATTGCCAAAGCATATTAATAATGTTTCCTGCTGCAGCCTACAAAGAAATAATTTTTTTCACCTATTACAATATTTATGTACTGGTATATTGTGTACATATGTAAGAATATCACTGTCATAAAAGCATATTATAAGTAAATGTGCCTCTTTGTCCATACCATAGGACTACATTGAGAATATAAAGCAAATTTCATTGTCACAAGCTTCCCAAAGTGTTTTTAAAGAACTGACAACAGAAGTGTCTTAATATGCAGTACAAATTAAAGCCTGTACTTAATTTTCTACTCAGAAATATAGGAGATACAGTAAAAACACATTTTACTCTCAGAATTCACTCATATCAGAGAGAAAACAGTGTCATTTTACATTACACAAGCACAACTAAAGGTGTATTTTAACAGCAATATCTGCATCAGTTTCCTAACACACTATATAAGCAGTACATAATGCATCCTGACATCCATTGCTGCAGAAAACATATATCCATTTTACCTTATTTTTAAAAATAAAATGTAACAAAAGCACAATAATGTTATTGCACAGAATATATTTTTTGGATGCACAAGGTTCATTGCATGTTCAGTTCCTGCAGTGTAAGAATATGAACTGAGTTGGTTTCAATTTTCATTAATTTCGTTCTAGAAGTTGCTAATACTGCCTCACCTATTTTTTATGGCATAAAAGGTTTTCTTTTAAATTACTGAAAAAAAAGCTATGAGTAAAATATTTTGTGGACTATGTTCATTATAATATAAAGAGTCTCCTAAAACAAACTCGTTCACCTTCCATTTAGAGGTCTGTACTTCTCACTCTGAAATATTTATATTTTTGTATAAAGATTGATCTTACCTCTGAAACAACTTCATGAGACATCAGCCTCTGTATGGCTGCTAGACACAGCTGAGTGATCTTTGGTTCTTTTGTTCCACAACCCATCAGAAAAGGTTGAACCACTTCTGAGCTGTTCTCTTTCAATGCTTTCAAAGAGAAATATGGAAGCAGTCAATGTTTAATTGAAAAATACAATGCAAAAATTGTTAATCACACCTCTTAACAAAAACAAATCTCCAGTCTTAGAAATTTGGGATTTACATGTGGACCACACGGAAAAGCCAAGTGAAGACAGACACTGGGCTGACACAATCACTATGGCCAAGGCTCAAATTCAAAGCACTTTCTCCCTTACACAATCAATTGACTTTCCAAATCCAAAACATCCACTGAAGAGCCCATGTGGTTAGCAAGGTGGTGTAAGGGTCTGCCAACCCCAGAGCTTTCCCTGGCCTTGCCACAGGAACCAGTCTCAGGCTGGTAGCAATGTCCTTCTGCTCTGCTTCACCTCAGCACCTAATGCAGGAGCAACACAGTGCAGCACAGAGCACATTCCAAAGCACAGGGCAGGAAGGGGAAGAGAAACTGCCACTGGCAAAACAGGAGGAGAAAGAGACTGCATTGACAAAACAGGAAGAGAGAGACTGGACTGTTTGTATCCTGGGTATGTTCACCTGGCTGTGAATTTGCCAATTGGTTTTACTGACAAAAGGCAGCTTCTTAAACTGGACTTTTGCAAGGAGAAAACCAGTTTCCATATACTTCTCTCTCTCCCCTTTTTTTTTTTCGTGGTTTTTTTTTGTTTTGTTTTTTGTTTTTGGTGGTTTTTTTTTGCTAAGGAGAAAAAACTTCATAATGAATGCAACATTCTACACTGGCATTTAAAGCAGTTTTTCCTATAAAAGTAATTCAAGAAATCTGAGATAGTTCAAAAATATTAAAATACTAAAAATATTAAAAGAAAGCATAGCTCTGACTGATGAGTGGTTTTCCATTTGCAGGTATGTTTGTTGATTCATGCAAACTTCCAAGATTTTAGCAGCTCATCACCATTTCACATACTAAACATTTCCTCACAGTTTAAAGTTCAATGTGTATTCTTACACTGAATCTCATACACTGTGTTTTAGTCTACATGTAGTAGAAGAAATCTATTCATGAAAAGTTTCACATGCTTTTCAGAGGACAGTAGTTACCACAAACAAAAAATACATTCTCATCTAAAAATGCAAACATGATCTAGACTACTAAGCATCACTAAAATTAATTTGGAAAAAAATGAAACAAGTTAAAACTACAAAAATATACTTTAGTGATGTTTTCCAACTGAAACACTAACTGACTCAGAAGTTTTTACAAAAACGATAGGCTATTATAAATTATGGATGCCAACTTTCTGTAATATAATAGTTCTTACAGGGTGATATCAACACACAGTCCAGTTTCATCAGCCTCTTCAGAGCAGGCTCTATGTACAGTTTCTGAACTGCCACTAAATTCTAACCATCAAGCAGAAAAAACAAGCAAAAGATACCACAAAACATTTATCCTTAACATGAGACCCAAGAAAATTCTAAATGGCAAAAATGGCAGGAGTTAATAAATAACAAGACAAAGAATAAATTTAGCCTTTTACAATACTTTCTTCTATAATCCATTAAAAGCAACATTCTTACAAGAGAATCTATGCAAGTATTTTTAATTCATAAATCTGAAAAATTAATGTTTTGTAGATCTGCTTTGGTACCTATTTAGTTTTATAGCAACCAGCACATGGGGTGATTCTTGGGGCTTTCCTGTTGAGACTGTCTGAACCTAAACTTTGATAGTCCCTTCCAACTCAGAATATTCTGTAATCTCATGATTCTGTGACTGTATTAGCTTCAGTCTTAAAATACATAATAAATGTACTATTGCCAGGTCTGCCACCATTTTGCTACCAATTTATGACAGAATATATTAAAAAGTAAATCTATCTTACTAAACCATAACAATTGAGAAGTTTTTGTCAACTATAACTTACCCGTTCATTTCATCAGCAAGATTGTAATTCTGATTTTTTAGAACTCCTAAACCATAAGTTTTTGCACATCTCAAAGCACATGGAAATAATTTCTCAAATTTATCTCCTGTGATTTAAGGCTCTCTCCTCCTCTGGAATGTCTCAAATTCTTATAAGTAAATAATAAAGCATGTACACACTGCCAAGAATGAAGACTTTGAAACAGCTCAACTTAACTTTTGCAAGAGAAAGAAAGAACTTAGATCAATGACCTCTAAATTCTGGCATGTTAAGCATATCCCACCAAAAATAAAGATTTGTAAGATTTTAATAAAGATTATAAGCCTGCATCTATTTTCCCAAAAATTATAATCCTACACAATGAAATGGTTCAGGAAAACATGAGATCAGCTTATTCAAAACAATCTGATACAGTTGTTCTTATCTATGTTAGTAAAATGAGTTTACATCAAAATATTTTAAAAATCATATCCTGATCAAAATATTTATGTGTATTACTAGAATAATGTTCCTAAATAATCTAGCAGTCAAAAAGCATCCACTAGATTTCACAATTACAAAATGCTACATTGCAAAGATTTTAAATATTAGATAGATGACCTCTTGACACTAACTTATACATAAGATTAGCTTATAATTAATACCTCAAAAAATACAAGAGTTCATAAAGAATTGAGTCTGTTTAATGACATATTCTTTAACAGTGGAATGTTAGGATAATGCGCAGGCAAAGTACATTTTCCCAGTACAAAACTGTGGAACAGAGGAGGAAGAAGTTATTATCCTATTAGCAAAGATTAACTAATCAAAATAACTCTGAGGACCTGCTGGTTTCCCAAAGCTCTTAACAACAAATCTGTGCACGTTTTTGAATGAAATAAATATTAACTACATTCTAGGTTAAACTTTCCAACTTTAAAAAATTTACCAACTATGAGAAAGTGTTCCCTCAAAAAGATGAAAGCAAAGACTGTCCATCCACAACTAAATTTAATGATCTTTCCTATCTCTTCCCATTGAAAACCAAAAAACAGAGAATTTTGCAGGATTAGAAACTAGCTTTCTAAAATACTTCTTTATGCAGTAATATGTTGACAGCTTCCCAAATGGCTAACTACTGCTTTCCCTTTTTCATTTGTGCATTTTGATATAGCTGACATTACCTGGCATACTTTTCCCCCTTATGTCAGCACTCATGACAGCAGTAAAAACAAAGAAAATAAACAAAATAAAAAAGAGGCATTAAAGTGAAATACTGAGGAGTGGGTCTGTTAATTCAAATAATCCTAGAAAATGCCTCCTTAACAATATCTGATACACATACGTCAAAACAAGATATGGTTTTGCAGCTATTCCACTGGACCTTCCAAACAATCTAGCATTTCAAGGATTTTGACAACATCTGGGGTACACACTCAAATATTAACGCAGGGACATTCAAACCCTGCCAAGCAACTGGCAAGAAGCCAACTTTATAAAGCTAAAGACAGTCAAGAGATACTGTTTTAAGCACTTATAAAGCTGCAGCTCACAAGATATGTCCCATCCCTCAAGACATTGGAACATCTTAAATCGAATGACCTTGTCTCAGATAAAGATGGATTTTTGCCTGCCAGTTAAAAGTCCCCAAAGGCTGGACTAATACATAGACATGGATCATTCTGCAGAACTCCACACAGAGCACTCACCCACAGCAACTAAAACACTGAGAACATAGGGTCTAAGTACTTCATGTTATTTTTCTAAGTGGATGATTACTTTTGTAGAGCATCAACTGAAAATGGAGCCCTTCCTCAGCATTCTAACAGCACTAACAAGAGACAAGTAGTGTTAACAAACTTCTATGCTACTGGATTTTTTTGCTAGGTGCCCAAGCATAAAACATCAACAATACAGCACATACTAGAAGACAGGTAGTACTATTAGCCATATTCAAGACACCATCTTAACATTTTGATCTGTAACTCAGCTTTATTTTTCCTATTGCACAGCAAATAATTACCTGCCAAAATATCTGTGTTTCGTGCAGCTATTGTTTTCACTTTTATTATTCCTGATTCAGCAGCCTGGAAGAAAAGAAAGCAAGTAGTTTAGGTTCTGTATCATACATCAATATCTGCAAAGAAATAAAAATTATTGTAGATAAATAAAAAAGTATAGTCTCAGAGCAAGAAATGTGGTTTCTCCTAGCAGAGCTAATGCAAAAGTTAAATTTTTGTAGCTGCTGGAAATCCTTTCTAGAATTCCACAGGAAGGGTTATATTCAAAATTTTTAGAAATCATTATCCTCACTGTATTACTTTCCAGTCTTATGAATGCAAAAAAAAATCACTAGCAAGCATAAACACTATCATACAGTCTCTATACAGTTTCAAATTACAACAGTGAAACCCATCTTCCCCCTGATTTTGACTCTCAAATGTTCTATACAAATTATCCCAGGGCAATGCCATGAAGGTGACTTTCTAACAATACTCTCTGTTCTTTCCAGCATGCCATCAGTGCACAGCACCAGTTCCTCCCCTTTCCCCAGCAGTCTGACTTGGCAGAGCAGCAGCATCGTCCTCTCCCTCGCACACTCCTTCAGCAGGGCCAGGGCTGCGGGCCGGGGGTACAGCGCGGGCACAGCGTGGCCAAGTGACAACCAGGGCTGCCAGCCCAGCCAGGACACCACACATGACCCTCAGGGAACAGCAACTCCCTCCTCAATGCACACAAACACTTCCCTGCAGACATCACTCAAGTCGTGTTCTCTAATGGAAATCAAGCCAAACTGGAAACGTAACATTGAAGCTTTGCATTTCAAGACTGACTTCCGAAAGCTTTGTGCACAAAACACAAAAGATATGTTGTACATTGTGCCCTTCCATCTTTAAATTTCATTAATACACTATAAGCCTCTGGAAAGAATTAAATAAATCAAAATAAATGCAACAGGTTTTTCCCAAATGACTGGACTCCTATTGCTGGAAAACACTGTTCTGCAAATTTGAAAACACACTTCCTCTTTTATTTCAGCTTTGTATTTCCGTATGCTTTCCACACTAAACATTTCTATTTTTCCTCTGATGGTAATATTTAAAGATGTGTGCTGTCACCACATAAAACATATTAGAGAAGCAGAGAAGCAGTGACAGAGGAAATATGAAGACGATAGTGTGTGAAATTTTACCAAGGATTAATATTCCTTCTCCATCAGAACATTATTCCAACAAGATTTCACAGAAAGTCAGGCTAAGGTGACTGTATAAATTCACAATTAAACATTTTAATTAAAGAGTTGATATACATATTTCTCAAAACAGCTAAATGAGAAATGCAAAGCAGAGGCTTGTTTGGTTGGTTTCAAAGAAAATATTTCCCAAAACAATACAGGAAGACTAAACACTGCCTTAAAACCCTGGAGATTTATTTAAGTTTTTCTGAACATAGTTTTCTAGTTTAAAAATAAAGTCAATAATGTCCACAGCCTGATTAACAATACCACATGCTCAAATGAGCTAAAGCAACATGAACATATATATTTTGCATAACTAAAATAACGGATGCCAAATGCAGCTCTCATTTATTTTAATTGTATTAACTTAATGTGTTGAAGTTCTTCAGATTTAAGTCAAACCCTGTTCTTCTTCAGTTATAAATTGTCAGCCAATGGAGGGGTTCTTGTCACAACACATGATTCTTATTAATTAATATGAAAGATTTGTCACAGTCCAACTTCACTTATCTTTAAATTAAAACTAATCACATCTACTGGCAATTGATTTCTGTCTTGCCAGGAGTGAGAAATTAATTCTGATTCAAAGAAACATTAAGCCTACACATATTAGTGGAATTCATAAACACCACGCACTTTGGATCAAAAATTTTCCAACACAATGGCTCTCAGTTGTTTTCATGCTGGCTCAATATAAAATAGTATATATTTTCTTTTGAAAAATAAGGTAAAACAAAAGCAACTTTTTGAATATAAAGCACTCTTCTTCATGAGATATAGAAATTCGTATGATCATCTGCATTATGCTATAGTTTCTATTCAGAATCCCAGTTAAAAATGTTTACAGTTAAAAACTAATTGTACCACACATATCCTACATAAGAGATGCACATGAGCGACCTCAATGTGGAAATGCATAGACACTTCCATACCCAGCCTCAGCAGTTTCTCAAATCCAAAACTCTTCCCCCTCCTAATAGACTTCTTAGTCTTCAGTTGAAACAGGGAAGAATTTCAGCCTTCCTGTCATTACAAGTACTGTGAGTATCTTTCCGATTTTTGAAAATTTTTATTTGTTTAGGGTCGAAAGCACTTACTGGGTAACAGAGGGAGGTAATATCTGCTCAGGCAATCAGGAAGGAAAGATTTAACATATCCTCAAGCAGAACCAACATTTACCAACATCCAAGTAACATTCACAAGCTAAATTTCTCCACTTTGTAGTCTGTGTACATATATTTAAATTAAGTAAATAAATAAATAAATAAATAGCATATGAAGGTATTAGGATAACTGGGATATTCAATTCTACATTAATTCAGCATGATGTAAAGGCAAGCCATGCACACCACGAGTAGTAAGTGCATCTAGAAAGCTCCAGTTCTTCAAATCTGTTTTCTGGGACACTGTGGAAGACCTTAAATCCAGCTGCAGCAGGTAATCTACATTTCCTAAAGGTACCACTAGAGCTAACTCCATGATCATCATAATGTTACCCAGCAGCCCAAGAACAGGACTTGTCTTGACAGGACAAAGAATAATGGCATGGTGTGTGCTTGAACATTTAACTCTCAGAGGCCAAGACATCTTGGACCTCTATTGCAATGCATACAGGCAGGCAAATAAGAGACCAGAGCAGTCCGCTGGGCATGTGATCTGACTGTGTATCAGGTGCTCTGCAGCAATCTTTATGCATTTGTCTTTACTCTGGGGTAAACATGAAAGTGTTACCCTTCTACTGAAAAATAATTACATAGTTAAAAACTTTTTCTACGGAAAAGATGACACAAAATTTGAATCTAAAGTGAGAAAACGCCATTGCTGTCTCTGCCATAGCAATCGGGTTTTTTAAAGTTTCAAACCTGGATTTTCAAAATAGCTTTAAAAAGGATAAATATGCTGATCTTCAAAGGAATTTGTATCTAACAATTAGAAACAGAAGTGAGCACCCTTTTTGACTTTATTAACCAGAATATATACATTCCCGTAAGGATATTTAATGTAATAACCAAGTATGTGCTAATTTCTACTAAGGATTGATCTGACATTAAGGGTATTGTTGTATGAATGTCTAAATTTGGTAACAATGCTATCACAAGTTAATAAAACTAAGAATTTTCACTGCTAGCGCTTTTGAATGACCATTTGTGTTTTCACTGTACACTAGAGCAAATTGCTATCTCCAAAAACACTAAAATTGTTGTAACGTTTGCAGTCCTTACCACATAAGTTATTGATTTCTGTATTCTAAAAAGAAAAGCATTCAGGAATTATGTTTTTATTAGTATTTAAATTACATTGTTTGCCAACCTTTTATTAAGACTGGATGAGAGTAATATGTTATCTATAGTCACTTCCATACCTATTACATGAAATAAAAACTAGCAATTTTTTTCTATCCACGATTGTCTGCCTTTCCAACTGGAATACTAACCCTAGATCCAACAGTTTAGGTAAGAGGTCCTTCTGTCTAAAGTTCAGTTTCACTTCATTGTTATTCTGGTTTGCAGTGCAAAAGCACATTCTGGACCATTACTGTACTACTAAACTATTATTTTGAATAGAACACAAAAAAAACTCCTTACTAAATCAGTTTCATGAAAGCACTCAAGTGTATCACATTTGTGTGAAAAAGCATTGCACTTGCCTTTTGCATTTTTATCTTCCTCCCCCAAGTACCATCCCTACTGTGACCCTTCTCTTTTATATATACTCACTTTACATGTAATTTACATGTAACTGGCAAATGATCTGACATTGCTGTGGTGGGTTTATTACACTGAAAAATTTATCATTTTGCTCAAAAATTATCATAAATGAGGAAAAAAAGCATTAGCAGATTCTATCATACACTTTCTTCACCAGCTGAAGATTTAAGATACTGAAGTTTATGGTTTTTTGTTTTTCAAAAACACACAACTTTGATCATTTCCATTAATCTTCTGAAGCTGTCAGTTTGCAGTACCAGCAGCCAATTCAGAGTCCTGAAGGTTAACCATCACTAATGCCAGAAGAATTGCCAGAGTTATCTAAAGTGCTTCAGATCTGCTGCCTCTGGAGCTGCCTCACTTGATGTGAACATAAGATACTCAAATACAAATACTTACTAATATCACAAGTTTTCATTTGACAGTCAAAATACTACACTTCAACTGGAAAAAACAACACATATAAATTATCAGATCAAATCACAATGCATAACATAAAACAACTCATTACTGAACAGTACTAATGTAGACAGAAAAGGCAAAAAAAACTAACACCTAAAAGAGAAGAAACATAAGCCACTTAGCAACAAATTTTTAAATTCTTCTTCTCAACAGACAAAACAAGGATGCATCTCATATTTTGTGTTGTATTCTATATTAATTATATGGATACCTAAATATTATATATAATATATGCTATATAATACATTAGATACCTAATGGATATCCTAAGAGCCCGTGTCTACCATTAAGAGATTTCTGAGTGATCCGTTCAAGTACCATGCAACTGATTTTAAACCACTGAAACCAAGCACTTGAACTCGAATTTTAGTTATATACTTCTAACCCAAGAATTATCATCCTATGTTAAAAATAAAACAACCTCCTGTTTCAGAGCTTCAGGAGACGTACACTTGAAGTTCAAACTAATGTTGCCTTCAGCTTGTCGATCACAACAGATGGGACCAGGCAACTTTTGAGGACTTGCCACAAGTACTATGTTCAATTGGCAATATCCATTTGCCAGACACCTGGTAAAGAGAAACAACAGTTGAATATTTAGGCACTCATTGAGAACTGGAGTCACCAAGGATTTCCAACTTGTGCTACAATTTTCCTGTATAATCTTCAAGAAGCCATGGGAAGCAGATGGGAATTAAATCAGAGATTAAGATGCACAAATTTAAATATTTAGACTCCCATTACAATGGAGATTGTCTTTCCTGAATGCTCCTTAATTCTTAAAGCCTCTCCTTAAGCTAATTCAGCTGACCCACTAGCAGGGGCTCAATGCTCAGGCTGCTGTATCCAAGACAACAACACGCAGACACCAGAAGACCCATACTCTTCTAGACCAGAGGCTGAGAACCAAGGGATAAACATTATTGTATCTCAAGTGGCAATGCAGAACACCTAGTGTGTAGGTGACAGAGGGAATCAATTCCCTGGCTACAAGATACTCTGAATAGTTCTTTGGCTCTATTGACATTTCCATGACAAGCCAAGCCTGCACAATCAACAAAGCTTAGACACCCAACATTAGGCATCTTAATCCTGCACTGAAAAGTGTAACTTGGAAAGCATAAAGACAGACTGATATACTGAATTTTTTTAATAATTTTCTTCATTCATTAAATTGCAAGGTATTACATGATGAAGAAATTTGACCTCTGTGCCCTACGTGAATCACTTCAGCACGTGACATTTCTTCTAAAAGACTAAAATGATCACATGAAACTTATGACTTACAATGAACCATTAAGTCTAGAACACATCTGAATAGATGTTTTCCCCTAGAATTCTAAAAATATAATAATGAAAAAATACACCTGTATAAAGGTCAATATAGAATAAGAATCACTGCAAAACTAATGGGCTCCAAACATAAAGCTAGCAAACACAGCAATTGGTAAAGATCAGAAATTATAAAAGAAACTAAGAGATATTAGGAATTACTGGTTTCAAGTTGCCAGCTCAGCTATGGGCTGGTAACTCAAGAATGCTACAGAGTAATCTCCAGTCACATGCACAAAACACAAGCTTTAGTGCAAGCTGCTAAGTATGACAACATACATTCTACGGAGTATTGTTTCTCTATTTCAACAGAACCTTTAAAATATTAGTTAAGTGAATATCCATTACGAAAACAAAACAAAACAAAAAAAACCCCACAAAAACCTCTAGTTTTCATCCTTTTAATGTTGTGAAGACCTGAAAATAAAAACAACCTGGAAAGTTCAGTGTAGGTTGAATTCCCTGTGGGCAGTAGTGTCAGAATTACTTAAATAATTTTATTCAAAAAAAAAAGCAGGAAACCCAAAAAACTTGATTACTCTTACTGAAAATGGTCCATGTACAAAGTTTTCTTCTTTTTTAGGTTCATTTGGCTCATCCTTTTACCACTAAAGTAGCATGAACGCAGAGTACTCAGAAACTATTCAATGCTAGAAGTACATCAAGTGACTCAGATGCTCAAATCACAAGACTGTTCAGAATGCAATTTTCTTTCTTAGCCTTCTCCAACATGTCTACTGCACTATGTTCAACTAAATTTCTGAAATATTATTACCATTACAGAACAAACAGCTAACAAATATTCACACATTTTAACTGTTCCTTCCAGTTGCATTAGGAGTCCTAATAATCACTTTGACATTATATACTCAAGTAACTGATCTGTATCTTTTTAATGTGCATTTAACTTTTGCAATACATCCTCATGTTTAGTTTCACACAGTTACTCAATGACATCAGAGGTTCTCTAAAAAGAACAAGCTTCCCAATTAATTTTTTGGCATTAAAATGTGTTCAGTATATCACTCCTAAACAACAATGATTTAACCCAGGGGACTGAACTGCCACATATGTCACTCAACGCACACAAGAATGGACTCCAAAGGAAGAAATGTATAATAATGCTTGTTGTCACACAACACAACATACAGCCTCTCAGAAAGGGCAAATCCTATCTCTTGCCTCTGGCTAGTCCACACTACATCTACTGTAATTAAATAATTTAAAGTTTGCTTTGTCCAGAAGTCACTCAAATCCTACTTTTTAAACTTTTACCTTGTGAGCTTTGTAAAGCTACTTACCTGCTAGAAGACTTGCTTATAAAAGAAGAAAAAATAAGATTGCAAAATTGGATTCTATTCTTTTTCCCAGACACACCAAATTACAATACAGTTTCAAAATTATGCCTATGTGCCAAAGGTGCACACAATTCAAAAAGTAGCTAAGTAAAAGTAATGCTGCTATTTCAAGCAAAGATCTATGCTGCTCTTCCAGTGGAGGCAAGTTGAACGCCACTTCTTTTCCAGTCCTATTATAGCAACAAACATCCTAAAACATATAGGCACCTGAAACCCATTATGCAACTGCCAAGAAAAGAACACCCTGGCCCAGGCCAAGTTGATTCTGTCATGGGATGATGCGTAGAGCCTCTGTCTGCCCCAACACTGTCCGTCCTCTCTCTCTTCCCCTCTTCTACCAGCACAGATGTGCCTGAAACTGTGCAGGGAGCTGGGTAAGAGTTAATTTTTGTGGTATTTTTTTAAACTGACCTTGCTTTTACTGCTATTTAAAAGCCAAGAAAAAACCTGAGACAACACAGAGACTACACGCCTACTAGAAAGATGCAACTGCTTTACTGGATCTGTGTAAACAAAAAGGATTTACAAGCAACTGGAATTCAGGTTGCAAGAAACTTCTGGGTATACTTATTTCTCATTTTAACTCCATTATTTCTGTCAATTATAAACATTTTGTCCTTGTATTTCTAAGTTTTTTTAATGCAGTGGAATTATCTAACCAAATCAGATGCATTTTACTCAACAGTATTTTCATTCTGTAATAAGAAACAGCAGGTAACCTATTTAGGACACTAAATTATTTTCAATTCTCTGGTAGGAGAAAATTCTTACTCCAGTTGACTAAGGAGAGCATCACCAGCTTTCCACAAATGCAGCACACAATACCAAAACTCCAGTCACTAGCGGATTAAAATAGTTTATAAAGCTCCATGTGTGCAGCATGCAATTCAGTGCAGTGTTAGCAGCATTACAATACTCTCTAGTACAGAGCAAATCTCAGAGCCCACTGTATTAAAAATTACATATTAATAATCACATTGTATTGTTTTCTAGGGGAAACACCAGATTACTTCAGGTAACATCAACAGGACTGATATCTGCACCAAAGACTGTTTCATCCTCTATAATTTCAAGCTCCAAAAGGCAGCATTTTATTTACACTTCCCTGAGAGCTTCTAGCCCATCCATGGCTGGCACTTACTTTTCTAATTGGGCAACAGAAGTACATCACAAAAATACAAACACATTTTGCAGCAATGTCATTATTTGTATGTTTGCCGGTATAAACAGGTTTGGCATACCAGAGACATAATCACCAAATCACTTCTTGGTCATAGTGTATATCATTTGTGCCTAGTACACTTCTGTAGTCAGTGCTGATCTGAGGAAGTATCAAACAGAAAAAAAACTAGCAACAAAGATAAACGGATTTCATGTGTAATAGACACTGGTATTCTCCACACCCTTAAGAAAAATAGGTCTGTTATTTAAACCCAAACATTGTCAGCCATGTAATTTCATACCTGCAGGTTCTTTCTGCAGCTCCCATTTTTAAAGGGCATAACCTAGGAAAACCCTGCTCTGGTATTATTCACAATACAGAGCACAGACAACATATGGATACTCTGGAGCCAACAAAACATCCTGTTATTTCTCAGTAAAAAGCTCTAACTAAGGGGAAGGAAGTTGGCCACATATTTGTGTCCCAAGTTTAACACTGGAAGTAACTCAGTGATTTCAACACTTCTTAACAGATTATTGAAGTCAGCAAAAACCGTTACTGGACTTAGAATTACACGATTTTCACATAAGCGTGACCTACTACGAAAAACTCTACAGACTCGGAGCAACAGAAAAATTGAAATGAAAGTCCTCAAAACATTGAAGAGTTCAAGTTCCATTTTCAATGAAGGTTGACTAAGAACTTACTTCTACCTCCTAAATGAGGATAAGATCTAGATCCCATGGTTGGCTGTCCCTTTCTCTTCTGCATCCAAACTCCACCCTCACGCTCCTCCCCCAACTTCAGTAAACTTCTTCAGCTGAGACATGTATCTGCCTGTTAAAAAATTATTTAATATTGCTTTGGTCTCTCTGGACCTAAGAGATACTACATAATTTTATAATAACGTATGTATTAGAAAGGTGTTTAAAGAGTGAAAACTAAAATGCTTTTAATAAAAAAGGCCCTTATTTTTCTGATCATACAACTGGTCTAAATCCTTACAGTATTGGTTAAAGAATTTACTCAAGTTAATCACCTGAGCAACAAGCAGAATAGAGAAGTACATTACTACTTTTATCACAGCAAACCTACCAGCTAAATTCACTTTGTAGAATTTTAATACTATTAATACAAAAAACAAAATAAAACCAGAACAGACAATTCATTTTACAAGTGGCTGAAGATAACAACTATGAGCAAAATCTTTGACTATGTCAGACACAAGAAAGATTATGAGAAGCAGTTTACTTTTATAAAGTATCTATCAAATACAACTATTATATACATCTCATAACTATTAATTTGGGACTGGGAGTTTTTTCAACAGCTTTATCCCAGTACAGTAAGCTTGTTAAGTGACATGAAAGCATGCACATCAACTGCAATATAAACTCATAAATTACAATGCATGTGGGAGAATTTAGTTATGCTGCGAGTAAAAAAGTGAGATTGTAAGTTGGAGGAGTTTGTTTTTAAAAGCCACTATTTAAATATGGTTTAAAAAACTAGTGCTGTTTCAAGTCAATAAGAAGAATATGCCATTCCTCTGATCATTCTAGCCAAATCTAACCATGATCAGACCAAAAGCATACAATTAAAATATCTCTTTAGCAGTTGAGATTTGACCAAAGAAAATGACACCCATTTTCTTTAGAACTAGAACGAAAAAGGGCTTCCAGAAGTGAGGAAGTAAGATCGTTTCCTGCAACTGTATCACACATCCTACTGTAGGACTGCTTCCACTCAGACTCTTTGTAAGAGCACACAACTCCCAACACAAAGTTCCACCTCTTTATAAACATCTTCCACTACTATTCCAATAAACCCATCCAAATCCCAGACAACTGCAGAAAAGTTTAAGTGCTTTTAATGAAGAAAGCTATACAAATTGCTGCCAATTTAAAGCAAACTACACAAAAGTTGATCTTACACAAGAATATGATAAATGTGCTGAACAAGTATGAAGCACACGCAGTAGTCACTATAATATTCAGTCATGGCAAACATAATGAAGCATTACTAAAAATACCAGCTTATGAATGACACTGCCCAACTCCTTTGTAGATCTCAAAGAAAATAAACATTAACACAGTGGGGAAACTTGTTCAGAGACTAAACAAGAGTCACACAGTAATACACTGAAGGGAGTGCAAGCAGCACTCCCATCTCCCTCCAAACACACAGAGATTTCTGTTCTACTGACTGCAGCTTTTTCTTATTTGCATGTGACCACACACAATTTCTCAGGACTGATCACAACTTTCTCTTGTTTTCCTGTGACCACACAAAATTTCTCAAATACACCAGCATTCCTCTGCAAACTAAAATAGTACATAACACGCTCTGCTACAAAGTATTGCTTCATGTCTTTCAAAACAGGCACAGTCATTAGCTTCAATTCAGCTGTTAAAGTGCATAATACTTTGTACAATATTAAATGTGCTATCACTTAATTGGAACTTAAGTCACATAACACATGCAATGCCTTACTTATGTGCTTCTGGGACTGCATCTTAATCTGACTTAATCATTTAGTATTTTTCCTCCCCCTATTTCATTGAAAACTATTTAAACGGCAATTTTTTTTCATAGAAAACTTTTAAACCGCTGATAGAGGAAAAGTTAAACTGACTGTGGAAAAAACGAGAAAAACATGTTGTTAAAAAGTATATTTTAAATTAGCATGAAAAATTCCGACTGTTCTTCAATTAAAGTAATCCTGCTCACCGAGATTACTGAGGTCTCAGGCTGCACAGCGTAAACTCAGTTTTCAAAAATAAAACACACAATTCTACTGGAATGAGTTTATCAAAGCTCTGTTTAAGAAAGGAGAAAAAAAAGTAACCTAAACTTCTGCATCTCCCAAGCTTCCTAAGCTGTGCCCACACCATCGGAAAAGCCACACAAGCCCAAAACGACGCGGGAGTGATGACGAGCGACCCGCACAGCACACAGCAGCAGCCGCGGGTGTGCAGCGGGGAGGAACAGGGCACGGCGGCCCGGGCAGCACGGCCTCCGAGAGAGGGGAAGGCAGAGCCCCGAGGGGAGCCCTGCGGGGCCCGGGCTCCCCGGCAGCCGCAGGGCCGGCGGGCTCGGGCTCGGGCACGGGCACGGCCCTGCTCGGCCGCAGCCAGCCCGCCCGGCTCGCCCCCGCTCGGTGCCCGCACGCCGGGCCGGCCAAGCCCCGGCGCCCAGCTCGCCTCCGGCCAGCTTCCCTCGCTCGGTGGTGCCGAGACAGCCAAGCCCAACTCTGTGTTTTCCCGGAGGGCGCAGCGGGGCCGGCCCGGCTTCGCCCGCCAACAGACGGTGTGGTGCGTCCGCCAGCCCCGCTCCCCGAGGGGCACAGCCGCACTGAAAACAGCCACACAACACTCGGCAGGCACAGCCACGTCCGGGCACAGCCGCGTCTGGGCACAGCCCGCGGCCGCGGGGGTCGGAACTCACCGGGATCGGCAGCGGGCTGGTACCGGAGCACGGGCAGCTCCGCTCCGGCCGGGCCCCGGGAGGCCTCTCCGGCACGGCGTCCGCCGCCCGGCTCAGCCCAGCACGGCCCGGCTTGACTCGGCGCCACTCACCTCCTTGACAGGGGGGAATTTTTTCCGGCACTCCAGGCTCAGGCCCCGCAGGTCCCCCTGCATGTTTTCCAGCAGCTTCTTCACGGCTTCGGGGCTGCTGGTCCCGGCCATGGCGCCGCCGGGCCGGCCCCGGGCCGGGCGCTGTTCCGAGCGGGCAGGGGCAGCGCCTGTCGCTCCGCGGCCCCGGCCGACACGTCTGCGCCCCGCACCGGAACCCTCCGGCCCCGGCAGCGTCCCCTCCCCGCGCCGTGTCCCCCCCGCTCCCACAATCCCGGGCGCCGGCAGCTTCCGCACACACGGCCGGGGGCGGGGAGAGCGCCGGCCGGCAGGGAGGGAGGGACGGGCGGGGGCGGCGCCCGGACCCGTCCTGCGGGGCTGGGCCGGGCGCGGCCGCGGCAGCGGGCTCTCTTTCCCCGGGGATCCTTCCCCGCCGTGTCACTGGGTCGGCCTGAAGGGGCAGGAGAGGTGCTGGGACCTGGGCCGAGGCGGGCCGCCGGCGCTGGGCAGCTGCCGTGGGGAGGGGCAAACCGCGGCGCTCGCCATGGGTCACTGAGGAAGGAGGCGGCGAAGCCCTCTGGGCTCCGGCAGCCCCGGCGAGCGGCTGCACGGGTGTCGGGGTCGGTCCCCTCTGGCCGAGTCCGGCTCTCTGGAGCTTTAATTTTAAAAAAGCAAAAAGCGAGGTGTACTGTTTTTCTTTTGAATCCTGAAGTTCTTGCTTTCTTTGCAATGCGGGTGATCGTGCACTGAAACAGACTGCCCAGAGAGTTTGCGGAGTCTCCCTCGCTGGAGAAGAGCCGCCCGGATGCAGTTCTGTGCAGTGCGCTCCGGGGTGACCCTGCTTGGGCAGGGAGGTTGGGCGAGATGACCCAAAGTGGTCCCTTAGCCTTGCCCATGCCGCGGGTCCAGCAGGAGCGAAGCTTTGTGCCCTTCTCGGCCCGTGTGTGTGCGCAGCGCTCCGTGGTCTCCTCTAAGCGAAGCGGGTGTGAATCCTTCCTTGAGAAGCTTTGAGATAAACACAGGCAGGGAAAAAACAAGGGCATGTGGAATGGTTGAGTCCCGGGTACCTTCCAGGTCACCAGCAGTATCCCCCAGAATTCACAACAGCGATTTTTAAACCCATTTCTAAACCTGGCTCCTGAACAACCAGCACGAGCTTTTCGGTATCTGTTACTTGTAGTAATGCAGGGAGCTTAGGCCTGAGGGCTGCCTGGAAGCTTCCTTCTGAAGGATACCACTCATATATATTCACCATATTTCACAAAGATTTTGGTCTCTGCAATAATAATTTTTCCATAATCTTGGTACTGCAAATACTGTAATGTGCTAGCTGCCTAGTGTAATGCAGCATGGTTCTGTTCCTCGTCTATAAACCCAGGGAGTTGGAAAACATCTGTGAGTTTTCACATGCTGTAGTTTTCAAATCTGAGAGTCGAAAAAAAATTACGAAGAAGGCAAATAGAGGACAAATTTTTACTGCCATACGATTTAAAAATTTTTAAGTAGCAACTTTTCTTCAGACTTTCCTGAAAGTCTTCAGTTTTACTCAGACAACGTTCTAATATTTTGGGTTTTTTGGCTTATAATGAAAAAGTAAAAATTTTTCACGAATTTGAGCATCCTACTCAGTTGTTGAGTTCATTTGCTGTGAAAACCATTGCAAATTCTATAGTAAACAGGCTCCCACTGGCACAACATTGACTGTACCTGTATACATAAATCTTTGGGGATGCTTTGTGAAGAAAAGAGTGCAGGATTGTTTTCTAAGTGATTTGTTATTTTTAAGATCATTGTTTTCAATGTACTGGCTATTAGCTTGACAGAATCGGATAAATGGAAGTGAGTTTTTACACACTGCCACAATACAATTAGATGGTCAAGCTTTATGTGCCTTCAGACAAGGAATTAGGATTTCACCCCTGTGTCCAGTAAAAGCAAACATGCTTCTATAAATTGCTGTACTTTCAAAGTGCATTAGTCTGTGTATTCTCAAAAGCTTTGATTTTTCTATGCTTTTTATTAAAAAAAAAAAAAAAACCAACAAAAAAGCAAGACTCTTGTCTTCAGTAAAATTATTTACATGCTTAACCAATAAGCATTTTCCTAAAGATTTTCCCATCATGGTGCATCTGTTCTGAGCTTCAGGCCTGATGCAATTCACAGACCAGTCCAAATACCTTAATAAGAAACATGGATGATTAGCTAGGAGAATTAATGAATTAATTATTGACTATGCACATGTATTTCTTAGGTTGTTTGGATTTTTCCGCAGATTTACTGTACACAGTAAGCACAGACACATTGATATTCCCTGAATCTACTTGTCTGCCTGTTTGCATGCAGGTATCACTTACATTGACTGTACATATCTTTTCAACTATCAGCTTAGCCACTCATTCTGCTCAGTGTTGCTAGTCAAATGCTCAAAGATTGTTCATGAGTTTGGAAGTGAATCTTACTATTAGTAGAATTCTTACAGTTGTAGAATTAAAAACTCTTCTGCATCTGCTGAATACAAGAACTGGGAACACGTGCCTGAATCTCAGACATGTCTCTTAAAGAACAAGGTCATCTTTCTCACTGTTTTGATGTATGCCTTTTGTAAATACAGAGATTTTTCAGTTAATCTAAATCAGTGCAGTTAAACTGTTTAAACTAGCCAGGATCCTTTTAAGTGACACTGATTTGATTGTGAATGTGACTTCTGCAGTTGCATTTCATTGCAATAGATTCTATTGCATATAGTCCTAACCCTCAGCAGAAGTGCTTGCCAGTCTTTTGTACACTTAAATACCCCAGTTACAATTCAAGTCACTTTTGATTCAGAAGGTGGCATGGCATATGTGGACATCTCTGAGGGCACATTTTTGACCAGCAAGCTAAGAATGCTAGTTAGCTGTTTGCTGACTTAATTGGGAATAGTACATGCATCTCTCATCTTTTAGGCTAACTTTGTATTGCACTGCAATTACTACATTGTGGTTTGCTTTGTTATTAAATTATATGTTATTTTGTGATGGGCAATGGATGATTGAAATAATTCCCTGTAGCTTTATAGCCCTAATTACCAACAAAAATGCTCATGAGACCTATTGTGACTCATTAAGTTACCTCATGTTCATTCCAAATGATGCACATCAGTCCTTTGAAGTTGGCTTAAACACGGGATAGCATTTGGCTGTATTAATTTCAGGTATTTTACCCTAGTTATAGCCCATCCTGGTAGATGTATGCAGATGCAGGCTTTGTATATGAGAACAGGGTTCTGTCATCATGCTATACAGAGGCAAAACTATCAGATTTCATTCACTGTGGCAATGAATTGGCTTCATCGTAATGGGAAGAGTTGAGATTTTTCTCTCAGTTCACTTTACCTACACTCCTGTATTCTTCTGTAAGTGATATGAATCTGCAAGTAGTGACAGTAAAAAACTACAGGATATGAAAAATCAATTGTGTGGAAAAGTAAAGGTGTTTGCAGTCATCTCTGGTGGTTTTTTATACTGCAGAATTAAGAATCATGACGGAGAAAATTTTGTCTCAGATTGAACATAGATACTCATACCAAAAGACAAAGTTAAATTTTAAATTAAAAGACAGTGAGAGATGGATTATTACCAAATACATCCTGTAGTCTTTTATAAAAACTATGCATTGTATTTGTCTGTGTAAGCACAAAGAAGACCTTTACTGTGTGAACACTTCAGGAGCTCCTTTTTCCAGCTGGAATCATGTCCAAACAGATTCCCAAAGCAGCGGCTTTTGGTGGTGGTGGTTGATTTTTTTTTTGTTTTGTTTTGTTTTGTTTTTGTTTGTTTTTATTTGCCTTTTGAGTGCTGGTAATTTAATTAGCTGAACCTGGTAACACCTTTTGTGAGAAAGAACTGCTGTCCAATGCTTGAATTAATTTATTGCTGTGTTAGAGCTGGCAATGTAACAACAGACCAACAGAGACATGATAATCACAAAATTTTATCAGCACCTCCCATGCCCTTCGTACTTTGCAGCTCACACAGGAAGTATGTGGCTGGCCTGGGAAACAAATATTACTCTGTGCTTTAAACTGAATTTATCTTTCATTCCCTTACACAAATAACAAAATTAGTATCTGTTTGTCTGTGATTTTTTCCTACATGATGTGTAATGGACCCCATTCCTGATACATTTTTTTCTGTCAAGTATACAAAATAGAGAAACAGAGGTGGAGATGCTACTTGACTTACATAGAACCCAACACTGACCATCCTTACCACCTTAACAATTAGCACGGCATCAAGTCATGGTCAGCAGATTAAGAAACTTCAGTGATGTTGCACTTATGATCAGAATTTACTACAATCTTCAAGTATTTTATTAGGAATTTTCATTTAAAGATAAAGACATTGTTGTGTTGAAGCAAAGCTTCTAGGCACTGCTACTTGATCCAGAGCTCTTCCAGTGGACAGTGCATTTATCTGCACCCTCAGCAGAAGTTTTTTCCTGGTTATCTCATGCTGACTGTAGGTTAAGTAGCTTAAATATGCCCGTCAAGAATGTCAGTAATTTGCATTGTGCTCCAATCTCTTTATTTGCTCCTCTCTCATCTATTTGCAAAAACCTCCCACATCTTAATAATTTCTATATCTTCTTCAGCTCGTATGAAAATCATGGAAGTACTTCCAGACATCTAGTAACCTCCAGACAATCTACTAATCACAGAGCAACACCAGAAAAGGGAAAGGGTGTTCCCCTGCCTAAAAATAATTTTTTTGTTCTGCTGCAGCAGAGAGAAGTCACTGGATGCTTTCTGCAAACTCTGGTGAATCCTCTAAGATAATCATTCCAGACTGCAGCCCTGAGGCTGCTGAGTGATACCATTACGACAGAACAGTTTTCACCAGCTGAATGGATGTTAGTTCCTTTATGTTAGAGGTGGACTCGATGTAGCAGGGACTGCAGTCATATCTGTAAAACACATAAAAATAATTATAGAAATAGCTACACTCACTACACTCATATAAGTAGCACGGAGGCTAGCATACCATGTAGATATTCTTCTTTTCTCACACTGACACAGCTACACTATGGCATGACCAAGGTAATTTGTAACTAAGCTACAAAGCTACTAATTTTAGCAAAGACTCAGTATGGTCATGTACTTCTGAGAGCCTCCAGCACAGATGTTTGCAAAGATAACTGAAGTGGGACTGTTCCATTCTTTTACAGGCAGTTCTTTCTATAAACTCCATGAGGACTAGAAATTTCTTATGGAAGAAATCTGAATGAAGAACTGCAGCTCATTGAGGCTTTGGTTTACCTTTTGTAATCTTTGTTGCTTTATGAAGATTATAGACTTCTTAGCTAATTCAGAGAACTTTGCTCTTAAGATAAATATTTGTAGAGGTTCGTGTGGGTCTGTCTTTATAAGCAGCAATCTGAAAGAAATTTTGTTACTCAGGTTGGATCCAAACAGCTAAACAGAATGAACTTACTTCTCAGGAAATTTGGAATATAGCCAAAGGTATCCAAGCATAAAGATCCAAATGCTTTCCTTTGTAGTAAAATGGCTAGCCAGATCACCTCCACATATGAATCTGCATTCCCTACATCCTGGGTCATGTGCTAGCAGAGTGTGGCAATTACATAGTTAATTTCATTAGTTAATACTGGTATTTGGCAGTATTTCTACCAGTTGTGTTCAGTATTTCACAAAGAGCAGACACTTGCTGGAACCTGCTCACAGGGCACAGTGGATGAGCTTGTCTGTCTCCTGACACCAGTGCACGGATGTGCTCCTGGCTACCTGCTGGCTAGAGCATAGGAAATTCCAGGTCTGAATACTCACTGTTCCACCTGAGAGCCAAGCCCTGGAGCTACTGAACAGATCATTAAGAGGGATGTAAAACTTGTTCAGCCAGTCTGAAACCTTATTTCCTTTTGACAGCATGGTCATCAGTAGATTCTTACAGCTGTTTATTTCTAAGGGCCTTGCTTCTCTGCTTCAGTCATAACTAAACCATGCCATGATCTAAGAGCATGTGATAAACAACTGAATTACAAAATTAGAAGTTAACATGTACTAAGTATTGACAGGTTCTTTACCAAATGGCTCTACTCCTGACCCGCTCAGTCACACTTCATTATGGGTGATACAAATGTCTGGTGGGCTTGAATGTCTTAGTTTGTTGGAGGCAAGATCACAGAAAGCCGGAACAAGCCTTACCAGTGGTAGAATTTCAAAGAAATTGACACATTATTGTCCTGTGATGAGCAGCTGAGGGAGCTGGGGTTCTTTAGCCTGGAGGAGGCTCAGGGTGTCACTCATTCTCTACAACTACCTGAAAGGAGCTTGTAGGCAGTGGGCACAGCCTCTTCTCCAGGCAGCTTGTGACAGCATGAAAGGACATCGTTTTAAGCTGTGTCAGGGGAGGTTTAGGTTGGACATCAGGAGAAATTTCTTTGCAGAAAGGGTGATTAGACATTGGAATGAGCTGCCCAGAGAGGTGATGCAATCACTATCCCTGGAGGTGTTTAAGGAAAGACTGGACATGGCATTTAGTGCCATGATCTAGTTGATATGGTGCTGTTCAATTAGAGGTCTTTTCCAATCTAATTGATTCTGTTACTCATTTTCCCCCCCTTCAGGACATTTCAAACCTTCCTTTGTAAACTAGTTCCTAAAAATGATTAGGAACTCAGCTTCCAATCCTCATAATGTTCTCATAATTGTTTCTTTTCTACCGGTTTATCATCATCTTGCACTAAGAAGTTAAATCCATTGCTAAAACCCAAATTACTTTTTTGTTTTATCTCTGAAAGACAAACCGCCAGTATCAAAAGATTTTAATTTTGCTTGCCTGTTAATGACTTTTGTAGTTGCTTTTTTAACCACAGGACATTGTTGCTTTTTGAAATCCTGTACCACCTCCTTAGTAGTATCCTACAGCTACTTTCTTATTACATTCATCTTTTCTATTCATGCAGTATAGGCTTCTCCGTACTCTTTTGTCTTAGTATGATTCATTGTTCTAACATACATTCACAGTTCTGCACTATTTCTTCCTCTCTGCTATTAAAGAAATAATGTACATTATAAAAATAAGCTTCCTAAATCACAATTTCCGACTGACAGTGACATTAACCAAACAGAATTTCAAAGATTACATTGAGAGGATAACCCAATACTTCCCATATTAAGTAGTACTACAGCCTTCTTTGATTTATCTTTTAATCTGCACTACTGTATCTCAAAAATATTATATAAATAGCTAAGGTTAAATTTTCTGAAGACATCTGCTATGGTATTATTTCCTATACCAAAAATCAATATGTTATTTGTGTTTGCTTTTAATAGGTATAGATGATACAGAGTCAGTAATTACTGTCCCTTGTATTTGCAGACCGTCTCCTCAGGCAAAAACACATTTATACAATACTCAGAGCATAATATGAATTTTAGAACATTGACAGATGTTGAAAACAAGTATAGCTCATCTGAAGTTATTCCAGACAGCATTCATTGTGTTCTGGAAAATGTCTTTGTGCCCCCAGAACTGGTTGCAGACCTCTTACCAATTGCATGATATGTAGGTTTTAATTTTTAAGGAACTACTCATTTTTCAACAGGGGCATGTCTGAATGGGTCATTGTGTTTCAACAGAAATTGTCATGGATAAGCAAGGATGCTCTTCCAGAATGGAAAAGAAAGAAGGAAAAGGGAGATGTATGTTTTGGTATAGGCTGTAACTTATAACTGGGGGAAAGTGTTACTTAGAGAAAATGGCAACAAATAAAAGGTCTTTTTCGTGGTTTAAACCCAGCTGGAAATCAAGCCCCACACAGGCACTCCCCCTCCCCACTCCACCGAGAGAGAAAAAAGGTAGAGATCCTGAGCATAGAACAACTTACTGGAAACAGCAATGAGATGAGAAAATGAACAATATCAGCAACACTGTTAGTAATAAAAGTACACAAAAAAGAGGATGATTTACATACAAAAAATGTATGAGCAAGTGACCCAGCCTGGTGCTGCATAGCTCCAAGGCAAAGGGAAAATATCCCTCCACCTCTCCTCGTGCCCCGTTTTTCGCCAAGCCCAAAACAATGAAAAACAAAGGCAGAGAAACCCTCTGTCAGGACAATTGTTACCCCACTGCTTCCTGGAAAAAGGAACACTCGCCCTGTCCTGGGAAGGGAGAGCCCTTTCCCTGTCCCTGGCCGTGGTATAAGGTAAAATGGAATAGCACAACGACTTGGCCACTCACACAAGGCTCCAGGCTCTGTCCCTCATGTCCTTGGCCAGAACCACAAGAGTCTAACAGAGAGGGTTTGGAGTGGCTTCATGAGTTTAAGTTTGAAGCCATGGTGAAAAAAAGGAAGCAAAGTCATAACAGTCACTGTGCTGAACAAAAACATGGGTTTTATTCCCGTGTTGAATTACAACACTAACAAGGCCTCCCCTCAAACCATGCCTGGAGCAAATACATACGCATTCAGGCCTCCATTCGAGACTTCTAAATGATTTTTAATGGGAACAATTAGGTCTAAAGAGGGAGGAACATTCCTCTGAGAACAGGATGTTTATGGATTCAAAGATCTCAGAGCTGGGGCAGGTGGTTTAGATGACTCAGACTAATTTTCCATCCCAGAAGGGGAAGGGCCCTTGCACCTCTCAGCTGCCTCCCTCCATAGCCCAGGGAAGGCATCTAGCCCAGAGTTAATAGAACAACCCTCCACTTGCCTCTGCTGTTGTTCTGCTAGTATCTTCCTTCTCCTTTTTAAAAAACTAAATGTATAGAAGACTCCCACACTTACCTCTGTTTTCAGATTGTTCTGTTCCAGTTTTGAACCACTATTCTTTGAATGTTTCCCTATACTCCAAGACTCCCTGCATCAAGTCCCCCCTCATAAAGTGTCGCATGCAAACTGAGGCTCTTCTGAATAGTCTGAGAAAGCAATTCTTCTTCTCCCCATTAGTGCAAATGTATTTACTCTAGGGTTGTAACTTTTTTTCTATAATGTGTCCCAGGTTACAATCTGAACTTTTAAAAGGTAGGAACTCAAAAAACGTATTTTCACAGGCTCCTTACCAAAGACGTGGAAAGATGAAGGCAACTTCTCATTTCTGTTTATGTATCAAAGGACTAGTTCTTGTGCCTGTTTCAGTGCTGAACTGCTTGTCTACCAGGGCTACAGAGGATATAGGAGTATTTGCTACCTTCCACATTCTGTAGATATGATCTGCATATTTTGCACGCTGAATAAAAACATTAAGACCAAGTGCCACCAACTTATTCAACAACATCTCTATTCCACAATGACTTCCTAATGGAAATTATTTTGAAATTGTTGGTCATTTCCCAAACTTTGTCTTGGATGATACTGCATAACATTCACATTTTGATGAGAGTATTGTGATACTTAAAGTGACAATTAAGTGCCAAGTATTGAAATAATTTAGGATAATATAGATATATTATCACTTTTATCAACTGTCTTTTTCGGTTACTGCCCTGACAAATAACAAGATTTACTTTTCATTAAACCATATGTAGAGAGTTCTGTATTAACTGTTGCATAATTTGGCCCAGGATGACTGTTAACACTACCTGGCATATAGCAACTCAGTTCATTCCCGAAATAAATTTGTCACATTTGGACTATTCCGGCTTTCCATGTCACCCCAAGATGTAATTTCTTTTCAGTAAGACAGGTCTCCCCGCTTGCCTCAGAAGCACATAATGCCAGTAAAGCATGCAATCTTAGAACTAGAGAACTGGAACTGTTTTCACAATGTTTATCCCCCAGGGAAAGAGAACTAAAAAAATCTGAAGAGAACAACTTGCCTGCAGACTAAGAATATGTTTATTCTATCAGATGTATTTTTGCTATTGTTCCACTACATTTATGGTGATTTTCTTTGTCAAAGTGACTAGTACTTAGAAACAATGAAAAACAATATCCTACAACTATAACTCTGACATCAAAGAAAGCATAAATTTTGAAGAAAACTAGTGAGTTTGCCAATTAATTTCTTTGCCTGCCATAGACTTCTCTCTAAACATTGCAAATCTCTTGAAAAAATACACTGCACTCTGTAACACAGGGCTAACTTCCTGGGAAATCTGGAAGGGGTTGTGGCCTTTCCATTAGCAAGTAGCTGCAGATGTTTCCATATCATCTAACTGTGGAACATCTGACAGTTTTTCTCATCTCATAAGCTCTGAAGTAAGCTGTAAATTTCACCTCAGCATGCCAGGAAGGCAAGTGTGACTTTAGTTTAGCTGGACAGATCAAGGAGCTACCTGCACCAAAACATCCAGAACATTGTCTGAAGCCAACTAAAAGAAGTCCTGGGCAGCGTTTCTTTACCTCTCCTACCCTCCCAGCCTGGCTTTAAACTACATATTGCTGTCACAAAATCCACAGAGTAAGGAGGAATTGGAAGATGTCTTCTGCTTCCTACTCTGTTTTCTTAACTGAATATTGTAATTTTAGAGTTTATGCTGATACTTTTTGACAGCAAACTTTTTGATGAGAAAAACACACTAGATTTTTATCTGGCATGATTTGTAACAGGTGTTAGGATCCTCTTCTCCATATAATGATGAGTTGAGAATAACTTTTGATGAACACTGTAAATAATAATAATATATTTTCTGTACTTCAAAGTGTGTTCACACTGGAAAAATTCTATCTTAATGTGAATATATGTTCTATAAAATTCACAACTTGACTGAATTCCCAGAAACCTTTGATACACTCGAATAGAGGCATTACTGATTTTTATCTCTGATTAGGAAGCTGATTATACAAGCTGTGTGTTTGTAATTTTGGGAGCCAAATTAACAGTAACAAAAAAAATTAGAATCAGTCTATGTATTTTTTCCTAATTAAATGTTACTTTGATCAATACCCTTTTAAATTCTAGCTCTATTCTAAATTCTAATTCTATTATTACTAGGTAGGTACATTCCTTCAAATATAACATTCCAAATGCATGTGGACATTTGCATTCTCAAAGGGAGAATGAAGTGTATTAGGACTCTTGAATTGCCAGATATTAAAGCTCCAATCTACAAACTCCTAAAGTACTTTTGTAAGTCAAATGAGATCCTTCGCTCTGTGTGGTTTTTCCAGACAAGTTCTAGGCTAACAAGATATGGAAAAAATGAGAGCATGAATATAAGGGGGCTCTCTGTTATTCAAAGAGTTGATCAATTCTCTAGGATTATTTCCAAAAGCTTGTATCATTCTCCCCCCACCAACCCCTAGGTTTATCTATCTTAAATATATTCCCTCATTTCCCAGTCATCTCACATTTAGTATATTTGCATTTGATTATTGTTACAGTATTACTTTTACAAATAAAATTATGACATTATTGTTTTTGCAGTTTTATAAATGTTTAGGGTCAATGACAGGAGAGAAACCTTTTTATATATACTGTCTACTTGAAATACTATTGATTTTGTTCCATGTTGGTCATTACATAACCAGTTTGTAACTGAGACTGTAAGTCTCAGACAAAGACTACCCATGACACAAACACCGTGGGAAAACAATTTTTAACAAAATGGAACACTAAATAAGGCCTTGAATAGCTTTATTGAAATCTGTATAAATAAACATGCGCATTTCAAATGTAAACCCAAGTGAACTCAAGTGCAGACAAAATTTTAACCTCTGTCATGCAGGAGGTTAGTTTACATTTAAAAAAAAACCTCAAAGCAGCTTTAAAATACCAGGATGAAACACCAGTTTTAATATCAAGGTATAAAGCAAAGCCATGTCCAACATATCTCATTTATATCCTGGTCAAATGCAATTTTTAAACTTTTTAATGCTAACATAAATAAATAATTTACCAAAATGTGCACTCACAGAGTGAACTTTTATTTACAATACACAATTTATAACCTATTGTATTTGATTAGTTCAAGTGAAGAACATCATACTTTTTGCTTTTTTTCTTTTTTGAATTTTTAACAGTGGGACACCAAGAAATTCTCCAGGTAGTAGATATGTGACACGTGCCCCCACATTTAAGAGCCCCTCTCAAAGGCAGTATTGTATGCAATCAACAATACATTCTTCCAACTAGATCAATGGGAAAGCAGCAAATCAAAAAATGTTTCAAACTGTCACACTTATTTTGGCATCCTGGACCCCTGAACATAGTTAACTGAAATCCAACTTGGAGTTTGTATGCCTTATATACTGTACAGGTTCTGACTTGAACATGCAAATGCCAATTCTCTTATGAGTTACCTTTTCAGATACACTGTAAGGCTATGGTGAATTCCATCTGGAACACACAAAGAAAATTAACAGGCCTACCTTTGAAGTGATCTTGTTAATCAACGATTTAAAGGCAGGTCATATTGAAAAAATTCTCAACTAAGCCTGATACACAGTCATTACTATGGATACAGAATACTATTAATTCTGACCTTAATACAGAGTAGTTTGCAAGCTGTCAAACTACAAAAACTGGGGAGAGAGAACTTACAGCACAATTTAAATTTTGGACTGTTATCAGATAAAAAATTATGCATGTCTTAGAAGCAAGATAACAGGAATTATGTCTGCAGAGTAGATCCTAACAAGCAACAATGGATACTTACATTTAATTGAAAACCTTTTTTGTTAATGCAGCATGAAATCCAGAACCTGTTCCACAGCAGAAGTAAGATGAATGTAATATTCTGGAAGTTCCACTATGTCACAAAAGGTTAAAACACCTTTTCCAAGCTATTTCTTCTATTGTGACCAAATTAAAAAAAACCAAAACCAAAACCAAAACAAAACAGGGAGAAACAAAAAATTGCTCTTTCAAGAAAACTGCTTTATGTATTTATGACATTTTTACTTGTAGTCTGTTGGCAGCCTAAGGAACATGTATATATTCATCAAGAAACTAGATCTGGCAGTAGTATTCTTGCAGTACTAGGGAAGTAAATGTCAGAAGTCCACAGATTTAATATTTTAATTATTAATTCACATCCAAAACAAAAGAAAACATAATTCATCAGAACAGCAGCAGAAAACTTAAAAGGGGTTTATTTGTGATTTCCTATATATACCTTGTGAATATGAGACTGTAAATGCATTAGAGAATTTCTGTTTAAGTTTTTATCGTTTCACTTCAAGTACTGCACATGTTAAAATGTAATAAAGATTTACATTCTATTATCTGAAACTCCCCATCTCAGATTTTTATTCTTAATTTGGTGGGCATTTTAATTCTTTCACTCTGTATCCCCAGTAAGAGAGTCTCTTTTATGGCTTCTAGTTCTTCCCATCAGTTAGTGTGCATACAATTTTCATTTTCTATATCATTATCATTTTCATTGCTGTCTTCATCGCTTTCTAGTGGGATGCCTGTGGCAGCTGAAGCACCTTGTTTAGTTTCCCGGTCAAGTGGGAAAAAGCCAGTTCCACTGATTGTGTCCTGTCTCTGGTAGAAGAGCACATACGCTGCTTTGGACTGTAAAAGAGGGTAGTACAGTATGTTCATGAGGCTTCAAACAAAACATTTACAATCCAGCTTACTAACTCTTTTTCTTTGCTGCCAAGTATACATGGTAAAATTACAAAGAAATCAGAATGTTTATCTAAGTTATTTTTGCATGTTATAGCAAAACATTTTTGGTTTGTACTGTCCTTTGAAACAACACAAATTACTGCCTACAAATTTAACACAAGTTTCATTATTTACTCTTAATTTTTCCTGCCCTGACAAGAAAACATCGACAGTCCCAAATCTGGAAACATAAAAGATACTTGCCACTATCTGGTCCTCACTTGCAGTGGACACACTACTGTCATCAAAGTAGTACCATTTTCCATCATCCTTATTTTTTGCAAAAGCAGTATCTAGGATGAAAAAGTACAATGTCTCAGGACTTTGTATCTTCATAGATGTAATACAATCTGTTACCAGAGTGTGTTACTGTCACACACTTCGTATTCAACTAACTAAACCTCATTATCACTATTAAACATCTTTAACACTGTATTTTTAGCAAAGAGTTTAATCACTACCATTTCCCTTCTAAAAACAATGTATACTGAAAAGGACAGTCAAAATACAATCCCTCAGTCATTTCTTCTCTCTGCTTTCAAGGAGAAGCATAATGAACAAAAATGCAGACAACCAAGACAAAATCAGTTGTATGAGTACAGTAGCTGTTATGTTTTCTCTTTTTCTCAATATGCATACCTAGAAGTATAAAAGAACCTACAATTATCCTTGAAATCTCATTGCATACAGATTTTTGTGTTAAGATACTTGTGAAAACATTTCAAGGCATTGAAAAAGAAATGGCTCCTCAACCATTCAAAAGCACCATTGATTCAAAGTGATCAGTATTTCAATCAAAATCAACATGGAAAGAAAGCTGACATGTAGAATGACAACACTTGAAACCAACTTACAGTGCCCTCCTCCCATTCCTCCATAGTGGTTGGAGACAGCAATCAAGTTGTAGCGGCAAGGCCCTGCATTGGGATTAATAAGGAACTCTGACATGTCCAAGTCACTGTTAAAAAACAAAACAAACCAAAATAAAACAAACAAAACCCAATCAAAACTCAGTCATGTTAATAGCTTTTTTAACCATGGTGTGGTGCTCTCAGAGCCCTTTACTTTATATGCCCTAGGAAAATACACCAGAGTACTCTGCCAGTGCATATCCTTCACTCTGTGAGAAACTGTACAGGAATCAGCAATCTTCCATATTTTTACATTACTATTATTTTACCAAGTTTATACTTTTAACCCAGAAGCATTCTGTCATTAGTTTACTGGATCCTCCCATGGAAGCTGAGAACAAGCCCATTTTATGTAACTGCATGCCCTAGTCACGCTTTTACACTTCAAGCATCAAAATACTTGAATTTCTTACTTTATTGGAAAGTCAACCAATGTATCCAACTTGTCCCTCGCGTATCTGCTGTAGGAAAAGCGCTTCAGATGAACTACCAGCACAGGGGGCAGTGACCACAAATCTAACTTCTTAGTAGCTTGCTGATGTTCTTTACAGTTTGGACAATACCTAAAAGGAAAAAAACATCAATTTTACATAACCATAGTCCGTATGTATGTTAAAATACATTACCAAAGAAAGTTACACTGATGGGAGGAACTGAATGAGCAAAAACCACACACCTTTAATCTCCTACTAATGCCATAGATATCCCTTCCAGTTTAAAATGGCAAGTGTGATCCCAGTGAAGCTCAACATAATTTTAAACACAGAAGCAGCATCTCCTACATCCCTGATCAGTGCCCTTAGTTAGAACACAGCATTCTTATATTTTATTATAAAAATAAAAGATAAGTGTTAAGAAACTAACAAAAAAAAAGCCAAAAATAACAGACAACTCTGGTTCTTCCAAGTTTCAATTTCCAAATTCATCAATTCACCACCCTAAAACCCATCTAAAACCAGATAACAGTGACTACTGGAACCTGGAAAAACTCATTACTGGAAACTTCCCTTCTTAGTAGGCAAGTATTAAACAGGCTGCGACAGAAATTTCTGTTCCCTGCAATGCATACTTGAATCATTCAGCAACTAACGCTCAGGGAGGAAGATAAATAAGAACGAATGTAAACAACTCTTCCGTGAAGTAGTCTATGCATATTCTACACTTTGGCATCTAACAAGTAAAAATCTAGGGGGAAAAAAATTTAAAAAAGAGATGAACCCTAATTAAAAGGGTGCACAAGTGTCTTTAAATAGCAACATCAGCTGAGGACAAAAAAATTAGGAGAACTGTAAGGGCAGGCTAGAACTGAAAATCTGTTTTCCCAGTTGGCTTAGAATATGCAGAATTCAAACAGTGCTGGACTAGAGATGATGAACTCTTGTAGATTAGACTTGTGACGACCTAACAAATGAAGAAAAATGTGATTAATGACCTGCAGTGATATGCATCTAGTAGCAGCTGCTTGATTTCTGCAGTTGTATTTAGTAGTCAAAATACTCTGCTTAAAATGTGTTGCCAAAATGGAAGTGCTTCACCATATCTGAGTTATATGGTATCTCAACCAGTCTACTTAGTGTTGTATAATCTAGCAAACCCAGAAAAAACATGAGATTTTGTAAGTTAGCTCCCTACCCTGCACAAATACAGGGGAAACTCTGGTGACAAGGTTGGAAGATCTCCCAAACTTTTAGGTATCCACAGAGGAAAAACTGGCTCTTTTCAAACTTAATTCTGAGCTTAAAGATGTTGATGAAAGATTGTTATCTGCTAGAAAACTCTTGGAAAAAAAGGATCTTATGGGAATATACTATAATTATGAATATTCAGATAAGATTCCAAATTATAATTTGGAGGAAGTATGAAAAGAATAAAAGTCTCTGCCAAAAACTTAATGGCTAGAACATGAATTTAGGGGATTCTATTGACTACAGACATCCCCCATCCTGTAAACTTGCTGCTTATGCACATCCCTATTTCATATATCAATGAAAGGAAAGTTTTATATTTGCATAAAGAAACTACAACCTCTCTCATCTCAGAAAGGAGTATTTGTTTAAACCACTGCTTTGAATTTTTCACAATAGTATTCATTCACTGTCCATCACAGTCCACAGACTAGAGAACTTTATGTATTGACCCATCCTCCTGTTGCGAATGCATTAAACGTCTTCCTTACAAAGATAACCTTCTATGCGTGGTAAAAATTTTGGTTAAGTAATGGATCAAAACAGAATGCATTTTAAGAATTCTTAACTATATTTGAAATATCAAGATTCGAAATAATATTAACATATCAACTAATTATGTTCAAGTGTGGGTTTGATTAATTTTGAGAAACATGCCACAGAAGATAATTTTAAACTTTTGTGCTTACCATGGGTCTTCAGCACCTAGTTTTTCCTTTGTTGTGAACAGCTCAATGCAATCTTTTAATTTCACAAAAGGCTTTTTGGGAGGCTTATATTCCACACTTTCATGTTTTTCAAAATCCTAAAGAGAAGTATTTCTTGAGTTAAGAAAACAAATGAAACAAAACTCATTTTAGTGATGTCGTCTTACTAGAAACAGTAACTACAAAGCTCCTATATATGGAAAAACTGATCAGAAACCATTCAAGTAAAAAGTTTCCACAGCTTCAGATTTATTTCCCAGTTCATAAGCCTCAGGATTTGCTAATTACTTGATGCATATATGAAGTTTATTTATGACAACATATTTACTAAGAATAACATGAAAAAAAGATATAGTTGCCTCTTCTTGTGAAGACTTACAATCTTACACTAAGTTGGATTTTTTATGTTTAATTTTTATTTGTGCTGGAAAAGGGAGCAAGATAAACAACTTACCTCTGCTGCACGATCATCAAAATATCTCTTCTTCAATTCAGGATCCCAATCCAAAGCAAGGAAAGATCTTTCTAAGATTAAAAAAAATGTTTTCTCTTAATAATATTTCTTGCTTTACATGAAATTAACATTGGGCAAACAGTCTTCAAAGTAAATTAAACAATGCTATAATGAATTTAACACAAAAAACTGAAGCATATAAAATTCTGCACTTCAAAAAGTCAACTGTAATAAAAAAATAGTTATTTATACAGAATTTACTATGTAAAAGAAAAACATATCAAACAGCACAAAAAGAAAATGAAATGTGAAAGTAAGAAAAGAGTCTCAAAACCAAATATTGCCCACTCTGCTCCTTGTGACTTACCATCAAGCCTAGGTTGCCTATCATCAAATCTAATATGCCTGGTATCATCTTTGATGTAGTTTATGTCAGTATTGCCTAAATTATTGAACTGGAATGTAAACAATCGCTTTTTGTGTCCCGTGAGTGGTTGACCTTTGCAAGTATCCTCACACAATCCATTTTCAGAGTCATTGTCACCCCCAACTGAGTCTTCTGACTGGCTATTTTCATTCTCTGAGGGAAGTTCCTGATCCTGGCTGGATTCATCATCTTGCTCATCTGTCTCCATTTCACCTAAAGCAATTGGAAGAACAAAGAGGAAGAAATGAGACCGAATGTCAGTAATTCAAAAACACTACAGAGTTAACTTCTATTTCAAATTCAACACCAAATACTAAACAAGTTTAGATATTCCAGTCTTACTTGGAGATCCTTCTTCATGTATTCCATTCGGGCCATTACCATTGATACCATGGTCCTTACAGCAATGCAGGGAACCTTCAGTGTCTTCACTTTCAGTACATGTTTTTACATATCGGCTAAATGCAATAAGTGAATGCAACAGTTAGAAGCAATGGAGTCCTTGCTGGTGTACTGTATTTCTGCACTCCTTTCTAATTTACTCACATTATCAGTTTTATTGCCAAATGTGTCTAGTGTTACAAGCACATAGGAAAACCTGCTCATATAAGCCTGTGTATTTTTGGCAGCTACTTAGTCTGAGACAACTTGATTTTTGGTCTCACTCTGTTTGTCCCGAATTCATTTTTTTTAACTGCTCATTAATTATATTACAGAGAAAGTTACATCAAAAGAAAAAGAAGCATAAATTTAAATTGGAGGTGATATCGTTTTAATTTCTTCTATATAATGACACTAATTCTAGTCTAGTTTCAGAAAGTGGCTACCATGCACTTTTCCAACATAAATTAGTATATACAATTGAACAGTGGCTACAGGAAGTATAACCATAGCAGAATAACTGGACAACATTTCTACTTTTCCAAGACCTAAGAAACTGTTAAGCACACAAGAGAATTATTTAACAATATAGAGTGACTCTGTACTGTCTTGTCAAATATTTTTCAATGAGGTCATGCTAACAAAAAATCTAATTAAAATCCAAATTAGTGGCTAAAATTTTATATTTAATATTCAAGGGAAAGCAAATAAAAGTACCAAAATCTAATCAGTATGTTAAAATGCATATGAAAGTACATGCCTACTGGCTCTAACAATTAGCATTACTCTTAACAAGGTAATTTTTCTTTTAACAATAAACTTACCACATTCTTAGCAGCAGCAGATTATACAGTTTATCTTCAGTATTGTTTCTAGGCACTGCTATCAGAAAAGGTTGACCAAATAGTAAAGAACCACTATGGCTGTAGCTAGTGTGCCTGCACTTTTCCCTTAAACAAACAGGAATTATGACTTGTTCCGTGTCCTCTGTTCTATTGATAGCAATTTCAAATCTAGAAGAAAAACAATCAGAAATACAAAGAACAATGGTCATGGAAAAGGCTACGAAGAGGAAAAATAAAAAAATAACCCCTCCCTGTTTAATCACCTAATCTGGTGTCTAGGTTTAAATCTTTTACAAATAGCTATACAAACTGCAAAGAGACATGAAGCATGTTATCCATACTTACACATAAATGTCATCACGTTCCATAATACTACTTAGATTTTCATCCATGGCAAATATCCTGTGGAACCTGTGATTGTATATATCAGTAACAATCATCTGAAAAGAAAATGAAGTATACATTGTTAAATCAGATTAATACACAATAAAATGTGTATTAAAATGTGTTACTTGTTGTGCTTTATATAAGAGATCACTCTTACCTTATCTGCAGCGACACCAGACAAAGCCGACAATGCTGTGCAAAGATCCAATATATTCCCAATTTTGGGAACAACTACTTTGTACTGAAAAGGAAAATATAATTTTGATTTCTTATGAGAAAAAAAATATACATTAGGAAAAAAACAAACAACAAATGTTCAGTACATTTCATGTACTTCTTTCATATTTTTGAAACTTAAGGTGTAAAGAATGTAGATCAATTAACACAAATTCCAAAAGCTGCTTAAAATGTAGTAATCTGCACAACTTTACAAATACACACCTTGAATACTCCATTACTTAGTTTGTACAATGCTTGTTTTAATGTTGTTTTATTTTTTCTGTTAGAAGACTAACAGTACAAATTACTTAGGATTTGCATTTCAACAGTACCTTCTTATTTAAGTATTTAAATAGTATACATGCTATCAAAAAGGCTACTAAATCTGGAATACAATGCATGTTGTTTATAAACTATTACTAGGAAAAAAGCAATGGCAGGCAACAGATTCTCATTTTGCACAGAGAGAGAATTTGATGATTGAAGTCAAAGAAAACCTCTCTGTGGCTTCCCTTATGCAGTTTCTAATAAAACTCCACACAAACCTCTTAGCTGTTATTTGCATAATAAAGACAGGATTCATTACAAATAAGGTATTATTAACTCTACAATTAATTGCCAAGTATTGCATGCTATGTCCTTAGGTTTTATAATCATTTAGAGTTACAAAAACTCTATTGAACTGGTATTCTTCCCAAGCCATTTATTCTAGCACAACCATCTCATGAGTCATGTTCAACTACTTTGTGTCCCCAGTGCAACTACTGTGCGTCCCTTATTTTCACAAATAAATTTCTAGCAGGCTTATCTCCCATTAGTTAATACACCTCCCTTCACCTTTGAATTCCCCAATTCATACTGCCTTCGAGAACACTCTTTTCTCCCACTTTCCTTGTAATGGAACTGATTTCAGGTGTTAAGAGCCTTTTTAAATCCCAGCCTGTGTTGTATTTATTTCACCTATCGTCACCGTAAAAAGTACAACTAGAACCATTTAATCATGACAACCTTATGTACATTTTTTCATGACATTCTAAGGTGTGTAATACCATCCCCTTCCTTAAAAAAAGCAAAAGGGATAATCTTCACAAAGAAATCTCATCTGAATTTTTATTTTAGACTATGAGGTGAGAGCGCAGATATATACTCAATATATTCAGTCATGGGGGTTTTTTGCACCACTTATTACAAATATTTACCTTCTGTGATTAAGAAACCAAGAAATTAAATTTTATGGATTAAGTGCATAAATATTTTTATAAACATATAAATTAATCACAGCAGTTCTTAAAAATTATGTCAGCATACATTTTAAAGATTAAGAAGCCTTATTAACACAACCATAAAGAAATCACCAATTTTTTCTTGAAACTGTACAAGGCACGTACAGTCTTCCTCAGGCATGTATAAGTCTTCCCCACCTTCCTACATGAGATTTCAGAACACACACCAGAAAAATAAAGCTTGTTGGATTTGCTTATAAATTTGCACTGTGTAAAGGAACTTGGGTTTACTGTTAATGCCTCATGAATCAAAGTGCTTGTAGATAAATTAAGTCACTTACCTGCATAGGCTTTGCAAGTGGATCCATTCTAACTAAATAAACTTCCAAAGTGCGTTCTTTTTTCATAGGTAATGGAAGTGTCAAGTAACAAAAAGGATCAAAGGTTACAGATATCTTAGCACATTCAGGACAAACTAGGGTAGATTTAAAAAGGCCATGAAATATATCTACAATGATGGAGTCATTTCTCTTTAAATGGTTTTCCCAGGCTTCTTCAGCAACCACCTGTAAACAAAGCATGATCTGGGTTATGACAAAATAGTAGAAAATGAATAGTGAGAATTGTTAGTAGAAGTCCTTGACAGAACATTTTCAGTAACCACATAAACACAGACATGTCACTCCAAAGGACCTGTAAAGAATGTTACTACTCTAAGATTTGCAGGTTAAAAGATGCATGCTTTTCCTAGGATAGAGATCCTGTCAGTGATACTATATAGTCTGAGAGTGACTTTCAAGCAGCTTGGGGAAAGACAAAAGGAAATAAACCTAAAAATTCTATCTGAATTAACTCATACTCGTAACAAGAGTTTCCCTAAAATAAGAGTACTGGAGAGAGACAGAATGCTGCATACTGTAGATATAAAAATAAAAGAACAGAATGGGAATTGTTTTTCCAACTGAACTCAGCACTGAATTGAGCAAGATGGTCTTAATTAAGTCTTAAAAATGACCATACCATCCTCGCACCACCCCATTATCTTAAAAATAAACAGAAATTTACACAGTTTCTCAAGATCTCAAGTTTCTCAAGATTTTTCCTATTTTCTGAAATGTCTCCCGGAAAAAGCCCCACATAATCAGTTTCCCAACATTCCAGTGCATAATCATGTTGAAGTATCTTACAGCATACAACTTTGACTAAAATGATCAGCTCCAAAACCCCTACCTTGTCTGGTCTCCCATCCGCATCCTTTAACTGAATATAAGGCTTTTTCCTAATTCTATTCAAATCCTCATGTAAGCCATCCAAGAGAAAAGCCAGTAGCTCTTGACAATCTTGCTGCTGATAACCAGAAAACTGTGGTGCAAATCGTCCCACTTGTGTCTAAAAAAAAAAAAAGCATAACACTTCTGGTACCTTAATTGCTAGAAAGAGTAGATACTTCTGAGATACTATAGCAGCACACTGAAAAGGTAAAACTTGTAGTTAAAACTTGTAGTCATAAAAGGTAAGCTTTTCTATGAAGACAGGAAGTCAAAACTAATTCTCAAAGGCCAAAGCACAAGGATGGGTGACAAGTGTTTTACCAATTCAGTGAACAGACTGCATACTGATAAACAGTACTCCAAATTTTTTTTTTGCATATTTCTCTAAGTTTTATACCAAAAAGTGCAAGACAGAAACTGACAATGTACATTCAATGTAATTTCCCTACTGACCTTAAATGCTCTTGGGGTAACATAGCTGTATTTTCCTGACCACATTTGCTTGATGAGCTCAGCATAAGATTTTGCTATTTCACCTCGCATTCCTAAAGGATTGTCAAAATTCAGCTCTTCTTGGTATTTATCATTGAGGAAGTACTCTGTAAGAGGAGGTGTGTTGCTCAGACACTGCAAAAAATAATACAAAAGTTTTAGAACAGCGATTTGAATCAGTTCTAAACTTTTTTTTGTTTTCATTTTGTTAAAGCAGCCATGAACTGTAATGTCTAGTGCCTGGAAGGAAGAGAAAAAACCCTAAACAATCTTTTCCAGAAACAAATAATGGCTTTAAACCAAGACTGGCTACAGCTGTCATTGCAAGTTACGCACAGATAATATCTGTCAAGAGCTTTATCTCAAAATTTATAAAACAAAGTAGTCTAACCAACCACAGCATGAAAACATAATTTGTATCAAGATTTAAAACAAACAAAACAAGGTGTTTATTGCGACATGAATGGCTTTACAAAACTTGTTTCTGGAAGTTGTAATAGATGCACCAAGTGGAGAGTACATATGTGCTTGGAAGAGAGAACTGACAGAGCTTACTAGTTCAACTATAACATATTTAGAGCAACATTTGAAAAAAGATTTATTTCGGCAGGCGAGTGAAGGTGAGGACGCTTGGCCTTTTCCTTCTCTTTGTTAACACCAGCTTATGGATGCTGTTGGAGATAGCAATGTTAGAGGGATTAGACTTTGAATGACAGTGCTGCAGCCCTTCTTATGTTCTTTTAAATATTGCGATGCCATTTAGAGCTGAAATTAGTCCAAGGAAGGCAAGGACCTTGTTTTAGATTAAAATAACCACTTATCCTCTCTACCAGTTTGTCTCTTCTCTCAGATTTGGAGACAGCAGGATGTAATCACTGAAGTACGATTTACAATTTCACTTTGAACTTTTGTCTGCTACTCTTCATACTCCTTTAAACATAAACATTTCCATCACTCAGGAATAATCCCTATGTCATGCCTTAGCATATATTCTTAAGAGTTTGTTCATCAAATATTGTAAGCTTTCCTGCATTCTTTCCTTTATTAAAAGATTTGAAGAAAGGTCAAGTATTTCACCAGTCTCGTCTGCCTCTCTGCAAACAAGGGGAAGAGCTCCACTTATGCTACTGAATAAGAGACAAGAATTAGAATGGAAGAATTGCAACTTTATTGTGCAGGGAAAAAAAAAGTTATTCCTATGTCTGCCTATCATACCTGTGCAATATTACAAAGCAAAACCAGTCACATGCTGTAGAGAGCTGAGTTTCATGCCTATATCAAACTCCTTCCTTTCTCTTCCTCCTCACCTAAAGCTTTCAGGATCTGTCAACACTGCAAAAAAAAATTCCTGGTATTACAGACCCTTTTGGACACTCAGAGTTGAAGAAATCTCATTTTTCTCTTGCTATATAGCTAAGAGCTTTTACTTCCAGTAGCGGTGATCCCAACTCCCCCTACCTCACAGATCTGTGCTGTCTTCTGGATTATATTTTGGGCTGGTTTAGGAGAAGAAATCAGTTCAACTGTTCAGTTTAGTGTCAGGAATGTCCAACACAAAGAACTAAATAATACAAAAATAGTATATTTTTCTACAGGTCTTTCTGTTAGTCAAGCATTATACAATGTCCTGACAATGTGGGTTCCACCAAAAAAAAACCCCTATCAATTTATAGTTTTCACCTGATAAACTGGTTTTGTCACTTTTTCAGAATATTAATTAATATTTGTAATATAAGTCAGGAAGATTACTACAGATAATTTCCCTTTTTCCTTTAACAATGTCCACATTACAGCATGAGATGACACTGATGGTACTACTGGAATGCATAAATGTCTTTTCTAAAATGTCAGATAACAAAATTTTTAAAAGAGTAGCTACTCAAGCCAGCTAATAAAGTTGCCCACATATGCATATCTTTTCAATGTAATTGACAAAGCTAAATGGTTACAAACGTATTTGCTCTTTGAAAAGGCTGACAATGGAGAATCATTTAATATCATGATGAAAGTCAGAGGAAAAAAAACCATCCAGAAGCCAGTTTGAAGGGAATCCTACATTCTTATTTTCTCATGTGATATGTTGTAGGTTATCAAGGAAGCCTTATGGGAAGTGTTTATTAGAACCAAGACAATCTACTGGACAGTAAAGTTACCAGATTCATGTGTCCTGTTCAACCTGGTGATTCGAGGTTTTCTGTTTGTTTCAAAACACATACAATAAGTAAACTAAAAGTATACCAACAGGTGAAGAATAATAAGCCAAACAAATACAGTAAAACTCTGGAAAACTGTGAACTAAAGAGGTAAAAGAATGGCACATCATTTCAGGTACTGCTGTCTCTACAGGTTTTCTTTAACCAACAAAATTTCTGTAATGTTTTCTGAACCTGAACTGCTCATTTAGTGAAAAATCATGGGAAGGATGGAATAGAAGGCAGAAACTCCAAGAGACAAACCACAGGAGATAAGGTTTGCTTAATCTTCAGCGTGACAAAAGATTAGCACTGAAATCATACTTCCATGTTATGCATTAATAACCCGGAAAAAAGTTAAGACGCACAGGAAAATGAAAAAGGAAAAAAATTCTTATTAGTGTTATGTACACATGCAGATATATATACACATCTCAGTGCTGTAGCCTCACTGGAATACTGTATATCTATCACGCCAGTGAACTGGAGAAATGAGGAGACAGTAGGATCGTGAACTGAGATACTAAAAATTGAATATTCCTCTAAGTGTCCTGCTTCTTCAGCTTCAGGTGTTACTTACTAAGAATTTCATGCAAGGGACATTGGAATTTCATATTTCAGCTTTCTAATAAAAGACCAAGAGCTGCCAGACTGAAAAGATGATCCAAGTCATAGGAGAAAAAGTGATTTACTTTACACATCTATCCCACTGTTGTTTGTTCACTATCAGACACGGCAAAAAGCACTTAGTTAATACGCTCTTAATCCGAACTCCACATGTCTATGGCAACTGAAACAGAGCAACAAAATTGTAATAATTTCAGGTGTTGGTGAAACATGCCATATTTTCTCTTGATACACTGACAGTCGTAAGTCACATTAGAAGGAATATTATTCAGCTTTCTGAAGAAAGAAAACTTCTGAAATACCCACTGCAAAGCTTGTACAGAAGTCAGGTATATATAACCACACTGATGGAAAAAACCCATAAAGATAAAAATATTGGACAAAATGAATGTTTTTAATCAAAAAATTTACTTTTTTTTTTCTCCTAAACAACCAAAAAAAATTCCACAGACCTCTAATCTGTAATATCCCACTGAAATAGGAAAGTAATACTTGGGAAACATCCACAGGTGGCAGCATAGCAATGCTTAATGAGACTCACTTTTTCTAATTTATTCTCAATTTAGAATATAGCTGTACCTAAGGGAACGTGAATGAAATATCTTCTTGTCAAATACTTTTTTTTACTATGGGTTCAAGTATTCATAATAATACCTATTTCAGAAAATCTACACACTTCCTTCTGTCTTTCCTGTTTTATTTCATGATTGGATCTGCAAAAGCAGACATTTAGGCCTAATTAGAAAAAAAATCAAGCCTTAGATGTTAACACTGAAATAAATTAAATACATGGAATACTCTCTTCAAAAGAATCTGAAAAAAACTACATGAAAGTTCCAATACAATCAAAATAAGAATACTGAATTATTGGTTTTCACTTAGGATAAAGGAGCAAGCCTAACCTTACCTACAGATTGAAGAGCTACTAAAGAACTTGCAACCAAATTTAAGACATCGTCAGGATTTTCAGATTTCTATCTAATATGTTTACAGGGCAAGAACCTTCACACAAGCTGGTCAGACTCAGGAGATGAAGCTGTGTGAAGCAATTGTCTCTCTTTGTCAAGGAACATTGATAGTAGCTCTGATGCAAGTCTTCACTATACAGGAGACCAGACCAAAGAGAAGCTGTGTGAGATATACAATGGTTTCTGAAGCAGAAATGGCTATGTGAATACTCAGGGGGCCTCAATGCTCCCTGGAAAGCACAGAGAGCTGAGAAAAATGGCAATCAGCTGGAAAATTGAGAAACTAAACTCTGCTTCCATTGAAGGAAACTACACCGATCATACCCTGCACAAACTGAATGGAAGGGATCAAAGCAGAGCTTTCAGTACAGTAATGGAACTGAAACTATTTCAGAGTCCAATACTCCAAAGTGAACTATTTTGTTGAAAGAAAACAGATTTATGCTGATAAACAATTAGTTAGCACAATTGTGAAGGAACACACCTTAGAAGGATAAGTAAGATAAAGCAGGTGATCAGAGTAGATCAGAGAATCACAGAATAGCTGAGATTAGAAGGCATCTCTGCAGATTTTCTGGTCCAACCCACTTGCTCTAAGAGGTCACCTACAGCAGGTTGCTTAAGACTTTGATCAGTTATGTTTTAAGCATCTTCAAGGATGGAGGCTTCATAGTTTTCCTGAAAATCCTATTTCACTGTTTGATAAACTCCATTTTAGAACAAAGCTTCCTATATTTAAGTATTGCATGTGCTACAGCTTGTGCCCATTGCCTCTTCTTCTTTCAGTGGTCCGGGAGAGTTTGGTCTAGTTTTCTTTTCTCCACCAGGTACTTCCAAAAAACAGTAAAATCACTCTGAAGGCTTCTCCAGGCTGAACAGCCCCCAGCTCTCTGCCTCTCCACACAGGTCAGGTGCTGCAATCCTTCATCACCTGTGTAATCTCTAACTAGACGTGCTCCAGGATATCCCTAAACTCTATGGGGAAGCCAGAAGTGAACTCAGAACTCTGGGGCTGTCTCTCCAGTGCTGAGTGGAAGGAAAGGATCACCTCTTCTAGCCTACTGGCAATACTCCTTTTAGTGCAGCCCAGGATGCTGTTGTCTGCCTTGGCCACAGGAACACACTGGCTGGCTTTTTGTTCAGCAGGATCCTGGGTGCTTCTCTGCCAAGCTGTTTTCCATCCAGTCGCTGACCCCCTGCTGCAGTGTGTACTGGCTCCTGGGGTTGTTCCCCCCAGGCACAGGGCTTAGCATTTCCTCTGAACCTTCATGAGGTTCCAGCCCACTGAGGTCCCTCTGAGTGGCAGCAAAGCCATCTGATACAGCAGTTGCTCACTGCAGATTTGTGTGATCTCTAGCCCTGCTGAGGGTGTACTCTGCTTCATCATCCAGGAAAACACCTAGAGCAAGCAATATTCCCAAGCAGAATTCCCCATTTTGTCATTCACAGACTATTTGAGCCCATCTTTTCATTGCTTCCAAGACTAAAACAGATCAAAACATGTTCAGAATGCTCTGTCCATAGGCATTACAGACAGAATAATCCAATGTTACTTTGATGAAAGTAGGACATGAAATTAATAGCAAATTAGCACAGTGAAACACATGCTTTCTCTGTAACTGAAAAAAGATGCAAGTGGTGGCAAGAGGAAGACTGCAGCCTGTGAGATCTTAGTGTGTTAAGAACATAACATACTTTCACTAAAAAGCACTTCCGTGGATTTCTTAGATAACATTAAACTCTGAACAGTAATTTCTTTGAGACATACAGTAGGTGAAACTGAAAGATACTTTACATTTCCTTGCTAAGAAAGCCAATAAATAATGCATTTGAAAAAGCACACCTTCAAGGACATATTAAAGGTACCATGTCAAACTAAAAGCTACACTGCTCAATAAACCCCTCATTTTCTTAACCACAGCACTGTCTTGGTAATCAGCAAACCTGTATTTATTAATTTGCACTACAGTTTCTCAGAAGTTATTTGAAAACTTAATTCTCTAGATGTAACTGAAAAGCAATGAAGTTAAAGTTGATATAATTTCTAATGCAGACCTCAGAATTAAATCAGTTTAACACAATGGGATAATGATGTGACATGTAACAAGTTTGTTATGCTGTGTAAGACTCCTACAGGCAACAGCCCATGCTTAGAATTTTAACCTAGAAGGTTACTTTTGAATAACATATATGCAAATTATGCATAGCAGTTCAATTAAGGTTTGAATAAGTAATTAAAATTATCCTTATTTAATCAGCATAGCTTGATGAACAAGGTAGAATCATAAAAAGCCTTTCATTATGTAGCAAGAATTCTTTGAATTCAACTTATAAAGCATAATTCTGGTTGACGCACTAGACAAAAACACATGCTTTTCCTTCTGCAATTCAGTAATCAAGAGAGGTTGTGTGTAGCATTTTTAGTTAGAATGGACAATGCACAATGTGTGTCCTTCCTCCTTTCAGTTTAGCTATCTTTCATGTAGCACGCGAAAAAAAAATTTAATTACTTTCTGCACTGTTCAATTTCTCTTCAAGTATCCTCATGGAGACATGAAACAAATCTAATTTTCTTTTAGAAACATTTTATTTTATGGCTGTCTTACATCAATAAGTACAGATAAGCATGGAATAACCCTATATACCACTAACAGGTGGGGGCTGACTGACTAGAAAGCAGTTTTGTATTATATGACCCAGTGGTCCTTTTCTGTGGAAAGGTGATTCAGCTGTTCATCCCCATGGGAAAGGTATCCAGCTGCAAATTGGGCTGTATTAGCAACCGCAGTCAGAGACAAAAGGGAGCAAATCTTCCCTTCCATTTGGAACTTGTGAGACTGCTGCAGGAGCACTGTCCTGTTTAGGGCTCCCCCGTGTAAGAAAGAGCAGAGAAAGGACACCAACATGGTTAAGGGGCTGTAAAAGATAGAGCTGAATGCATTACTTCAACCTGAAGAAGGCAAGACTAAGAGGAGAGCTTGTGGCTCTCTGCAGCTACCTAACAGGAGGTTACAGAAAAGGCCAAACACAAAGAAGGAATAGAAGTAGCTACACACACCATGGCACTCTGGAACATTTTTTCTTTTGAACAAATGTCAACAACTTCATAAACTTAGCCTACAAACGTAACTGAAATTCCTTTTTTACTCCAACAGGCTAAAGAAGGAATGCAACATTTGGGTTGTGGTTTTGGGTTTTTTCTTTTTTTAATTTTACCCAAAGAAATCACAAACATAAGCCAGGAACCCTTGTAATGACCAAGGAGGAAAGGAGGATAACTCTGCAGCATGCTTGGTTAAGATTTAATATTTTCATACTCAGCAGGAAAATATGTGAACAAGAACTTTAATACATATAACAGTTTTTTGACAAAAGACTGCTCCAATGACAAAAGGTGAGTTCAAGAACTAAACAAAACGAAACAAAACTCCTAGTTCTGACTGTTAATTATTCTATAACTTCAGCTTCCATTTAAAATTAAAACACTAAAAATGTCTTCATCTTGGTAGAGCAGTAGTAGATATACTAGTATTTCTCTTGCATTCATAGCAAAGAAGCAAGCTAACATATTCCTGTAAAATACCTCATCCATGAAATAGCTATTCCAAGAGGAAAGGTCAAAGGAAAATATTTTCCAAGGTTCCTGCATGTTAACCTGTGCACTAAAAGTACATAATGAGTCAGAAATAAAGGCCCAGTAATCTATCAGTCATCTACTTTTTGACACTTTTTTCAACTACAATTGGTACTCAAGTGCATTTCAAAAGGAAAAGGCAGTTTTTGAGACATATGGGCATGGCAATTATTACAAAAAGCAAAGAATCCCACTTCAGGAGTTCACTCATATAGAACACTGGCCAAACCTCCTTCTGACACTGATCATTCTGAATGCAGCTATATAAATCAACTTTTAAAGTACAAAAATAAATATTATTTCCTCCTTTAATCCTATTCCACTAAGTTAGTTTTGAAACATGATAAAATAAAACAAGCAGATACTATTTCCAAGTAATAACACTAGCTGGTTTTATTTTAAAGTACATACCTGAATTGCTGAATTCATGAAACATGTATTCCCCAAGTTACTCAGGCCACAGAGGCCTGGCTGCTCATTGTGTCTTCCTGGCTCTGAATAATCATAATTCTTATAAGCAGTATATGATGGGAGACAATAGTTTGAATTTTTCACACTGTAAGAAAACAAGACATCTTTCACAATGTAAACATGTACTCTATAGTACTTTAAAGCATACAAGTACTTCATAAACTTAAATGACTAAAAATGTTAAACTAACTTCTGCAAACAAGTAAAGATTTAAAACACTTTTGTAAGAACATTAATGTCAATTTAAAAGTCACCTGTGCAAACAACCAAAATCAAACATACTGCAGTAACTGCAATTATTGCATCCCTACCCCTTTTTTATAGGAGCAGCTTCACAGCTTACTCTATTCTTCATTGCTCCATCGTATTTAAAACACTCAGACTTTAGACACCACCAGCAGCAATCAATCATTTACGTTCCTTTTGCATCCTGCTACTGCAAGAGTGAGGTCGGTGGGAATGGGAATGCAGAGTTACAGGTGAAAGCTGAGATTTCCAAGGCCACTGTGGCATAGCTGCCTCACTGCATCAGACAGTCTATTTATAGCTTTCCTGCTAGGACAGCACAATCCAGCATGCAAATGCAGAAAAGCCTTGAGAGGTAAAGGAATGCGCAAAATGCCTTGCAACAACTTCAATATAAATCTGTTTGGAGAAACTGTAGAAGACTGAAATGGGTAAAATGATGATATTTAAAACAATTTGTTTACAGATGAAATACAAAATAACAAATATAAATTAACACTCAAAACAGTAAAGTGAACATATCTGAGGATACTAGGAAGGCAAAGAAATCTTCTAAGAGGATGTTTTGTAATATGTTAGAAAAATCCAAGCAACCACATCACGTTAACCATTTCAGGCACTGATCATAATGAAATCTGTGTGACAGCAGCTTTGGCTTAAGTTCAGGAGTATTTCTGCAGCTACTAAGCATTATTCACATTAGAAGCAACATGAACAAAAATTTGAAAGTCAAATGCTAAGAATGATAAGGAAAAATATGCAGTGCAAAGACTCAATCCTGATAAATAAGTGAGATTTGTAACTGCAAAAGTCTGAGGATGCAAGTACTTAATGGTTACACTCCAGCCATTATTCCTGAACACTATCATGCTCTTTACTGAATTCCAGCTGTCTCCTTGGTGCACAATTAAGTCACTTTTCATAAATAACTGCTGTTTTTTATCAAGTTATCAAAAACAACAGAAGGGCATGAAAATTTCTCCCCTTCAATAGTCTTAGAAATTAGTGTAGTTTATAGCTTCACTGTTCATAAAGCTCCTGTTATCAAACCTTTACATCTGCTAATTACTTTTTAATAGCTGATTTTCCCATTAGTCCTTCCCTTTTCTATACATATGCATTTTCTCTGCTCTCTGGCTTGCCCCTAAGCTAGCTAAGAGGTATTGTGTTCACTGGTCATTCTCAATGAAAAAAACCCTACAAAGTTAGTGTTCACCATGTATGAGAGATGCCCAGGAAAAAATTACCTTCAATCTCCCTTTGCAGTTGCAGCCCAGTTACTGCGGCAAACTCCAATTCCCTTAAGCTGGCAAGCCTTAGTTCCCCCAGGAATCAGAACCACAAGCTTGCAACTGGTGCTAATGCAACTCCCACAATATAAACAACAGTGCATAGCAGTAACAAAAATGCACACAAAAAGCTTCTACTTTCAGCCTTCCTTCCTTCCTACTGCTGTCCTTACCTGACTTATAGAGAAAACATCTCATATGCTTAACAAAAAAGAAATCTCTTTGTATTTTAGGAGATGTAGGGGTAATGAACAAATTGAACTTAATTCTTCTGGGGAACTTCATTTTTATTTCCCTCTCTGCAGCTTTCCCCTCTTCATAAATTGCCAACTTTCAAGGGACACTAGGAAGATAAGGAAATGCAACTAGCATTTTGTGGCTGTTGCTTAGTCATGTGAAAGGTTTTCTCAAATTAGCTGAGTACCATGATGATTATTTAGTATAAGATAATTGTAATGCAAATAGATTCAGTGTATATTTGTTCTAAGGGACAAACTGTCAGTTTACTCTTCAAAAGAGAAAGACAATTCTGAGCTCCATCAGCTTCTGTACTGGGCCACAGAAATATATTTGAGGGGTTTAGAGATTAAGGTTACCAGTCATCCTGTGAATCAGGTCTATTAATACATCTTTCTTTCATGGTTCTATGATATTTTATCAAAACATATTCTAAAAAACACTGCCTACTGTTTGCAGGATAATAGGAGATGTCTCTGCAGCTCTATCAGTCTGCAAATTGTTTTCTTGTGGAAAAAATATTTTTATATAAATTACATTGTTGCTTTGCTTTTTATGCTTTTTACCTGGATGAAAAAGAAATTAACAGCCAACAGCAAGTAGCTAATAATGGAAAGCAAGTAAAGATGCAAGGTAAATCTATATTAATCTAATTCCAACAGAAATATCCTAGAAAAAGTAACTTGTGATAATTGCATGTCCCCAAGCCTCCAGTCGCTTTTCCTGCAAAATTTTCCTACCTTTAATGAAGCAAAATGGTAGTATTAGGATAAGCTAGTCAAGTAAAAACAGTAACAGAAAGAAAACATTAACAGTTCTTTGAAAGCATTGCTTCACAAAAGTAAGGCAAGATTTGAAAACATGAAACCATCTTCAGACCCTTGAAAAGAGCTCTTGAAATGGCAAAAATGGTAAAAGGAGGTTTCCAAATGAGATTTTATTATCTGTAAATACACAAATTTTGCATTGCATGTGCTAGATCTGAAATGACTAGTTTGTATCGTCTGTATGTGTCTTTAAACATCAAAGCAGCTTTCTAACAGTGATGATGAACCCAGAGCACTCATTGCTAGAGCTAGAGTTTTACAAAAGTTTTACATTGTTAGAGTTTTGCAAAGCATGGATTTTGAACAGAGAAGATGGGAAAAGCATCACTAGTTTTGGAAAAGACATAATTTGACAGTGGAATGCCATGTGCCAACAGGTATATATATATCAAGGAATTTGAGTTGAAAGAATGAGCCCAGAAAATTTAAAGTTTGGAAGACTTACTGAGCTCTGTAATATTCCAACCATTTTAATGCACTGCCAATGTATTTTTGTGACCAGACCCTTTAAGAAACCTATTATCAGGTTTCATTAGATTTTAGAGACACCTGAAGCAGCAGGAGAGGGCCCTGTCACTATATAAACATTATTATCTTTATTTTTCTTCATTATCATTGTCTGGAGAGCAAAAGATAACACTACAATCTATTTAAATTGCCTTTGTCAAAATATTTGCTTGCTTATGTGTCAGGTACAACATGAAGGAACTGTTTCTAGAGTTAATGCAATGCAATTAACACTTGCACTTCTTAGAATAAGCATATTGAAATATACCAAGCACATGAACAAAGCTGCCAGCTATCTGTCTTGACATGATGACACTAGTAAATGATGCAAATAAGTTATTTTAGGGGCCTAAAGCCACGGTTACAAATGAAGGAAATGTAACAACTTTACACTAAATTCCCCCAAGAAAAATCCCTGTTCAGGTGTTTTTAATCCCCATCCCACATAATTTAAAAAACACCATATGAGATATGAAATGTATTGCTTTACTACAATAAACAGAAATTCCAGTAAGACCTAAAAAAGATGCTTGACTCTCCCTGTTCTTCTGAACCCACTAACACATATTATGCTAATCCTATGTTATTCTTGCTACAAGATTACCTGTAAAGGCAAAAGAACATAAATAATCAATTGTTTAAAATCCTCTGTTCCATCAAATGCAAACTCATATTTACAGTAATGAAGGCTTCAGACTGGATAAAATTTGCACAATTTCTGGGATCTAATGTATGACTACCTCCACACAAAATTAAATATCTATCAATTTGAGGCTTACTCTTACACAGAAAACCTCCTGGGTTAGAAAAACATTACAGAAATGTGTACCATACAAAGACATCTGATTCTTTCAGATTTTTAACATAATTTGTACTCTATAGATGAGCTCTAGTAATTGCAAAAACAGGCTTGCAATGACTAGTATTTGTGACCATTCATGCACACAACCTGTTGTTTGATTTTTCTGCCTTATACATCGTATTTGTCAGATAAAATTATCTTCAAAACAAATGTTGGTATTTCCTTTAGAGTCACAACATCTCATGCCCATATGGAGACTCCAACAGATCCTAGAAAGCCACAAATGCATACTTTGACTAATGTACTAAGGACATGTAGATATAAGAGGAAATAAGGCAGAAGCATAAGCATGGAAATAAATTCCAGACAAAGCTGACATTAAGTAGCTAATTAAGAAAATAAGAAAGATAGTATTAATTAATGGAAAATAAGTTCTTTCTGAGACAAATATTTGCAAGAAGAGTGGAACATTCTTAACGCACAATTATATAATAGAATTAAATACAGAGATGTATCTTTCCATTTACTAGCTGAAGCTAAAAATTCTTAAAGCAAAAGCATTTACTTTAAAGTACAAAGTGTATTAATCAATATGACTTCATCACTGAACATAGACTGAGATAAGTGCTGCTAAAGATTCATCTGCATTACATCTTGCATTAAATTATTAATTTGTGATTTATAAAATATTTTAAAGTCATCATAATTGGATTATTGCATTGTAAGGAAAACCATATACTTCTGCACTGAATGTCTTACATAACATCCAGATGTACTGTGTTTTGATATACAAGAGAAAAATGACCAGTATTTTTTAACTACAGAGTACATGTACCTATTAACTGCTTTACAAATGTTTAATTTATAGTTGAATCACTTAAAAGGACCAATTCCTTATCAAATCTGAAATTTTTATAGCTTCCTTTTAAACACCTATTTCTGTTGACAATCATAAATCGTAAAATAACAAAAAAACAAACACACACCTCCAAAATCCAGAATTTTTTCTTAAGTTCTAAAAGCCCACATTTTGGCTCCAAAATATACCAAAAAATAAAACTAAAATCAGGTAAATCATGTGAACAAACTATTTTTAAAAGATGCAAGAGCTGGCAGCAGGTTTTATAAGTGTCTCCTAAAAATAACTACATCACTAGCAAGAAGCTAAAGTTGAAAAAAAAAAAAGAAAAGAAAAAGAAAATAAGAAAATCTTGATGGCTTGATTTAAAAATCATAGTTCCCTAAAAAAAAAGTCACTGTTAAGTGTTGGGTTAGGCAATACCACTACCTTCTGCTTAAACAAGAGGAGAAGAAGAAATTAGTTCTCATCTGGAGGTTCAGCTCTGATCATGTAACTTTTTGCACAATCATATATCCGATACTCCTCTTATTTACTACACATTCACACACAGTACAATAGACTGCAATTACATTTCAACTGTTCAACAGTGAGAGCTGGGGCTAGTCACAATTGGTAGAAGCAGAAGTGACACCTCATCCCTTAGGAAAAATCACTTCTGGTAAGTACAGTATTTAACTGGAAAATATTGTATTTTCATATTTATGCCACCTTTTTAATATTTAACATCTTCAAATGCGATCACAAAATGCATGTTTAGAAAAATACTAAAAATTTTAATGAATTGTAAGAATAAGGCTCTTCAACTTCCTCCAGTTTGTATTAAAGATGAGTGCTCTCTGGTTTCAAGCATTTGAAAGATGCTTCATTATCTGTTAAAGTGAAATAATTCCATGTTTTTCTACATTCACCAACTTTTTTTACAGTTGTGTACAATAACAACAGAAACTTAAACACAAAGTTGGCCGATGCAATATGAAAGCTATTCTTTTAGAGTTTTATCACATTATTTATGAAAAAGCCATCTAATTCGGAATATAAAGGAGAAAGCATGTAAAAGTGACAAGTCTCTTACTAAGCCTTTATTCACTGTAACAGTCAAGTGTTGCATCTTGTTGTTGCTTGGGGTGAAGGAGAGTAAAGGAGCAGGAAAGGCCTTTGTAAGGGTTTTACAGAGCAGATTATTTCAGCCACAGGTCTGCATCATCCAGAGTTCAGGGAAAGAAGGCGAAGGGGCTTGTGGGGGGGTTCAGGTTTTGTCATGGGATAAGCAGGCAGGGAAATCCTTAGGGACCAATTACCAGGGAACAGGGGGTGTCCAAGGGTGGGGTTAGGGTGAAAAGGCCAACAGGGGAACAGAGTGGGAGTGACCGAAAGGCTGACCGACAGGGAGAGGGCACAGGGCTTGCTTTGGCTTCTCTATCGGGAATGCCTTTCTCCACAGTCAAGCACACAGCCTGTTCTCTTTTAAGTCTTCTAGCACTAACAGAAGTTAAGATGCTGGCTACATTACAGCTAATACAATTCAACTATCATGATTTGAAATCAAAATGTGATGCCACATCTGTTGCTCTAAAATCTTAGGAGCTACGAACCATAAGGGTAAGTACCCTATACTTTTCTTGCTGGCCATTTAAATTCAGGCAGGATAATAATAGCAACAATGTATTTCTAGAATGATAATCTCTAAATGAAGTCTATGCCTTTCCTTACAACACCCAAAATTCTCTTCAGTGTCTTCGCTGCTGAAGAGTTGCAAACATCTCTCATGTAGTTTCATTTCTTGTTGTCAGCATTACCTACACTGTGAAATAGTAACCAGTAACAATTCACAAGCCAAATATTGCAAAGCAATTACAAATCCTTAAGATAGGAGTTACAAAACATTGAACTTTGTTTTTATCACATGGAGGTGATAAATTAAATAATGTTTTAAGGTATATTGCTTACTTTCTGTTGTTCATGTTGTTATAATTATTTGATAGAGATGGAGAGATCTTTGGTAAAGTTGAAAAATTGGATGCACCTGGGGACCTTTAAAAATATGAAAATGATAAATTAGACAAAAATGCTGAGATATTAAAAACTATGAAAGAAAGATAATAAATGAACAAAGCAGGTAAACAAGCATGGAAAAGAAATACTTTTATAAAAGTGGGCAAAGCACTAAAAATACCCAGGACATGCAGCCCTCAGAATCTGTCCTTTAAAACTTGAAATACTTCACAGTAACTTAAACTTTCATAACTTGTTGAAGAAACAGAGCTATTAAAAACTGAAAGCAAGCACAGGCCATTGTGCTAAAAAAAATGTTTTCAGCTTATAGTATGACTGTAGGTATTTTTGCCATTCTAAAACTTAAAATGTAAAGTTTCTAACGTGAGAATTTTATTAGTTTTTCATTTCAAATTAAATAGATGTTGAGATGAAACACAGAAGTGATTAAGATAAATACTTCAAGGCTAATTTAACAGCAGCATGGAACCATTTAGTTAAAATTGTCCCAGTAATATTGTTAGAAAATTTCAGGATATTACACACAACACTAAATTTTTAAAAACCTTTTTTTTTGCCAAAAGTAGAAACATTATGGCTTATCCCCATGGCTTAAGATTACTTTAACATAAAGAATACTGATTATTTTCATCACAAAGATGTCTGAATGTAACAAATAAATACAATATTTACAACTATCTTGCAGTGCATTTTTCTTGAGCAAATCTTACAGGCGCGCAAGGAAAAGACAGCATAACTTCCTCGTTTTGTGGGCCCTATGAAACTCCAATTGCATTGGAGTTCTGGCTGTCATTAAAAAGCTTTAAAATACACATCTCTGTATTAAGAGAAGAGCTTCTGTATGCTCAGGACTTTTTAAGCACCTTTCAAGAACTAAACTCTGTAAGGAAATAAACATTTTTACACTGGGAATTTTCCCAAGTATATTTTCACATTTACTTTCAACTTTCTATTAATAAATGTTTTCCAAAAGAAAAATTGCTGGGGAAGGGGAACCTCAATCCACACCACTCACACCAATTCAATGCCAGAGCGAGCAAGAGTTGCTGCCCAGAGCCTGGAAAGGGTTCGGAGGTCAGCAGTAATGAACCTGAAGTATAGCACAGAAGAATTCCAGCCACTGCAGCCAGCACCTGAGTTTTGTTGAGGACCCCCACTTAAAATGCCTCCATGGAAATGCACAAGCATGGGGAAAACACAAGAGGAGCTGAAGACGTGCATATGCCTATCTGATTGCCATCACTGGCAAATAAATGGCTACTAAACCTGGAGTGCTGGAATGAAAGGATATAGGCTCTTTAGGAAGGACAGGCAGCAGAACATCTTGGAAGCTCCTCTTAGGGATCCATGATCCCTTTTGTGTAAGAATTAAAGAGTGGGCAGGTACAGGCAAGTGTTATACTGGGGGTCTGCTATGGGCGATCCAACCAGGAAGATCGAGGAGGTGATTGGTGACGGCCAACATGCTGCCAACTAAGGGAAAATCTTGTCACACAAATTAGGTGGCCTTCTAAAACAGAGTTAATTAGGTGGATGAGGGAAGACTGACATCATCTTCTGCAAAGCATTAGACACTGTCTCTAAGCTGGAGAGACATGGATTTGACAGATGGACCACTGATGGATAAGGAACTGTCTGGATGGTTGCACTCAAGGAGTTGTGGTCAATGACTCGGTGTCCAAGTGGAAACTAGTGGTGCTCCTCAGGGATCACTACTGGGACTGGTCCTGCTTAGCAGTGACATGGACAGAGGGATTAGTGAATGCTCACCAAGTTTGCTGTTGACACCACACTGTGTTTTGTGATTGACATGCTGGAGGGAATAGACACCATCCAGAGGGACCCAGCTTGAGAGATGTGCTGTTGCAAACTTCACGAGTTCAACAATGACAAATGCAAGGTCCTGCACTTGGGTCAAGGCAATCCAGACCATAAGTACAGGCTGTGCAAAGAATGGACTGAGAGCAGCCCTGAAGAACTGGTTGTTGGTGGATGAGAAGCCCAACATAACCCAGCAACGTGAGCTCACAGCACAGCAAGCCAGCTATATCCTGGGCTGCATCAAAAGCAGCAGGGCCTGCAGGTTGAGGGAAGTGATTCTCCTTTGGTCTTGTGACACCCCCCTGGAGTGCAGTGTTCATCTCTGAGGCCACCAGCATAAGGACATGAACTTGTTGAAGTGAGTCTAGGGCAGGGCCACAAAACGATCTGAAGTCTGGAGCATTTCTACGAGGACAGATTAAGAGAGTTGGGGCTGTTCCACCTGGGTAAGAGAAGGCTCTGAGGAAACTTTAGAGCGGCCTTTCAGTTCTTATAGTGGGCTATGAAAGCTGGAGAGGGAGTTTTTCAAGGCAATGTTGTCATTGGGCTAAGGGGGAATGACTTCAAACTGAAAGAGAGTATGTTTAGATTAGATATTGGAAAGAAATTCTTCTCTGTGAGGGTGGTAAGGCACCAGAAGAGGCTACACAGAGAACCTGGATGGACCACCCCATAAGTATTTGAGGTCCAGTTGAAAGCAGCCCTGCCCATGACAGGCGGAAGGAATTCCATCAGCTTTCAAGGATCCTTCCAACCTAAACTGTTCTATGTATCACGACATGAAGAACATGTTAGTTAATTTTTCAAATATTCTGATCAAGATTCCTTGATAATTTCCTTTATTAATCTAAATCCTTATCTTTGAATATTGTCTTCAAAGAAGTAAAAGATCGACTGTCCACAAAAGATACCTAACTGAAGTAAATTTAACCCCATTAAATTCAGAACAATAGTTAAATTATGACATTCATACATGTATTTATGGAAGCAGCTATTTGATTTGAAAAATTTGAAACTTAAATTGAATTTCTCAAAAAAATTTAAAGTTTTCATATAATTTAAATCAAATGCAAATACAATACAGTTTTAAACTTTAAAACGGAATGTATAATTGCTGTATATAAAAGCTAAAAGAAACCAGAGTCAGCCAATTAAGGTCTACTAAATCAGTAAATGGCTTGCTTCTCAAATGCAGAAGAATAGTAAAACAATTTCTCAACATAGCTGCAACAGTAGCAAAAACTAACGTTTAATTTTGAAAAGTAACTTTTTAATGATGTAAAAAACAACTTCCACAAATTTATTTATTAGAATTTAGCCTTTTAACAGCAAAAGACAGATTAATAAAACCCACTTTACTGTAGTATGCCAAAATACATGGTAACTCACATTAGATACTCACTTGCCCACATACTTCATTAACACTATGTTAAACTGCACTAGAATTCCCCTAGTGACCAATGGCAAGAAAATAAACACGGACATCAGCAAAAACAACTGCAGCTAGAACAGTCTTTTTACCTCTGGAGGCAGCCAGACTGACTGGATCAGGATAAAGAAAGGCAGATAAGACTTTTTGGACAACTGGAAGAGAACACTCACAGGCCCTAGTCTTTACAGGGGACCTGCTGATGGGACAACATGCCAGGGCACAAAAAATGCAGGAAGGTTCTGGGATGCAGCAATGACTATTATCTGATGCAGGTGACTGAGGAGACAACAAGCAGAGCTTCTTGGTGGCATCTGATACTTAAAACCAAGGAGGAAGAACTAGTTGGGAATGCAAAGGCTAGGGCCTTGGCCAAAACGACCTTAAGATGGCGAAATCTGAGATCCTGAGGGAGAGCATGGCAGAAAACAGGAATAGTGGATTATTGCAGAGCAGACTTTAGCCTTTATAGGGATCTGCTTGGAAAAGTGCCATGGATACAACCCTAGAAAGAAGAGGGGGCCCCAAGAGAGCTGGCTGATATTCACAGAGTGATTTAGGTTGGAAAAGACCTCTAAGATCATTAAGTTCACTCTATGCTTAATAATGGTCCATCCAGAGAAGTAAAAAATCAAGCAAAGGCAGCAGAAAGCCCTGAATAGATGGACAAGGAGCTTCTGACCTGAGTCAGATGTGAAGAGAAAGTGTCTGAGTGAAAGCTGTGGTAGGTCTCTTGCTTAACCAGCTTGACAGTAATCTATCTCTTCATAGAAGGCTACCTTTGCAGATGAGGGGGAAGCAGTGGGTGTGGTTTATATCAACTTCCTGAAGGCTTTTGAGAGTGTCTCCTGTAACACCCTCATGGACAAGCAGATGAAACATGAGTAACATAAGTGTACAGTGAAACTGACTGAAAACCATTTAATTATACCCCTGGAAGGGCAGGTGACAATGGAAAGCAGCTTGGTGGTGAACCACCGGGATCCTGCTGGACAAAAAGCTGGATATGAGCCAGTAGTGTATCCTCGGCCCAGCATGCTACACTGGGAAAAGCACTGCCAACAAGCCAAGGGAGGTGATCCTTCTGCACTCAGAACTGGCTAGAGATACCTGGAGTGCTGGGTTCACATCTGGGCTCTCTAGTACCAGAAAAGGACATGCTGGAGCAAGACTCGTGAGACATCACAAAGGTGCAGCATTTCACCTATGTGAAAAAGCTGAGAGCGCTGGAGACATCACAAAGGTGCAGCATTTGACCTATGTGAAAAAGCTGAGAGAGCTGGAGACATCACAAAGGTGCAGCATTTGACCTATGTGAAAAAGCTGAGAGAGCTGGAGACATCACAAAGGTGCAGCATTTGACCTATGTGAAAAAGCTGAGAGAGCTGGGACCATTCAGCATGGAGGAGAGAAGGCTCCAGAATGAATGTATTACTTATATAAAACACCCAATGGGAGAGAATAAAAAAGATGGAGCAAGAACCTTCTCAGTGGTGCCCACTGAAAGTACAAAAGGCTATGGGTATAAAACAGAAACAAAACAAAAAACAAAACAAAAAAAGTCCATCTGAACAGGGAATATGCCTGGATGTGGTCCTATGCTTTGCGTAGGACTCTTTTCCTTGAAGCTGTAGCTATGATTGGGCTAGCAGACAGTTTTAAAGCAAGCTTTAGTTAGACTATTCTCTTCTTACAAATGTAACTAATTCAGCTAATCACACTTCTTTGGGGAATTTGCGGTAAAAAAGGTTGATATTTTAACACTCATCAGTCAAAAAAATTAATCTTCGGGACATGCATTTGTTAAACATTTTTCAACCCTCCATAACTGCATATTAATGTATGTGTTTGTTAAAATAGCTTGAAAATGTCTGTTGAATGTGACCAATGTTTGGTGTTTACCCACAGGAGCTCACACACATGGTTATCTCAATTATTATTTATCAGCAAATGGCAGTCCAGCTCTTGGCTGACAAACAAGCTGAAAGCTCCTGCTTATACCAGAGTAAGTCCCTAGTTAGCTCTACACATCACAGTTCTTTCTTACAAGAAAGTCAGTAGAAAGGCATATCTATCTGCTTAATAACTGCTCAGGGGAAAAAATCAAACACACTTTTTCCTTTGAAGATTCATGGATAAATTTACCTAAAAAACCTGGATAAATGGGCATTATATAATTTTTAAAAGGACTGCTAAACATCTTTCATCCATTTGCTCCCTTCTCTTATCAAACATTATGGCGTCCAACCTAGGAAAAGAAAAATATCAAGAAAAGGCCTTTAATGCTCTTCCAATATTAAAGGTGCACAGTTTGAACCAGAAAAAAAAAAATCTGAAAAAACTTCCAAGAAAACATTCATTATTTCATGGAGAAAAATAACTAAACTACAAATGTGTACAGTCTCACCTCTTTGTATGGTCAAAAACTGCCCCAACTAATCAAGAATATACTCCCTTTAACACAAGAAAATTGTTTTAAAGCTAACAGTGGGCCATCTGTAAATTATGCTAAGTAGCCAGCTATTTGATTAGGATTACTTATTCCACAATGATATCTAAATGTAAGAAGTATCAGAATGAAATCCACTACTTTTAAAACACACAAAGAAATACAGATTGACAGGTAATTAAAAATTCTAAGTTTTTTACCATATAGAAAGCATTTTTAAAGAATAGGATGGCTCAGTAGATTTAAAACTTGTTTTTCAGTTTTCTAAAAAAATCCCAGCTACAACACAATTTTAAAATTAGAAGGAAATAACCCACTAGTTTATAGCTCCTTTGTACACCTCCCTAACTTGCTTTTATATTTGCATACAAACAGGTAACAACTTCTTAACAGAAAACTAACAGAAACCCTGGCTATTCAATTGGTAACCCATGGAATGTCAAAACTTGAGTTCCTTGCTCTCCTTCAGTTTTATAATCACAGATTGGCTAAAAGGTTTTCAGTGATGTACAGTCTTTCCTGAATATAAGTAACTCGATTTTGTAGTACAGTTCCTTAAGTCACTTGAAATACAATACTGGATTTTTAAAATTGATATTTATTTTTTAGCTTTAAAACACCATCTTGACAGTAATAAACCATTCAAACAGGATTAGTTGCTTTTTCTGCCTGTAGAATAATTTCCCATATAAGGACACAGATGAAAATAAAAAAATCTGCACAGAGAACTCAAGTCTTCATTAAATACTGGAATCAGCAGCAACTAAGCTACAAAAACAACTGGCATCTGTATGTTTGCATAAGTTTGTCATGTGTATCAAACTGAGGAGACAGCTACTCACAGACACGTTAGTTATAACAAGATTTTCTGCAAAAATGATCATTACTAAGTAATAGCTCTTTTGGGAGTAGGTGACATTTAAAACATTCCAGAAGAGAAAGTTTCATAGAAGTCAACCTCCCAGAGCAAAAAAAATTCCAGTAGCTGATATAAACAACCTCTCAGAAAGAAAAAAAATCCAGCTATTCCTAAACTTGACTGACCCTGTGAACAGGATCACAGTGTAAGAATTCAGCCACTTTCAGACAAAAAAATCCCCAAGACCCACAAACATTTCAAACAGTGCTAAAATATGACACAATAGCAGATATCATTAAATCATGCAGAGGGCATTACAGTGGATGTTACAATTACTTCCAAAATTAAGTAAATTCAGAAGTTAGAAGAACAGTACACATAACATAAATGCAAGCAATGACAAGCTTGAACACAGAGCAGAAGTTAAGGTAACTAATTCAAAGAATTAAGCACAGCATGGTCTCTGCTCCTACATGAAAAGGATCCCCAACTTAAAATCACTCCTTTCTAATTTCAGGAGAGACAATTATGATGATAATCAATCTTTTTTTCTTGTACAAGATCATTATACTCTTAAGAAAAACAGAATTATCATTTCCAAAAGTGTTCCTTCCTCTACTGAACTGAGGCCCCAATCTGGTCACTTTCAAAGTATGTTTTTTTTCTTGTAAACGAAAAGATGCTGACACCTTTAACATATTTCTCATGAAAAACTGACAGCACTCATCACCTGTAGTAGGAATACAGAAGAACTGCCAAAAGAAGCAACACAAAAATTGCTGTTACACTTCTGCAAAAAAGAGGCAAGGAAAATGTGCAGAACATCTTTCCATCTTCCTGTTTCTCATTTTAAATTGTCATAATATAGATTCTGCTGTCATTCTGACAGACCTCAAAAGGCTGGAAAAAAGAGCAAACAGGAACTGCATGAAGTCCAGCAGTCAAGGGAAATGCAAAGGCCCACACCTGGGGAGGAGCAATGCCAGGAATGAATACATGAGAAGGAGGTGGGTGTGCAGGCAGGTGACCAAATGGAAAGCAGCTTGGCAGGGAACCACCTTGACAAAAAGCTGGACATGAGCCAGCCGTGTGTCCTTGCACCAACCACCTTGGGCCAGCATGCTACACTGCCAGCAGATCAAGGGAGGTGATCCTTCTCTTCTGCTCAGAATTGGCCACAGACACCTGGAGTGCTGGGCTTCCCAGTACCAAAGAGATGGGGATATCCTGGACCAAGTCCAGTGAGACAGCACAAAGGTGATCAACGATTGCAGCATCTGACCTCTGCAGAAAGGCTGACAGCTGGGACCATTCAGTCCTGAGAAGACAAGGCTCCAGAGCAATTTTATCAACATGTATAAATAACTAGTGGGAGGGAATGAAGACGACGGAGGAAGACCCTTCTAAGTCATGTCCACTGAAAGTAGAAGAGGCAATAGGTATGAAACAGAAGCACTGGCTGTTCTTTGTACGTATAAGGAATTTGTTTCAAAACAGAAGTTAACAAACAGTGGAACAGGTTTTCCAGGAAGGCTGTAGAGCCTCCATCCTTGGACATATTCAAAACCTATCCGGACACAGTCCCAAGCAACCTGTTCTAGGTGACCTGTCTTTGAGCAAGTAGGTTGGATTACAGAATCTGCAGAGATGCCTTCCAACTTCAACTACTCTGTGAATCTCTAGAAAAGCTTAGCTCATGTTCTGAAATGATCCTGCCTTTTCAAGCTTTATCATCTTTCATTACCCTCTATGTTGACATTTCTAAATATGGCCTTTCATACTTTGACATCAGAATTTGTTTACAATTTGTACTCTTGAAAAAGAGGCACTACAAAGAGCACAACTAATTTCAGCAGTGAGCCAGTGTGTGACCAATGACAGGATTGTAGGAAGGCATGTGGATATATGCTATTTGTGTTGACAAACTAGTACTACTAATGGACCTCACACAGAAAACTCCAAAGTGAGTGTTTAATATTTCTATCCCTTTAAACATTTATTGGGTTGTTCATGAAGTTTTAAACAGATGTAGCATGTTGATATCTGCTATTTGAATTCACTAAATTTTGCAAACTTTCCATTATTACAGTGCACTTGAATATTGAATTCAAATTTTCTCAAACCTGCTAGATCTCAAAACCATACTCCAACCTCACAGTAATACCATTCATCCTCATTTGCTGGTTTACTTACAGAATCCACTGACACCAGCATACAGAATTAGCATTTCACTTGTCCCTAGACCAAAATTTTTCAGGAGATATTCTTTAATTCATATACTGCCCTTGAATGATTTCAATAAAATGGAAAAGAATTTTGGCAAAATAAAAAGTAGATACCATCACCAGAATACCTTCTAACCAAAATTTGCAAAAGAATCTATGACAGTGAGTTATGTAAGTTCTTTTAACCTTTGAAAGATACATCTAAAAGTTGACTAAGAATTTAAATTCCTACTAGATGCTTTTAGAGGTCAGAGATTAAACTTCAAGTACTTAGCATCCCATTATTTCTACTGCTTCAAATTCTCAATGCCTTGTGTTACAACATCTTGCTAAGCAAGATTGTACTGCTTATACTTAAATTGAACTCAGACTTCATTAAATAACTTAATGGAAACTAGTGTTCCAAATATAAGTGTTTGAGATAAACACCGAAGATACAGTCCTTCAAATAAGCAATGATATAAAATGCTTTAGATCAACAGTGATACTTAGCTACATGCAGAGATAATCTCAAAAGGAATAAAGAGAACTTAAAAGAACTCAAACTCTTTTATGAAAGCATGATCAAGAACCAGCCAATGAAGGCAAAAAACACAGGTAACTATTTGTAAGGCTGACATCATATTAATTACATGGCTCCAAATATTCTTCAAAACCAAGAGAACATGATTTAGACACTGGAAATAAGATTAAAAATAATTAAAGAAAAACACAAAAGTCTTTATATTCATTTGCCATTATCAAGGTGCTGTTGGTAACATGGAAAACAGAAAACAAAAGCAACATCATCCTGCATTAACTGATGACAGCCCAACAAAGAGCAAAAGACACATGATGGTAATGTAGCCTGCAATTTACACAACCTTTATGGGTAAATATTATGCTTTAGAGACAAAAGGAACAAGCTGTCCATGAAAATATTTACATATGGGAAACAATACTGATAAAATCTGTGTTGACCTAACAGATACACTGTGCTTTGAAACAGATCTCTAAACAACAATAGGTTCCAGTGTATTTTTATCTAAAATATTTGAAAGGTGATTTTCAAAATAAAATGCCACTTTTAAAAACTTCTTCAAAATGCAAAATAATATGCAAACTAATAATGTAATGGGAATTCATAACTTACTTAGGAGTTGAAGGACCTCTTGGCCACGTTCCATCCTCATTCTTCTGTTCTATCACCAGGACCTACCACAAAAAGTGTAATAAGAAAACTGAAATAAAAGTATCAGTAGATTGCTTTCTGTTCCATCTTATTAATGGATTTGCTGACATGTGATCGAGAAAAGACTGATGTTTAAATTACTATTCACTGAGATTCAACGATATTCCATGACACTCTGTATTCCATCCATTATACAGCACCTTCCTCTCTAATTTTTTCACCCCTCATCTTAATTTGGGCAAGTCACTTAATATTTCTATTCCTCGACAATCCATGGATGGCAAGCAACTTATCTTTCAAAGAGGTCAGAAGATGACCTGCAGTGTTTAAACAGCACCTGTCAATCTACAGAAATCACATGTCTATACAACAGCCCTGTTAAGGAAGGGATAATTCCTGAAAGAATTTTGCCTCACACAGATGGATAAGAAAAATACCCCAAAACATCCCAACAAAACTATTTTCTGCCTTGGCAGCATTTATCCAATATTATTTCTTCAACAGGACAGTTGGCTAATTAAATTAATTCCATTCAATTTGTTATTGGGACGGAAAGGAGTACAGAACACTCAGTCCCACACAGAGGCATCAAGTGTCATTTGAAACTCCTTTGGGTATTTGAGATATCTGCCCTACGCTGGCAGATATGACACAGGACCTACAAACAGCTCATGCCTTTTTCTGGATTGACAGCTGAAGAGAGCTGAATCCTTTGAAATGGCAACTAGACTCCAATACTTAAACTGAATCCAACTCCCCTGCTTCTAATGCAACTAATTCTGCACTACTGCAGACTGATGCCATGCTGTGCCTGTATGTGTCCACACCCAGACATAAATTCAGGTAAGTACTAACGCTCAAAACCACTTGAAGATGTAATCACATCTTCATTCTGAACACACTTGAGCATGAGATTGAAAACAGGCCTTCTATCAGGACCAGCTCTCTCTTAGGAAGAGTAGTCTACTATCCTTGGTCCTTGATGCTGAAAGACTGATTCTCATACATCCCTGACTGGCTCTCAGAGGTAACTAAATAAAAAGTAGATTTAGACTGAAAAGTTCAGCGGAATCCCTAAAGGCTTGTTTCAGAAATCAACTGATAAATTCAAAGCATTAATTTACTCAATCATATACACTATTATAACTATTAGGTTAGACAGACTGTAATAGTCAGAATAACTATTATTAGATTAGGAAGCCCAGCAAGAAAAATAACCAAGTGTGTGCCAGCAAGTGCAACTGACCAAACATATATGGCCTACCACGACATTTAGTATTTTCAGAAACAATGGTTAAACTCTGTTTTAAACAGTATTTATTTTGTTCAAAGTACAGATGTCACCTAGAGATCTTGTCATGGCTTTATTAGAACATGTTCACTTCATAGTTAATGCTTCACTGGGATAGAAGTAATTTGAAAGTTACATCTTTGATGTGAGTCTTTGTGGAAGATGTGGGCCCTTCCAGTAGGACTCCTGCATTGTTAAAATCACCTGTGTGAGGGTTTAAGTGCATGCAGCATGAAGCTGAGGGACACAATAGTTCAAGCAGCAATTTTGGTGCACTGATTGGTGCACCTTCCATGCCATAAAAGAAAACTGAAACGCAGCATAAATACTGCTGATAAGTACATTAGAGTCAAATATTTCAAGGCAAAACGAAATATTAAAATATACTCTTGACTAAAATTACTGCCATCAAATTTCACCCATTTGCATTTGCAGTGTGACTGCATGAACTACAGCTGTTGAAAAAGCATCCAACTCTATTTGTAGACTAAAGAATCGGTGTAATGATCTGAAAAGTTATTTGATCAATGCAATTGCTCAGTCTGTTTATATTTATATTTTGTAGCTTAACATTCAATGTTTGTTCTTCATATTCATCTGGAAAGGTAAAAGAATTACCTTGTGAGAAATTCCCCTATAAAGTTATTTTAAAGTGATGACAGTCTCATGTTAAAGCAGGTTTACAAACCTCCGTCTCTGCTGTTCTTATCAAAGTGTTTTCATTTCTTTTTTTACTTTGTTTATGAAATCTAGACATTGCAATTTGAGTAAAAGACATTATTCTTTCAGAATACCTATTCTTCAAAGTTTGGGTTTCATGATAGGAACATATCTAAGAACCTAGGAATAATTATTTACTTCAGATTTTACCAAAATCATGTCAGCAATTTAATAAAATTCGGTAAACATAAAATTTCAAATTTAGAAGTATATTAAAAATTTTAATTTTCATTCACCAGGAGAGTTACATTTTTCTTTAATCTCTCTTCAGCCTTTAATCCTATAAATACACACAAAGACTACTTTAATTTCAACAAATTTGTTCACAAAATCCTCTATCCCTAACATCATCTATTAGAAAGTGATTTTCATTTAAAAAGAAGCAAAAATCATTGGGTACATTTTCATGAGCAAAAAGAAAAGAAATACTGTACCTGTCCCTGATATAAACCAGCATCCTGTATGGTACTGTCTGGTTTATTCAAAGGTTCAAAAGTATTACTCATGTATTTGTTCCACAATCTGGTCTCTTTTTCACTTGGAATATTGAAGATTTTTCTTATCTCCTTTTCAATTGTGTCTGTTTCATGCAGGAAAAAACACAAGTTTAGCATTTCAATACACAAAGAGTGTAAGGTCAAATAAAGCATAAGAATTCATCTCCCCATATTCAAAATATGAATGAAATTGGAGAAAGTGCCATTCAACTGCATCATTTTGTAGGACAAGCAGGAAGTTGCCAGTTAGCTTGCATTTAAAATGGAAACAGTCAGAAGACTGAATCCCTCAGCAAGACAGACCAAATAAAGAGAAGTTAATAAATAACAGGACAGAAGCCATCTACTAATTTCTGAGTGTGCTAACAGAGGTGTGGGGAGGTAGCAAATTATCAGCCATGAGACTGGTAGCAAAATCAGGTACAGGAAGTCATTCTGTTCCCTAAATCAACTCTTTTTGATTTTTAAGCTTCTACCCATATCTGAGTGCAATTAGCACTAATCACAATGTGTATGTGTGAAGTTTAATTCATGTGTCCACAGAAAAACAGTGACTACTCCATAAAACTGAAGTGCACAAAATTATTCTAAAAGGAACATGAAAGATTCTACATCCCTGAAAGATTCAAAGAAAAAAGGTCTACCAGCTCCTACTCTACCTGACAGAAATATAACCAGTGTTACATAATTTTAAGGTAGCATAACTTATCTACAACTGAAATTTAAGAAGTTTTTAATAAATCTATTCTCCTTACACAAGAATACAATTTATTAAAGAGCTGGGTTTTTTTAACTACTAGGTACAGTGCTGTTTCATAGCAATCCCACTTAGCTACTTTAACTGGTAGACTCTCAAAGGCCTGTGGAAGCTATGTCTCATAACAGCCAACACAGAACACAAAACAAAAGTCAAGAAACATATAGTTTATCCCTGACTATCACTGAAAGCACAATTATAAAAATAGGCCCTGTAAGCTCTTTGAAAGACATTCCTCCAAAGTCTAAGGACAAAACGCTTGTGTGTCAACTTCTCTTACTCCTTTTTACTCAAGATTTTCTCTTCCACTAGGTTAAACAGGAAAAGCCAAATTGAGACCCAAAACTTAAAAGTACCTTGCAAAAGTCCAGACATTGGCTTGTGAAATGTATGACAACGGGCCAATATAATATTTGTAGTTATTGCAGGCAATTGAATACAATTTGTTTCTATACTAGTTATCATACATTTTAATCTGAAAGCAAGTGTTAGACTGGATCATCTGTTTTTTGTAACAGGGGTGATATATAGGCAAGGTAGGTGATATCAACAAGGCAACAGATTTACCTGATTTCTTGACTTTCAAAAAAAATCATGTACTGTCTGAATCAATTCTCAACCAGTGAATTCAAACAATTATATGTGACTATAAGAACAAATCAAGTCAGCAACAATCTTGTAAAATAAAGTAGAGAAATCTAGATTTATCAATCGCTTTCACTAAAAGAATTTACAAAATATAATTTTTCATTATATTAATACCATGGCAATTAATTATCTGAGCATTGCAGTCATTTTCTTCACAAGTATTAAGCTAACACTTATTATGTTAATTTTTAACGTATTCCAGCTTCGCAACAGAACTGTTACAAGACAGGAAGAATCAATCCTATTGGATGACTACACATTATGTCCAAAACTCTGGGAAGAGCATGTTCAACTCGACTATCATGCCAATTTTAAGACTGTGAAAATAAGATTCTTTTATGTACTTCCATGAACATATAACAATGCACACCTTTTAATTCTTCCTCCCATCAATCCCCACCAAGTATTACTGAAGTGCTAATTTATGAACTAAAGTGAAGTGCCTGCTCCAGCACAAATGAAAATGGATCAAATAGGCATTGTCTGAGTCACATTGTGTATAGGGTTATCCTCCAGTAGAATCATGGATTCATTAAAGTTGGAAAAGATGTCCAAGATTATTGAGTACAACCTTTCCCCAAACACCAGCGTAACAACTAAACCATAGCACTGTCACATGCTGTCAATTCTCAAACACTTCCAGGGATGGTGACTAATTATATACATCCAATGTATGACAGGATCAGCATGATGTCTAAAAGAGACAGGAAGAACTACTATTTGAAGATGCCTCTCACTCTATCAGCTGAGTACTCACAATTTGAGATGGTTCAATTTGAGAATTAAAAGATATAGCTCCCATACAGATCATACCCTATATTGTTAAAAATCATACAGTTTATTCATAAAAACAACTGCATGCTTTAAGTACCATTTTGAAATACCAGTAATAAAAATACATCCTGGCTACTAAAAGCTATTACTATCACAAATGCTGGCTAAAGGAAACTCTTAGGTGTTAACCTTAAGATGTCAGTCTGAGCTAAGAAACAGTAATCTTTCCTTCATAATGAAGGAAAAGGCTAGTCACCGATTCCAGAAAAAATAGTCCTCAAGAGTGGCAAGCATTACATTCTTGTATTCTGCAGCAGATTAAAGGGAGAGATAAATCATTGCCATTTACTAAGACAATTTACTAGCAAAAGTCCATTAGATGCAGAGCTTCTAGTAGAATCTTCTGTGAAGTTTATCAGCTCAGTTTTGGAATTGTTTCATGGCATCATAGACACAATCTGACTCCTACTTGTCCATTACCGAGGCTACGGTCTTTCTGACATTTTGTGTTTTGTAAAACTCTTACATATTAGGCTGATGACATAGTTCTATCATACTTTCACATGATTAAAATTCCTGAATGGATCATTAACTCATTTTCACTCTGAAGTCCTGATGCTCTCTGGGATTGCTGGAAAGCTGCCTCAATTACATCTATTGTCTAACTAATTTTTCTTTTAGAATTATTGCCCTTGCCCCCAAGAGAGTTAATCATCAACTAGTCTCCCAGTCACTATGCACTGTCTCCAAGGCAAGGGTCCTCAATCATAGGAGGGTCCCAAGAAGGTCCAAAGAACATGTCAAATGTGACTAGTACTATTGCAAGAGAATGACTGGCATTATTAGGTGTCTTTGACTTTGTACTAATTTATCAACACAGCTTAGCTTCTATCTGGATGGAAAAGCAAAGGTATTCCAGGTCTAACACATATTTGAAGACTGATAGGTCAGTATTGTATTATACTTAGAATATTTCTCTGGTTTTGTGAATTAAGGAAGGTCTTGTACTTATTTTTTGAGTGCAGTAAATAATATAACCAATGATGGTGGATAGAAAAATTAAAATTTCTTGAAAAGACCATAGTACCCTGTGTCTACTTACTTCTTTGGGGCTGTTACTGACTCTTTTGTACTACAAGCCTTCTGCAACTGTAACAAAAATGCATCCTTTATTGCAATATACAAGGAAGAGTGAAAAATAATCAATATTCTGTAAGATCTCTCTTGCATATTATTTTTTGATATAATAAGCGTTTCCTAATTCCAAAACTACCTTCAATATTGAGGCAAGAAGCAGGGGCGGGGAAAAAAAAATCACAATCTTAGTAATGGAAAAGAGGATTCAGTTATTGTTTCACTCTTAAAGTGGGTTGAATTTTTCTAGCTCTTCTAAGGTACAAACTCTTTTGGATGCCTTGCCTTGGCTGGGATGGCTTTGCTTTGTACTCTGCACAAGAAGCTTCAGTTTCAGAAGGAAATGTTTTTAAAGGCTTCCAGGAACGTATCATCCACATTTCAGGAAAGCAAACAAGGCCAGTGTCTGGAAAGGGATTGCCTGTGAACTCTGACTGCTTCTCATTACCTTTTACAACAATTTATTTTTAACTGTAATTCTCTCTTTGCTAAGAAAAAATGAATATATCTTCAAGTAACAGCCATTCCAAAACGCCCTACTTTTGGTTAGAGAAATAAAATCAATCCATTACCTATAATTTCAGTGATACAATTAAATTCAGTATAGCTGCAAAATAGCTTGCATTTGGTCCAAAGGGAAGGACAATTTTAAATTGCTTTTTCCAAATTTCTGGTTTCCTCAGAAAATAATGAAGTATAGCTTTCCAAGTTAAGCCAGATCTCAAAAAGGTAAATTAACATACAACAAACCCTGTTTCGAGAAGAATTTTCACAATTTTCAAGTTATTATTCTAATACAAGAGGTGATTATTTTGCTTATTTAAATATTCAAATTAAACAAAATGACTGCTTCTAAAGCAAGCTATCTGCAAAGAATTAAAGGCTGGTAAGTATAAGTCACTCTTCATACTATGAAGAGAAGCAAAAGCTAAAAAACATACACTGCTCTCAACAAATGTAAACAAAGTGATAGCTGGGCATACAGTGCCAAGGGCATAAAGTACAATTCTCCATAAAGTACAAAACTGCAGAAATACAGACAACTGAAAGACTCTTATCTCAGATATACACACACAAATACACCAAAAATGAGAAGCAGTATCTTTGAAAATGTTCTGATTATTATTTTCAAAGTCAACTATCAAAATACTGTTTCAAACAATGACAGAAAGCTCAACGAGCAGTCAAAATAAATACAAATAAAGGTATGTTAAAGGTTTAATAGAGGATTCAATTACTGTAAAAGATTGTGCCTGGCCTGCCACTTCACAATGTGAAGAATACTTTCATTGTTTGCCATTAATAATTCTTTCTTGTGTTTTGTAGTATATCCTTCTCTTCATATATATGACTAGAACGTGTTGGTTAATATATAATTAATATAATTATATATATATTTAGAATATATGTAGAAAATATATTCAGTATCATATATTAATGTATACTATATAAGCATTACAATATTTAGAATATGCATTATGTATAAATTATTAACATATAATATATAAAATATTTCTTACACAGAAAAAGCCAATAAAAAGTACTATGAAATCCAATAAACAACATGACACTATTTATTTCCTTAAAAGCTCAAACCTCTAAAGTTAATACAGATGCTTAAATAATAAAACACATAATTATATTGCTAAAATTGTATTAAATCCCCTCAATACTCCCATGGTAACTTTTCAACTTTGATGCAAACAAAACTACTCTCGTTTTGCATGGTCAAAATACCCATATTTCATTTTTTCTAAACATTTATTCAGAACTTGCAACCACATACAAGTAACAATAACATATCCTTAGAAAATAGTCGTGCATACCTATTGTATCAGCTTTACTAAATCTTCGTGTGACAACATTGTTCATGTTTCCATTTTCACACAGTTTTAATTCTGTCAGATATACTTCTACTTTGCAGTGCTTAACAAACATACCCTGTTCAACGACCTGAAAAACAGAATGGGATCATATATCAGTCTGAATATGTTTTCATATACACACACTTCAAAATATTTTTGAGAACTCTTCAAGAAACTGAAGTTCACGTAATATAAGACATCTAATAAATGCAAAAAATTAGAACTTAAAATTCTCCTATAACTTTTTAGAAATACAGTAAATTAGAAAGTATTTGTTTCATCATGTCTTACCTGTGTATAACACGATGACTTTCAAAGTATAAAGTACAGCAGAAATTACAAATATGCAATCTTAATCCAAAGATACTTGATCAAAACTTCAAAACACCCAAAGTTACTTTTATTTCCAAATACGTTCATCATATGCTACTTCCTCAGAACATCAAGATCTAGTTTTCAGAGTTGAAGAGTACTCATCAAAAATATAATACACACTAAAAAAGCCTGGATATCACATTTTTCAACAAAACCTACAAATCCTCCACTTACATTTCAATAATGAATATATTTATTTGAAATTTATCTACTCATTACAGTTGTTTATTTTATGTTCATTTTTAAAACAGATTACGGAATAGTTAAATATACAGGATTCTTTTTTTTTTTTTTAAAATAAAAGTAAAATGTAGAAAAAAATATTCAGGGTCACCTCTCAAATGTTTTTCCCTTTCATCTTCCAAAGTGTAACTGCAGTACTCTTAGTCATGTAGACTGCTCCAAAAATAGCCATCAGCCTGATATGTGATACATCTGACAAATACGGTTAAAATAAAGCCACCAGCTAATTGCTAGGAGAGATCTGCTATCTGCTGTACAAATATAACTTATATGTATGTGCCATAGGAAAAAAATGAAGAAATTAGTGAATTAATTGCTGGCCTTAGCTTTAATGACTGTCAATCACAGCATTTAAACAAAAATGCATCTTAATTTGAGCAGCTTAGTAGTTTTCAGCTAGTAGACTCACAACAAAATAGTAGCAGTAAACAAAATTATTCAGTACGGCTAAGACATTTCTAAGAATAAAAACAAACACTCTAGTGGTAGTACAACCTACTATACAAGAAGCCTTAGCATTATCTGACATAGATTAAATTCAGAATTTTATCAATTTAAAATTTGGATCCACACTTCAAAAATAGCTGATTTAACAAAGGAGATGAAAGAAAAGTATAATATGTTTATGAAAAAAAAAGCAACCTATAAAGGCAGACAGGAAAAATAATAATGAATGACAAAAGCATTAGAAACAAAACTGCTGAAATGGAATATGTTTCTCAGAAAATAACAAAGCTATGCCAGTTTACCTGGCTACATTATACTCCATGTATTTTTCCACTTAGCTAATTCCAAATGGAATGGAAGTTACTCTAATTTCCTGCTCTCTCCTTCCATCTTCCTCTCAGACTGAAAAAAAACTATAGACTTTTTACTTTACCATGATGATGGAAAAGTATGTAGTTTACTGAAATCCACCTTCAGATAAAACAATAAGCTGATAACATATATCTTTAAAGAAGGAGAGTTATTTTAACAAATTTCAGCTCTAATAGAACTAGACAAAAAGACATTTCAGGGAAGTCTCTTTAAAATAAAACCAAAAACCAAACAACTATTTTATCAGATTAGAGAAAATATTATAGAACCCTTAAACAAACTTCTGTTGCTGGCCAAATTAATTTTGAAGACCTGAAATTTCTTCTACAGCCATATCTATCATTTATTTGAAGAGTAGACTTCAAATAAACAACCAGCATTCATGCAGTTAGACCACACTTATGTCATAAGAAGGAAACAAAAGTTGTATTACACCAGAAATCAAGAAACTAAATTCTAAGCCTAGTATTTTTTCAGTGATTTTAAAAGAATTAAAATAAAGATCCATGTAACTGGAAAAATACACCCTAGTGGTCAATACAGAAAGGATAAATATACCAAAATGTATTTTAAAAACTAAGTAACTCAGCCTAGTGAGGATGCAACTGCAATGACTTGAAAATCTTAAGAAATAACACAAACAAAAAAAGATAGTATGATCTGGTGAAATGTCCAATCACCTTAATAATAAGAGTGTTATGTGCTGGACCAAACAAAAACAATTTTAAAGATGGTAATTTTCCAGTATCTCATATTGATGAAGGGACACGCTACCACACCACTACATACCATGAACTATACTTGTGTAGAGGTAAGCTTTTTGCTTAAAAAAGTAACTCCCTCAGCAAGCAGTTGAGCACAGTGTGTTTATCAGAAAGAAACTACCAATTACTCCACCAACGTTAATATTATTAGGGCTAGGCTTTTCACTAACATAGTCAATACAGTTTTAGAGTTATTTACCTAATTACAAAATCATTTGCACTAATAGACATATAAACTTCTAATGCAAATTCTTCTTGAGATAATAAGAGAACTTACTTCCAGAAAAAGAAAGTATTATATCCTTTGCATCCCTCTGCCTCAATATTACACATTTAAGCCTCAAAAATTTGAATAAAAATTAGGTATCAGTAAGCAACTAAAGCAGGAGTTTTCTATATGATTATCATACACCAGAACTTCAAAGTCTGCTAATAAATTCCTGTGCGGTTCCTGCATATTTGCAGGACTACATCTGAATCATACTCATCCCTGCAGGCAGCTAAAGAGTACCTTGCGTGCAATTGGCTCTTGACCTTCCATCAGTGTGTACCAGCTCACTAGCCTATTCCAGCCTTCAGTTGGCAAAAGGATGTAGTCCAGCTCATCAATGAGATGTTCCTTGAGAGACTGAGAATCACCATCTAGAAGAGAAAGATTATTTTCACTTGAATACTGTAATTCTCTAATGGAGTTTTTAATGTAACATTTCCCACATAAACAGCAGAGGTCACAATAACCAGTATTGTATATGTAATCAGTATTATGTTCAAAGCAGGTATTCTGAAACAATGTAGGCAAACTATCCAATTCATGCTTAGCACACCTATTACAAGTGATATTCCTTTACTGTATGAGTGACAACTTCATATCCCCACGCAATTATAAGCACCTAGTTTGTTATCATACACCATCCTAGCTTTCAGAGAAATCAATTCATTTCTCCCACTCACTTCACACATATTCCCACATCATTATGGATACTTCCACAGCTGAAAATGAGAACAACTATTTAACTGTAGATTCAAGACAAGTTTGAAGTCATTCACCCTGTGTCAGACTAGGAAAGTAGCATGTACAACCTTCTATTTAAAGGATCCTATGTGCTCTGGAAACAGTCACTACAAAATTTGCAGAGAAGGGGAGATGCTGCACTTGAATGAAACAAAACTTGAAATCTCTTAAGGTAAGATGCATTCTTTTAGCTTTCCTTCAATCCTTATTACTAGCAGCTATCTTTTAGGTCTAAGAGGTGATTCCAGATGTAAGGCACTGCAAGCTTCAAACATTTAAGGCAGCTGTTTTTCCATCTGGAAGCATCACATTGTAACTGGGAGCACAGTGTGGAGAGAAACCCACAAGTACTTCTTCAGGTCTACAGAACTTTTCACAAGATCCATACTGCACTGATCTTATATTGCAAGAAGGTGTAATTTGGATTCTATTATCTCCTTCTAAAAGGACCAACATTTCTTCTAGCATAATTTTTTTCAGAACTATCAAACTGATACCCTGGTTCTGACAATTCAGTCCCTCATATATAACACTGTTTTCTATGATGAACAATCAGCTACTCTAAATACCTACTTCTTTGTGCCCGCTTTGACGATGTATCTCTTCTTTTGAACATGACACGTGCATTACATCACATTCGACATTTTTTGCACATGTTGAGATTAACTGAAATCTCTACCTGTTACTTTTCATTGCTCTCACTTCATCCAAATGTTCTGGAAACAAGGGAGAAGCATTTAAGTAATATAAGCACAACATACTGCTTCAGTTTTCTGGAATCAATCTTTTGTGAATTCAATTACAGGTTTCCTTATCACTGCATTACACTGCAGAATATCTGCAAAAGCATGCCCACTTTAGATTATTTTATTCTTGATATCAGATGCACACTTTCAAGGAGAGCAGTGCGAGAGCAACTAAATCATACTATGAGCCAAAGACAAGACTAATATCCAACCATTTTCAGGGTCAGTTTATGCTACATAGAAAACCTAGGACTTTGCACTGGTTGAATGAGAAAGCTATTATTTGCTGGGCACTAATGCCCTTAATTTTAAAACTACCTTTACACAGGAACAGTTGATATTGGAGGGTAACTGGATGCATGGAATCACTGCCAATGTGGAGCCACAGTTTAGAACCATGCATGAGCAAAAAGCAAAGTCCACAATCCCTGATGCTGTTTATTTTGAAAGGGGCACTGGTAGTGTCAAAACAACAGAACACAGTTTTTCAAAAGCTTTTAGGAAAATGGCTAACATGACTTCCAATTTGGACAGCCAACCCTAAAGCAAGCTTCATAACAGTAACTTTAAATATAATCTGAACATGTATGTAGATTAAGTTATAAATGGTAGAGATGAACTAACAGTGTTTGGTACAACTAGAAATCACCTATTTTTGAAAGGGAAGACACAAAAGAGAACAAACTGCTACTACCTCACTGAGTATAAAAAGATGTTGCTACATCTGACATCAGCTGACATGTATCACCTGAACACTCCCGCCTCACTGCAAGATTTACTACAAAAATGAACAAAAGATCTAAATCCTCACATTTCAGAAAACAAAACACAACATTCACTTGGAGCAAAAAGACCTTAAAGTTTCTGGGTGGATGAGAACATATAGTATATGTATATGACAATACAGCACCTTCTACAAAGGCACTGGTCAGTGTCAGACATACACATTGACAATTAATACAACATAGTACAAGAAGTTTTATGAAAGACACAATCATCTTTAACATTTAATTTGTAAAATAATGAGATACTAATTACAGAAATTTTGAATTAAGAAAGTCAAGAGTTCATCATAAACCCATGAAGTTGGAAAAACTAGTATTACTACGTGTCAATAGAATAAGCAGTATTACTACATTACCTGTAACTACAGAGATGAAAACCAAATATCTGCTCAATTTTGTATCTGCTGGATTTTGCAGATTAAATATTAACAGCTTTAATGGTATTTTGATATTGGACATTAAATACAGAATTTGATGTGAAGATGAAAATTTGTGGGAAAGTATTCTGAGACCTGAGTTCACAAATTTTGCTACAGTTCAACAGAAGTCAGTTGCACCTGAGTAATTATAGCAGTGACAGAGTATAACATCCATATAAGACCATAAGGAAAATAGGAAATCACCCTATATCATTTCATACAACTTAAGTCACTGAACTGAATAATACCACTTCTTCAATTGTTCCAGAGCTAAAGGGCGGGATGGGGCTCATTTATGGAAATAAGTTTTAGAGCTCAACTTAAAAATCGTATTTTAATTCAACCAATTTGGTTGAACTACAAAAAAACCCAGGGAAATCATAGTGCACTCAAGCTACCTTTTTGTCAACTTGAATAATTTTCAGCACTCAAGATAACCCAAAATCTCATTATAAACCAGGAATTTGTACATTATTACACATTTTATTACCATTACAAAGAAGTTTCAATAATTGCATTTATAAAATTGTGATTTATTAAGGAAATCTATTCCAGTTCCCTTGTCATGGTCCAAAAAGAAGCCAACATTTTTACCTTTATATATGCTGAAGTTCATTTACACTGCCGACTTCAAAAGATAAACTACCTGTGACAATTTTGCATTTAAGGTACTATTGGTTTATTTTACAGTGAGAGGCAGTTACCTTTGAGAAGTCCAGAGTTATCAATAGGACCAGGATACACATTCTGATCTCCCATCTGGTATTTGTCCCAGCTGTCAAAACCAACATATTTTTTCCACTGTTTGAACCAGCGACTATCCACTAGATACCTTAAAAGGCAAAAGACATACATATTAATTATTGGTATGCTACTACTTCCTACCTTATTCATAATAATGCACCAGCATTCATCAACCTTGTGAAATGACAATGCTGTTCTCTCTGTTCTGCTAACCATTATCAGCATTCTCCTACCAGCAAGGACTTTAACTGTGGTTAATTAAAGATCTCACTAACAGCACCAGGTACAATTTTGCAAGACTGCCAACACTACATTTCAGAGGCTGAAAAATGGCAAGTTGAAAGAAAAAAACCACAACATTTCCCTTTTTAGCACAAATGATTCCCATCTTTGATTCCTGTTCTTGATTTTTGAATTCAGGAGACTCAAGTTAAATCTCTATTATTAGAGAGCCATGTAAAAAAGTGAGAGAGAACTTTCAGTCTACTACTGTCTACTGCTGGAGTTTTATTTGTAACACGTGCAACTTAAAAAAACTTCAGAACCCTGATGTCTTGTCAAGAGAGCATGTTTTCTTCCTCCGAGTCAACATCAACACAAACAGTAAATACTCTGCTTTTGATAGAAGACTAGATGTTCCTCCTACAAATAATTATCAACATCACACTTCCATATAAAGCGATTATATCTCTAATCTCAGCTCTACAGTATTTTTATCCAGATTAAGCTGTTGTCACAGTCTGTCTTTTACAAAGTCCAGTGATACCAACATTTTATACCTTTTTATCCACAATTTCTTTAAGATCAAGATGCCAAATTTGTTCAGTGATTCTCAAATTTTTATTCATTTTTTAAAGATACTATATGCATTATTTTTCCTTTCTAAAAGTATTCATCTTCTGCCTGGTCTGTCCCAAATCTTTTGCTACTATACTAGGATGAAACTGAATTCAATTAATCTGACATGCCCTTGCCTTTTGATTTATACATTAAGTTTTCATTCTCATGAACATACTTAAGGCCAACAGAATTCTCCCCTTTCTCTTCTGCTGTGGCCATCCACCTCTATGCCATAAGAGCTGTGGTTATGCACGTGGTTATGAATGCCGTCACCACCAAACCTTGTAGCCTTGCTCCATTGGCCTCTAATTTCTTAACCTAAATTTGAATTAATTATGTATCTTAAGAAGGAAAGATATAATTTTACACAGAAGAGAAATTACCTTTATTTTAAGAAATTTTAAGAAATTACTACTCCTGAAGAATACTTTTCAAATGCCTTGTGTTAAATGTCTTATCACACCCCAGTAACAGAGTGATTAGTACAAATTTTTGATAATAAGATTTAACAGTGTGTGAGAGCTTGGGGTCCACTGTTCTAGTTTTAAATGTTCAAAACCATCTATTTCAACACGTCATCAACTTTCTTCTCCCGTATCTGATTAATTTTACCATCAACCAAAATTTGCTGTGCAGTATCTCTTTAGGTCCTCCATAAAAGAAATGTAGTAACATTGCTGTTTCCCTTCACATTTAGGAATTTTGAATTTAGGAATCTTTTCAGGCTCAAATAAGAACTTAATATTTCTTGCATAAAGATAGCTGAAAGGCCACTTATGCAAGTATGTAAGCATGGTAAGAAGCAAACAGCACAGTCAAATTCCTTTTACCACAAAGTAGAGGTAACATGAATTACATGGAAAAGAAAGGTCTATTGAATTTATTTAGCCAAGAAAATAAATTTGCACCTAAAGATTTCGAAAAATGCTAGCAGACACTACAGATGTGAATTCTTACAGCAAATTACTGGCTATAGGCATGCATGTGCATGTACATCTACGTTTTATACATACTGGGCCTTTTAATGAACATTCTGCTACTTTTGCTTCAATAGCAATCTGGTACAGGTGAGAAAAGCTATTTTGAGTTATTATTGAACAAAGTCACAGAAGCTGTAACCTCTGTTATCCTGGTTTAAGAATGGTATTCCTCAATTTAGTATTCTGAATTAAAAAACCTCATAAACTGCTCCCATTCCCCACCACCCCCCCCGCAAAAAAACCCCCCCAAAATCAGAGATTACAGGCTGAGATAATAACAATTTACTGGGAACAGAAATGAGACAAAAAAAGAAACAGTAACAGCAACAATATTAAAAACAGAAGTGTAAAAAAGAGGGTGATTTACATGCAAAATGCTCATCCTGGGGGACAATGAACTCCCACCATGCCTTTTCTCATCCTGAAGCCACATCTCTCTTTTCCCAAGCAGGAGCCCTTGACTCCTACCCCTTGGGGGGTAGAGCATAATAACCTAGACATGCCCAGGGCTGGGCTCCAGGCTCCATTCCCTCAACGTGGAAAAATTAACTCTATCCTGGCCAAAACCAGAACACCCCATTAGAAGAACTTGCTCTTAATCAAGACATGAAATACTAGTTTTCTAGTAAGATTAGGGAAACCAGAAATTTGCATTCAAATGCCATACACTACCCTCATTTTATGCAAGAAGGATATGCCACATTAAAGATTATGCTGGGGAAAGGAAAAAAAAAAGGAACACAGTTACACCTCGCTCAGTTTAAGGTGAATCCATCAACCTGCTCAAGCACTTCTGTAGCCAAAATCCAGACTTCTTAGCATTAATGGGAAAAGTAATAATCAGAGATTTGTACCTTAAAGCTTTTGACTCTAAAAACACATTCAATATAGCATTCTCACCACGATCAACAAGAGTACTCATCTGCACAAGAGAAGGCAAACCATTGGAAGACAACTTAATTCATCTTTTCATCAGTGTTATAATATCCATGATACAATCGACCACCTGAAAACTAAATATTACCTACGAGTGACATCCAGTAATTTAAGAGGAAGCTCAAGTAAACAGACCTATATCTGCTAAACCCTCATTTCTTAAATATTTGATTCCTTTTTAAGGAAAAAACATTAAAAACTTGGGGCATGCACTTGGACCAGATACACTTCCCTGTAATGTGTGTTGTCCCAGATACAAAAATAGCATACCATGCATTAGTAAAACAGAGACCAAGAAATATATATATTAAGCTTGGTACAATGTTTTGCTTTTGTTTTTGTTACTACTACCTAATGCAGAAAGGAGTTCTAAATGAGTCTAATGCTATAGTAGTTTCTTGAACTGTGGACCTGACCAAGAAGGCTACTCCAGAACTCCCCATCAAAGTTAAAATGTATGGCCTATCCATTTTTTAGAATTATGATTAAGAAATGTTTGTTATCTGGTGGAATCAAGATTTCACTCAATCAGGAAAAACAAATTTTGCTCCCTGGCATGTCATCAGTTTAGCTAGTGAGCAGTATAACCAACCCATCTTCTGAGGTAAAACAAAACTGTATGATATGAATAAGGATTAAAGTCAAGAACAGTCTTAAATTTCTAGATATTCTGCTTTGAGGGGCAAACCTTAAAAACTAAGACAATTGCACAGCCAAATGAACCAGTTAACTCTAAAACAGAGGATACCTGACATTTACAGATATTTCAAATAAATCAGTAACCTTGAATTGTTTGAAGAAAATAGTAAAACCAAGTCACTTAGAGCCAACTGTCGACAACAAATAACACTGAAATAGTCCCAAACCTTTATCTAAAAGTAAGCAAAAACATGATTATACCATTTGCTGAAATTACACTCAAATAGGGAATTTTCAGTATTAGCAACACTGGAAGTATATGTACAGTTTAAGTAGCTTTAGGAGTCTTTTTCTTGGTTATATTATGTATACTTAAAATTTTCTTTGTGCAAGTAGAATCAAAAACTACAGAATATGTAAATATGTTCTTAGTCCAAATCTGGCCTACTTCATTATCCAGGATTTACTTCTGAGTAGAGCTTCAGATTGCTTCATAAGATATATCTGCCCTCTTCTGTAAAATGTTGTCTGTCTGAAGTGCTTTATCATATACAAGGGACAATTTATACTCTAGAGTCCTCTGAAATGCCAGATAATGAAATAAACATGAGGAAATGGAATGAAGCTGCATCATCAGGGGGCATCATCAGAAGCCTGAGAGGGTGGCTGGTCACTGGAACAGGCTCCCTAGGGATGTGGTCACAGCACCAAGCCAGTCAGTTCAAGGATCATCTGGAAGACACTCTTAGCCATATGGTTTAGCTTTAGGCAGTCCTGCAAAGAGCAGGAAGTTGGATTCAATGTCCCTTATGGGTCACTTTAAATTTGGGATATTTGGCCTTGGCCAATGGTCAGTCCATCTCAGGCCAGCTGGCACTGGCTTTGTAAGACATAGAAGAAGCTTCTGGCAGCTTCTCCTAAAAGCCATCCCTGCTACCTGCACCTTGCCATGCAAACCTAATAAAATTGGGTCACCCAGCTAAATTTGCCAGAAAAGACCGTATCCTCATGTATGACCAAATGATCAACTGTAGAGACTCAAGGCAGCCCAAAAGAGGATTACTTACAGCCTTTGCACGTTAACTTACAAGTACAAAAAATTGAAGCTATTACAACACTTGTAAATACACCTCCATTTCTTAAATAAAAACACAACAAATAATAACAATCAATTTAAAGAAGTTTTAAAATTTCACAGCTGCATGACTACATGGACATTGTTCACTAGACTAAGAAAGTACTACCAGGAAACTTACTAACTGATTCCTAAAATTCTCCCACTGTTTGTGACTTTTTAATGCAATTCAAGTTCACCTGTGATTTACTGCTTATTTTGACTCAATAAACCTAATTAACATAATATAAACATTACACAAGTACAACTGCATTTATTCCTTACCTCAACATCCAAGCTGATAGAAAAATATCTGAATAGTACGACTAAGCTTCTGGTATTTCCCACTGCTGTCAAAAGCATCTGAATTCTTGTGACCACTATATATAGATAAAATTAAACAACATGTAACCTAGATTTATTTATTTTGACTGATATATTAACTCCTTGAATTCAAAATCAAATCAGAAAACTTTAATATGCAATAAAGACACTTCAAAGAGAGACACTCATTCTGCACTGTGTACTGCTGGGATATCGTATCTTCTGAACTTTTAACAGTAAAACTGTGCAAATTGTCCAGAGAGATAGGTGAGGATTTTTTTTTACTCTCCTCACTGTGCATGAGAACAGATTAAGCAATACAGAGGACAAAGTGGAACAACTGTTTTGCAGAAAGCAAATTAGGACTCCTGCTTAAAGGCACAGCATCTGATTTGTGTTCTTGCACAACTGCAACTATAAAAATAAGAATGTAAGAATGGGTTTGTATTTGTTTTTCTACTTTGATCAAGGTGATGAAAACTGCTTGACCAAATACACTCATAATTAATAGATTCATTCAAATTCCATTTTCTTTCAGAATTAACAAGTTCTTCAAGTTCAAAATGGTGATAATCATTCTACTCTATCACAAAAACCATACCATCTTTTCATTCAAAATGTAGGTAAATCCACAAGAAAAAATGCAGGTGTCAAAGACAAAAAAAAATTTAGTTTACCTTTCATTTTTAAGAAACCCGTCTAAGTATTCCAGATTCCTCCTCAGAAATAAGTATTTAGTTCAATAAAATGCACCAAGATTTCAAATCAACTAATCAAATTCTCACTACAGCTTGCGACATGCTCCACTCCCATAATGTGCTGCAGTAATCTAAGCAGCACATTCTTCAGCCACATTACCAAGAGGCTGACCAAAAAGTATGATTCAGACAAAATTAGTGGAAGGCAACATTATATTAACAACCATCTAAGTGTTTTGTATAACCTTAGAAATTTTCCATTTAAGTAAAGACTTTCTATTAAAAAATAAAAAATTAAAGATTTTCTAGTAAAAAATAATCTAACAAATCAGTTTTCTGGCAAAAGCTTGGAACAAATATGAAAAACATGCTCTTACCCCACCAGATCAATTAACAGAAGAAAAATGTATTTACTCATTTCCACTGTAAGTGCTGTCCAGAAGAATTTAAATCTTTGTAAGCCACCGGTCACATGCAGCACCATTCTTTATGCAGCGAGAGAAACACCAAACTTCAACAACAAGATTTATAAATCTAAATCAGCAACTTAAACCTCATCTGAAAACCAAAAAACAAAACAAAACAAAAAAAAACCCCAACAACAACAACAACAAAAACAAAAAAAAAAAACCCAAAACTCATCCAACTCTTAATCTATCCCTGGAACACTGACATAGTGTTCCTTGTTTCCCATTTCATGAAGTTATCAAAATAATTTAGAACACCATACCAAATATTATTGAAGTGCAGGTCCATAACATCTCATGGCCTCAGTAATCAAGTAAAATCTTCCATTAACATTCAATCTAGGTTCTGTTCATGTACAACACAATGATGGATGATGTAATGTGGGAAACACTCAGAGGACAGTACTGAGAAAAAGGTACATGGCCTGACTGTTGGGGATATCCTGTGCAGGGCTGAGTTGGACTTGACGATCTTTGCAGGCCCCTTCCAACTCAGCACATTCTTTGAAGACCACAGTGTAAAATACTATAAAAGCCAAGCACTTCAGCATCAAGGCTGTCATCCATGATAGACACTGCAAGGTTTTTAAGAAGGGCTACAGATGTCCCGTTCATCAAGATTCATGAGTTTTCACTGCAGCCAGAATTAAAACGCTTTTATGTTCAGTGGGGAAATTCACTTCTGGAGAAAACTTCTTTAAGGTTGAACTTTTCAGATCTACTGATCACTCACTCAGAAGGATTTTCACCCCACTTCATTTTTACTTACTCTCTTCAGTGACCAAGTATTACAACTGAAAAGGCAATGAAATTCCCACACGTTAAGAAAAGATTTTTTTCACTATCCAAGAAATGCACTGTATGGATAATAACAGTACTCTACCTAGACTCAGCAGAACTTCAGAAGTGATATGTATCAGACATTTCAGAAAACTAAAAATACTATACTCCTATGGTTTTACTAATTTGCAAGTCTTAAAATGAAGAAGAGATTAAGAATCTCTCTCATCACTCTTTTGAAGTGATGACTGTCACCAAAACTCATCAGCTAACAGGGCTGAAAATCAACATCTTCCTTCTGGCCTAAACCTGACTAGCTTCAGTTTACATAGTGTCTTAAATCTTTATCTGCTCGTCTAAAAATCCTTATCCTAGAAGACATCTTCCTCTTACGTAACTAGTTCAGCATGTGACTCAAAATTCTAGCAAAACAGACTAAGGTTGTCCAAGCTCTTCTCTGGAAGACAAGGCTTCTGCTTTCCCTATTAGATTTTGAAATATCTGAACTCACTCTAAATGAACACCTTCTGTCACACGTGGACACCAGAACCGGACAGTAGAATGGTTTCACTAATATACTCTGTATACAGTACATATTTGTACTGCTACTTGGTATTCCCTATTCAAACATCTAATGATTGTTTTGTTCCCATAGCCACTAAATGAACTCTGTGTGATAGTTTTTGTCCACTGTAACTGTCAAATAACTTCTATATTCTCATCAGCTCACAAATTGTTAGGGCAAGCAATAGATGAAAGAAGCACAGTGGAGGAACTCTAGGAGGAAGAGAGAGAAAAAGTGGTAAAAACTGATTGCTGAGTTGTTAGCTATTTTTAAGTCACTATCACACACTTTAAGTAAAACATTTATTGGCAGGTTATATCTAAAGGTGAGAAATGTGTTTACACATATCCTAGACCAAGGAGTGATAATATGTGCAAGAGGTAGCCAAGAGTATGCAAGCATTTGTAACGTCATATCTGAGCTACTGAGACAACATTTCAAACTAAGCCACAAAAGGAGGAAGTACAGGAAAGTCAGGGCAGAAAGTGGTTTTAAAGTAAAATCAAGAAATCACACTTTAATATGGGGAAGAAATTACAGAGAAATCCCCCAAGAAGTCCCCCGTAGAATATCTGATGGTCTTCCTCTCTATAACAAATCTGTTCCAAGATCAATAACTGCCAGTATTGAAAACGGTACTTCTGTGATACTGTAAAAACAGAAAAACTTGGCAAGGTTCTCAGGAGTATCACTGCAGCTACAAAACCATTCAATTATATCATCAAGACCAGTTGGTCACACAAGTTATACTGTGCCTAAAAATTTGATGAACATCAATAGTTCTTCAATTTCTGAGAGTAGAAGACATTGAGCGAGTTCAGATTTGCCTGCAGCTGTAATAACCAATAATTTTTGTCATTCTGAATGAGAGGGTAAAATCTCCTCAGACAATAAATTCTCCTCACTTGTCTAGCACCAGTAGAAAGAATATCCAAAATACTGAGATGTAATCACACCGGATGCTAAAACTGCAAAACAAAATGCAGCATTTTTTCCTTTCCTAAGCAGAAGTTTAGGTCTTTCAACCACAGAAACTGAAGATCCTTTGGACAATACCACAAGAAGTAAAACTTATATTAATTCAGGTTCTGTGGAACAAAAGTGTAGTTTTCGTACTGACTTTACTAACGAAAGTACACAACATTGTTCAAAAGAACTGATGAACAAAGGAAGCTCTTCTTGGAAAAATCTGATGTTTATTTAATGCATGGTTGGAAAAATAAGATAAATGGAGAGCGGAAGAATCCTCAGTCTCTCAGAGTTTAATCATTTATTAACTGGTCATGAAGAATGCAAAAAAGACCACTGTGACAAACTAGCCCAAAACCTTGTCCCTGCAGCTGAAGCAGTTAAAAGACACTAACCTTGCCTGTCCATTGGAGCAATACAGCATAATGCATACTATTCCCAAGATACCCTTAAAAACATCTAATGGAACAAACTCCACAGCTTACTAAACCACCTAGTCAACCAGTTTCTAATTCTAGCAATTCTTCTTCCAATACCTAACCCTAAAAAATGTTGCATTTCAAGTCAATTTTATTTTTCTTTCTGCAGTGTACATGAAGAACTAACAAAGAAATTAATCAGCCACTTCATAGATGCTTTTAAGATTTGTCTCTCTTTGCCTTATTCTGTAGTTGTTTTTTTCTTAGAGAAAACCCCCAAAGCTCTATACTTTCCATATATAGCTTATTGTTCTCTCCACTCTAAATTTTGAAGAGTATGGAAAAGATTTTCCATGTATAAGCCAGCATTTTTAAAAGGACTGCATTTGAGTGTTTTAAAGTACAAACAGAACAACCTGGTGTGGCTCTGATGAATTTTTTTCAGCAGTATTTACTACTGAATCAAAGCAGTTATGAATCATGGCTTACAGCACTTTAACAGTTGCTTCCTCGCTGATGTCCCAAAAGATCAAAAAGCCATTGACAAAATACCTTTAAAAAACGGTTTGGACTAAATGTAGCTTTTAATTTGTGAAGACAGCTGCACAGTCGAAGTAGAAATCCTGTGAATGCACAAGCATACACCTTTATGTAGCTCGATTTAAAACTTAATGAGACTTTGCATCAGCTTATTCAATTTTAAAACACATGACTTAGATCAGTGTCAATCACAGCTGGTTATATTTTCACAGAATATTTAGAAGCTTTTCCCACATAATTAATTCTTCCATATTAAAATATCGAATGCACTAAAAAGCACAGTAAACTTACTGTTCCGGTCATGCTGTCAACTAGTCATAAAAGTACTATCACTCTGAACAGCATCAACTGCCTGAAACATCGTCTTAGTAACTAGGAACTAACCAACAGAACCATAAAAAAAAAAAGACTTGAAAGACATGAAGCCTGAGCATGCGTTTACTACAGCTGGCCATTTTCAAAACTAGCATGTGAATTCACTTCCTTTTTCTAGTTTCTTACACTTTTCCAGTTTCAAGAGCAGTCTGTTTGTATGACAAAACTGAACATGTACTCAGCAGTATTTGAATAATGCATCAGAATGTATGCTTCTGACACATGCTGCAGTATCAACACTGTTAAATATAGTCTTTTATGGAACTGGAACAGTGAGTGATGACAGCTGAAATGAGGTGGGCTAGTTCTACTTCTATGTATTCACAGTTAATTTTCTGTAAGTTAATGCTTCAGCCTTTGTCTTTGGGTGACAGTTTCACACAGGAAGAGATGAAGAGGTTGAGTCGTGGAAGAAGTGTCAGTTCCTTATTTTTTCCCCCTCCTTAAAATAGTCTCACTTCCTAGCATCACAGAATTACAACTACTGAAGCTCAACTGCCAAATACACGCCAAGAAGAGGTGCCTATTTAACCTAATTATTTTCAACTGTGGATTATTCTGTTGACATACTAACAAATGTTTTACGACTGACCAGAAAACACATATTTTTCAAACGTTCGTTGCGGAAAAGGTATAAGGGCCCGTTCGCACCTTCAGGGGCTTTTTCTTTCAAAGTCAATGCGTTTACAGTCAAAATAAGATTTAAACTCAAGGCTTGCCACAGCCACGGACGGGCATCAGGGCAAGCTAGGCCAGGGTATAGATATCATTTCTGATAACGTGAAGGTGAAGCCGGGGCCATTTCCGCCCGGATAATGGAAGAAACGCTTGGCAGGAGGGCCCTTCTCCCCCACCTCCACACCCCCCGCGCAGCCGAAACAGCCCCCGCGGGCTCCAGGCCCGCCATCCGGGGCTGCACCCGGCAGCGCGCCCGCAGCCGCGCCGCTCCCCGCGGGGCGCTGACCTCGGCGCCTCCCGCCGCAGCCCGGCCCGGCCGAGGCCCCGCCGCGCCCGGGCGGCCGCTCCCCGCCCGGCGGGAAGCGCGGGGAACAGCACTGCCTCCCTGCCCTGGGCACCCGCCTCCACCTTCCCGGCAGCGGGAGGGAGGTCGAGCCGCCCCCGGGAGCCGGTGGGGGGGGCGAGGGGAAGGAGGTCGGTCCCTCCGGCAGCCAAGCGGCCCCGGGGCGGGGGCGCCGCCCGCGCCGGTCAGCCCGAGCGCCCCCCCGCTCCTCCCTCACCAGGTGTCGCCCTTGCGGAGGGCGGTTTTGAGCAGCGCTGCGACGTCCGTGCGCTGGGTCTCCAGATCCGCCGCGCCTCCCTCCGCCATCTTCTCCGCCCGGCAGCGGCAGCGGCGGCAGGGGCAGGAGCACGCCGCGCTGCATGCTGGGAGTGACGCCTGCGGGGGGCGGCCGCGGCCCCGCCCTGCCCAGAGGCCGCGGGGCGGCGGCCCGGGCGGCGCAGCGCCCCCGCGCGGCCGGGAGGTCTGCCGCGGAGGCAGGCGGGGACATTGCCCGCAGCGCCTCGATGGCGGCGCGTGCGTAATTAAACCGCTGTGCCTCGCTCCCAAATTAGTGTTCGGGTCGCCGTAACTCACGTCTTGTGCAAATACTGTTCAGATGTTCTGTGTGACTCACAGTAGCTTTTCCAGACCTTTGCAGAAACCAACGGATAATTTGTTGGGTTTTTTTCAGTGGTTCTTGCCTGAACTTTGAACAAACAGTGCAACCTGTCGCTTGGCATTTCACACACACACAGAAAAAAAAAAAAAAAAAAAAAAAAGAAGGCCACATACAACATTGCATAACCAGGTCCTCTCTGTCGTCACCTTTGTATAGACATTTCAAGGAATCCAGTTGGTGTGGGAACTTTAGGGCTGGGGTGCTGGTTACGTTTGAAAACACGAGTTTGTTCTGGTAGATCTGGCTGGTGTGTGTGTGATGCCTGCCATGGAATCCCTAGCCCCTTCCTCCGCCCGAGTCATTACACACGGCCACGTTGTGTGACTAACAGCAGCAACGCATCTTAGGCTGCCAGATAAGTATTTGAAGCTATTAGGCATTATTAGCTAATTAGCCCGTAGAATCTGGCAGCATGTAGCTGTTACAAACAGCACTAAAATGTGCTATCTAGATATTTGCGCTGCAAAATAAATGGAAGCAAGGCTGTTAGTAGTGCAAAGCTAAGTAAGTATTTTGTCAGGATTATCAGTGAGGATGATGATATTGAAGTACATGCAAAATTATAATAGGAAAATAATATCAAATTATGTAAGAACTCCCAGGAGCTCAGAGTGACTGGTGATGACATTCATGGTTTTTCCAAGAACTGGAATGTGAAATTCCAGGAGGAGGGGCAAGAAAGTAAAAGATATTAGGTATTTAAGGAGAGCTGTGGATCTAATGGCTACACTTAATGAGAGAAAACTTAACTGGGCAACAAGAAGAAGGTTTCTGGCCACTTCAAGAATAAATTTCTGGGTTAGAATCTCCAAGTTTAGAAAGACCTTTGACAAGTTCCCACCCCACACACACCAGGGCTTGACAGATAAGAACAGTGTTTTACACTCTGAAAGTTAGCTCTCTGACAAAATTGAATTTATAGAGTGATTATAATTTCATGGAAATTTTGAGGAAAATATTTCCTAATCCACAGTGCTGGATAAACATCTTTATTGTTCTTCAGGCTGTAGCAGGACTATCAACAGCTAACTTTACCAGAAGGATCACCTGGAGCCACCCATGCCTCTGTGCTTTGTGTTGCATAACTGCAGTTACTCCGTGAAAGATCTGCTATTCCTGAGTTCAGTCTATTTATGGTACAGAAACGGATACTAGACAGATATTAGGTGCTACAAATAGAGACAGCAAAGCATACAATCTGCCGTTTGAAGCAGAGCCTTAAGAATTGCCAAGGAGAGACAAGAGTAAGACTCTTTCTGGGGCTACCAGTGCTTCACGTGAAACAACTGTTTTTCATAATGGATCAGTATCCTAAACTTAACTCACATTCATGGAAAATGCATGTTAGTGTTAAATCTGGGGTTTTTTTTAAAGCTATATCAGTGGGCAAGGAGTTATTTCCAAGTACCCCTGTCCTAGACAGTGCCTGAGGATCTTTAAATTTTAAACAACCTGGTAAACAGAAACAGCACTGGTGATAGAGATGAATGACCTACCTTATCTAATAAACCCCAGGCATTAGATTTATATCTTACTGCTTGTGATGTAAGTTAATGCAGGATATTGTAAAGCTGGCTGAGGTGGCAGGCCTTCCAGCTATCAGTGGACCTTCATCCTTGCCTGATTTCATTGAGAATAGATGAATTTTTGTAAACATGGTTTTGTGGTTCTAAGCCTTGGTCTTGAGAAAGGATGCAATTAATACAGTGTATAGCAGCACTATAGCAAGCAGACATTCAGCAAGTGGGCTGCAGATAACAAACTGTGTAAACTGATGATTCTATTGATTTCCAATACAACAAAAAGTTTAAGCTCTCAGTTCTTGTTTTCAAGTCAATTAGTGGACTTGGCTAACAAGGCTTAAAATATGACTTGCATTTTGGGGGTAGGAGAAACTCTGCATCTCAGTAGTAGAAACTTCTGTACACAGTAAATTCTGCAAAAATAACAGACAACTGCAAGTCTCACTCACAGGCAATACAGACTAATAAACTTCACTGCTTTTTGTTTTCTTTCAAGACCACTGCCATGCTTTAAGAATTGTACTTCTAAATTTAGTGCTCTGGCTGAGACTCCAAACCACCTGCTGCTCACTCACTCTCCCTTCCACTCCCCCATCTCTCCTGCAGCATGGCTGGAGAGAAGAATTGGAAGCCCAAAAGGTGAAGATCATGCTTGATATAAGAACAATTTCTTGGAAACAGCAACGAGCTAAGAAAATGGACAGTAACAGCAACAATGTTGATAACAGAAGTGTTCAAAAGAGAAAGAGTGATTCACATGCAAAACTGCTCACCAGAGCTGGGCCTGACCACAGCCACACACCTAACCACTCCCTCCATCCCAGAACCAGCACTGCTCCCTCTGCCTCTCTTGGCTGGCCAGAAGGTATTCCTCCACATTTGGGAATTTGTGGAGGGGGAAAAGACGGCTTCAGATTCCCCTCCCCAGTGGTCTGTGGTGAGCTTACAGCCACTGGTGACTGAGTGAATTTCCTTCTCAGTTTGAAGCTGCAACAGACATAGAGTTTGACATATTAGAATAGATACAATGAGTGTATTTTCTATGTAGTGTTCACACATACAGCTAGGAAAAGGGATAATTTCACTTTTGGTTGAGGAATCTGATGGAAACCCTTGTAGAGCTAATTTTATTAGCTGAGTATGTTTTTTGTGAATTCAAATTGGGGCAAAAAGTCAATTACTAGTGCCACCACTGCTGGTTTTGTTCCCTATAATTTTTTTTTACTGTATGGAAGTTGGTAATTTTTAAATAGTGATGGAATTGCAAGCCTCTTTTAAATAGTTCAGTAGAGAACCGAAGAAAGCAGAAATAACTGTAGAATAAAATTAAAGAAGACAAAGCAGGGCTTCTGAAAGGTAAACATGAAGGGAAGATACAGGAACAGGAATTCAGTATGTAACAAAATTGGGGGAAGCTGAGAAAGAGGGAGTTGAATGTTGGACAGAAACAGATAAGAATATACATTTTTGTAAAGAGAGAAAGAAAATGCAGGATAAATTTGACAGCTGAGAGATGGAGAAATAGCATATAATTCAGATACTTATTTTTGTCCCAGACATAAAACTATGACTGCACTGTAGGTTTGAATCCTGTTCCTAATCCAGTCTGTGCATCACCTACATCATTCACTGTGGCTGAACACAGCCATGTTAAACTCTTATTTCAGCTAGATGGAATTGAAATAACTAGCTATTATTGCAATAACACACTTTTGTTGGAATAAGAAAAAAGAAGTTTAAAAATGTGTTGATTTTCTATTCAGTTGATTTAATCAGTCTGTCACATTTTTTTTTCATTTTTAGCAATTAGTATTACCAAAATTATCTTTCATATGACAGAAAAAGACTCTTGAAAAGGAATGGATAATTTTTAAATGTGTATAAAGCTACATGCATAGCTTTTTGTTTTACATTCTTGCCTTCATGTGCTAAGTCTAGGACCAGGCATCCTGGACAGATTAAGTCAGAAAGATCATAGATGTAAATACAGAGGAATGATGATAGAAAAAGTTCAGTGAGATTAACAAAGGATATTCCAAGAATATTCCTAATTTAATGACAATGGAAGAAAAGCCAGTGTCTTCCATTTTCTCCAGTTTTGAATTTTTTAAATATTAGAAAGCATTTCTTTTTAATTTTCTGAGGAATGACTTCTAATAACTATGACGAGAATTAAAAGAAATATATTCTAAATATGATATGTAGAAATATTAAAACTATGTTTTACATTACCAAATGTAGTTAATAAATTGTATTCCTATTGATTAATCATGTGTTTAACATACACTTAAATATATGTTAAATTCTAATGGCCTAGAATTTGAAATAAGAATGTCTGAAAAGTAAGCTTTTAATGATCTGATCAGATATTAATGTTAGCAATAATTACCCATTTTCCACAAGAGAAAATTACTTTCCATTTCCTTAATTCAATGCTTCTTTCTACGCAAAACCCTGTCTTATTTTAGATTGCTATGAATTAGTTAGCATTTGTATGTGTCTTCAAAAATGTTTTTCCTTTAGGAATTTTAAGCACAGAAATGAATTTCAAAGGTATGATGGCTTTAGCCATGGTTGTCTATATTTCAGAACTGTTATCAATTCCTGTATTTGATTTGCACATCAGAATGAAACTAAATTTTCTCCTATGTGGTTGCTAAATGAACTGTTTGGTTTTGAAGGCAAGAGATAAAATTAAGTGCATTAATTGTGCCCAAATATAATTATGTCAATGTATGTATATGCCCAATATAATTGTGTCAACAATATAATTCAAAGAGCCATGGTTTTAAAAAAATGACTCATAATGTAGGCTTTAACCACTAGGTGTTGGAGATACATGAAATCTAAATACATGTAGAAGTTAGGTTTTGTAAGATTTGCACAATGTATGCTAAAAATAGACTGCTATTCAGGAAAAATAATTGGTGCTTAAGTGGAAGGAGATAATGAGATTTATAGCAGGACCTAATACAGCCAACAGAGAAGTTGCAGAACTAAGTGTTCTTGGCACAAGTAAAATTGCTTCAGTATATTTTTACTGTTTGGCTATCTAAAGTATGAATTCAATTTATTTAACTAAGTATCACTGAAATCCAGCAAAAAATGCAGCAATATATCAAATGCATAAGAGCAACTTCACATTTTACATGCACAAACATGTATGTGTGTGAATGACAACCATTAAGGAAATGCCTCATTGAAGGCATATATTTTTTTATACATGGCACATAAAATTTCATAAAGATATATTTTAATATTGTACATTTTAGATATGTGGTTTCTGCTTTCCTTTTCTAAACCTCTTTTATAATAAAACATTACTGTTACTATGGGATTTGGTTAGACTTATTGTAACCTGAAATTATATGAACACGATCTTGTAAAGCAAAGAAGTTTCAAAGTAGAGTGTCAGTGCATTTGTAAAAGAAAAAAATAAAACATTTTGACTGAGAAATAAATATTTTGAACAAAATATCTCAGACACAGAGAAGTTTTAGAAGTTGAAAAATTCTTGCGTTGCTGCTCTGGCGTTCCAGAAGAAACTGCAGGAGCTTTTGCTGATTGGAGAATTTTTCAGAGAGTAAGTGAAAAAGTACATTTGTTTTCATGAATGTCAGTGTTGTCCCTTGCTGTATGCATGCAGGAGTATAATGAGGAAACAATGGCAAATTGTGGTACCTACATGCCGTCCAGTCATCCTGGAACCTGGTGCACAAAAAGCTTCTTTCACCTTCTGCAATGGGATCAAACTGCCTCCTGTAATAGTACATGGGAATGTGATTTCCACTGAAGTACTTCAGGGGATGGTCAGTCAGTATAGGTCAGACTCATGCCTTGTTCAGATAGTGACAAAATTTACTGTTGACATTTGGAATGATCTATAATGCAATAAAAAAAATTGACAGTCAACCCCGTAAAATTTATTTCATTCTGAATTTGCGAAGATATCCAAACAAATACATAAAACATCTTGTAATTTTTTTCATTTTCTCTCTTTTCCTGAAATGATGATGAAGCAGAAGTGGTTTCAAAGACCTCTAGGTCAGAGCTGCCACATCCCCCAGGCCCTGATGTTGCCCCTCTACCTCACACATCTTTCTCATTCCGTGTCTCTGTATCCAAATACAATGTGTTGGAGCAGGACAGCTGCTGGAGAGACCTGGCCTTTGCACCAGCAGCAGGACCTGGTTTTTGACGTGGGTGAAAGTCAGAGTCACAACACACTGTTATCACTGTCCTGCAGCTTTTGTGTTCATATTCACTTTTTTTTTTTTATTTTACAGTTAATATTTGCCTATGAAGGGACACAGTTTTCTACATTTTAGAGAACTTCCCTTTTCCGTGTTGCAGTGCAGGAGAGTGCTTTGGCTGAAGGGGCTGGCTGTGCACAGGAAGGTGTGCTGTTCTCACAGGACCCAACAGGGTGACATGAGACCATTACAGTGAAGTTTCACCGGATACATTTTTATCTCTTGAGATGTCATTTTCAGTGCATTAACCTTGTAGGCCTCACAGAAACTCTATTCTTTCTATTTGGGGTGATCTGTGTGAATATATGGGAAAATATCTGGTGTGAAAAGGTGGTTGATGCTAGAAGCAATTAAACTGAGGATGAGGCTGTGGTTTCTTTAAACTAAATGTGTGTTGAGCCTTTTGTCATCCACACTTCTGCATCCTGGTCCTTTTGGTAGGATCCTGTATGACATTATTTTTTTCTCAGAAAATGGTAAATTTCCATCTCCCCAGCTATTTCCTCCTGTTATTGATTCAAGCAGGAATACTGGAATGTGATCTTCCATGATCTGCCCAGGACACACACACAAACTTCAATTAAATTTAGCTGGATCCAACAGTCTACAGAATTACAGTCATTTGTTTTGCATAACTCAGTGTTGTTTATATTCAAGAAAATATCTGAAGATCTGGATTTCCATACACTAGAAAACCACAGTAACTTGTGTGCTTTCAGTTTAGACTGGATGAGATAGCTTAACTTTTTACACTCCTAGGAAAAAACCATTTTTCTTGACCGTTTCTTCTTCCCTCCTGATCTGTGACAGCCCAAGAGTCTTTAGTTTCCGTTTGTGCTGGAAAGCCTCTTTCCATCATTTCTTGTCCACCAGTTTGTCTCTTTTAGGGCCTCTTTGAGGGCAAGTGGGAAAACTGCTTTTACACTCCAGAAACAATTCAACTTGGTCTGACTTTTCTTTAGAATAAGCTGGATATGCATTTGGAGACTAGCTTAAATACTTTAGAAATATTGTCTCATGATAAAACTATGATATTAAAATTTCATATATTCTGTCTGTGGTTCTGTTGATTCAGATGTCTCCATAAATTGACTCATTGGCCTGAAAAGGTGTAATGAGAGTTTGTGTTGCCCTTGATAATACAGCAGAGGAGTAAAAATGAAGAACAAGCTTACCATCACTGATAGAGCTTGCACTGGGACAGAGATGTCAGGGTGGAGGTGAGCTGGGTAAGCATAAGCTGTGACAGCATGCAAAGGGGTGAATTGGTTTGCGTTGATATCACATTGTTTTTAAAAAGTCACCAAAACCCATAATCCATAATCAACACACCCAAAACAGAAAATTATTATGGACTTTGGTTTTGAGCAATTGTCATCATCATTCTTGAACTTGTTTCCACTAAGAGTAAATTGGCTTGCACTTACCTATATGTGCAATTTCCAGGTGTACCATTAAGAAAATTTGCTTACTATGACTACCACAATTGCACTAGTAATCGTACAGTTGTGTTACTAGATGCTGAAATGGCTTTTAATCAGTCTGCTGAGGATGATATTTTAAATGTGAAAGTGATAAAATTTACCATTTCAGTCTTGTCAAAGTTTAGTTTCTTATTTAGCTACATCCTAAATTTTCACAGAACTGACCCATCTCTGTAAAAACAGCTCAAAAGGGATCATTATTATAGATGAACATAGATGAGTCCACATGACTATTATTCATGCTTCATAAAAAATCTATTTAATTTTTAAAATCTGTTGTTATATGTTTATGATGCTATATAATCTCAGGTCAGGAAGGATAAGTAACCATTATAATGCAACAAGAAACAACTTCACAATATAAAGGTATTAATTTAAGGGACTTAATTTAAACAATAGCTAATAAAATCAAACTAATTTTATGTAGCATTTAAAAGCTAGACTAATCAAAGCTTAAAAACATGATAGATTAATAAAACAAAGCTCATTAGTTTGGCATAGTAAAAATACATATAATCAAAAGAGCTGGAATAAGCACAAGCTTGCATTAAGAGAAAAGTGCCAGGCATTTAATCTTATTCTTGCTGAGATCATTGTAGAAATTCAGAGTAACTTCAGCTGGAAGTCACAGGACACCAGTAGAAGGCAAATCTGCTTTCTCTCACTGTTATTATTGATGCCTGCTTGGATGTGCTGGAGGGATGTGGAAATGATGTACAGGATAGCATTTCATGCTACCTACTCTCTGTTCTGGAAAGGGAAAAACAAGGGAGAAGAGGTAACCTACAAACATGTGGTCACAGGAACAAGGTTTTAAAGCAAAGATTGATGGTCAATGAGACACATTTATGTATATTCCATAAATTCATAACCTGATAGGAAAATGAGGAATCATCAGAATACTTAATGGAACATTTAAATTGCCAGTGAAATTTCAGGTGTTTAAGTAATTCTAGCAGAGTTATACTGTGAAATAAATGGTCTCATTAATCTGAGTCTGTAATAGATTAAGCTGTCCTTGCATTTTCTTTTGCTAGGTTTCCTATATACAAAAGCCTTGTGCATTTTGGAGCCCCATGTGATTTCAACAAAATTTGAGAGATGGGTAGTAGTCTTAAATTTATGCAGTTCCATTAAGGATGGATGCCTGAGAAGAAAAGAAAAAAGCCACAGAAAGATGTTTCAGCATCTCTCTGAAAATCTGTCCCTTGGGATCACCATTACACAAAAAAAAAGCAAAGATTTGAAGTTTCACAGCATAGGAAAAAGCTTCAATAAACCATGAGATAAAATCCATAAAAAACGAGACTTCATTAGTTCCAGAGCTCACAGAACTTGTTATCATTCAGCTTGTTTAGCAACTTCAAATTTTAGACAACTTTTTTTCTTGCATATGTGACGTGAAGCTTAACAGGGTATTGGATCTTCTGTATCTGTGTACGGCTCCAATGAAAACAAAAACCCCCAGTGTTCCTTTAATGATTTTCTTTCTGTGTGATTATGCATATATGCGCCAGGAGAGAAGGAGTGGAGAAGGCAGGCAGGGGAAGCATCAAAGGACCGAAATGTCATTTTCAGGATTTGGTGAGGCGGTGTGTTATCTGTGCTCTGCCTTCTGACATCTGCTGGCAAAACCTCTCCATTGCAATGCTTGCTCTGAATTTTTTCGGAAATCCCTCCCCCAGAACTCGATGGGATTCTCTGACATTCGTGGGTGTTTGATGGCACTGAAAACCAGGGCACTTGTGGATAAGGGGGTAATTCTGGTGGCTGTCAGGAGCAACAGATATGCCATGAAGCTTAAAGTGGGAGGAAAGCAAAGAAGATTGATATCGTGGGTTTATCACGTTAGCAGCAGCATCTCTCTGTACCTCGGGCTATGCCTTCTGTGTAGAGCAGAGACATCCGAGATACCTCTGAACTGCTTGGAAAAGCAAATGTTTCCATACCAAGCTGTAAGCACTGAACTTGCTTCCAGTTGCCAAATGCCAGCACACCTGCCTGACACTGCAGCTGCTATGAATATTGTCCCCCAAATCGACAAGGAAAAATGCTAATTTTGCTCATTGTGAATACTGAATTTGAGGACCACAGTGCACACAGAAACGACTGGTCTGAAAATATCTTTTTAGAAGAAAATTATACATGATTAATCATTGGTCAGGATGAAAATGTCAAAATTATGCTCCTGACCATACAAGATATTTGCCCAAGGATCTAGAACTCTCTCCCTGCTTATCATCCTGAGAGTATATTTGGGCTGCGTTTTGGAAAATGAGAATTACACACATCCAAGATCAATCCAAGATGCTTATGCTATGTTTACCATGCCCTGTGGGTGAGAAAGAAATGGAAATTTGAACTGACTTGCTATGTGAGACAACCTGGCAGGTGGTGAAGTTTGACAACTTGGCCAGAAGTGAGGCACTCAGTCCCTCAGGGTAAATGTTTTGGCAGGATGATGAATGCCAGGCAGGGCAGGCATGTGCAGGAGTCAAGAGGTTTCATTTATGTCCATCCACAAGTGACTGTTTAGCATGGGTGACAAGAAACTAATTTCACTTTGATCAGGTGAGGGTGGACTTAATTCTAATACTGGAGAGAGGAACACATGAAGACTTCTGGGCACCACCACAGGATCACAGTGCTCTGCCCTCATGCAGTGCAAACTCTGCAAAGCTGTCTACTGCTACCTTCAAAGGAGTCTGTCAATGAGACCCATAAAAGCAGAAAAATTCAAAGGCACACATCCTTTTGCTTTTCCTGCCATGTGTGTGATGAAGGTGGAAAGGCTTGAGAGGGAAGGCAAAGCTCAGTCAGTTAGACTTTCTAGCCCTGCACATCATAAGATCTAAAGGGCTGTAATTCTCTCTAGGTATATATAATTTTCTGCCATATTTACACAAGAGAAATTACTTATATTCAAGACGATTAGCTATGTAATCCATTAGCTCCACGTTTGTCATCTCATTGAAAGGTATAGCAACTCTAAATAGATAATGTAATCTTTTATATATATGGACTGGGGTTTTCTGGACTCTGTATTAATCAGAGGCAATTTTTTTTTCTGAATTGATAGCTGGTTTTCTTCAGCTGAGCTGAAATGCTCTTTAGTTCTCTTCTCTAAAAAAAGTAAAAGAGAAGTGCTTCCTTTTGGTCATGGTTTTGGAAATATCTTGAAATCTGCAATTCACAACATCTAAAAATGATCACATTCTATTCATGTTTTTGTCCCATCCTGTTCTCCACTGTTCACTTCCCCTCTTCAGTTTAAGCCTGTTTTGGAATAAATGTGGTAATATTCTAAATAATACTACTTGACTCTTTGACTCTTGACTCTTGAAAAGCTCTGCTTTGCCTGCACTTGGTATGCAGAATGATGATATAAAAATACATCTTTTTGCCTTACTATTGAAGTATTATATAATGCAAGGACTTCAACAACCTTTAGGCCATCTTGTAATGTTTTTTAATGCACATACACAAGCCTGAGTGCAATTTTTTTCCTTTGTCTATTAAAACATAGATGGTTAAAACTTAGAGGAAGAAAGATTTAAATTCAGAAAGAAATACTGGGGAACAGAACAACTTAGTCCTATTTAATTATTTAATGCACTTTACCTTTCACTAAACTTACTCTCTGAAATTTGGATTGTACTGTTTAAAAAGTGATTTGTAACTATTAAATAAGGGAAAAATAACCCTGGTGACCCTTTGTTTTTCAGCAAACTACATATCTGACAATGCCTTAGTTTATCTCCAGCCTGGAAAGAACTGAGTTACTGGGCTAGTAAGTTTTGACACCTTTTTTACCAGAAATTGTGATGTTTGTTTTTGAAACAACACGGCACAGATTAGAAAATGCTGCATCATGAGATAATAAATGGCACCATAAATGTCTACAGTGAAGTCTAATCCTTTATGTAGATGAGATCACAAGTCTGCCAAAACATGTTGCCCTTGGTAAAGAGGTTTCAGACAAAAATAAGTATGATTTGTTTTGTTTACTACTATTGGTCTGCCTAACCTCCTGTTTTCACAAGATCTCATTTAATGTAATTTAATTATGTAAACATAACTCATGAAAATAATTCAACACATATTTTTGAAAATAATTATATTTATTTTAAAATTGAATTAAAAATTTCATTAGGTAAGAATGTCTGCTTTGTTTCCTATTTTGTCTATAATGTAATCTTTAATGTAAATTTGTAACAAAATGTACTTATAACCAAGGATAAAACATTGATTCATTTTGGATTTCTTTGTAGCATAACTGCAAGAGTTGGTGCTTTTTTGATACACAGGAAAATAGGAACTATATAGTATCAGATTAAGAAAATGCATGCACTAATGACCTCTCTAGTATAGTAACCCAAATTTAGGCCAGATGTATGCGAACACTTTTGATTTTATTTGTTTGCTTGTTTTCCTTTCTCTGGATGCCTGATTTAGTAGTTGCTTCTATTTCCTGTTTCAAGTCCCACAGATGCAGGTGGAGGGATGTGTTAGAAAAAAGCTTGTTGGCTTTTTGTAAAGAAAAAAGAAGGGAAAATGGCTGGTATTTTCCTCTGGAATAGTTTGCCCAAATCTCAAATAAGAAGGTGGCGCTACACTTAATGTTCTTGTCATTTACAACTTTGCTGTGCAATAAAGCTACGTAGGCACCCCCAAGTATTTGGCCTGTGGACTTTTCCTCTTGGTATTAAAAAAGCTCAGACCTATTACTTATGAAATATATAATATAGGCAAGTCAATAATTGGTTACAAAGATAATTTAAAACTAAATGCAAAAGGTGAAGAGGCCAGATATTGTTCTACTTTTGATCTGAATTCTTCTGGTGGTTTTTCTTAATGCTTTTTTCAGGGATTTCACTCTAGATTAAAAAAGAAATGTAGAAGCCATGGCATAAATTATTGCAATTCCTAGCATTTTTGTATGTGCTTCACCCAGAGCAAGATTCAGAAGCTATGCCTGGCAGGATAGGGTCTCAAATGCATAGAGAAAGTAAGGTGCATTATGATGATACATAAAAGATCTAAAAAGTTCAGTAGTGACTTGTCAGGAGGTAGCAAATGAGAAATGAGGAGTGCAGGTTTTTAAACCTTTCCCCTTTAGGGAGCTTAGGTGCTTTACAAAGTATAAGGAAGAAGCATCTTTGTATTTCAAAACAGCTGCAGTTCTCACAGTCTGGGGGATTTTACTCTTTTTGATGAAATAGCATAAGACCTGATATTCCATGAGGTAAGTGAGACAAGCAGCATTCATCTGAGGGTTTCTTTGTGAGTTTGGGGGAGTAAAGTATCACCCCTGCTAGGAGACGATCAATAGGGACCATCTAAGCAAAGTGGACATGCAGTAGTCTGTGGGACCAGGTGTGTCCAAACGCCCTGAGGGAGTGGACTAATAATGTCATTGTGAGACCACTCTCCAACATCTGCAAACAAACACGGTGACAGAAGAAGGTCCCAATTATTTGGAAAATGGTAAATATGTGCAATTTCAATAAGTCAAGGAGGAGGATGTGGAGAATGGCAGGTCATTTTGCAGGAAGATTATGGTGAAAGTTCTCCTGGAAGTAATTTCCACACTCATGAAGGGCAAGGAGGATATGGATTTAGTAGAGGCAAATTCTACCTGGCCAACATAATTGTCTTCTACAATGAAATGTCTGTCTGTCTGGGGAAGAGCAGTGGGTGTTTACTAGTGTTGACTAGTTAGGCTTTTGACATGGTGTACCACAACATCCTTATAGTCAAACTGGGCAGATTTAAAAAATGTTTAAAAAATGGGTGCAGATTAATTGAACTGCAAGGCTGGAAGAACAGTGGCTGGTCACTTAGTGGCATTTCCCCATGTTCAGTACTGGAGCTAAACTACTGACAGTCCTCACCAACAACCTCGATGACAGTGGCAAACGCTCCCAGCAGGTGATACCAAAATGCCAGGAGCTGTCAATACACTGGAGGGAGAGGCTGCTGCTCAGAAGGCTGAGAATTGAGCTCTCAGAAATCTCATGATGTTCAAAAGACAAATGCAGGTGCAGCACCTGGGACAGAATAACCCCATGCATGGCACTAGCCCCAAGCTTGGCACTATCTAGCAAACATTCTTGCAGAAAAATGCCTGGAGATGCTGGTGAACATGTCAAACAGGAGTCAGCCATGTGTCCTAGCAGTGGTGAAGGCATGACATACGAGAAAACTGATAGCTGTGTTTGCTCAGGTCCTTTAAAGAAGAGAAAGGGGAGAAGTTACTGCTGTACTCAACTGCAGAAGCATGGTTACAGGGCAAATGGAGCCAGAGACTTCTTGGAAGTACATAGCAAAGTGTTGGGGCAACTGACACAAAAGGCAGAAAGAGAAATTCAGAGAAATTTGTTTGGATGTAAGGAAGTGAAACCTTTCCAGTGAGGGAAAGGCTGGAAAAAGGACAAAGAGAGTGGCAGGCACAATCTTTGTCCTTGGAGGTGTCTGAAATCACTGGACATAGACCTAAGCAAACTGATTTAACTTTGAAGTCAGCCCATGCATGGCTGAGATTGGGATCTTCAGCCCAACCAGACTTCCAGAAATCGCTTTCAATGCATTTTCTTTCTGATTTCCATCCTTCTCTCGTCTTGAATGAATGCAATAAAATCTTGCTTCCTAAATTACCTTGAATATGCATACACCTGTGCGTTGTTTTTTCCCCCCTTTTTCTTTGTTTCTGTTGTTATTGTTATTGTTTTAATCTTGGAAGATGTCATTACCCTGTAAGCAACATTTATGTTAGCATACATAAGGATTCATGATTTATATCTTAGGAGAATGGTTTTAAATGGTAAAAACCCCAAACCATAGTGTTTATTTGTGTAACTTACATGTTGTAGAAAAGAAGGAGTGGTTACTTCTGTTATTGTTTTGCAGTCAGTTTTTCCATTTTATGTGAAAGCTTTGAAAGATCAATGATGATTCCAGCATGCTAGTTAAAAACCTTTTTTCCTTCAAAATGCAATAACCAGCATGATATTAGTAAATGCCTGTGGGAGACTTATTAAGGAACCCCAGAATAACTTTGCTCCATTGCCTTTTTATTTCCATCAGCTTTTCAGGAGTCAATTACTTTTATTTTGTTATGTGAACATCTGAAATGTAGCAGAGCTTTTAAAGATCTTAAATTTGGTGGACCAGATTCTTACCTTTGATAAAAACATGATTATGTGTCTGTATCTGCACAGACATTGTAAAGAGGACTTGTAGACAGTGTTGGACTGCCTCAGCTCACATGGTGTTGGGATGATAACCACAAATAGTTTATAGCAGCTGACATTTGAGATCCTTGCTCCTTCTTCCCCAGTTTTATGGGATGGCAATAAAGGAGTGCTGTAGGATGCTGATGTACATCAGGCTCTATGGCACTATATATGTCTTACACTGAGGTATTCCTGGTGAGCACTGTGGTCTGAGCTGCTGCTTATGTGAAGCTCAGTATTAATATAGTTTGAAAACCCAACCAAAATCCTAATCTTCAGGTACAAAATGAGAAACCAATAACCTAACTGCTAAAATGAAAAGCAGTGCCAAAACCGGCACTTTTAGCTAGTTTAGATTAGTAGCATGGTGAGTGGTGGGAGGGGAGGAGTCTCTTCAGATAGATAAAGGAGCAAAACTGTTGGTAGGTATTAATGAACAGTACTGACATTGGTATCAATTCTTAGAGACTAAATTTACATGTGGCTATCAAATTTATACATTTTTCTTTTTTTCTCTATTTAGCATCTCAGAACATGCATGCTTCTGAGTAAAATTAATGTTTAAAAGATCTACACAAGATCCAGACATAACCAGTCAGAAACAAGCTTTTACTTTCCTGACTTTTATGCTGTGCTATTCACCTTGAAATGGAATTGCTGTTGTTCCAAATACTACACCTGTTGCAAATGCCAGTGCTCATTTTCATGTTTTATGCTTGTCTTTTAGCCTGTGGAAGAGACCTAAAAATTGACGAAAACTAAGAAATAGTGACACTAACTCAAAAATGAAACCAGTTGAAGGAATAAAGAGAGGACATTCATGTAATAATTGTGGTTCATAACTGCATTGTGTTCTAAGACCACAGTATTCAGCTGAGGATTTTCCAGCCAGAAAGATAAAAATACAGGCTGCATGAGACAAAGACTGCCAATCTGGTGTTTCCAGAAAATGGTAAATTTATTATATTGCCCATGTGCAGCATGTACAAAGGCACCTTTGGAGATGAGTCAGACTTACCAAGTAAGCATCTGTAAAAGCAGCTGCACTCTATAGTTGCAACAGATCGTTTCAGCTCTTCCCAGGAGTGTTGACCATAGTGTGAAAGCAAGCAGAGAAGCTTTCTGAAAGCATGTCTTTCAGGACATGCTTTCGTATGCATGGTGTCACACAAGCTGTGTGTGAGTACTGCAGATTTGTTCAGATTTTCGGATGTTGTACAAAGAGATTTGGAACTGCTCATGCACAGCAGCATCATGACATAAACAAAGACTACATTTTTCAATATTTTCACTGACAAAATACTTGGGTTTTAAAACAGGTCAGCTTACTTACTGCTTTGTCTGTTTCTTTTTCTTTGGTTGTTTGCATAGGACTTGTTTGTTTCAACATGGTAATAAGAATTCTGTCTCTTCAGATGTGTTTACCAGATTTCTGCCACAGCAGGACACCCAACATGAAACTACATAAAACATATAGCCAACTTGAGTGTAATGGTACATGCAGGTAAAATAGACATATGTGCTCCCATAGTAACAAGTTGTTTGCCACATCTAAAGTGCAACAGCCTCTAGTTGCATTTTAGCTGCTCTAGTTGTATTTTTGGTGTGCTTTCACTACTTTTAATAGAGTAGCAATACCTGTGGTCCTACACTGAGGAAGGGAGCTGGAAAGATTACCCTTTCCACTATGTATTCAGGACCCCATGTTATTTGAAATTGGTGGGGCAGGAGCATCCAACCCCTTTGGATTGACTTTAGTCTGGATCTATCTCTTGAAATTGTGGGGCTGATAGCAACACAATCTTGGCTTTTTACAGTTCCCTCTAAACTATTTTTAGCTGTCTGCAAATCTGGTTACATGGTTACTGAATAGGGAAATTCTGAAGTTATTATATCAGCTTCCAATGAATGAGACAAGACCGTATTTGTCTTTACAACCAGCTGACTTTTAATTTGGCTGCAGTCAGCATTCGGCATGAACTGCAGTGCTTTCTGCAACAGTGCTTGTGACAGTCACATACCAGACTACTTTTAATTTGCCCTTTCAATGCTAGCCTCTTTGTATTTTATCCTACAGCTGCATCACTGCATGCAGAGTAGTCAACATTAAGCCTTCATTTCACCTTTTGGTGTTTTTTTTGACTGCATGGATGTCTAGGTCTGCTTTGAAAAAGAATTCAAACGTTCTACAGATGCTTGCTTGCATGGAAGAACTCTAGCACGAACAATAACAAGAAGTGAATTGTTTCACTTCCCTCTTCTGTTTCTGACACAGTTGATTATGAACATCATATAAGATGTAGTAACAGTTGAGGACTGAGCAAAAGGTTCTTTTATTAAAACTGGCCATTATACTAGCCTGTAGAATTACATAAAACTCCAACAGATGATGAGGTATATCAGTACTTTTCAATGCTGCATACATTCATCCCCATTTAATCCGGGAATGGACCAGAAATACAGGACCAAACTGAAAACTTGGCTCTGATATCACTGTAACAAACAAGGTTTCTCTCTCCCCTTTTTTAGCTCTCTCCCCTCCACTTCTCTGCACCACCTTTTGAACGGCACAGAACACAGCAAAATAAATGACAAAACTCTGCTTTTAATTATCCTCACTCAGCAACATTTCCTCTTATTAATCAATAGTCGTGGCAGACGACCACAACCCGCCACCCGTCTGTAAAGCCGCCTTATGACAAACAGGAGTCCTTCAGCACCTGGCCCGTGCTACCTGTCCTCTCTGCCTCTCGAGCGCAGGTACGCGGGTCAAGCTCGCCGCCCACCGCGCAGGGAAGAGGGGCCGGGCCGTGTCCTCGGCTCTCCCTGCCGCCGCCGGAGCTGCCGTGCGCGACTCCCTTCTCCCTCTGGAGGGAGACACAGTCCAGCCTTTGGCTGCCGCCGGCGCCGCCGCTCCCTCCTGCCCCTGCCCCTGCTCCGGCAGCAGCGCCCCCGCTCCCCGGGGCACCTGCCCTGTCCTGCCCGGCCCAGCCCGGCCGCTCCCTCCCGGCCCGGGGCCCCAGCCCCCGACCCAGCGGCACACGGGTCCCGCCGGAGCGGCACAGGGGCCGCGGGGATCTCCCCGGCCACATGCGCCTGTGCGTAAACTTCACACCCCCGCCCCGCTGCTCGGAGCGGAGAGAAGGGAAGGGAGAGCTGCGCGGCGGAGGGAGGCGGCCCGAGCCCCAGGGCGCGCCGCTGGCTGAGCCCCGCTCCTCCGTCAGACAGAACGGCGGCCGCTGGGACCTGCTCTCTCGTAAGGGCTGGGGAGGAGAGCAGCGAGTGGCCGGATAAATACGGGGGAGGAGAAGGGCGTCTCTCCCTCTCCCCACCTCCCTGCACCTCCTCCCTCCCCCCCGCCGCCGAGGGCGCGTCGGAGCTGCCTCTGCCTGTCGGGGCGCCCGGGGCGGCTCCGCGCCCTTCCGCGGTGCGGTGCGCGCAGGCTGGGCGCGGGAGGCTGCTGCTGCTGAAGGTGAAGCTCTCGCTCTCCAATTACTTTTCCCAAGAGACAGAAGAAGGCAGCAGGAGGGGGAAGTCGTGCTGTGTGTGGAACGCACACCAATCAGAGATGCTCTAACGGAGGGACTGCTGCAGGACGCGCCGGATTCTCCTCCTTCCTCTGCCGGCGGGGCTGAATCGGGACTACGCGCAGCTGGCATAGGGGCCGGAGCCGTACTAGGCTGCGGGACTTCCCCATCTCCGCTTTTCCAATAGCTCAACCGTACTTCGTCCTCTTTATTATTATTATTTTGCAATACTCCGAAATCTTGCACAAGAAACACTCCAAGTCTTCCCTTCATTCGCAGTTACTTCACCCTTCCTCTAGCATCTCTTAGCCGGATTCCTGGTGTATTCCGAGAGAAGCCGGGGAGAGAGCCGGGCCCGCGGACGGCGGCTGCCCAGCCCGGCCGAGCCGAGCCGAGGGGAGCGGAGCGCGGCGCGGCGCCGCTCCATGCCCCGAGCGCTGGCGGGGCGCGGGGCGTGTGCCGGCGATGCCCGGGCGGTAAGGCTGCAGCTCCCCCCGGACGGGAGGCGGCCGATCGCTAGGCATTTCTAGCAAGAATCGGGACTGCAGGTAGGTGTGCGGAGCGCTCCAGGTCCGTGTGTCTGTCCGTGTGTCTGTCCGGCGGGAGATACCCTTCGCGGCGGCGGGGCCAGGTGTGGTGTGCGGAGCGGCTGCCGCGGGCCGCGCCCTCCCGTTGCCCGAAAGTTGGACGAAGCTGGATGTAAAGGAGAGCTGCTTTGCCGTCCTTCTGCTGGGCACCTGAAGCAGCCGGCTACAGCCTTTCGCCGGGCGATCCTCAAGGCTTTTGTTTTCTCTTTTAATTTTATTTGATTTTACTTAAAAGAACAGTTCAGCAAAGCCGAGAGGGGGGCGTGGGGAGCAGGGGAACCCACCCGGTTTTCAACTTTTATGGGACGTGTGGCCGCTAACTCGCAGGACCTTCGGGCACTTGGGGGTTTCTCTGCCCGGGCGCTTTATCGGCCGCCTTCAAGAGGACTGCTGAAAGAGCGGGTAGTCGCTTTATGCGTCCTCTAAAAACAAAACAAAACAAAGTAAGCCATAAAGGGAAGATTCCTGGCTCGGTTTCTCTCTCTGTGTAGTGCTCTCCAAGTTGTGGATATATGGTATGAAACATACTTTGTCTATCCACGTTGCGTACTTGGCATCTCAGTGAGCTTATTTACCTACTAAATATATTGCAGGTTCTGTATTGCCAGTGAGAGGGCTTTTCCCTTATTCCATCCCATGTCTAGTTTTGCAAGAGAAAGTTTTAAAATAACCTGCTTTATTGCTGTGGAGCTGTAGGATCGGACACCAGGTTATCAGTGCAAACAATAAATTGCAAGAGCTTGCGCTGCCCTGTTAGGAGTTGCCACGCATGGTTCTTCTGTATGTTTCATTCCTACGGGAGTTAAAGTCATTGCTTAAAGCATTTTAAATTACATGTGTAGTTACAGTTCTCTCTTTCCAGCTTTTGCTTGGAGCTTATCAGTATTTTTTTAAGTACCTCTGTTCTATTACCCTCCCCCCAGCAGACACTGGCTCAGTATTTAAAGAACCATGCTTTGACTCCTGCAGAACTGTCAATTTAAATAATAAACGTACTCAAGTCCAATCTCTGAAAACCCCATAAAGGATTCCGGGTCGTAGGGTCTTTGCACCACAGTGGATACATTTAAATTACTATTGACTAAATGATAATTGTTATCTGGTTTCTCTGTCTTACCAACTAGTTTCAGATTTTAGCACTCAGCCTACTGTATGTTTAACACTTCAAAGCTACTTTATGGGCTAATTTAAGTCAAATTGGGAAATTAAGATTCTTTCCTGTGGTGTTGGGTACACACTCGAAATGTAGTTCAGTGATACTAGGAGGATAGCTTAGCTGGAGTTAGGAAAGAGCATACTAAGATATTTTTATCAGAGTAGCAAAGGTTACTAGTTTCATTATACTTTTTCACAATAATTGTGCTGTCATCTCATACTGATGCCTAAATTGTTTTGTGAGTGTATAATTAACAGTAGTAAAGTAATTGCTATAAATTTCACTACTAATATTTTATTTCACAGAGCTGATGCTGCTGAAGCAGTATTGAAAACCATGTGGGTTTTGTTTCACATAGTCCAAATTTCCAGTAGTTATTCTTAGAAATGTAAACTACCTAAATACCAAAATTTCAGTGGAAAGCTTTGCCCAGTTGATACTGCAAATCAGATTTACTACTTACTGGCTCTGCATATTTTTTTGTATATAGAAGGTCCTTAAAAATGTGGCATCAATTTTAGATGCACTGATGGTAGTGGGTAACTGAGATAAAATCTTGATTCTGTCTAGCTGTTTTAATCAGAAAATGATGACTAAGCTGCCAGTATCTTTAATCATACTGGGCACATGGGGTAACTTTTTTACCTGTTTCTTATGATCTGAGGGATCTCAGCTTTATGTGTAGATGCCTCTAGTGTACTTGATTATTCTGGTGGGGAACACATGAAGAACTTGTTCTGAATGAAAGCAAATAGATCTGTGTACAGATGGATATTGGAGATTGTTTTACTGGCAGGTTGCAAAGTGATGATTCATTGAGCCCTATCTAGATTTACATAAAGCAAATAATACTTTACACTGAATTGTTGTGGCAGAGAAAAACATAGCAGCCAAGAAGTTTCATAATTTCATCACAGATGATGACAGACTTGATAAAGGACATCTTTAAAAATACAGACAGTATGTTTTTGGTAAGCAAAATATAACCATGAAGTTTTTCAGATCTGAGCATCTTCACACCCAAATTTATTGCTGTGTTGCTACTTACCAACCAGTGTAAAGCCTAAATAATGTACTAGGAAGATGTTGCATTTATTATGTTGTATGTTTTGCTTACTATAAATAAATAATACAACAGCGCTAACTAGTTATCTCACTGAAGGAAATCACTGACTTGGAAGACAGAAAAACACAATTCCTAATACTCATCTACACAGAAATGTGATCACCATCTTGAAAAATTATTCTGAATGATACAACTATCAGTTAGCAAGCGGTTCTATGCCTCTGTTTTATCTTCTGCAGGATTTTATTAGAAATGCTTCATTAAGTCACATTATTCTGCAGCTGTTTGCTCACTGAAAATTAAAATAAAAATCAGGAAATTTATCCAGCAAAGCAGTAATATTTCCTTTGTTAAGTACTGAAAGTTCAAATAAAACAAAATCCTTTAGCATCAGTGTGCCAGAAGCACTGAGTGCATCCTATTTTTGTGATGTATGGATGGCATTTACAGATGCAATTCATCAATGTATTTATTAGTCAAATGTCATCAAACAAAGAAGATAAATGGCAGTAAACAAAGACTGCATGGTAATACAGAGGCTAAAGCAACAGTGGACCCTACAATCTAATTAATTAATGTTCAGTTTCATATTTCCAGTCTGTATTTAAACATCTCATTTAAATGTCTTTCATCATTTGTCTATTGCGTGTCCAAGCAATTCAGGTAGCAATAGCTTTTTATTGGCAAATACATTCTTTATTTACCTTTTGAAATGCTGCATTTTGGAGGCATTGAGGCAAAAGTTGTGTAAGGATGAATATAACAGAAGGGTCCTATGCCAGCAGAGCTGACTACTGACCTGTCCCTGTTCAGGACCATTTTTGTGTTGAGGAATATCCCCAGCTGATGTAGACTTCCATTGCTCCCTTGGAGTAGTTGCAGCTCTGACATTTTAAACCAGCTGGAGTATTTGCTCCATTATGCTTAGATCACTAAATTAAAGAGTGTGTTTAGAAGGATTTTGCTTGTGCTTTTTTAATTTTTTAATTTTTTTTAAAGCATGAGAAAACAATTCCATAGTATACTCAGCTTCACAGAGTCCATTGTAAGCACGCATTTTCATATTTGAAATATTTTTTAAAAGCACAAGTTCACTCTTAGGGCTATTTCAACAGGAAATTTGGCTCAGTGATTTGGTTTTATAAACTGTTAATACTTACTTTGAAACACTTCTCCTTATGACTAAGTTGAGACATATAACGTTCACCAGACATAGGAATGAATGTGGAAACATCAACAGTAATGCTGTTCATTTTTCCTGGTGACAGCTACAGAGCTATCTCCTTTTCCTCTTGGTAGAACTCGGGAAGATAGTGAGGTTTATGCTTTCTTTCTTTATATAGCCAAGCCAGCCACTCTTGTTGGCCATATGTAGTGAGTTTTTTATCAAAAGAGACAACAAAATAATAATGGCCACCTAACATACGTTTTCATACTACTAGTGCAGATCAATCACATTTTTAAGATAAACAATTCAAGGCAAGCTCATATAGCTTCTTTCACGTTGTAAGTTTTGAAAAACACTTTGGAGATAGAAAAGAGAAAGTAAAGACCTTATGCTTTGCTAGTTATAGTAGTTAGCATAACTACCAGGTATGGCATGGCACTACATAGTTAGATAAAATGGAATGAAGTCACTGAAAAAAGCTTTCTTAGCTTTTTCTTCTGTCTGAACACATCAGTACAGTGATTAGTAGAATGCACTACAGATGCAGCTGTTGCTTGAAGTAGCACTGGAAAATGCTTTGTATGGATGTGATCCTTTGTCCTTACCCAAACACTTACAGGAGAAGCTCCTATATGTTTTGTGGTATGGAAGAATTGTTTATATAACTGTACGTGTAAAAAGTTAGAAAATGGTTTTTTTTCCCCTCATCTTTGAAGCTTATCAAACCTCCTAATCTGTACTATGTTCATAGCTTGCATCTTCTAGTTGCCTCACTTCACATCTTGCTGATCTTGTAATAGGAAACTTGAAAACAGGTCTCTTGGCACCAGCAGAGTGTTGTATACAGCAGCCTCAGCTGTGAGCATCCCTTTAACAATGCCAAGGGGAAAGCCACGATACAGGGTAGCACTCAGGTGAAAGCACACATAGCTTTTTTGACTTCTGGGTGTTTGGTAATCTTCTATGCCTATATCACAAATCAAAGATAATGCTGCAGAAGGTGCTTTACACTGGCAAACTTCACCAGTAAATAATATACAATCACAGTTCAACAAACCTAGCTGGTTGTATAAATAGCAAAATATTAATAAATTAGTCAGTAAATATCAAACACTTTTAAAACAGATAAATTTTAAGTCTTGGTTGTATGCTGGCCTCTCTCTCTGTGGAATATTTCTTGCCTCCTTTGTTGCTATATTAAGGTTCAGTATTTGAAGATGAGGTACTGGACCAGACAGACCACTGTCTTGATCCAATAAAGAAATTTATTTCTTGAAATGCAAGGAGGCAGTATTGCAGTACTGCATATTTCTTTTACTTACAAGAACCAAACTGCAAGAACCAAACTGCAATTCCTTAGTGTACTGCTTTTGCTTTATTTTTCACTTTTAAAAACAGGATATAAAACATTTCTAAAATAAGTCTGTCAGTAACATGCAGTCTCACACCAGCTCTTTTAGAGACAGGAGCACAGACCTGACTAGTCTCTCACATTGGCAGTGATACTCTCATATTAGGATTTCTTCTACTCCCTCACTGCATTTTCTGCATCACATATTGGTAAGGCAGAGCTGTGGCCTCTGATCCATCTTGCTACAGAGCAGTCAGTTATGTAGGGTGTTCCCCTCATATCTGTCTGACAGGTTGTGTCATGGACGGGGGAGGATGTGGCTCCGCCCTTGGGTCACCCAGTGGATTTTCATGCTCATCTGAGCATCTTTATACAGAACAGTCTTCCTGGTTACAGGTTGTCCCTGCCTTCCCCCTCCCCGTGTGAAACTGCATATGAGAGAGCCTGTACCAAAGCCTTTGATGTGCAGTCATGCAGTTTTAGGATAGGTGCTGCATTTGGCCTCGTGACTGCGCATTTGGGAGAGCTGTGAGCACTGCATCCAAACTATGCACTCTAGATCCCCTTTCAGTTGAGACTTTCAGTGTTTGTTCCCACCTAAGATATCTGTTTGGCCTTTCAGGTTCCAGGCTCAACCATGGTTTGTCACTGGCTGTTGTGTTATCACGTTTAATGACACTGCAAAGTCACAGAATGGCCGGATGGCTCTTAGGAAAGCTAATGTGTTTCTGTGCTATTTGAATGTCGTAAACAGTTGGAAATGTGGATCTTTTCCAGTAAGGGATGAAAGCTCTGAAGCTCATCTCATGATTTATCTAAGATGAATTAGTAGTCTTAGTTCAGTTTGAGCTGTGGAAGTGTTCAGGTCCCAAAAGTCATCACTGGGAAAAACTAGGATGTGTGCTTGCTGTGTAGAGAGAGGCAAAACTTGAGATCTGATCATGTGAGGCATTTCAGCTGGTGTGGCTTCAATGGGACCAATCAAATTTATTATGTGATTTAAGTATTTTCTGAAGTGAGCCTGAATAAATATTGCTAACTGCTTAGAGTGATCTGTGCTGAAAGCATGTAGGTGGGGTGCTGTTTTGACAACTATGTTTGTGTTTGTATCCTGGGTATGAATTTAAGACTTGAGCTTTATTTCAGTGGTTTATCACTCCTACACCTTTTATGAAGCTTTGATTCTATTATATTCAGGAGAGAGACTATATAACAGCAAGTGAATTTCAGAAAGATTCTACAGGTATATGGTTCCTCTCTATTATAGAGTTAGGGGCTACCATTACAATAATGTAAATTTTCAAATATGGTGTTGGTGTGGCACCAAAGTAAAATATCACTTTCTGACTAAGTATATCAGTCTTTGGTATTTGTGCAGGAAATTAGGTCATGTTTAGAGTCTAATTGCAGAAAAAAGGATTTATTTCAGCACCACCAAAAGAGCAGAATATCCTCTCTAAGGTATATCCTCTCTTGAGACTGTTACCTGTGAGAATTTAGTGTAAAAAAAAATTCAATCTATGCATTGCAACAAATAGGCTATTATTAAACAAGATGGGAAGTTTTATCTTATGACCTGGTAACAGCAGCAAATACAGAGAGATAAGTTCAGTTCTGTGGGTTTACTGGAATCAAGACACAAGAAATATTGTATTTATATGCTAACATAACATGCCATAAATTTAGATATGGTATTATCAGCCAGTACACTGACATTTCTCATTATTATGATCCTGCTTTTTTTCTGTTCAATCTAGATTCACAAGGGATAAACACTGTCTTGGAATTAAGGTAATATTTAAAATGCATTACTGCCAAAGTGTCCAAACCTTCATAAGGAAGGCATTACATTGGTATTTGTGCAGTGGATGTTCAAATAAAGAAGTGGCCACGAATCCTGCATGAGCTTCTGATTTAGGAAATGTCGGAGTTTTTTTCCCTAATGCAGATTAATTATTCCTTTATGGCAATGAGATTTTATTATTTTGTTTATAACCATTGTCATTGTGCTTGTTCTGGTTTAACCCCAGTAGGCAGCTCAGCCCACTCAACCACTTGCTCACTCCTTCACAGTGAGATGGGGAGGAGAACTGGAGCAGTAACAGTGAGAAAACTTGAGGATTAAGACAGTGTAATAGGTAAGGCAAAAGCTGCACACCAAGGAAAGCAAAACAAGGAATTCATTCAGCAGTTCTCACTGGCAGCAGGGGTGCAGCCATCTCCAGAAAAGCAGGGCTCTGTCACGCACAGCGGTGACTTGTGAAATGCATTCCAGTTCCTGCTTCTTCCCTGTAGCTTCATATGCTGAGCATGACCTCATATGATATGAATTATCTCTTTGGCTATTTGGGGTCTGCAGCCCTGCACCTCCAGTCTTTTCACTGGTGGAGCAATGAGAGGAACAGAAAAAAGGCCTTGATACTGTTTAAGCACTGTTCAGCAGTAACTAAACACATCTCTGTTATCAACACTGTTTTGGTCACAAAGGTAAAACATGGCAACTTAGAAGCTACTATGAAGAATATTAGCTCTATTTCAGCCAAACCCAGTACCATCTCTACCACTTACTCTTACAATTTACATCACACTTAGGTCTCATTGTTGTCCAATATCCTCTCATTAACCACCCCTTTCCCCTTCTCACTCTCTAATAAATGCAAGTATTATTCCTTTAGACTATGGCCCATCAGTGTATAATGTCCATAAAACGCCAGTTGAGTTCATCTAGTCCTTGTCTTGGATTCTGTTTTTGTTGTGGTGGTCACTCAGGAAAGGAGAGCTGGTTGTTCTGTGGAGTTACTGGGCACAAAAGCCAGCTCAGGTTGGGTCACTGCTTCATTTGCACTGGTTGTTGTAAGGCTTGTCCTCAACTGGTTTGGATGGTTCTTGTTGTAGTACTTACTGTAACATGTAACTCAAATCATGGGTTATGGCAATTAAATCTATTGCAGTCTCCATCCCTGGTCCCTTTGGAACAGGCCACAGGTTTTGCATTGCAGTGAGCTTCTCTGCTTGCCACTGCTCCAGCATGGATCTGTCCATAGACCACAGCCTCTTCAGGGGTGTATCTGCTGCAGTGTGGATTAATCCACAGCTGTGGTCACTCTGAAGTGTGCTCCACTGCTCTGGTGTGGCCTTATCCTTGGACCACAGCCCCTTCAGGGCTGTACCTGCTGTGTTGTGGCCTTATCCATGGCCACTGTCTCCTCAAATGTGAATCACAATGAGCTCCTATTAAGAAAGGTAACTCTAGCCCAGCTAAAGCCAGTACATTGATAGAAGTATTTTTGGTGACTGTATTCCAGATTTCGTTTTACCACATAGATCAGCTTGTGACCAAAGCCTAACATGAGAATGTAACTCTGGGTAAATTTCTTCCCCTTGTATACTGCTTTTGCATCAGATGTGGTTCTGAGCCCACAGCTTGCAGTTCTTTGCATTACCTTGGGCCTTTAGATGACTCTGTGAGGTTTTAGGCAGGTTCTGTTTGTGCAGGCTGGTTGGCATGCACCTGTTTGTGTACATGCAGTGCACAGCTGACTTCTCTCCTTCTGATCATGTCTGCGTCCCCTTGGGTAATTGTTGGGGTCACTGTGTATGGAAGATGCACTAGGAGAAACTTTAAGCCTAAATCAGCTGTTCTGAGCTTCTTTCCCTTTGAGGCAGTGGTATAATGTTTTAGGGTTGAGGATTTTTTGGCAGCTTAATTATTCTTAAGTATTTCGAATAGTCTTTGGATATCCTTTGTTTTGTTGCATTAAAATAAAGATATATTTGACACTGTGTAAATACATGCTTACTATGTTTATTCATTGGAAAAGAAATTTTAAAATTGCTAATTATTCATCAAATGAACCCTTCATAAAATCCCTCTGTGAGAAAAATGTTGATCCAGCTATTGCTATAGTTACTTGAATACTCTAAGTCTCTTTAATATGACACCTTGTTCTCATTTCCACTTTAAAAATTGAGCACCCAATAATGACACTCATATTCTCTCCTTCTTCATCATGCCTCAGCTGCTCATAACCTAACTTTTTCTCCTCTGGTTCTCCTTGCCCTTCCTTTCTCTTCACTGTTCACCTCATCTGCATTGGTGTCATATGATCTTTCCGAATGTCAAGTAAATGCAGACTGCAGTCAGCATTACCAAATTGCTTTCCTGCCAGAAAAGTCTCTTTTCATGTGCCTGACCCATCATCTCACAGTTAGCTGCAAGTCATTCTGATTCCCAAATTTACAATGTATTTTCTATTTAATGAGCTATTAGACATTATGCACTTTTTAACTTCATTTTTTTCTGACTAACTGAATTCCTCCTGATAATTATAGCTTTAGAAAGAAACAATTAATTTGAAACCAATTCTGCAACAGAAGTGGCATTATTTAGATAGCATTCCTCCATCTCCATGCACTAGGGATTACCTCATTAGGATTAATTTATATTTGGAAACTCCTGGAGATCACTATATCAGTCCAATATCCACCATGGTGTCATCAATAACATAGACAAGGCTGCTGCATATGCTCTTTTAATAAAACACAAAATGAAGGTAGATACATGGCTGGCTGAGTAGTTAGTTTTTGCTTTGTCTAAATGAAAAAAAATTAATTTATATACTTTCTTCACCCAGGAGAATGCTTTGAGTAAGCCTGAACACAAACACAAATAATATTCCATTTGTATTGCAAAGATTTGGACATTTTTGAATTGGTATGTTGTTCTCATATATTCTTTTTATAATTATAATATTCTGTTTGAATTTCTTAATTCTTCAAATTAAGTGGTTGTCTAATAACAAGCTGGTAAAAATTGCAGCTGACAGTTACAATGAAGGAGTGAGTTCAACATTTGTGGCTCACAGGCTCCCTTATATCTGTGTATTTATTAAATCTAATAATATGTACTAATGCAGGCTATATAATCCTGTTTTGGTCATTGTGGTTGATTATATATAGTTAATAGATACAAACTAAATGTGTATGCAAACTGCCAAAGGATCACCTTGTGGTAAATCCTAATAATCTTCCATGATTCTAATGTTTTTGTTTTTTGCTACTTGAGTTCCACTTAAGCAAAATATGGAAATGATTAATGGAAGGAAAGTTTGTCCATGACTCACCATGGAAGTTGGCAGAAATGTCCCAGCTGCTGTAAAACAAAGTCCCTGATAGACTCTCTTGGTTGGTTGCACATCAGAGCTCTTCCCCCATTCTCACAATTACTTTGTGGGAACAATACTGAAAATGCTCCTGTGAGAAAATTTCTTTTCTCTGAATTCATAGATGTTAAATGCAGATCCAAAATGAATACAAGATACATATGATTGAAAAATATGCTGAGAAGTTCTGGTATTATGTAGAATCCTTGTCGCTTTTGTAGCTGAAGGGTATGTTGTGTATTCCCTTCTGTCTTGGATACTGTATGATCACAATTTACCTCTGCCTTATACACCTTTGCAACCCTTCTTGAGAAAATAGCTAAGTATACAGGTGAGTAATTAGTCAAGCAGATAGCTTTACTTCTCTCCTCTTTTCTCTGGAACTTTTTAGTTCAGCACTGCTTCAGTTCAGTTGCAATGTTTTCTGGTTTCTTATCACAGTAACATGACAGGCCTAGTTCTGTCAGCTGAAATAATAAAATATTTCTCACTAGTGAATGATTCAGGTGATCCAAAGCATGATTTTTAAAGCAAAATGTTTTTAAGTCTCCCAAACTTCCTACCCATTAAACAAAGAGATAAAATAGTCTGCATATACCAAATCCTTCCTAAGCTTTACTGTTTTATTGGAAAAAGTAAGAAGCTATGATTTCGTGCTTTGTCCATGCTATTCTACGAGCTGCACATTTCAGGCTCTGTGTCTTTTTAGTGTCTTCAGCAATTGTTGGTAATTCATGGCTTCCTTCCTGGAGAGATAATTTGCAGTTGTCTGGTTCTTCTAATTTCTGTGTGTATTTTGGTCTTGACCAGAAGATCTGGATAACTTTTATCTAAACACCTGAAAAGAACATTTTTCCATTTACTGACCAAGCCATTATGACTTAAAATTACTGTCCCTCCATAGGTATAATTCTCCTTTTAATTTACAGCTGATACTTGCCTTTGCATGTAAAATACATCTCTGTAAGTATAACAGTAATCTAAACATTATGTACTGACTGCATATGAATAGCTATGTGACAGTCAACATTAGCAACTGAAACCATGAGATAAACACACATTGCTTTGCTGTATATGCAATATATTCCTAGATCAGCAGTGGGCTGTGGAGTTCAGACCCACAGTAATGATCATAATAGCAATGAGACATTGGAAAGATTTCAAAGTACATCTTTCTCTGTTCTTCCACTTTTGGGGTTGTTATTTCTTGGCTAATTAACATTTTTAAAATTGTGCTTTGCCAAAGAGTGAATCAGACCTACTGTAATTTTTTAGGTATTTGACTAAAGATAGTTTTGGTGGTAGAGGGAAATAGATGATGGAACTCCCTATGTAATGATAACTTAGTTCCCACAATATGATTGTTTCTGGTAGAAGTTTTACCAGAAGGTAGTAGTTATTGTTTGAAAATCATTGCTTGCTTTAGTTTCTCCTTTCCCCTCAGATCAGGAGAATTCTTGAATTTAATTCATTGTCATGAAAGAAGTGATTGGAGCCCTCTGGAAAAGGAAATAGTATAGTGGACAAACAATTTCTCTGTTTTGTTTTTATCAGCTGTTACTGAGGCTCCCCAGTGAGTCTGATCTTAGTAAAGACTTTCAGTTTTTATCCATTAGATCTCTTTTGTGAAGGAGAGGAGAAGTTTCTCTGTTAAGGTACTTCAGTGATGGCCAGAGTTGGAGAACAAGTGGGACTACAATCTAACAAAAGAAGGAACTGAGAATGTAAGAAAAGTACTTCTTTGTACTTTGATGAATGCTTTGTCATATTCTTTCTGCTGGTTAGTGGCAGACACTGTTTCACATAGCACTGTTACAGGACAAATGCAAATTTGTTCAGGCTCTGAGTAGTTGTTTCCACTTTGGAGGAAAGAAACTGTATCTGGCCTCTGCCTTTTCTTCTATTTTTATTTTATGCTCTTTTCATATTTTTGGAAGACATTCTATTAGTGTTTCTCAGAAATGTCTAACCATGCATTGTAGAAAAACCTGTCTGCCTATGACTTTCTATGGAAGCCTGGTTTGTAAGGTATTTTTAACTATTATAAATGCTTTCTAGCATTGAAAAAACAAAGCCATAATTGGGGAACAGGAGAATGTCCATGTCCTTCCTTTTTTTTTTTAATTTAAACAATCTTTAACTTAGGCTTCTGCCCAAGAAATACTTCCTTTGGAAAATGAAATTGAAATTGAATTGTTCTACTAGATTTTTTTGGTAGATTTTTTTTTCTTTTTTAAAGAATTGTTATTGAATCAAATAAAGTCTTTGATTAGTAGCAACATACAATTAGGGATTTCACTATACCTATAAATAAATTCTTCTACAAAAATTTGATCTCTAAATTAAATACCCCTCACTCCTATGAATGAATGCCAATTCCATTAAGTAGTGCTGTAATAAAGGAGCACAACTCCTTTGTTTTCTTTTTATCAGCATAATAAGTTACAGCAGTAATTTTCAGTGAGAGTTTTAATTTTCCAGTATAATATCAAGTGAACTTGTAATGGTTCCTGAACTAGGTCTAATTTTTTTCCCCTTTCTTTGCCATTTGAGGGCACTTCCTTTCAATCCTCTAGTCCTTTATCTGTCTTTGAGCATAGGTAACATTTTGCCATTCCACTGGCTTTCAACAACCAGGCTTCCTTGGTGAGTCTAACTGATTAGTGGTCAGGGTTGAATAAAACAGACAGAAACATTTTAAATCCAAAGTTATTTTTAATATTAAGAATCAAATATAGCAAGCATAAAATGGACTTTTAAAATACAGTCTGCTCTTTCTATCTTGCACTTCAGCTTACCTCTTCCATTTAGTACCCTGAGTTGGTTTAACTTCTGCAGTTGCTCAAAGATTTGTGTTACACAGTAGCTTTTTCAGAAAAAGCTAAAGGTCTTCAGCAACAGACACTACTATCATTAAAACTGGTTTTTAAAATAGCATCATATCCCTTCATGGTTAGCTTCATGTGTTCAGTTTCTCTGCTAGCCTACAATACTATAAAGCTTTCAGACTGAGTACTGCATACCTCCTTTTTAATTTCAGTCTCAGAGGTGACAAAGGAGGTTTAAAACCTGCTCAGATGGCCTAGATCTGTCAGAGAGAAGAGAGTGGAGCCCTTCACATAACCATTGCAGGTACTCTGAAATTCACTCGGAGAATCTCATATAACAAAAGCTCTTTGGGTGGCTGATTTTGACTGAAAAGGTGAAGGTGGAGCCACCTCTCAGCATTTTCTGCACTAATGAAACTCGTGGTTGGAATTTACCTTTTCACTGATATTATTATATCTAGAAACTGGATAACAGCTACAATTGTGTTTTACCACCCCCTTGTGCTACTTGATTGGCCTGAATATCTTTTTCCAGCAATTAAATTTTGTGACTTGGAATGATACAGCTAGACATAGCAGTCTCATAGGTCTCATAGTATTATGCTTCCTTGCCTGTTCAAACATATGGTAGTAATTTTATTTTTTGAAGTTATTCTTTCTAATCTTGAAGCCTCTGCTCAAAAATGTATTAAACCTCCTGGTATTTGGAGAAGAGTAATAATGGTGCATCATCAAATAAAATTCCTGAGCCAGCATACAGGACCTGAAAATAACAGCTTTATTTTTAGTTTAAATGGTAGAAGAAACTCCTTCTTTAGAGACTTCAGTGTTCTGCAAAAAGTAAAACACTTTGTATGTCACCTTGTTACTGTTTTGTGAAGTTTAAAGAAGAGTCCAGTACTGCTTGGCTTTAAGTGTTGGAAATTTGATCATAACCTACCAAAAAGGGCATTAAAGGCAGGATTCAGTTTGAGATTGACACTTAAAATAGGTGTCCAGTTACAATTGGAGGTAGGTGCTTTGGCTTCACAGTCAAGTGAGATCCAGGGTAGGATTCAGGTGTATAATATAATTTATAACTCTCTTAAGAATCTTGTCTGGCCTCCAAGTGCTACTTCAGATGGTTGCAGAGCCCTGTCTGAATCAGATGCAAAATGGCTTGCATCACGTCTGCTGATCCCTTCTCTTGGACAGTTCAGATGGCTCTGGATGGCTATGTTTGGGCACTTGAATCCTGTTGCTTATCAATAGGCCTAGAAAGTGATTCTGCTTGCTTTGAAATACTTTGAATCAACTAAATTGGAGTTCAAATCACAGCAAGTTGGTTAAGTTGAATAACTTGTCTTAAAGGTAACATTTAAACTATATGTAGTGAATATATTAAAATGTAGCAAAATATTTAAGATACTTGGATGTACTTTATAGCAATGCACCAGATCAATAACATGTCAAACATCATGTTTCCCTCTGTACTCACCACTGGTGAAGCTGTATTCAGTTCTGGGCCCCTCACAAGAAGTATACTGGTGTGATGAGCAGTGAAACTGGTGAAGGTCTGGAGCACAGGTCATATAAGGAGTAGCTGAGGGAGCTGGAGGTGTTTAACCTGGAGATGAGGAGATTCAGGGGAGGCCTCATCACTCTTTACAACTGCCTGACAGGAGCCTGTACCTTGGTGGGGGTCAGCTTCTTCTCACTTGTGACAGGACGAGAAGACAGAGCCTCAAGCTGTGCCAGAGGAGGTTCAGCTTGGACATCAGGAAAAAATTGTTCATGGTCAAGCATTTGAATGGGCTGCCCAGTAAAGTGGTGGAATCACCATCTCTGGAGGTGTTCAAGAAATGACTGCACATGACAGTGCTGTGGTTTACTGGACAAGGTGGTGACAGGGCAAAGACTGGACTTGATCTTGGAGGTCTTTTCATACTTATGATCTAGTTAACTGAACTGAGTACTTATATTTCAATGCCTAAATGTAGGTGCCATAATCCTGAACATATTGGTACCTATTTTACTGATAGAGAAAAGAAAGAATAGTAGCATCACATACAACAGTAACAAAACTAATTAACATTGGAGGCAATTTCTGCTAAAACTTTTATTTTGATTTCATTTTTGTCTGTTTAATGATGTAGTCTAATACAAAATCCTAATGTGTGAAAAACTCTCTACTACCCCTTGAAAGCCTGGATAGTAAGCTGAGGTCTGAAATATCTTACAAGTTTTAAGCCTGTTAATCAAATTCTTTATGCGAGATTTAATGTGTCTGATAATTCTAAAAAAAATAAATAATCAGAGATTTTTAATAATAAAAGAATATATAATATGTTACACATATTATATATATAATAGATGTATTAATAAGAAAGATTTAAAAGTAGGTCTGGAAAGGGTGATTTCAGCTTTCCTTTTAGTTTACAAGGAGCATGACATCAACTAAATTTTATTTCTCAGATCAGGTTTTGTTGCTGAGACCATAATCCAGAAGGATAGTTAATTTCAGAACAAGCATTTATTGGACCGTGATGTAATGGGGAAATGAAAGAAGAAGTTTCCACAAGAATGAATAACCATATACTGAATGTGTGTCGAAATCTACTTACAGAGTTTCAGAGCAATAAACCAGATGCAAAGTCCTGAAAAAGGCATATTCTGTATTAAGTATTTTTCTGACACTGATACTTAGCATGACCTTTTAGGACTGAGGTGCTAAACAATGATAAAACAAAACATTTTTCTCTCCTTTACTTTGGTTCACTTGCAAGACTGTTGTCTGCAAGAAAATCTTTTAATCCTTAGTCCTCACTGCATCTGCCTGTCATTGAGTGTACAGCTCTAAACCATAACATTGCTGTAGCTGTGGCAGTGTCTTGGCCTGTGAGGAGTGGGAACAATATAATTTCTGACATCTACTAATGTTCTGTTAAGCTGCTGAGAATGTTATAAGCTTTTCTTCTGGAGTTTTGATTTTCTAGTGAGCAACTTGACTGTGATTCATTAAGCTCCTCTAGTTTTGGCTCTTTGTAGAATATAGGTCTACTGGCATCAGTCCCCAAACTCCCACTGTGCTCATTGGCACTGAATAGCATCAATCTATGGAACTGGAAAAAGCAACTAATGTAAAGCAAAGCAACTCTCCTTCCTTTGTCTAATGGGAGTGAGTAATATAAGAAATACATGTGCTTTGCTCCTTCTTAGAATCTTAAACTCTGTACTACAGAATTACAGACAGTTTTATACAGAAGAAGTGCTTTTGTTTATCATTTGTGTGGTGAAGTGATTCTTAGTGTAGACAGCAACAGTGTAGACAGTTGAATTCACTTGGTAAATAAAATGCCTGGGCCCCAATTCTGACATCATTACACAATGTACCCCTTCTCCCCATATTGCCCTTTTATTTATCTTCCTCAGAACTACTCTTTTCTCAGTAAATGCAAAGTAATTTCTGTTTGTATTTTTATTTGCTGAGGTTCTTCAAGGCTTTTATGAAGAACCTGCCTTGATTCCTCCCATAGTTGTATTTGTGAAGTTGTTTTTTGCAGGACAATTCCATTAGCAGAACAATCAATCAATATCTGATTAAATAGAGACTAAATGTCCAAGCAGTATTTATTAATGCAGTTTTCTAACTTCCTAATTAATTGCAAACCAGGAGAAAATGTTAATTATGGTTGGAAAGATCCTAAATACCATTTTACCATTTTTTGCCATTTAATTGCAAGAAATTATGCAAATAACCAAATATATAACATTTGGGAAAAAAAAAAGGTTTCTCATGCAACTTGTAATTCAGACATAAAATGTTTTATGGTAGTTAAAATTGTATGTTCCTGCAGGAATTTGAGGGTTAGAATTCTCTCAGTGAATAAATGTCCTCTTAAAAAAAAAAGTGTTTTAAAATTTTGCTTTAGAATGTTTATACAAATTAAAAAATGATGGTACATTATTTGTGGTATCGTATGACAACTGTAATTCCAAGCTTCAAAGCCAATGACCTAATCTGTCTTAAAATGTTAGAGTGGATAGATATACATATATTGATGATGCAGTTTAAAACCCTAGGGCCTGTCTATAATAGAAAGAATTAGCATCAGCATTTTGTACAGCTGAACTGATGGTGAGTGCTATTTAGGTAAAATGAACAAGGGATGAACTTTATTCTGCCCTGCTCAAGGCACCATTACATATTGGACCAGGTTTTGACTGAGCCACGAGCCTGCATATGGCTAGAATTCCCATGAGCCGTGTGAGAACAGCTTTGAAACAAGATATCTGATGGTTAGCCTATTTTTAGACTATTTACAGGTGGCTTTTGTAGGACCCATATTAATCTGGATACAAATATATTGTGTTTGTAGTGAATATCTGTCAAGAGTCAGTAAGTTCTTTCTCCATAATGCACAGATTGCATTATTAAATTGAGGTCACTGTTTACATTAAATTATAATCTTTGCTGTTGTTAGCTTTGGGCAGATTTTATTTTGGTTGTTATATAGGTGTATTTATAATCAGTCTCTATTCCTATAATAAAATAGGAGAGAGATAACATAACTTTGCAAATTCTTCTGAATACTTTTACCTTTCTTTTCCTCACAAGTCTCCTCAAATGAGTACATCAACATAATGTCTCAGAAAAAAATTCTGCTACTCTTAATTCTACATACAATTTTATTTCCTTTTCACAGCAGCACAGAAGAGAGCATCAGAAAAACTGAGTAAAATCTTGACTTTCATTTTACTTTTACTCTAAATCTTTTACTCTAAATGTAGACCATGAAGTCTGCTTTCTGGGGAACTCGGGGCTTTTTTTTTTTTTTTTTTTTTTTTTTTGTAGTGTTCATCTGACCTGCTGGGCTACCTCAGCAGCACTGCTTAGAGTTCATGGCAATAAAACTTCAACATGAGGAGACAGATTTTACCTTTGGTGATGCAGATGTCTTTCTCAGAGCCAATAACCCAAATCATCCCCAGTCAAAGTTCTTAGAGCTTCTCTTGACCTCAGTTATAATAGCTATAACTTGCAGTTCTGCAGCTCTATGTGGGAGCTTTCTGTGAGCACAAATTAAGACCACATCTGCAAATTGTGAGACAGCCTGCATAACTTACTGTCATTTTCACATGTAAAAAGATTATGTGCATACCATTCACCCCATATGCTGAAAAAACAATACTGTGTTTTAATCAAGTTCCTTAGTTGAACCAAATTTAAACTACTTGCTGATCTATCTGCCCAGAAGAGTCCTGTTTCTGATTTCTATGGAACGCTTCTCTATGCTGAGCAGGTCAAAGTTGAAAATTTTCTGGACATGCAGCTTCCTTAAAAGTCTGTCATGAAATCCTGGAAAAAAGGAGATGAACATTAGGAGGTTTTGTAATCAATCTGCTCAGAGAAGCTAAGCGCCATCTTCAGTCTTTGCCTACATAATAGTTTTGCACGTCTTTACTATAATAATAGCTGCAGTGGGTTTTTTTTCCCAAAGAATTGTGCAAAACATTCCCAAGAGAGAAATTTGCTGTTTGCAAGTAGTGTGTTGAATTTCCTTTTTACCATTTCATTCAATTGAAATTTTTGGCTTCCAGCCAAATGTGATTTAAAACACTTTTAGGTCTCGACCACAAAACAAACTGTTGTAAGAACTGCATCCTCACTGCACAGAGGATGGGTTGGCATTTTTAGTTCAGCTTATTTAGTTCAGTGACTGTAGCTGTTATGCAGTACAGGTGACAAGAAGGTCCTTTGCCTTTGTGCATTAGAAAGCTTAGTTAGCCAGGGGATGCTGTTGTGTCAGCTACCAGGTTAGAATCACTGTGGTCTTCTGATGCTTGAAAGAGCTGTTACAGCCTTGAGATAAAAAGATGTGGCTCTTAAATGCAAGGCCTCAAATTCAATGCATTTTGAGTTGTGACATTCACTGTTTCAATCCCTAGTGAAACAACCTTGAAGCAATATTCACCTTTACTAATCCAAACAGAGTCTGAATCACTTTTCCTGGTCATAGGAGACAAGGCTATCAGGATAGCTGCATGTTACCCTGAGGACCAAATCTGACTTTTCTGCAGGTGTTTTTTATTGGTCATAAATGTATCTGAACTTGGGCTGCAAACAGGAAAAAAAATCAGCCAATCAAATGTCATAGTTCAGAAGTGGCACTCCCTAGTTTAGTGCTCCCACTGGGACTCTCCAAACCATGTGCTGCTCATTTGCTTCTCTCTCCTGCTCCAGTGGTGGGATGGAGAGGAGAATTGAAGGCACAAAGGGTGAAGGTTATGGGTTGAGATCATTTACTGGAGACAGCAGTGAGATAAGAAAGCAAGTAGTAGCAGCAACAATGCTAATAGAAGGGGGGATGGGGTGGTACAAGTAATGAACAATCCACACAGAAACCCCCTGACAATTAGCAATACCTGGCTACTCCCTTTGCCGAGCTGTGCCAACCCTGAAGGTGGCACTTCCCTGCCCCTTTCTCCTGCTCCCTCCCAAAAATGATGTGAGGTGGTATGAAATCATCTCTGGGTCCTAGCCAAGCCCCTTCCTGGCACCAGCAAAAATTTGCCTAGTCCTGGAACCAGGTCATCAAACTTTGGGATTTTTCTGTTGTTCAGGACTGAGGGATTTTGATCCTTATTATATGTTGAATTTTTAAAAATTCTGCAGAGGAATGTTTTTGTGACTTTGCTTGTAATTATTGAAAATCCTGTATTTTGATGTTATAGTTTGGAGAGCAATTTTGAAAGTTGTGGAAAATGAGAACTTGCATACACACGCAGTTACCTATGGTGACCTGGACAATTTGTATTGACCTATTTTAATTTTAAAGGAAAAAGTATCTCCTTTTATAACTCTTTTCTTTACCTGAATCTGTACCTTTTACACATTCTGTTTGATCTCATGACATTGCTGTATTGTTGATGCCTCTGTATATTAGAAATTTACAGTATCCCTCTTTTGGGGATATATACTGTGTTTCTCAAAGCAGGTGCACTAGAGCATTATTGAGTGCCAGTGATGACTTATACAAATTGGAACCCCTGATCTTATAGGCAGATGATTTACAAATCAGGCTTTGTATTTTTTTAGGTTTGGACTGAAGGTACTGATTTTCAATCCTTCAGTTTGGAGGACTGAAATTTCTCAAGAAACAGGGAATGAAGGGTATGAAGTGTATTCTTTGACATGTTATTAATTAAGATTGAAGATAAACATACTCCATGGGAGACAACATCCCTCATTTGGATGGGGATGCTTGGGGGTAGCCAACTCTTGGAAAAAGGCTTTGAAGTCTTAGTCAACACCTAACACTCATCAGTAGTTCCAGCAAGTGTGCAACTCTTGTGCTCTGCCTGAAGCTGAGTAAGTGCTTTCAGAATCTTTATGGAATCAATTAGATTATGCACTTCAGTTATGATGTGTCATTCAAAGGGCTTAGGAAAGGATGGTGTTCATGAGATGGCAGTTCTGTGGAGAAAGGTCATTCCCATATTATCAGAAAGTGTTTTATAGTAAATATAGGGGCCAAGCAATTGAACTTGTGCATTTTCAAAGAGTGCCAGATAGAGGAATGTGACAACATGTTAAAACATACAAACAAACAAACATAATGAACCCACATTGTTTTTCAGTACAGAGCTCATGATTTATTTTTAGAAAAAAAAAAATCTGCCCTCAGTGGTTAACTTGAAAAAACCCAAAATCCTGGTAATTATAGGGCAGTTAGCCTGACCTCAGTGCCCAGTAAGGTAATGGAACAGTTCATACTGATGTCATCACACAGCACTTACAGGATGGCCAGGGGATCAGGCCCAGCCAGTGTGGGTTTAGGAGGGACAGGTCATGTTTGACCAACCTCATTTTATGACCAAGTGACCCACCTGAAGGATGCAGGGAAGGCTGTGGATGCTGTCTATTTGGATTTCAGCAAGGCCTTTGACACTATCCCACAGCACACTCCTGTCAAAGCTGGCAGCCCATGGCTTGGACAGGAGCACTCTGTGCTGGGTTAGGAACTGGCTGGATGGATGGACACAGAGAGTGGTGATGAACAGTGCTGCACACAGCTGGGGATCAGTCACCAGTGGTGTCCCTCAGGGCTCTGTTCTGGGGCCAGTCCTGTTCAATATTTTTATTGATGACATGGATGAGGGTATTGAGTCTTTCATCAGTAAATTTGCAGATGACACTAAGCTGGGAGTGTGTGTCCATCTATTGGAAGGTAGGAGGGCTCTGCAGAGAGATCTGGAATGGTTGGAAGGATGGGCAGAGTCCATTAGGATGAAGTTTAATAAGTCCAATGTGCCAAGTCCTGCATTTTGGCCACAATAACCCCTGCAGTGTTACAGGCTGGGGACAGTGTGGCTGGTCCCTACCTGGGGGTGCTGGTACAGCTGACTGAACGTGAGCCAGCAGTGCCCTGGTGGCCAAGAAGGCCAATGGCCCCTGGCCTGTGTCAGGAATGGTGTGGCCAGCAGGAGCAGGGAGGTCATTCTTCCCCTCTGCTCAGCCCTGGTGAGGCCACACCTTGAGTGCTGTGCCCAGTTCTGTCCCCTCAGTTTAGGAAGGATGTTGAGATGTTTGAGTGTGTCCAGAGGAGGGAACAAGGCTGGTGAGGGGCTGGAACACAAACCCTGTGAGGAATGGCTGAGGGAGCTGGGGGTGTTTAGCCTGGAGAAAAGGAGACTCAGAGGTGACCCCATCACTCTTTACAACTCCCTGAAAGGTGAGTGTAGCCAGGTGGGGTTGGTCTCTTCCTCCAGGCAGCAACAGACATAACAAGAGGATGCAGTCTCAAGCTGCACAAAGGGAAATATAGATTGGATATCAGGAAAAAGTTTTTTATAGAAAGGGTGATAAAGTACTGGAATTGTCTGCCTGGGGAGCTGGTGGAGTCAGCATCCCTCGATGTGTTCAAAAAAAGACTGGATGTGGCTCTTGGTGCCATGGTTTTGTTGAGGTGTTAGGGCATGGGTTGGACTCGATGATCTTGAAGGACTCTTCCAACCTAATGATCCTGTGATTCTGTGAAAATGTTAAGGATGTTAAAAAAATGTTTCATTTTTTGACCTTTCTCACTTTTCACCATAATGTTGTTTACAATGTAAATACGTTTAAGTATTTAGGAAAAAGAAGCAAGACCTCAGATTCTGGAAAGAGCAGAAAAATTATGTGAAATTTTTGGCTGCCGTTCAAAAACTTTAAATCCACAAAATCTTAGATCAATGAGCTTTACCTCATCTAGACTTCTGAGAGGAAGTGGTATATGTATGGATCTGTGGCCTAAGCATAGATGTTCTCTGAACCATGCCTGTGCAAATTGTATCAAATACTAGATTTCATAATCTGCTTTGCTTTGATTGTCTGCAATAGAAGATTGTTAATTTAAAAAAAGTTTTATTTTCCAAATAAATGGGCTGTAATTACTAGGGAGATTTTTGAAACTGAGATGTTTTTGGTAATGTCCTTTAAGAGGAAGTAAGATATAGTGGGGTGGTGTTTGTTTTTTTTTTTTTTTTAAATTTCTTTTTTTTTGCTGTTTTGAGGACTTTAAAATGTCACTGTCAAAAGAAAAGTACCCTGCTAATATGAATGATCAATAAGAAACTAATGTTGATTAGACTTTTTTCTTGCTTATTACTGTGGCTCACCTGCTTTGATATTATGGATGAGGAAAAAACTCAGCTTCTCTTTTGAGTGTTCTTGGGATATTTATTTATAATTCAGTCTCTATCCAAAATTTAGGGTGTGGAAAAAGTGATTTCTGAAGTGATGGATGGCATTTGTATATGAAGCCAAACAGATGACAAAGTCCTTTTCATTTCATTTTCATTGCCACATTGAGAACTCAGTGAGAGCTGTTGCAAGGGCAGTATGACAGAAGCAGCCCTGGCACAGCAAGGGCTGCTGATTGTGTCCAAATTCAGCTGCTGCTACCTGGGTTGCCCAGGACTAATGGTTTGTGTAGGCAGTGCCAGCAGCTGGAAGGAGCACAAACATTTTCAAAAGAGGTAACCAGAAGGCTACAGGTAGGGTCCAGCACATCAGTACTTTTTGCTTGGAAATGTGTTTCAAAGACAATAAAATTTGCTAATAAATTGGCTGGAAAGAGGTGGCAGATGACCCAGCTTCTGTTTTCAGTACTTTTGATCCCAAACATATAAATACACAAAGCTTTTACTGGTATGAAAAAAGAAAATAGTCTGAAGTAATAACTGGCTGTAGAATTTGGTGGGAATTAGATGTGTGGAGGCAGAGGTGTGTGTGTCTCTTCCTTTCTCCCTCCATAGACCTCTCACGTCAGTGTTACCTGCTTTGCTTGCTCCCCACACAGAGCTGACCTTGTTCTGGCTGGCCTTGTACTTTCTCATTTCTTTGTCTGTGTTAAAGCCAGCTGGTTCTCTCTATGGAAATTCACAGCCAGGACCCTTTCAGCAGATGTCTACATGGCTTCTGCAGCTCTTCTCCTCTGCCCTTCTGTGGCTTTATTAGACTTTTACCCTCACATTACAAAGTGAAAGCTGGGTTACTCAACTTTCTTGAAGTGTGTAGCAATTTGAAGGCTATTTATAGTTGAACTTCAAAGCATATGGAGTGAGCATAGCCAGAGTATTTATGACCTCCAGATCACTGCCCTTTCTTCACTCAACCCCCAGATTTACGTAAGACATTGTAGCCTTTTATTTTTGAACCAGGATCTGTCCTGGTGCATTATACAAGAAGTTTTCTCCTGGAAACTAGATAAGTTAGGCTGCTTTCCAGCAGCATAACTTTATAGAAGTTTTCACACAATTTATAACAAGATTATAACTGTGAGAAGGGTAATGTTTGTTCAATGTGTAAGGGAGACTGAAGTAAGGTTTGGGAGATGGTATCACCCACAAGACATGCTGAGAAGTCAAATAATAGTGTTGTCAAAGGGATGCAGCAAACAATGTCTTTATCTCTACCAGCTTTGGTAAAAAATGTTTGAGAATATATACTTGCTACACTTGTTATAGCATGAGAATTCTTGCTGCTTTAGCTGGAGCTGGGCTCAATTTGCACCAAACGAGGTGCTGAGACCTCTTTTAGGACAGTGGCTTGTGTCAGTGAGGGAGCAGAAATACACATGGCTGTTCAGCCTCTGAAAAAGGCTGGAAAACACCCTGTGATGTCTCAGGGAAAACAGTCATCTCTGCAGAGATTTATATTTCTTACAGCTCAGATTTTAAAACTGCTTTCTGGAAACTTGTGACATTTTAAAGTTCATTCAGACCTATGTTTGAATACTTAGGGTTCAAAGCCTCCCTAAAAATATTTCTAAATGTGCTGCTTGCAGAAGTGACAAAACTCTGAGATCTTTGTGCAAATACAAAGCCGGGCCAATATTTTTTATAACTCTTTTTATTTTAAAATAAAAATTTTGCTTAATATTTTTAGAGCTAGCAAAAATCTTGAAAATACCTCATGTGAACATCTTTCTCTGAGTACTTGTATTATTCTGAGGAAAAAAAAAGTTTTTTTAAAGTACAGTAAACCTGTTGGGTTTTTTTTTTTGTTTGTTTGTTTGTGTTTTTTTTGAATGGGCATATGATTTTGATGGGCATATGATTTTGATGGGCATTTTGTGTATCTCATTCAGTGTATACCAGAAGATATCTAGGTGAAGGAATTACCTGTACTCAGGCTTCTAATGCAATCTTGTTTCCCCTATGTAGGGACAAATTCTTGAGAGTATTTTTCAAACAGAAAGAGATAAATTGTCCATTGTAGGTAGGAGGCATTCCTCTGTAATATAAATTGACAAGAATTCCCAGTGAAAGTTGAAGGTAAAAAAGAAATTAACCACTACCAGAGAGTATCAACCCTACTTCATTTTCGTGCTTTTTGAAAATGTTATTATTCTGATAGGGAACTGGATAGAAACCTTTTCATTTAAGTTTTCGTCCAAAGTCAGAAATCTGTTTTGGAGTTCAACCTGAAGTTTTTGAGAGAACAGGTATGGTTACTAAGGTGGCCTTTTGGTTATGAAAAGTACTTAATTTTGAGTTCAGTGTGTGCAGTTACTCTGGAATGGGAGGCTGCATAATATTGTCAAAAAGGCATTGCAGGAGAACTTCTACATTCCCTGGCTAGCTCCTTGCCATCTGTCTGCAGTGTTGTGACCATCTCTAGTTAATTATTCCTTCAGGCTCTCAACAGATCCTGTACCTTCCAAGGTGATGCCCTATGGAGGTTATGGTTTTCTTCAGGCACTTGGCAGAGCATGTTCTCTTAGCTGGGGATCTCACTCAAACTCTGATAATTGAAAATAATGTCACGACTCCTACGTGTTTGTCTCATACACTTAGCAATGTGGGTTGAAGGGAATATATTACAACATGCTTCCAGGATTCTTTAGATTTTTTTTGAGTGTAATTGATAACAGATTTTTATTCAAGATGGTGCTGTTGATCTCTGTTTATCTGAGTTTGCATCTTAACTGTCTAGGAAACCAGTATGACAACAGGTGCATCAGGCAGCAAATATACAACCCAAATCAGGTTGTTTCCTCACATAACAAAACTAGAGAACAAGATTATTAGTTACAAAGATGGAGGTCTCTCTTGGGAAGAGCCATGAAGTTTTCTTGATGTCAAGGTGAGTATTGCAGGCAAGTGGCATATGTAATTCATAATGTTTGAAGGGTTCAATCTTTGTAGTAGATCAGCTATCTTCCATGTAGGAGTGATCAGTTAGGGATCAGGAAATTTTGAAGTGCCCAAGGTTGGACAGAGTGATGGAGGAGTACGAAAGAAATCCCAGAGTATGTATGGTGGAGGAGAAAGAGAACAATGACAGGTCTTGTAAAGAGGCAGAGGGCATTCTTAGCATGGTTTGCAGAACTGCTTGCTGCAGATTGTTGTGAGCTCTATAACAGTGTACTTGACTCCAGGAATGGTCACTTCCATGAAGAAAATTCCACAAAGTTCTTATGAAAAATAAAAAAAATTCCATCTCTGCCTCAAGAATTAACTGAGATGCTAGAAGTTGTGAACATGGGGAAATGATCACTGCATGTTTGCCCCCTTACAAGCTCTGTATAAACTTCTTACAAGGCTCCTGCTTTTGATGACTGTTAGAAACTATTTATAGGAGGAGATGTACTTTCAGTCTCATCCTGTACAACAGTTCTCATGAGCAGGCAGACTGGATTTCGAGAGTGAGACACCTGTGAAGAGTAGACTGCCCTCTGGTAGGGAGAAGGACTCTGTGTCTGCTTTCTGTGGGTCATGAAGTAAAGCAAAAGTCCTCAGAAAAGATTTGAATTCTGTAGGAACTCTTCTTAAAGGAGTTGTAAGCTTGCTTTTTGGGAAAATACTAGGATAAAAAAAGTTATACTGTTGTACTGGTTTTTTCAGTTGATAATCTTCTATTCTACTAGAAGTTAATCTTGAATTATTTTAAAAGAATCATAACAAATGTTTCTATAAGATACTGAATTTTAATCACAGTTTAAGATGTTCATTTAGACTGTCAAAACCTTGCTATTTCTCAACTGTAAATGTGATTAATGTTATTTACAAATTTTTCAAGTCTTTGCATTGATCTATTTTTCATGGTTCTGTAACTGGGATGAAAACACCAACTGAAATGAAAAAGTATCAGTGACAATGGTGGGAAAATCTCACACTCTAGACAGCAGTCCCACTTGAAAATACAAGAAGAAAACCAATTTTTAACAGAGAGTTTAGCTAATAAAAGGTTATCAGTCTCAAAAAAGGCCTCAAAAGCTTACATTTAAGCTTCTGTTCTGCTCAGTCAAACATGGATGGCACAAAACTTTTCAAAATGCTTACTCTTAGTGAATAGGATTTTAAACTTTGGATTAAGTTGATTTTTTTTTCATTATGTGAAAAACTCTTACTTTTGCATTGTGTATAGTTTGTCTAAGTACAGATCTAAGATTTCATTGTACCTAATAAGACTCAAAAGTAGGCAGTCTTTAAACACTTTGAATGGATGCATGAGATTTTTATTGCTGTGCCTGGGATTTAACCGTACAACTCTTATGGAAATCTTCCAAGGGACTTTGGAAATCAGTACCTCAAGAGTGACCAGAGCATGAAGGTGTGCCCATATGCATTTTTTATTTATGCATACTATGACAGTCTTACTGGGGTGGAACAACTTTTTCCCATCTCAATCTGCCAACTGTGAGTTCCTTCAGAGCTGCATTAGGCTGAGAGTTCTGTCCAGTCCTCTGATGTCTTTAATGTCTTTTAATAAGATTACCAGTGAGGTTCCTCTATAGATGTCATCACAAGAGTTCTACTTACATGTGAGCATTTTGCTAATCTTTTATTAATCATTACACTAGTTTTGACTTTCTCTCTGTATAATTACTGCAAAAGAGAAAAATACTGTTGAGCTTAATGTTTGCATCACTTCTTCCACAGCCTGTACTCACAGTCCTTTGGAAGGGAATGGTAGAAAAGATCACTGAACAGCAGTATGAAAGAATGTAGCATCCACATTTGGAGATTGTAATTGACACAGGGTAACCTTTTTATTTTACATATTCTGAGATACATTTTGACTTGATTTACAGGCTCAGTGATGTGGTAGGGAGAGGCTGAAATGTGAAATGGGTTGCAGTCTGGGAAACAGATTTGGTTGGGAATAAAAAGGGATTTTTGAAAACATAAAAATGTTCGTAGGTTTTAGGGGAAACATCCATGTATTCAAGCCTACACAATGTTCTACTGTTTTCATAGAAATGAAATTACTTGAATTTTACTTTGAAATGACATTTTTGTTTTGAAGAGACCTGAATTCTAAAGTGATTGAAAAGCTAGACAACAAAACCATAAAAATACCCTTTTGAGTCAGACAAAACTTAAAAGTTTAAATAGAATTGTTGTAATTCTCATTTGCTGAACAGAAATCCTTTGTTTGTTTTATTCTATTTTCCCCCTCTTTATTGCCTCAGCTACAAACTCCAATGTTTGTACAGATCTGCTGAAGTTAAGTTATGTGGGGCTGGGACTTTTTATATTAATTTAATTAAATATAACAGGATTCTTTTTCCACATATGTGAAAATAATGAATAAATTTGTTTGTAATGAGGCAGTTGCTTGGAATCTAGCTGATATACCCTGGTGTTACTTTCTATGTGAATACTTTTCCCAAAGAACTGAGAGGTGAAAAAAGAGGTTTGGGGAACTTCTCTTGTTTCTTTTCATTCACTCTGCAGATGGGTTTGTAATATGTAGTACCTTACAGTGCACAGTACAGCATTTCCATCAATGTCTCATTCAACAGTTATTAAAAGTATTAAATATATGTCATGACACTGTACCATGCTGCACACCTATGATCAATCAATCAATCAATCAATCAATCAATCATCTTACCTTCTAAATTCTTTAGAGTTTCTCATACAGTAAGAGTAATGTGAATAGTTCAACCCTGATACACGGAGTTCTATTAAAAGTACTCCTAATTCAAATAAACCAGATTTACCAAATCAAGTCACTTTGTAGAGTCTAGATTTTTTCTTAACTATGTTTTGGATTAAAGTGGGTTCTGAAAATTTTATGAAAAATAATTTTATATAGTAATATTTTTTTATGTGCTCAGTAGTATCTGTGATTCCATTAGAAACAGCACCTTTGAAGAAAAATTATTTTCAATAGTATTTCAGACAGTTCTTCATCTAAGGCCTCACAGATCATATTGTGTTGGAAGAGACCCATCAGGATGATCAAGTCTAACTCCTGGCTTTGTGAAGGACACCCCGAGAATCACACCATGTGCCTGAGAGCAATTGTGGAAACACTTATTGAATTCAGACAGGCTCAGTGCTGATAGATGTTGGATGTGTCACTTACTTACAGGGTGCTACATCATCTGAATTTGAAAATATCCAGCTTCTGAGAATATATATCAAATCTAGAAGAAATTTAATATTAAGTTATTTAATGAGATTGAAGCTAATAAAATCTACTTTCCAACTGAAGACTTGGTCAAATGTCTCAAATTGCTTCCAAGCAGACATACCTTACCCTGCAAGCTTATGCGTCCTGTAGGTATCACGTATTTTATACAGATTAGTGGAGAGACTACAGATCTTTCACTTCTCTGTGTTCATTGCTTCAGCCCAACTCATTCCAGCTCAATATGAAATGGCATCATGTACTGAAAAACTGTTATTATTTTTGGTGAGTGGCATGCTAATTTTAAACACGGCTGTAGGCGGGAGTATTTCATATGGTGTGCATTGGCCAACCTGTGTTGCATGTTCCTGTCATCTGCCTGTTTTAGCAAGTGTCTCACCTAAGATTGCTTTGAGCCTGGAAAATTTTATGTCAGACTCCTAATTTTCTTAGTGTATTGACATCCCCTGGCTTTAAGCTGAGCTGCCACTAATTATGGATTGCTCTTGTATTCTGTTTACAGAGATGATGATCAGGGAACACTTATAAATGATACCTTTTTTAAAGTAAGTATTTAAGTCACCTCAGTGCTTAGAGCTTCCTCTACAATTATTTTCAGACATACTCATGAGTGTATTTGTGAATAGATTTAGAAAAAGGCTTTCTGCTTGGATACTTATATTTACTGAATGACAGAATGAGATGGCTCAGTAGATGAGAGGGGAAACCAGATATGTTCCTCTGCAAATTATTCAAGCTGACAGAAGGATCACTGAAGAGACAAAACTTGTCACATCCTGTATGATTTAGACTGATATCTATTTGACCCATCTGCACCCATATCTGTATTAAATGATTCATAATACTTATAGGCATTCTGTTTCTAACTGATCTGTCTTCAAAGCTTTCTAGTTCCCTGTTATCTAAACTTGCAAAATTCTCTGAATTACCCTGACATAATCCTAGACACTTAGAAGAGTATAAAGCTGTTCATTACAGAAGCTGTATTCCACTGGTCCTTTTGTCTACCTTTGTATTGAGGCCTTGCTGCCAAACCCTGCAGAAATATGTTTGTAGTTCAGTACAATAGATGAAAACTATCTGTAGACTAATGTTTTTCTATGATAGTTATGATATTGTTGTGTCAGCATTGCTATTCTAGCATGAAAGATAATCTCATCTTTCCTGAAACTTCTCATGTATTAATAAAAGCAAATCAAGACAAAGGAAAATTTATTTACCCTTCAAAAGGCTCTCTCTATCTTATAAGTTCAGTTAAATTTATGAGACAATTTGTAAATAAAACACAATGCACATCTGTATAGACTAGTCAAAGAGTTTTCAAATAGTGTTCTTATTTAAAATAGATCTTCATGGTCTGTGTTCCATTGTTAATGTAACCTGATTGTACTTTTCCATGGGGGCACAATGATTGTTAAAAACTCTTAACATCTGAAGTTGAATTTTGTCATTTAGGGTATGTGGTTTAAGATTATTATTTTTCTCTCTCAGGTTGTTTTTTCACCTTCCTCTCTCCTTAATTTTTCTGGTTTGGAGTGTGGTTTGCTGCATAATCTCATGTTTCACAAGAGTATGGAAAGCAATTAAGAATACTTTTGAACTGGTTTGGCTCAGAAAAGCCTTCCCCTGAGATAATTTCATGCTGAAAGCAAACTCTGATTCTTGGCAGCAGAAAGAATTGAACCTTTTAAAAAGCAGACTCCCAGTAAGCACAATTAAGTTATTCGACCAAGCGAAGGTTGAATTTAGCCTCTCAAATAAACAACTCTGCCAGCTGCATCAGTACTGCACTGGTCCCAAATTCCCACTGCTTTGATCTGGCATGGCAAATTCATGAAGAGGAAAAGGTGAGATTCTGCATTTATTTGATAGTCTGTCAGATGGAGTATAGCTGAGGCCACCTCCACAGTTCTCTGTAGTGTCAGGGGGACTCATGTGGAGGTCATGGGGAGAATAAAGAATTTGTCCCTAAATTTATTTGTACGTATTGTCACTTGGACTCTCTGCATCTTGCCAGTCTTTCCTGCCTCCTGCTTGCTCTGTGCTAAGACTGCCTTTTTGCATACCTTTGGTGGTGTTTCTACACCCTTTTTCTGGACTAGCTTGTGAAAGTGTTACAGGCTGTGCCTGTGTGACACTTCAGAGGGAGCAGTGAGATGAGTCACTGAGTCATGGTTACAGCTTGTGTGCAGACTCAGGAAGCCCAAGCTGACATGATGTACATGCTCTGCTGGTGTTTGTTTATTATAGGTTCAGAAGAACAGGAACCTGAGTGACTGTGTCCCTCAGTGCACCCTGAAGCACCAAAAGCAGGCAGAAAAGATGCACTGCTGTGTTGAACTATCTCATTCTGAATTTTATGGCTTCTGATAATACTGTGATCAGTATTTGTGTGGTATACATAGCAAAAGAATGGCTATGAATGAAATAGGCAGTTTGTGCATTTAGTGTTTCTCCTGATGGCAAATTCTCACTAAATAATCCTCGCACATAATATTGTGTCCAAGTGCAAGAGAATTAAGCAATGCTGAGGCTTGCAAGGCTGCAGAGGAGAGTCTTGGTTCTTCCTTGGTTCCTTTCCTCCTCCATAAGCAGCACTCATCTTGGGCAAGAAACCTCATTTTAATTTCAGCTAAACTAGGAAAAGGAGAGATAGAGGGTAGCTAAGAAGATGAGGAAAACAAATCTTTATTCTGAATTATAATCTTAATAGCACATAGTTACTTTAGTGATTTCATGATTTGGTTCTGTGCCTGTTTCCCAGGAAAGCTGCTCATTTTGTCATGTAATGAAAAGCTGGGTCTGAGTGAGCTTTCCACAGATGAGGGTATGGCAGATCTAAGCTCCTGTGTACTGAAACACCTCTGTATATGTTGTGCTTCTAAAATGCTCCTTGAGAGGAACAAAAATTCAGTGATGTATCAAAGTTACTCAGAACCACAGAGAGAAAGTATGTCAATGCAGCAGATGACAAATTGTTACTGACTACTTCAGAAATCCAAAAATAATTTTCTTTAAAATTTTTAATACTATTCCTTTGCTCTGGACACCTATCATAGTCCTCCCATGACTTATGTTAATAAGGACCAGCAAACACATCCAGAGGATGTGCAGTTCAGAGCATCCACCTTAGGTGCTTTGAGACATCCTGCAGATGATCTGTACCTTAGCCTTGTTAGTCTTCAAAAGCAAATCTTTCCATTAAAGGGCTCTGTTGAAAAATATCTTAAGTTTTGAAGAGGATTTTTTGTGTCAGCTTTGTGCCACTCTACATAAAGATCACTTCTCTCTCTCTACGAGTATGCTCCGTGTTTCATTTTTCTTTTGCACATGTAAGAGGAAACCTGAACCAAATAGTCAAACTTCTGCAGAACAACTCTGAACAATATAACTGTAGATTCAGTGTTTTTATGTAATTCTGTTTTAGAATCAACCTAACTTTGTGTTAAATAATAAAATGAACTTTGTATTTTTTTGAGCTTTGTGGTTAAGGTTTTAAAAATACATCCAATTGAAACATCTCCCTTTGTATCCTTGTAAAATGTACCAAGTTGCAAGCAGAAAATAGAGGTTATGGTGGCAGCTTCATATTTCATATCTTTCTTGTTAGAACTTGGTATTACACTAGGCCTCTGGGGCTTTTTTTGTTTTAGTTTTATTTATTTTGCTTTGGTTCTGGTTTTGTCTATTTTTTTACACTTGCTACCTTGATCAGAAAATGCAAAGATAAAAATTTTGGAAATTTTTATTTAATTCTGTAGAAAGCAAAGGTTTGTCACGTGTAGTAATTTGTAAGCTTTATTTCAAGTATTCTGTAGATGTTTTGTTCAGAATGGAAAGCCATCTTCTGATGGGACATGGAAATTAATATTTAGTGGCCTTAACAGAGCCACTGGTATTTCCATTTGATTTCTATAGCCCATAAAAAGAAGCTGACCTCATTCCCTCTTCATCTTCATGGCAGTGTCTCTCTTGTGCTCTGAACTGCTGAAATGACTGTTACAGGGATGCTTCAAGGACATAGGGCAGAAGGGAGAGAGATTGGATACTTTTCCACTAAGGACAAGGATTAGGTGAGAGTTTCAGCAAAAAGAGAATTGGAGTAGAAGATCTCTCAGATCCTCTGATTAGGTTAATGGACCTTGCTAGCAACTTGAGAAGGTCTAAGAGAAATATTATAAATAATCACTTTTTCATATGGCACCTCTTCATGACAGCATCAGATCAGTCCTGTGTACTTGATTTGAAGCATTGACTTGTACATATCACCTGTTCAGGAATGTGAGAGGATCTCACTTTTGAACAGTGTACCATGATGAGAGAAATGGAAAAAGGTGAGGTTTGAACTCTATTCCCAGAATACATATGGTCCACATAAAAGTGCTTCAAATTGGATTATGTTTGTACTTATATATTTTGTGTCCAAATATCATTTTATTCTTTGCATTTGTCATGGGGATGTTACACAGAGAAGAGTATCTTCATTCTATTGGCTTAGACACAGGTTGCAAAGGTAACAGTGTGCTGTAATGTTCAGTTGAGCATGGCCTGTGGTAAAAAGTCAGAACGTTCCAGAGAGTGAGAATAAGATTTGAGGTTTCCAGGATGAGTGCATTTTTTTTCTCCAGGAATTAGTGAAGATTGCCATAAAGCTTACTGCAGTTTATGTAGAACTAGTTTCTTAATTGCCCATATATAAGATGTGTAGTGGGGCATATAATGCTAACATGTGTTCCAAGAATTCTTGAAATTTTTGGTTGCTAATAAATGTCATAGTAAGAAAAAGCCCAAGATGATTAATGAAGTAAAATCCGTGGTGACTAATCTTTATGTAAATAATTAAAGAATAGTTTTGGTCTGATCTTGGAGCAGAACAGATGTGCATCTTGGTAGCACAAATCTGCATGTGTATTCTTCCTCTTTTCTTAGCTGAGAAAATAACTAATGTCAGCAGAAAAGGGCATCAGTTTCTTTGTGATCAATGAATCCTCAAACTCTGAAATGTCCAGATGGTTTTGAGAGTTATTATTACTGTGTAGCTGAAAAGAGCAATCCATTACCTGCAAGACTGTTTTCAAAACAGCAGCAAAACTTCATGAGGATTATTTGGCAATGCATAAAATGCCAAAATGGAAGTATTTGAACATTGACAGTAAAACCTTATTTGTATTTATTAATGCTAACTTTGACATGGGTAGACATCAATCTCTTTTCATACTAATGGAAGCTATTTGCTTCTAGTTAATTTACCAGCATATATGCTGCATCCTATAGAAAGACAAAAAAGATATAAGTTGTCACTTAGTCTTAGGGCCATGAGATCACAGGATAATTCAGGAGAAGGGACCTCAAAGTCCACTTCTGCTCAAAACATGGCCAGATCTGAAGTGAGACTGAATTGTACAGAGCTTTATCTAGTCTTGTCTCGGAAACATCCAAGAGGAAGGGCTGTACAGCCTCTCTGAGCAACCTGCTCCCCTGCCTCACTGCCCTTAAGGGTGAAATTTTTATCATTAAATCTATTCTGAACCTTTTGTTTCAGGGTACTCCACTGTCTCTTGTCTTCATCCCATGAAGATCTTGGCTCCATCTTGTTGTTAACCACGCTGTAGGCATTGGCAGGCTGCTGTTAAATACCCCCAAGATTTTTTATGTTAAGCAATCCCTGGTTCTTTCAGTCTCTCATTATAGGGAAAATGTTTTAGCCTTAGGTATTGTGGGACTCTCTGCTGAGCTCCCTCCAGTTTGTTCATGTGTTTCTAGTACTGGATACAGATGAAGTCTAGGGAGTGCTGAGTGGGGATTAAGGAAGAGTGATTTCTTCTCTTGATCTGCTGGCTGTGCCCCTACTCATACAGCCCAAGAGGCTGCTGGTGTCCCTCTGGCTAGGGCACAGATCTGGCCCATGCTCGCTGCCCCCCAGGGCAGTTTCTGCAGAACTTCTTCCCAGCCTGTCCCTCCCATCCTGGGCTGCAGCAGGGGGACTTCCTTTTGTAGGGCAGCACTTGGCTTTTCTCCTCGCTGAATTTCTCACATTTCTTTTCAGCACATTTCTCTAGCCTGCCTTCACCTCGGAAAGACAGCTCTGCCTTCTAGCATATCAACTGGGCCCCCTCTGTTAGGTGTTATCTGCAAACTAGAAGAGCTTGCACTCCACCATCTCCTCCAAGCTGGTGACAGCAGCATCAAGCAGGACAGGTCCCAGGCTAGTACTCTGTTTCTTACTTGCCAGAATCTTGCACTCCTCCGTTGCATGGTCAGTGCAGCCACGGCTGCCAGCCACTGTCCCATCCCAGGTGGCTCCACCCTGTCTGAAGTGCAGGTGCTGGCAAACATTGCCCTGCCTGGCCCACCCAGCACCTCTAGCACAAAGTTCTCCCCGACACCTTCAGGAATCTTGAAAGTTCATTTGTCAGTTTTTATAACAGGAAGATATTAAGGAATTAAATTAAATTTTATTTATAATTCTGTAATAAATCTCTGCAGATACTAATATTTTCCTGTTCAATATTTGCTTTTGTATGCTGTGTGATGATCAACCCCTTGAATTTTTTGTGTTGAGAATCATGAAGGTGGGAATGATGGAAAACTACTTTCCATGATTGAATGCTATTACTGGTGCTTTTACAATATGCAGGAAGTTTTTTATGATATAACAATTATGACAGTCTGATGCTCTGTGTAAAGGAATTTATTTCATGAGGTATTAATTTAAATGCAAATAATGGCAAGGAATAGCAAATATTATATAAACATAACTTTTCTATGAAAATGAAAAGGAATTTCATTCAGTGGTATGGTTTAGTTCTGAAGCTCTGCATTTAGAATTTTGTTTAATGGAAAGAAATTTTGTTAGTTCATAGTCATTACTGACAGGTTGAAATTCTAAAGAGACCTGAGTATGGATTTTTGGTATGACAAGCAGACTGCAGGTGGACTAAGCAGGTATGCAGCTTCAGGAATCTTGTTTCAGCAAGTATTGTAGCATGAGATCCTAATTCACTCCATTTTTGCAACCTTGAGGAATAGAATGCATCAATTCCTGCCTCAAATTTAGCTGTGAAACTAATGTTTACCCTATGTAAACAGTCTTTATAAATTACAGACACCAACCAAATATTGATTCTGTAAAGAATGAATTTCAAATTAATTTTCGTTGTCCTTAAAAAGAGCTTTATGAAAGGATTTAAAAATCCAAAATGTATTAAAGCTGATAACTAACATCTGAAATTATTAATTGAAGCTTGTGATAATGTAATTGTATATTTAAGGGTGGCAGTAATATACATTGGAGAGAAATGGTGTGATCCCAATGACATTTCTGCTCAGAATCTCTTATAACATACTATTAGCCATCATTTGTTATTCGTAAGAGGTTGTCACTATATTCCCTTGTAACATCTTAACTCTTAATAACCTTCTGAATAACTGTTGGATTCACTGCTGTTGCTAATTTTAATAGGAGTTGTTATTACTGGCTAATAAATGTTTCATGTTTGGAAATCTGGTTTTTCTGCTGAGGTTTTCATTAAGTGAAAGGCTGCTTAAAAGAGGTTCTGAAGAGCATCAGTTTTTCATGGGTGATAGTTACATTATTAGTCTTCCTGAATTAGATAATTAAGGGGACAAGCATTTAACTAGTTTTGAAGATTCTTGGGTGAATGTGCATATTGCAGACAAACAACAGCTCCAGTTACAGGCTGTAGAAAATTTCTAGACCGTCACATTTTGTGGAAGCAATTGACTTGATTTTGTAAGAACATGTTTCAAACAATAAGGTGGTTTTTGTAATTTCTTCTGTTTCAGTATAAGCAGAACTTCATAGCTTGCCACAAATTAGTCTCTATGTAAGCTGTTAGGGTGCAAGTTTAACGTTTAATTTTTTGCTGGGTATGAGGGTGCGTCAGCTTTTGGGTTTTTGTTCTTTTTTGCGAGAGAAACATTCAAGAGGTCAAGCTGATTACAAGTCAGGCTCCTGCGTGACACTGCTTTATGTGCTAAATTGTTCCTACAGGTTGAATATTGACTAAACTTGCCCTTCACAAATATGCACTCTTTGTTAATATGCTGTTTACAATGTGCTAATGTTCCCACAAAGCCCACTGAAGTAGAGCAAATTGTCCCATTGCATTAGTACAGGATTCTGTCTTTGAATAATTTTATTTCATGTCAAATAGCTTTTTAGCTCTACAGCATCAATATAACTAGTATTTATTGTTTTATAAAACAAGTTGTTGCTGTTTCCCATTAGTCATCTTTCTGCCTTGCTGACTCACTCCAGCTTTTTTTGTACTCTCTCAAACCATTCACATTCTCCTAAAGATTTTGCAACTAAATGTAACAATTTGCCTTTATGTTCAGTTTTTACTCTTTTTTAGCTATCATGGATAAGTGGAGTCATACGGGGAAGCTGGTTCAGGATGCCAGCTGAATGCAATTTCTATCTTTATGTGGAAAAGAGCAAGCACTATTTTTTCTCTATTTACTCTGCTCAGAACGGGAGAAATTTCCATTTCTTGTATTGTGTTGTTCCCCACGTGTGGCCAGCACACTGGTAATGCTGTGCCTTGCAATGACTCCTGGCCTGGTTTGGTGTCTTGGCTCCTTGGGTGATGGTTTATGGCATTGATAAATTAATATCCTTTGGAGGAGTACAAGCTTATCTGCTCTACAGAGCATTGTGCTTAAAGCTTAGAATATGTTTAGATGAAATGAATAGTTATGAATTTGTTTTGGTGCTGAGTTATTTGTGTACGGAGATGTTTTCTGCTCTTGTGTCTGTCTGGGGGTGCTGTAGGAAAATACGAGATTCCCAGTGTAATGAATGTATTTTACCACTAGATGGTATTGTTATATGAGATTAAGTATTTGCTTTGTGCCAGGGGATGCTGAAGGCAAGAGGACTTTTAATGGCTGTTAGTCATGTGGGAGGGTGCCAGTGGTGGCTTCTGAGTGAAGGGCAGATGGCCCCAGGAATATGGCTTAGCAGTTAATTAAACTATAATTCAGGATTTTTTTCCCACCCTGTAGCTTGTAGGCTTGTTTGAATAATGCAAGTCTTTGTAAGGGAGTAAGTTCAGTGCATATTCTGACAGAACACTGGAAACTGGGGAATGTCTTCAGTTGCTGTCATAGTTTTCCATGAAATTTTATATCTTGTTTCCACTAAGGTTTTGATTTTCATTAAACATGTATCTGCTTGGCAAAAACTATTTTTTCAGGAAATACTGAAAAGGAAGGGGAAGATGCCTGTATGATCAGGAGCATAAGAAGACATAAATTTTAGCCTGAGTGAGGCAGTCATACTTATGTGCTTACTCATCTACTTAAAAGCCCAAGGAGGAAGCAATGTGAGGTGTATTCAATCATTAAACCAAGTTATTATGCATCCCATTCCTTAAAGAAAAAGATAACAAGAATTAGCAGCTGTTAATTGTTTGTGTTCTTGGGATGCTTTGTTCTTTGAAGTACCAAGAAAGTCTGCATGAACTGTTTTATTTTGCTGTTGTGTGAAAGGCATTATTCACTTAACTCAGGATAGGGAAGCAGCTCTGAATACAGCAAAGCAGGCTGCTGCTTTCATTTGAAAAACTGCATAAAATAAAAATGGAGAAACATTTTGATTTTTTTAAATAATGACTTTGACATTTCCTTAAAGCTTTTCTAAAAGTTTTTGAGAGAAAGAATTTTATACTTCAGCTGATTTGGAATTTAAATGGCTTTTTCATTGCAGGCTTTGTTTGAGAATCTGGTGATTTCTTGTTTGAATCACAGGCAGATGTATTGCAGGATCTCAGAGCTGTGACTGACATTTACACTGTTCTCATGTTGTTGCTGTGGCAGTGCTATGCTGCTGCAGTCTTAGACCAACCCCTATTTTCCTGGGAATTGTATGAATCCACAACAAAATAAGGTACCTGCCCCAGAGTTCAACTGCATATTTTTCAGCCATGCTGAGCTTTCACAGAGTCCTCCCCAGTCAGCAGCAGTTCAGACTAGTCTTCAGGGAGACACAAGCACAGAATTCCGTGCTGTGTGGGTAAGGTGCAGCTCCTGATGCTTGTTTCTCACTGATGCTCTCCATTCCTATTAGACTTGAAGGTGTAGGGTGTTTACAGTGTATGCAAAACTAAAGCCTGGCTTTTCTGAGTGCCTCTCTGGGTGGATGGCAGCAGGCTTGGGAGCAGCCATCCGCAGCATGCAGTTGGTCTTCTCCCTTTCTGGCATATGGTGCTGCCTTGAAGATGCTCTCTGCAGCTCTCCCTTTCTGGCATATGGTGCTGCCTTGAAGATGCTCTCTGCAGCAAGCATCTGCCACCAGGTCAGGCAGGCAAGCCCCTGGCACTTGTCTGTGTCACAGCTCTGCTGATGGGAGACTGCAGGCTTCCTCTGACAACAGCCAGGTCTGCTCTTGAGAAAGGCCTCCAGGATGCTCAGAGAGACAAAATCACCTCCTGTGTTACAAGCCAAGTAAACACTGATTTACATGACTGGGCTCCCAGCAGGTATACACCACTCCAGCTCATATCCTGATGGAAGGCCTGGCAGAAGAAATTTGATATCAAATTCAGACTGAAGTTATTGAAGATCTCAAACAAGGCTAAGAGGGCCTACAGAGAGCAGAGTCCAAAACAGAAATGTTGCATCATGCAATGTTGCCAACCAACCTTTAACAGAGAAATGTATTTCATAGTAAAAGTCATCAATATTTTAAAAGAATGTGAAAGCTACTGGGCTTTTAAACTGTTATTATACCAATTTTCTTTATTAATTTCTTCTTGCATTTTCTTCTTTGTGCAGTCTTCCATTGAATGCGTGTTGCTGCTTCTTTTCCCCTGGATTTAGTTTTCCTTCTTGTTTCAGTTATCTTCATGTTAAAAACATTTGAAAGGAAAAATGAAATCTACATTCTTTTTTATTTCTTCTGTGTTTTGCCAGCTTCTGAAATTAGCTGCTGTGTGTGTTCTGTTAGTTTCCTTGTATGAACCTTTGGAAACTGGTGAAGAAGTTTCTTTTCAGTGAAGGAATTCCACTATTGGAGATTTTCTTCTACTGATGGTATCAGAGGTAGATTGTATTTGGGGAGGAAAAGCCTGTAGTTCTTTATGAATATGCATTTGTTTAAATTTCTTTAAATAAATGACTTTTCGATTGAATTAAAAAAAATTAATGTGTCTCTGACAAGAAACATAACCAGGTAAATTTTAATCAAAATTATAGCAATGTAGTAAGTGGTCTCACTTGTGATAAATATGTTGCTATTCAGTTCTATGGAATGACTTTCAGGAATACAGTTATTTTCACTGTATTGAGAAAAGACCCAAACCAAAACACAAGAACAAAAAAACCCCACTCAGACAAATATTTCTTTCTTTTTCTTTTTTAAATTAAGTTAGTGTTCTGGTTTTGGCCAAGGACAGGGTTAATTTTTTGAGGGCATATGAGGGAAACTGAAGCCATGTGGGCATGGCCAAGACCCTATTAATATTGTTCAATACCCTCTCACTTGTGTCATTGCCAGGGGTAGGGGGAAAGACACTCTCTCACTTATGAGAATGGGGTTCCATTGTTGTTCCCAGTAAGTTAGGCAACAGGGTAACTCACATATCAGCAATATTATTTTTAAGAGATATAGCCCAGTCATATACAGTCCTAGTAATAATTAGACCTTCAGTGACCTGTAGGGAGTTTAACAAAGGCAATAAGAGAAAACCCAGCAATTTCGGTGACTTTTTCTTATTGCCCTTACTAGATAAAGCTGGAAAGCACATTGTGACTGAAGAGAAGGAAAGCATCTTGCCCTTATTTTTCAATACTTATTGGCAAATGATGGAGAAAAATATCAAGAAGGACATAAATTGTTACAAAAGATACTGTTTTGTGGAAGGGAAAGCTCACTTGTAGTCAGTCAGTCCTACAGAAGCAGTTATACTCACACAGAGAAGTCTGGGTATTCTCAATATCAGATTTCTGCTTTATCACTCTCTGATGGTGGTGGTGAGGTGTGCATCTCCTATATTTAAACTATTAATAATGATTGAAATAATCCTTCATCTAAAAAATCGGATTGACTGATGGAAGGACCACAGATACTTCCTCTGACTACTACCTCGATTCAAACCATGCATTTGCTGCTGGTATTTCATAGCTCTTTTGCTCAACCTGTCATAAAGTAGGTTGCATTTTCCTCTAGAGCATGTACACTGAAAGTGTACTATTGCCTCTGCAAGTTTAGCTACTGTGTTATTATAGTGATATCAACAGCCTTGATTTATATTCCTTTAGCAATACTACCTAACTTCTTGTTTACTTTCCTTACTACAACTGGATACTTGGCTAAAGGCTTTAAAGGATTTTTCTGTAATAACTTCCAATCACTTTTCATGTTGCAGAATCTTTAAGCTGATAGTCTGACACTTTTGTTCTTTGTTTCAGGGCTTGTCAGTCTGCATTCATCTACATTTGCTTTTGGCAAGACCAGGGTCTTTAATGATAGAAAACTTTTCCTCTTCAATTGCAGTTTCCATATGATATGTTGTGGCTCCTCATCTAATAACACTTACAGGCTTTGAAATCTTCCCCTTTAACACTGTTGTTTGGGTCTTTTAGCAGGAGAAAAAAAACAAAGAAATTTAAGGCCGGAGAGAATAAGGAATTCAAGGACACATCTCTGACTTTTGCAGCATCTTTTTGCTGTATTCTTGTTAACCTGTTTATGCCCAAAATTTGAACAAAACCCTTAAAACTAATAGAACCTTCTAGATGAAGATGTGTATTTTGTTCAGCAGATTATCCAAGCCTTGTCTTGAGAAAAGCACATCTCAGGTGTCTTTGGTTCTAATTCAACATAAGGTGTAAGTGCCTTCCTAAAGGACTAAAATGCTGAAAAAATGTTTAACGTTTCTTCAGTTCTGAGGAATGAATGGAGTGGTAAATAAAACCTGAACATTTGCCGGGGGGTACCTTTTGATGCATCATTTGAAGTGTGTTTAGTTTCCTGGCAGAGAGATGCTGTGACTGCTCCAGCTGTGCGGCACTGGATTCTCTGGTCCTTGCAAAATCCTCACAAGGACAGTGCTGATGTCCCTGTGCTGTGCTCTGGATCTCTCCCGCTTGTGGGGACACCTGGCCCACACTGGGGCAGAGGTCTTTGTCTCCACCAGCCTTGGCACCATTCCTCTTCTGCCAAACAGTGAGATTTTGGGAGTCTTATAGCAGAGTGGGAGGAAGAAGCTGATAGATTCGGGAGCTGAACACCTCTGATTGTCTGAGGAGATATCAGTGCTTGCTGGGGTTCTCAGAATTTGCTTTGTGGATGCAGCTCTTACTGTCAGAGCCAGGCTAAACAGACATGCAAAAGACACAGGTTAATTTCTCACTGTTTGGAAGTGTTATTTTTCTTAACATAAGGCTAAAAAAGTTTATGGAATGGAATGTCCAGCATTAAAGGTGAGACAATAACTAACCCTAGTTTCTGGGAAGGTGTTTTAAACACTCAAGAACAAGAATGGGCAGAAACTATGAAAGGTCTCTTGCTAAAAGATATTTCCACTTGAATCTTTTACAGCCCTTCTGATTTCTGCCCTTTGGCCTCCTTCCAGTTCAGTGCATCTCCTAGTCCAGTACCAGGGAAAGATTCACACTGTTCCATCAAACTTTTGTCAAATGATTCTCCAGATAAAATGTAACTGACATTTTTTTTTCTCAGCCTCTTTTTTCACCCTGTCAGAACAGTCAGAGCAGTGATCAAACCATCGAGCCAGTGGTGTGGAAACACGCCATGCTGGTATTTTTGGCATGGCCTAGAACATCCTTTTCTAGGCAGACACGTGGAAGGGTGTAGTGAGTTGACCCTGGCTGGATGTTAGATTAAAGATGCTTCTCTTTACTCCCCTCTGCAGCTGGACTGGGCAGAGAAAAATACAACAAAGGGTTTATGAGTTGAATTAAGGACACAGAGAGGTCACACTAAATACAGTCACAGGCAAAACAGGCACAAATTTGGAGATATTAATTGAATTTATTACTAACAATATCAGAGCAGGAGAGTGAGAAGTAAAATAAGACCTTAGAAACTCCTTCTCCCCACCCTTCCTTCCTTCTGATGTCCAGCAGCATAGGGAGACAGGGAATGGGGTTTATGGGGTTTATGTCAGTTGTTTCTCCCATTGCTCAGGGAGAGGAGTCATTCTCCTGCTCCACTGTGGGGTCCCTCCCAGGGAAGACAGTTCTCCATGAACTGCTTTGATCTGAGTCTATCCAGTGGGCTACAGTTCTCACAGACTGCTCCAATAAGGGTCACTTTTTCATAGGGTGCAGTCCTTCAAGCACAGCCTGCTCCAGCATGGGTCCCCCATGGGGTCACAGGTCCTACCAGGAAATCTGCTCCAAGGTGGGCTCTTCTCTCCATGGATCTGTTTCCAGCACAGCCCTCCCACGGGGTCACAGCCTCCTCTCGGGCATCCACCTGCTCTGGTGTGGGGCTCCTCCACAGGCTGCAGGTGATCTCTGTATCCCCGTGCTCCTCCATGGGCTGCAGGGGCACAGCAGCATCACCATGGGCTGCACCACGAGCTGCTGGGGAATCTCAGCTCTACCTGGAGCACCTCCTCCCTCTCCTTCTCCACTGACCTTGGTGTCTGCAGAGTTGTTCCTCTCATGCATTCTCACCCCACTCTTTTCTGGCTGCAAGTGTATGTGCCATAACATTTTTTCAGATTTCTTAGATCTGTTATCCCAGAGGCATTACCACTCTTTCTAAATGGCCCAGCTTTGGCCAGTGGCACATTCATTTTGGCGCTGCCCATGATTGCCTCTGCTGGACATGGAAGAACCTTCTGTCAACTTCTCACAGAATCCACCCCCATAGCTCACCCACTACCAAAACCTGACCATGGAAACCTGATACAAAGGTAGAGAATCCTTCACATCCCTTCCCAGGGAGATTGAAGGGAGCTGCCTGCAAATTGGATCTCGAGTTTCCAGCATGGCCATTGAGTCAGCGTGGAAGGCCAGTCACAGGCTGGGCCCCTTTGCCACGTTCCTCTTCTCCCACCATGGACTTCATTGTTCACTTTAGATCATCTGCCAGATCACCTCTTGGGGACAGCTGTTCTCATCAATCCTCAGTGGGAGTGTTGAGCAGAGCGTGGGCAGTACCCAATGCCACATTACAGTAATTTAATGTTGCCAATTTGTGCTGGGCATCAGATTGGCATTGTCCATTCTGTTTTTTGTTCCACTGCCCAGTTTAATCTCCTGTGTGTCACTCTCTGGTGTCATAGGACTGCATGGATAGGACTCCAGGGACTGTGGAGGTGGACATGCCAATAAATCTATCATGAATTCTATTTTTTTTCAGCATTGGCATGTTTTCTTATGGATGACTTTCCTTTGTCATAAAAAAGATGCCTGCTTCAACTGTCTCTTGAACTTCCAGGGCACAAACTGTATTTTTAAAATTAGATTTGAAGATACAGTGTTAAATGGTGGAAAGGCAAGGGGAGAAGGCAATTGATAACATTTTAACAAACAGGAGAATCAGACAGAGAGGTTTTCTCAAGGTGTCTGGAATCATGTTATCTATGCTGGCCCAAGATAGGATTAACTGAACCTAAAGAATCCTGGACCGTATTTGTACATCCCCTTTGTTCACAAAAACTTGCAGTATTTGGGTTGGGCATCTTTCTTAGGGTTTCACTAGCCTTTATTATAGAAAATGTTCCTCATGCCAACAAAAGGGGGAAGGCAAACAGCAGGGTGGTTTTGGGTAGTTTAGACTGGAATCTGAAACTTTCAGGCATGAGATTAGCACTGAGTTGCTTGATTGAAAAATTATCCCGTTATGAATAGAAGCCCAGAGGAACCCTGGTTGTGGTTGTTGATAAATCAGCATGGGAGCATCTGGGTTGTGGCAGTTGGAAAAAGAGTGGGATTCCCCTGGAGCCTGCGTGCCATGGCCCTCCAAGGCAGATTGGGAATGAAGCACCATAGTGTGGTCCCTGACATACAACATGGCACTGCTACCACTCCAGCCCCTTCAGGTGGTGGTGTGGAGCTTGCTCTTTCTCTGGGGACTTCTTTCCCACCTGATCCAAATTTAGAAAATTAAAACGGTATGGCTGTATTATATTCTTCTTGCCCCTCTATCTGCTCTGCTTTTCTAGGTGTCTCAGGGGGGGTCCTCTGGTGAGCACAGCAAGTGAGGGATTGCCCACCTTGGTGAGGGTGTCACAGTGGTGTCTTGTGTGTGTGCCCACAGTGGTGTCTGTTTCTCCAAAGTTGTTAGCTGGATGGAGAAGTCCCAGGAAGTGTTACAGAGATTTATGCAGCACTAAACTGCTGAATTTTTCAGGAAGGCAGGAGCTGGAGGATGAGGGTAAACAAGCTCTTTACTTGTAGTCTGTGTTGTCAGTAAATTTTTTATAGAGTTGAGATTTATTCTAGTGTCAGCCTTGTGTGGTTCTGTATAGTGGGGGCAAGATGGAATAGCCTGTTTAAATAAAACTTTTGGCAGTGTTTAAAACCACCCTTCTTTTTTTAGTCCTTAATGAATGTTTTGTCACTTCATACTACTCTTTCCTTGTTAGCCCCTTTCATGCTGTTCTTCATCAGAGCAATCTTGTGCACGTTAATTTTTCGTAGAGAGAGAGTGGGAGAAATATTTAGTCAGAGCTCCCTTTGTTTGGCAATGTATAGAACCAATGTGTCAGTTAAGAGAGAGAAACATTTAAACTACTGGTTCCGTGCTAGGTTTTGGTTTTTTTTTTTAAGGTATTGTCATTGCTAGCAGATTTATATTTTGTTTCTCCAGAAGACAGCTAGAGAAAAGCCAACCCAGCCATTAGGGTGCTTAACATGCTCCTTGGCACGTGTGGTGGTGCCCTCCTGCTCCATCCAACAGCCTGGACTGGAGGCAGCATCAGGCACTGCTGGGGAGGCAGGCAGAGCAAAATGTTCATGTGACATCCCCTGGCCACCAAACAGCAACGTGTGGCTCCTTCTCACCAACAGCATGAGCCTCTGCAGGGAGTTTCTGCAGACTGGCAATTGTAGAAGTGATTTCTTATAGTGTGCAGCCCTTCTGCTGATGTACAAAGACTGGCTGAGTAAAATCAAGATGCTTAAGAATTATGGCAAGCCACAGTGCAGCACAGAGCTTTCCTTAGTGCTTGAGATAATACAGACAAAGTGCAGAAAGCAGCCAGGACTGTCTGACTGTAGAATCTTCAAACAAGGAGGGATGTTTGTACATAATGAAGTCAATCTGCAGTGTCAAATGCAACCAGAGATTTTGAAATGTGTTGTAATGTACTAAGTGAAAAATCCGAGATTTTGAAATATTTTCAGTGTAAAGTAGGACTGCATAAGAGTACACATACTTTGTTTCTCGAGAGGCTTGAAAATTATGGCATTTCTTTATGTTTATTTCAGATTCTTTGCAGAGAACTGCTGTGACAGAAGGTAATACATAGTCAACTTAAAGTGGAATTTAGTAAGAAAAGTTAAAAACATTGAAAGTAGAAGGGCTTGGTATTTTAGTAAAGAAAATCTAAGTACAATACTACCAGAGGCAGATATGATTTCCCTGGAAGAAGAATTTGTTTAAAAAGAATTTAAAGAATTTCAAAGATTTTTTTTAATGCAAAAGAGAAAAATAACTATTTTATTTAATAATTTATTTAACTCTTTTATTTATTTTATTTAGGTTAAAATCAGTATTGTGCAAGACAGAATTACAAACAAAAAACCTGAGGAGAAACACTTTGATCTGTTGAAATCTAAAGGGAAAGTCATTTGCATAACTAGCATTACAGTGATTTTTTAAATTATCCATAGGCTTCCATAAACCGAATTATCAGACATTATGTTAATAAGAAAAAATGGCAAGCTCTATGATTAAACTGTGTTGGTGCTTTCTCTCAGCCCCACCTCCAGAAAAAAATCTAGTAGTAGTGCTAGAAGGTATTCTCAGCAAATATAATGAATTTTTTTCCTTGTTTGTGTGACCAGAGGATAAGGTCTCGTGTTATGTGTGAGTGCAGTGTTTGTGTGCATATATAAAATAACCATTCCTTTTATATAACATTGATTTTTCTCACAGTTTTATGATGATCACAGCTTTTATCCCTGGCAAAAAACAGTCTGCCTTGCAGAGTCAGACAGAATAACTGTGTCAAATAAGATTTATTTCAAAGAATATAAATGCAACTGCCTTTACTCACAGAAAAGTAAAGGCTTAAAAAAAAAAAAGAAAAGAGGCTTTTGCAAGCTCCTTGTGCTTGCTTTCTCGCTTGACCAGCTCCAAGCCAGTGAAAGACTCTCAGTGATTGAGGCAGCTACGGAGGCTAAATGAAGTTTTTAGGTGAACACTTTAAATTGAAGCTGGCTAGGAGGTTCATGAGGTAATTTGAGCTCTCAGTGTGTGCATGTGTAGAACAGAGGTAATAGTATTTTCCCCATTATCAGCCAGAGTCTGTCCATGAGCCAGGGTCAATACAGGGGTACACCTGCTGTGACACAGACTTATCCACAGCCACAACCACTTTGAGGTGCACCTTGTTCCAGTGTGGCCTTGTGCATGGGCTACAATCCCTTCAGAAATAATAAATGTGCTCCAACATGACTGACCCACAGCTGGAGTCCCTCCAGGGCTGTGCCTGCTCTGTCACGGGCTTATCTATAGCCACACACTTTGATGTGCTCCAGCATGTCCTCATGCACAGCCACAGATGCTTCAAGGTGTACATCTCCAACACTTCCCCTCCAAGGGGGCTCCAAGGACTTCCCTTTGGACTGCAGTCCTTTTGGAGGTACACCTGCTGTGGCACAGACACAGCCATGGGCACATGCCCGTGTCCACAGCCAGACTCTTTGAGACATCCTGCTCCCACGGGGACTTAGCCATAGGTCACAGTCCCTCCAGCTTGAGCTCTCACTGGAGTTTCAGCCTGTCCAGCACAGCAGTACAGAAACAGCAGTGATGCCTTCATGATCTGTCAGTGCACAGGCACTGCTGGGGTGAAAATGTTCCCAGCACTGTACAGTAAGGTCATAAGAAGTACAGCACTACAAAAAAAGCAGCCACCAACAAGCACTAGACTCTAATTTACAGTGAAGCAAGCACAGGAATCTGCCAGTTAATAGATAATAGATAAACATCAATAATAGCCATAAATCTAATCTGGCACATTCCAATCAAATCTGTTGTTATCTTGAACCTTCTGAGCCCCATTTTGGGTGCTGAAAAGGACTGTGTTGGTGTAACCCCAGCTGGCAGCTCAGCACTACCCACCTGCTTGCTCCACCCCACTACGGGATAGAGGAGAGTGTCAGGAAGGTAGAAAACTTGTGGGTTGAGGTAGAGGCAGCTTAATAGGTAAAGAAAAAGCCACACAGGCAAACAAAGCAAAACAAGGAATTCATCCCCCATTTCCCATGGGCAGGTAGGTGTTCAGTCATCTCCAGGAGTGCAGGATTTTATCAAGCATTACAGTTACTTGGAATAACAAATGCCATGACTCCAAATGTCCTCCAACTTCCTCCTTCTTGCCCCAGCTTTTATTGCTGAGCAGAACACCGTATGGTATGCGATATCCCTTGAGTAATTTTGGGTCAGCTGTCCCAGCTGTGTCCCCTAACAACAGCTTGTGCACCCCAGCCCCCTCTCTGACAGGAGCAGCAGGAGAGACCCAAAGCTTTGATGCTGTGTCAGCACTGTTCAGCAGCACCTCAAACATCCCCATGTTACAACACTGTTTGCAGCACAAATCCAAAACACAGACCTACTCTAGCTACCTTGGAGAAAGTAACTCTATCCCAGCCAAACCCAGCACATGTGTATGTCTGGATTTTCTCAGCTGTATTCTCTAGAAATCTTGGCATGTTTTGAATACTTTATTAATGTGCCTGGGATTTAGGGATAGCTGATAACCAAGTGCAGATGCCCCTGCTCCAGCTGCTGCACATCAGCATTTCACAGTTGTCCCATCTAGGGACTCTGGACACAGGAATGATCTTACTTGAAGCCTCTGGACATGTGTGCTGTGTTGTAGAGCCATGCATTTTAAGTTTGACACCTCTGAAAGGTCTTCCACATCTCTACTATCCATGCTGTTTATGCATGTACAAGGGTTCTGATCACTCTGTGAAAGCAAAAGCACATGCTTTGCAGTGCACACACATTCCAGCCTGGTAAATTCTGTGCATGGAGGTTGATTTGGTTCCCATGGAGACCTCAGACTTCATTGTCAAGTTTGAGGGTCATATTCAAGTATTGTTTTAAACAATACTTGTTTAAAGTTTCAATTGCTTTTCAGGAATAAAAATGTGGTTTTTTTCAGCTTTGTCTTTAATTTAGTGGGGTTTAGCAATCCTGCTAGCTGGGCACTCTGGTTAACAATGGAGTTTTCAAATAAATTGTATTCAACATAGCTTATACCTTTATGTCTGTAACTGAATTTTCTTTCTGGTCAGTACCTTTCAGACACTTAATCCCCCTTCCTAACATAAAACTGACCCCTGTTTTATGGTAATACAAAGAATTATCTTTCCCTTCTTAGCCTGCCCTAAGTGACCTATGATTTTCTTGACCTGGAAAGGAAACTGAAATAAAAATATAATTTAACAATGAGTTAATGTGCTGTAGATTCATTACTATTTTTACAGAAGCTATTCTCACTTCATTAGCTTGCTCTCCCCTTACACCCATTTTTATAAGAATTATTATGAAGCCAGAATTTGATTAGTCTTACCTTTTTCAATTCAAGTTATTAATGATTAGTAAATTCTCTCAAGAAATCTATTTTTACTGTGTCAGTATTCATTTTAAGCCATTGAATCTCATGTTTAAACATTTTAGTACATACTTTTCAATTAGGTAGTCACAGTAGAGTAAAAAAAAACATTAAATACTTCCTTACAGGTGACTTGTGAAGCAGGAATGATTTATGTCTGAATTTCACAGCTCTAAAAATAGTGCCTAATGTTACACAGTGTATGTGATGCAACTCACGAGCAAAACTATTCTTAGATTGTAGTCTTGGCTTTGAATATCACTTCTGTAAAGGAACAGAAACAAGCAAATTCTTACTTAAAAAGAAGCTCATTACTTCTTCCCTAGTAGGGATGTGCAAAGGTATTAAGGTGATTTTCTTGTTGATAATCTAAGTCTTGTCAACAGTTTCTCAACTCTTCATAGTGTTTGAAAAGACCTTTTCCTTCCAAAATTTGCAGATAAGAGTACCAACTGTATGTCTAGAATGACCTGACCTGGTACATAAAAATAAATGTTCTCTTCTAAAAATGACTGGAAATATAAATATAAAGCCATGGGTACACGATGTAGGACAGAGAAAATGGGACAATTGCTGGTTGGGTTGTCTTTTTCTTACATCCTTGTGGAACTACAGTAAGTAAGAATAAACAAGTAGTGTGTGCTTTTTGGAAGTTTTAGACTGCCCTATTTGCACTTTTTATACTGTGTGTGGATGTTGGGAAGAGAGAAAAACCGAGTTTCCTACAGAATGGGCATGAGGATATGCGTCAGCTCTCCAGGGAGTGTTTGCATGGCTGTGGGAACAAACTGCGCGTTCTGCAGAGGGGCTGTGACTCGTGTCTGAGGGAGCATTTCCTTACCAGGCCTTTCCAGTGCAGCACAGGAATTGCAGGAGTGTCTCAGGAGGATACTGTGCAGATGAGAGCAGCTGGAAGTGCCTGTGCCTGCTGCATTAGGGCAGCCACCTGCCAGCCCTTTGAGAGAAGGTACAGCTGCATGGGAAGGATAATGAGGTCTCTGAAAATCTGCAGAAGACCCACTAGCTCTTAGGCAGCCCAGCTGAGTAAGAGATGTGGAGACAGAGCTCATGATGCCCCAGAAGTACCATCCTCTTCCCTTTCTCTGGTGGTTTTGAAATCTCACCAGAGCTGAAAGCCCCAACTAGGACTCTCTAGAGACATTGTTTAAGGATGCTCAGCTCTTGAGCTCCCTCAGTTGGCTCCGTGTCTTTTATTAAAAAAATCTCACACAGACAAATTAAATAAGTAATTAAGTGCATATTTTTAGTTGCTGACTTGCAGGATCAGATCATAAAAGGTTACATGCTGTTTTAGGAGATTGTCTGCTTGCTGGTATTGTTAAAAATACTTGTTTTCCACCAGTTTTTCAGGGCTTCTCACATCCACTCTAGAAGTTGTATGCTCACAATTACACCTCATATTTTTTCATTAATTAATACTCAAGATTATATTGCTGAGAAGATTCTGGTCTGGTGAGGAGTGAATTTGCAAGTGTTCTCCAGACAAGAGTATCATTACTTCATGGGCTCAGAGGCTGGTAGTATTTCCACTGCTTGTAGACTTTGATGTCAAATTTTGGTAGCCAAATTAACACATTTCCCTTCTTGCCACAGTTGTACTTCAAGTTCTTATCTAATTTTCTGCACCGAGTTTTCTGTATGTTTTTTTGCTATTCACATGCAAGGTATCTAGTATGACATTTCTTTCATTTTGTCATATTAAACACTAGTTTGTTTAATATGCCTGCTAGACTCCCTGTACAAGGAGTACTTTTGGTGGAATATTTGTTATAGAATAGTGGTGGTTTTTAAATTTTTGGTGGCTTTTTTTTTGTAAATCCATTAACTGCATTTAGGCAAACTTACATTGTGTTGTCATTTTTTGACAGCATGGTGCTAAAACCACTGAAGCTGGATTGACTGTTTCTGAAGAGTGGTTCCATTACTTAACTGGGCTCTGGAGATTAGATATACTGAATGGCATTTTCTTTCTTAATTCATTTCTGTTTCATAGTTGAATAGACTATGTGCTATTGAATGAATTCAGATTTTCGAGGTATTCCCAATATGCTTTTTATCAATAGCTATGTTCTATAAAGTTATCACTGCTGTTTAACTGCTTCATCACTTTCTTCCTGGTTATTAGTTTGGATAAAGTTGTTCCATGTTCAGGATTTTTCTTGATTCTGTCTCCTTTGTAATGGTCTTTTTTTTTTTCCCCCCAATCATATTTTTTTTAAAAAAATTCTTCTTCTCCTTTCTTAACGATTAACTAATTTGATTTTAGTTCTCTCTGTTCATTTCTCTTGTGGCTATTTCACAACTGTGCAAATCATTGTATATAAATCACCAGTTCCCATTTTCAACAAGGTTTCTTTTTATCCACAAACCTCCAATCAATCTCTCTGATGCTGAACTGGCTTTCTTGTTGAGCTCTTATAAAATAAAATCCTGCCTCAATTGAGTTCAGTGGGAGTTTTGTCATTCATGTCGATGACTTCAATGCTTCACTCACAGTTAACATACATTAGGTTTTAATTATAATGCCTTTTAGGCACCTCCAGCCTTCTTCCTGCTTTATGGCTTTTAATTACTTCCCAGCGAGCATGCTATTTACTCCTAATTCCAGTCAGCTTGTTTTTTCTTCTTTGAAGCATTTTTTTTCTCGTTGCTTGTCAGTGCACAGGAGAAGGATGACACCTAAGGAAAACAGAAATATAGCCAAAAGGGAATTAAGGTAAATGTTCAGCATTAATCATTCTTTAAAGGCAAAATACCTATTAAATTTATGGGCTTCATTGGAAACATGGACTTCTGCATGCCATTCAGTGAAGGTAAGGGGTCTTGCAGAACACGATTATCACATCTCAAGCACAAAGTGGTAATGTGTTTAAGAATAAAGGAAGGAAAAAACCCCTAATTGTCTGTGACACAGTTTGTGGTCCTATGATAAGGAATTTGTAAGTTTTTTTTCCCTGGAGATTACATGGTAACAAAAATTATTGGCAGTGACTGCACATCAGAGTAAGACATACCGAATTTATGGCCAACTGCTCTTTATAAATTTGTTGGTAACAATATAATGTGTACTGAGGAGCTGTGGCTTTCTAGTCCTTATTGGCTTGCTTCTTTTTAACCTTTTGAATACTGGTTAGGCAATTTTGCTAACTGCATTTGTGTAAAAGTGTCCCATGTCCAAAGAATTCATGATCACATAAACTCTTAAGGAAATAAACCTGAATCACTCTGTTGATTGCAAATATTCTCATGGCTGGTCTACAGATCTGAAGTTGCAGATTTATTAAGCTACTAATATAAAGATGATTTTCCATGTTTCACCTATGCATGTCATGATCATATATGGCTTTTTTCTTGCAAGGGATGGTATCTGTTATTTGCTTCAGGTTTGTGTAACACCTTGATGAATAAGGGCTGGCCCTGCTCGTTTCTGTATGCTCTGACCTTCAAAGCTCCTCCCTCTTTACATGAGCTGTTGGGTCATGAAAAGGACAGTAGTAATGGTGCTAAATTTCTTTGAGCCAGTTGTTCTTCAAAGAGACAGAACTACTGGAAAGTGCAACTCAGTATCATTAGTTACAGCTTTTTGATATGTCTTGGAAAATGTAACTGGTAGAGTAGTATCTGAGGAGAAGCTCCATGTGCACCTGCAGGCTGCTGAAGGGGAGATGATCTTACTGGTCTACGTAAGTGCCTGAGTTCCTTTCATGGTGGAAGCACATGAAGTGAAACACCACATCATCAATGGAGTGCTGAATATGTGAGACCTGAAGTGCCAGTCTGTTTCTTCAGGAATAGCATTAAATAAAATTCTTAAGGGCAGAGGAGGAGAATATGTTGCCTTTAAATGTCTCAGCAAGAGTAAATGGTATTGTCTTGTAGTCAGATAATAAGTGTAGTATCACCACACAGTGTGGTGATGTTCTTGTTAGACAACTGATCAGTTTCAAAAGGTTTTGTCAGGATCAATCCCAAAGAAATGAGGTGCTATCTAAAATAAGCATGTATTTTTCAGACTTCTGAATACAGCAAAGCAATTATTGAAAAAAGGGTTTCTTGCATAATGGTGAAAACAGCTGTCCTCTCTTAGAATTATTTTTTCTCTCAGAAGTATTGCTGATGACTAGAATCTCACTGTGTGCAGCCATTCCATCGTCATGCCTATCCTGTCCCTGTCTTGGCTGCATAGTGGAAATAGAGAAGAAATTACCCTGGTCATTCAGTCTAAAAATAGTTTTGACAGCAAAGAGGTGAAGATAACTATAGCTTAGCAGTGGGCAGAGCAAGAATGTATTCTCCTTTGTTTCTTACCAAGGCTCCCATGGCAATTCATTTTTTAACAAAACAAATCCCCCTTTTGTTTGCAGAATTTTGATTTTGACAGTCTTGAGCCATCCATCAATCACTTTGCCTCTTAAGTTCTAAAACATCAATATCGATATTCTTAACTTTCTGCTTTCTCTTTGATGTCTTTTCTGATTGGTAACACTATCTGAGTCCTGTCAGTTGAAGTCATTCAGCAATAAAAGATAGAATTAGGTCATTGAACAATGTGTAGATAGTGTTACTTTTCTGACAATTAAATATTATTTCTTATTTACCACAGTATTGGTAACAGTACCTTAACCTCTTCATCCTTCTTTTTAAAAACTAGGAAAAACAATCCTAGTTTGCTTGAGACATGTTTCCTGGTAGTGAGACTCTTGCAAAGAAGTTTGAGCAAAATATAGTAGCAAGGAGAATAATGTTAGATCTTGGGAATTGATGCTGCTCTTTGAAAGAGGTCCAAACCTTTTCCTGATGGCAGAACAGGCTGCTGCTAGCCCTGGCTCTTTCTGAGTAGTTATAGTGACACTGGAGGTGGTCAGACCTTTTCAGAGTAAATACTTCTTTTGGTAATGGTAAGAGCATTTCATTGAGCAGTTGCCTTATCCCTTCCTCTTACATTCTGTCTGGATTTTTTGCCACCTGCACCAGAAGAGTACTCAAGAGAAGCTTGGACTCTGCTGTTGTGACCAGAACTTGCTGCTCTGTGTTCATTTGTGGAAAGGATGCTCTTTTCTATCATGGTGCCAGCATAGAGAATGGGACCAAACCCCAAAAAGTTTTGCTTGCTTTGAATGTGACGTTTTTTTCTGAAGTATTTCTCATGCAGCTTCTCTTTAACAGCCAAAAATATCTTGTAAAGAAAAGAACCTCCCCCCAAGAAAGCCACTAACTCAGCAAACCTTCATCCTGGTAGAAAATAGTAATGTACTTCCTATATACTTAGCTATAGCTAGTGCTGACTAATTTGGGAAAACAATTCTGAGGCTTTGAAATGCCTGTGTTTGCTTCTGTGATCTTTCAGATCTCTGCAGTAGCTGTGTGTGGTAAGGCAAGCTGCAGACCCCCTATCCTGAAAAGATGTGTCGGGGCTTGGGAGAAATAGGAGAAAACTTAGAGCCTCTGGATGTTGTTCTTTGCTTTAAAGAGGTCATCTGGTCCTCCATCACCAGGTGCTGGGGGCTGTGTTTGGCATAGGGATAGCAAGGGGAAGATTCTAGAGTGGTACCTTGTTATTCACAGTTTTTGTGTGCACTTTCTAGAGTTTAGGCCAACTGACTTCTTTGTTTCCTTCTCAGACCTGAGAATTTCAGAATACTTTCTAATTATGAATTGGCTAGAAATAGTTTTTAAGAGTGGGGAAAAAATATTTATCAGTTGCAAAGAAGGAATTTTGTACACAGACGTGAGATAGGGCAGGTATAAACTAACTCTGTCATTATGTCTAAACCCCTGTAATCACTGTGAATTATTACAATTATTACAACAGATGTCTTGTTCAGGGGTTCACACAAGACCTCATAGAATCTGATGTTTAGAGAACATCTGCTGCACAGATAGTCACATATCATCCATTACAAAATGATTCCTATTGCTCTGTGACAAATGCTAAGACAAGACAAAAGTAGTGAAAGGCCAAAAGAGACTACAATGTCACAGTAAAACAAATAAGAGAGATTGAGAGACAAGTGCATGTCCTATATCTCTGAGATGTCAAGGACTTATCCAGCTACAGCTCCTGAGTAATCTCACGAGGCAATCAAAAGTCCACTCATCTCCATTGAGTCTTCTGAAAGAAAAGGTGAAATGCATTCTGATGTGAAACTGGAGAGTAATTTGAAGTTCCAGTGTGACAGTAGCATCCATGGAACTGGATCCTCTCTTTCTTGCTTTACCAGTGGGAGTAAATTCCAATTCTTCAGAGACAAAAAAAACCAACATAAATTAAGCTGTCTGTTAAAATGAGTCTGAAACCTTAGTCACACAAGAGAAGTACCCAGCTTCCCTCATGTGCAGGGTTTTAACTTACCACCATCTCTCTGCTAATATAGCATCCATCTTCATTAGTGTGAGCTATCTGTGTTTGAAAGCTGTCAGAATTACCTGGCAGCACAATTACATTTGAGAAATTGTAGGTGTAGAAGAAAGGGATTACAGGTGACCTTGCCCCTGCTAAGTCACAGTTGTACTAATTACCAAAGAAGAGGAACAGCCTTGCCCTTAATGGGTCTAACGAAGATAAGTGTGATAAAAGGGGTGGGTTGGCTGGTCATGGGATCTTGGGGGAAGAGGATGTGGGAGAGGTGGAGGAGCCCTGAGGAAGAAGGAATGATCCAGAGAGACACAAAGAAGAACAAAACGAGGCAGAGAGCTGCTGCAGTAAAAGATCTGCTGTGGGGTCAGTCTGGGTCTGATGGAGCCAGAGCTGCTGTTGGAGCCTGCAGTCACAGCTGAGCTGGGTGCAAGCTGTGTTCAGAGCCTGCAAACCAACACCTGCAGCCACAGCCCAGCAGGAAACAGCCACAGTCAGTCTGCAGCTGGACCCTGCAGCAGGAGCTTGCTGTAGCAGAGTCAGGGTGGCTGAGCCATAAAGAATAAACCAGGACCCTTTCCATGGTGTTGAATGAGAGTCTGTGTCTTGGCTCATTTCTACCCCTAATGAGAGCTCTGCTGCAACAAGAAATTACTAGTATCAACTCTTTATACAGTTGTTCCAAGTCTATGTTTTCGTTAATGAAAGGAGAAAACTTGTTGGTAAGGTCAGCACTTCAGTTTGCTTATAACTTATTTGCATATTTTCCTGAAGCTTGTGAAGCTATATGTACTAAATTCTGCTTGTAGAAATGTATTTTCAAAAATCGACCTAGAAGAATATTTTGAAGGAAAGAGTCCCATCTACCCTCATTTCTTGGCCTGATGAGATGGGACACTACTGCCTACATATAATTCCATGTATTGCATGCCATTTAACATAATTCTTGGTTCAGTATCCAGTTTTCCTTTTGCATGGTATCATAGTTTAGCAATGGTATTCCCCAGTTTGGTGTTACCACTGAGTTTCTCCAAAATATGTGCCTCCTGCTTGCTTCCCTTCTCCTGTTGGGCTGGAGAGGAGAATTTGAGGCATCAAAGGTTAAGATCTAGTGTTGGGGTAAGAGCAATTACTGGAAACAGCAATGAGGTAAAAAAACCAAACAGCAATGGCAAAGGGTGCAAGAAAGCTGAACAATTCACACAGAAATCCCCACAGGAACAGACAATCCCTGGCTGTGCCTTCTGCCATGGTCGTGTGGACCTGAAAGAGCCCTTCTCCATGGAAGAGACTCCCTTCCCTCTACCACTGGCAATGGCAAAGTGGTCTAGAGTAACCTCTGGGTCCTAGCCATGCTCTCTCCTGGCTACTGCTAAAATTAACTTATTCCTGGCCAGAACCAGGATACTTGGAGACAAAATAATATGTTAAAAGACATTGGTCCTATTTTATCCATTAAGATATTGAAAAATTAAATACATAGAGAATGATTTCTTGTAAAACATGTACTGGGGAGCATATTTAAAATTAAAATAGGCAGTTCTATGGCCAGATGCAGGCCTCTGTACAATTCTGTTTTCGTAATAAAAATGAATAAATTCTAATTGTATTCAGAATCTAGGATTTAATTCTGTTTGTCAAATTAGCAAAAGAAAGTTTCCACGTTGACAGCAATCATAGAACCATAGAATAGCATCATTAAGGTTGGAAAAAACTCCTAGGATTGAGTGCAGCTTTTGAGCAATCAGCACCTTGTCAAATAGATCATAGCACTAAATGCCACGTCCAGTCATGTCTCAAGCACTACCAGGGATGGTGAGTCCAGCACCTCCTGGTGCAGTCCATTCCAGTGCTCAACAACCCTTTCCATGAAGAAATTCTTCCTGATGCCCAATCTGAACCTCCCCTAAGGCCATTTCCTCTTGTCCCATTGCGAGTTGACTGGGAGAAGAAGCCAAGCCCCACCTCAGTACAGCCTCCTTTCAGGTAGTTGTCAAGAGCAATAAGGTCTCTCCTGACCCTCCCTTTATAGCTTCTTTATAGGACTCACTCTCTAGACCCTTCACAAGCCTTGCTGCCCTCCTTTGAACATGCTCTAGCACCTCAGTGTCTTTCTTGAAGTGAGGAGTCCAGAACTGGATGCAGCACTTGAGGTGTGGCCTCACCTGTGCCAATGAGGTGGCAACTTCTTCCTGTGCTGCACTTAGAAATGACAGCTGGGATGATTAAAAATTAAAGGCAAGTGTTTGTTCAGGTCCTCAGATGATATTCTGGTATAGGAATAGGAGTTACACTGAAGTAAGGACTCTTATAAGATCTAGGAATAGCTATAATTAGTAAGACTAATTAATTATCTCTTTGGTTCCTTTTTCAGTAATGGGAGCTAATCAGGTGTTTTGTGTGTGTTTTTTGGTGTTTGCGATCTTGTTTCTTGTCATATTAATGCCACTCTGTAGTAGGAAGCAAACATTAATTAGTGCATAATTTACAGTAGGAGAAGCAGAGGCTTGGGTGGTTAATCAATTTTAGCAGAGGATTTTATCTAGAGCTGTTTGTGGGATTTCCCAGTAGTGAATCTTTGTTTACTCTCATCTCAGCTGATGCTATATTAAAAGTGTCCATGAAGAATTATTCTGATGCATTTAGAAGTCTGACCTAAGGTGCATGGGAGTGCACAGAAACTTTAGGGACAGTTAATTCCAAATTTACAGATGTCTTACTGTTGCCCAGTTCCAGGTGAATAAGTCATAGACCTCAGTGATTTTATGTTCCTCAAAGAAATGGTGTTGCCTAGCATGCTAAAAAATTACTTAGGAAAATGGTTTGTTCCAGATTTTTGGGAAGAAACTGGAATTTTCTTTGTCTTTCCCTCTTAAATCATGATTCTGCAACTAACCCATCAGTCATGCTGACAAGGCTGTTGCAGGAAAGATGGCCCCAGGTTCTACTGTTTCATCTATCAACATGAGAGAGAAGTGCTCCTGGTTCCTGTTTGTGTGATGAGTCTCCCAGCCTGGTACAACCTGGGGCTCTGGTGGGCAGGAAGGCATGGACCAGCCATGTGTCCTGGCAGCAGGGACAGCCAGGAGCCTCCTGGACTGTGGAAGCAGGGGTACACCCAGCAGACTAAGGGAAGGGGTTATCTGCCTCTTTTCAGCTCTGCATCTCGATCCTGCACCCAGTTTTGGGCCATCCAGCAGGAGAAGATACTGATGAGCTGCAGTGAGTTCAGTGGAGCTCCAGGAAAGTAACCAGGGCCTGGGGCATTTGTCCTGTGAGAAGATGGGGCAGCTGGAGATGTTCAGCCTGGAAAAAAGATGTCTTTAAGGGCACTTCACAGAAGTCCTCCCCACCACACACCTAGGACCATGACAACTGGACACAGGCATTTTGAAATGGTCCATGGGGGGAGGAAAAAGAAATGCTTGGCATAAATTATAACATGAAGTGTTGAGACTGGATTTAAGGAAAGGCTGTTCCTGTGAGAACCATCAGGCAGTGAAGCAGGTTGCCTGGACAGGCTGTGTAGTCTCCATCTTTCTTTACTCTCAGTGAAGTCACTGAAAGACAGCCTGTGGTTTGTTTTTTCACCTGTTAAACACTGTCTGTGGCTTCACTCCCTGAGAAATCTGTAGGGCTGTTTCTTTTGCTTGAGGAACAGAATGTCACCATTTAAAGAGAAGTGCAAGGTGGAAATGGTTTCATTAAAGGGTGTTAAATTTTATACTTCCCTCATCACATGTGTCAGATTAATAGGAAGAAAGTGTTTTAAATGGTTGACTTTAATTAGAAGAATGGAGAAGTCTGCCAACAATAATCCATTTTTGGTGACCAAGTGTTGAAGTCATTTAGAAGTTATTCCATTTATTCTTAATTATGTTTTCATTTATGGAAGCGTACTCTATTTGGAAAAATACTGGTGCTAATGCTACACAGAGCACAAATTATAGTGAAGAATATTAAAAAATAATTTCTTTTCCTCTAATTTTTCCCTTTTGCTATTACATTCTGTAATGCTTTTAGCATAGTTAGAGACATCTGGTCATAAAGTGTCACAGTGCTCTTAGTTTTACCATTTATAAGTATTTGCATCTGTTACAAAGGCTCTTTTTTGCAGTCTCTATATCATTGCCAAGCTGAGACCTTGATCAGCATAAAGCTACAGAAATGCCAATTAATGCTTTTGTCATCTCAAGGGCTGATTACTGTAATTCACTCTTTTAGAGACTTTCAGCCCATACTGATAGGAAATTGCAACTGACTCATTATGCTGCCATGAGGATTCTCTTCAAAATGAGATTATATAAATGTATTATTAAATTATAAAAATATTGTTTGTAGAAAAAATCATACTAATTATTATATTACATTAGAACAGGCTGCCCAGGGAAGTGTGTGAGTCACCTTTCCTGGAGGCATTTAAAAGATGTAGATGTGGCACTTAGGGATGTAGTTTAGTAGTGGAGTTGGCAATATTGGGTTAATGGTTGGACATAATCATCTTAAAGGTCTTTTCCAATATAAATGAGTCTATGATTCTATGTATTTGGGGGATCTTAGACCACTACTATTATAAGACTGTCATGTGAGTAATCATTTTATAGTTTCTCTATATCATCCAATTTACTCAGCTGTCTTGAGGAAGTCTATTAAGATATGTATATCATCAAGACAGTAAATTATCCATGGATATTCTCCAAGCTGAATTAGTGTTGTTTTTCAATCAACATGGAAATGCTTTGTATTTACTTGAATATCTGAACTGCAGGTTTTTCTACTTCTGTTTTTAATTGGCAAGTGTATAACATGGGCTTGGATGAGTCTTCTTGAAAGCTAATTAATCACAGATATTGACATTGACCAAATGACAGTCCAGATTTCATGATAGTTTTGCATATTAGCACATAGAAGATGTAAAAAGTGTTGTTTTTACAATTTTTCTCAGCTACTTTAAAATTTGACAGAAAAAAGAGAAATAATTTTCTTTCTATTAAACAGATCTCTTTTCCAGTATTATATAGGTGAGAAAAAAAATGTTTTTTAACTTTCCTAAGAAGCACAATCAGAATGATTTTACCAATATGGGTAATAGTGCTAATCTGTTTATGCATGCCAGACAGTTCTGTCTCACTAGCAACCTTATGTTAGTAAAGTCCTTTTCTTTCTAAGAGGAAGCCTGAACCTCCAAAAAGTAATTTTGGAAGGTTGGTTGCGAAAGAAAAGCAGCTTATGCCTTATATTACAAAGCCTAAATGAAAGCTTTCCATTCTGATAGACTCTTGGGTACCTATTTTTTGGTCTATAGCAACACACAGACTCTGGTAAGGCTAAAAAAAATTCACTCCAGTGAATCCATGGCATCAAACCTATTTCTGAGAGCTCAGATTTTAGCCTGGGATATAGTATTTCATTTCAGTCTAGTATGCCTACAGAAAGCATCTTTCCAATGCATTCTTTTGCTATTCGAAACGTGTGATATTCTTGAACAAAGAGAAGAATGCACAGGCAGATGGTCTCCAGAACATGGGAGCTGAGACTTGGTTTGTGTTGAATAACTATTATCTAGCCTTTTATTCACCAGCCCCAGACTGCATAAAATGAGAAACCAACAGAAAATGTTAGCTGTTCATCAAGTCTGTTGTCTGCTGAAGAGAGAAGGAATAACGTAGGAGCATGTCAGGTCAGTGTGCTGTACAGCTTTCTCTCTGAGTTAAAGCTCTGAGACAAGCTAAAGGATTTTCTACATGAGATGCCAAAGTAGCCAAGAAGGACTCTAGAATATTTCCTTTTAGCAGTCTGATTTCTAACCTTGTAATGAATTGCCTTGCTAAAATAAACATGTTCTATTTTGCAAAGCACTGTAGGAGTCTTTATTAGTCTGGTGAGATGGGATATATTCTGTCTCCAGGAGTAATTATTATAAGTAAGCAAAATATATAGGCTATTTCATCTGGATATATGCTGCAGGGATTTTGGAGCCAGGAAGCATCTCCTTGCTGAGCACCCTGGGGCTGTGAGGCTGGGGTAGCTGAGCCTGGCTCAGGGCAGAGCCAGGACTGTTGCTGTTTGTCCTGTGAGAAGCTGGCAGCAGAGACAAACACTGAAACACCACAGTGAGAAAGTCAAAATAACTTACTTCAAACCAGATAATCCTCCCAACACAATAGAAGGATTTTCTTCTTTTTCTGTAAGATTTTTATTTAAAACTTACTGCAGAAAGCAAAAAGGCTCTATGGGGGAGGGGGGAGCCCTTGGCTGGGTGGTTGGTACTCAGTGATAGCCTGCATTTATGTTTTTGGGCTGTAAATTCTTTAGGCTGGAGATCATATGACTTACATTTAGTTGAGTGCTGTGTGCTTTTCCTGGAGTTCAATCATATTTGCAAGAAATTATCTCTTCACCAGGGAAACAATCTATTTTTCAGCCTGCTTAATGTGGAGTTTGGCCTATATAAGAGTGGTGGGATATGAGCTGAGGACATCATATATTGGTGAATGTCAAGATTTATTATCATGGATTTATAATATGCATTATTTATTTCAGATCCACCTTTATCATTACCTCTTTTGGGCAGTTAGTGCCTTTTAATGTGCCTGGTCTATATTTTCTAATTTAATAGCATTAGAAATCATGAGAGTTGAAATAAACAAGTTCCTACATGCCAACATCTTGGAAACCCTGCCCCTTTTTTTCCATTTAAACACCTGTTAAAAAGGGCAGATTTGAAATTCAAAGAGTTTCTGCACTATAAGAGTTTTGTTGCTTTACATTATAGGCTTGGGAAGCAACAGCCTCAAGTCCTCAGTAAACCTGTCAGATTTTAAAGCATTTATGTTGCTGAAATTGATTAATGCTCCATGAAAATTTTGGAAAAATTGATATTATTCTAAATATCTGACATAATTTTTATTTATCACTAAATATTTCTTAATTTTCTTCCTTTATTCTATAAATGTAAGAAAGGTAAATTTTTTGTATGGATATATACAAGACAAAAAGCGTAGAACTAGTTGAAACTTGTCTCCTTAAACAGACAATTTGAAGGTCTGTTTAAATAAACTCTTCTTTCAAGTCATACTCTGCTGGCTGACTTGCTAAGCTCCTTAAGCAGTGCTGCAGTTCATTAGGCAGCAGTGTGTTTGCAGTGACACGAGCTGAGCTTGGCTCCTGCTGGCAGTGGCGGTACCAGGACGCGCCTTTGTCGCTGCTTGCCTAGGCGAGGCAGCCACAGAGGGCTGTGGCCATCACCCATTCCTTAGCATATCTACCTTGATACTCTTTAGTCCTGGCAGAGCTCTGGAGGTGAGACTTTGCTTTGATGTGCTGAATCTCGCTGCTCTAAATATTGGAAAAAATATGTTGGGAATTACAGTGACAAAAGATGTGCGCGCGTAACTTCAGTAAAATTCCTCTTCAGTTTATTCAGCATCAGTGGTGCTGTATAAAGTTGATGTTTCCAAGTGGGGAAAGGAGTTAGTGTAGTAGATAATGTGCAACTGTTGTGCAGATCCCCATTGATGAGGGCTGGTTCTCTAAGCTGAGGGAGCAATTGTAGCCTGTTTTCTTTTCCACAGTCCTCTGTCTCACTAAGAGATTGTTCTTTCATCCTCTTGATGCAGAATAATTTTTGTGTAGTCATCGGTGCCTTTGTAGATCTGATAGGAGTCTGTTGTGTTTCACTCAATGTTGAGATTAATTTAGAACATATTCAGGCATCTAGAAAGATGTAGCATGCAGTTTCTTAAAACAGAGGCATTTCCAGCATATGTTATATGAGACTGTTTGATGATCTTCAACTGTTAGTTCTCTGTGTGAGACGGCATTTTATTCTAAAATAATTGTTTTTTAATCCTTGTGAAAAAGTAGGTCACCTCTTATGGGCTGGCAAAAACAGACAAGCTGGATCTGTCCTCATTCCAGTGTTGGAACACCATTCTTCAAGGAAGGGTCTAACATTTTTTATTTGAAGCTGCTGAGTTTTGGGGTATGCAGGGTAGTATAGCTGCTTTTGCAGGTATATTATAACATGACAGGAGCAGCCCATGTTTCTGTGACAGCATGGCTTATTTTATTTATTTTGGTTTGGATTTGGGCTAATAGCACTGTTCTATTCTGTTTTTTGCAATAGTATGTTTTAATTGATATAAAACACCTTTTTTAGTAAATAAAGTTATTTCTCTAATGCTCTCCAAATTTTTTTGTAGCAAGCCTATACAGCTTTGTAATATCTTCAAAGTTAAACATAAACATGTCATTGCTATTGAAGTATGAAATAAAAGCCACTAAAGTGTTTAAAAACTTTGTAGTGTTTTCTAATATACCAAACAATCATTTTTACATCAGTGTCCTTGAAGCAATGCATTTTTACATCAATTTATTATAAACTAGGCTCTGCAGTTGAATCATGGCAACCTGAGGGCTATGAATGTTGTTGGGCACTATACATGAGGCAAAGGGGGTAGGCAGCCTGGAACTTAACTTTTTTGCAGTACAAAATATTACCCCATTGACATGTAAGAATAGGATTGTGATGAAGAGTTTATAATGAAAATTAACATAAAATATTCCTACTGCTAAAGTTCCAGCGCTGCAGGGACATGGCTGTATCATGGCTCTTTTTTCCAGAACTAGAGCTTCAGAAATTTCTCACATGCCTTTTCTAAGATGATCCTAGTACTATCAGATCTGTCTTTATTTATCTGTTTTAAAAGTTTATTTTAGAAGATGTAGACAGGAGTATCTCTGAGAGTGTGCTTGGAGAAAATTAGATGCTAATATTCTAGTTATAAGCTAATAATTATAAGCTAATATTTTGAGGTGTAGATCAGACGTAATATCAGAACCTCCTGTTAGGTTTTCTTTCTAGAAAAGACTTTGATGGATACTTGTGTCTCAGTTTGTTTATCTACAAGAAAGCATTTTGGAACACAGGAGAGTTAATTCTTCTATTGGTTTTCTTGGATTCACTAGTACTCTGTTTTTTAAAACAAGCTCTTAAAAAAAGTGATTTTTACATCAACTCTAGGTGTTCAGTAATTCATATGACAGCTGCAATGTGGAAAACATTGGGAGGTCAAAGAGTTTCTGAGTTTTGTTGATTATTAGCAGTTGTACTAGTTGTACATTCGTGGTGATGTTTTTATAAATACCATAAAAGTGAACGTAGGGAATTTAAAGAAACAGATTTTAAACAGAGCAATATAGCATACTGCTGCTTGAACAGAGGGAAAAATCCAAGACAAGGAAGAACAGATAAGCCTTTATCACTAACTTAACAAGACTTTGAATTAAATTCAATGAAAGTTCTGAAGTTCTTTCTGTAGAAATCACACTAAATCATATTGTGAATGTGAAATCACTCCCAACTTTTCATTGACTCTCCTGGGACTGACAGCATCCAGGGACTTTATTTTGTTTGAACTATTTTTGGGATTGCAGCTATAACTTGTGTATAATTCTTAAATCTTATGTCATTAAATAGCTGATGCCCCATAGAAGCCTAGAGATCTAATGATTAGAAAAGTTCTGCTATTAAACAAAAACTTGTTCAAAATATGTGTTGGGAAGAGTCCATGAAAATTATCTTCTAAGTACTTACGGCACTTTGACTCTGTGAAGCAAATAATTGTAATCAGACAGATAAATTTTCCAAGCATGTACTAAAATATGCATGGAATGTGCACAGTATGAAAAAATTTCAGGATTGCATTATTTGTTTGTGATTTTAAGGAATTCATACTACTCATTTGGAAATCTGAATCCTATGTTTGTAGTCATATCTTTGTAACCTCTGAAATCCTTAATTTTCCTTATCTTTCTGTGCCAGTGTGAGGCTCATGAGGAAGAATTTCTAATTTATTAGCAAAGTTGTCATCTGAGCAGAGGGTATAGGAGTGGTCACAGTACACTGGTAGTATTTACTAGGTGGTTAGCTTATATTTAGCTTTCTTGTAAAGAAGAATAATTGTGTTCCAAGTACAGTTCTGACTGACCTTTAGTAATTTAGAGCTCTTAGCACTTGTCTTGCACACTTAAATCTTTGGCCAAATATATCTTTGAAATTGGGTCATCTTAAGGAGAATGCCTGATTTCCCTGCTCTTTGACTAGTCAACTGTAAAACAGGAACATTTTCCTTCCTTACCACAAGAATGGATTTGAGAGCACACCATTGTTAATTACAGCATAATGCTTAACAAAAAAGTGATGAAATCAGATTAATCAGCAAATTAATAAGACGTGATCATTAAAGGTAAGTTCAAACATTTCAAACAAATCATCCTATGTGTGACTGTCAGAGCTCTACTCTCTGTGACTTGTACTGAGCTACTGGATTTGGGTGGTCATTTAAAATTCATCCATGGGTACTGCTTTATATGAGATCAGCTGCACTGGTCAGTTCAGCCTGGGCTTCCTTGGTGAGTGGAAACCTGTGGAACTGCGGAAAACAGGACAGATTTTCAGAGGTCCTGCCTGCTTGGTAACATCCCTTCAGCTCTCTGCATCTGGGAGCCTTTAGAATCAGAGGTTGCATCTTTGTGTTGGATAGACAGTGATGGTTTTCTTGCATGAGCTCTTCTAATTGAACCCATATAAACTTTAGATACCAATGTATCCTGTGACGGTGATTGCTATGTTATCTGTCCAAACATTTCTATTTGTTTTTTACTCTGTCTGATTTCATCTTATACTTCTTAAGTAGCATTCATTATTGATTATGAAAAATCAATGAAAAATAATTTCCTCTTCACTTTTCCTTGCTTCTGCAAGCCCATCATTCTTATATTCTGATGGTTATTTTTCATTAAATAATGAATTTAGTTCCCACTTTCCATTTCTCTGGAGAGAACAAAATGTTCAGGAGCTATAGAATACTGTCCTGTTAAGCTGCACAACTTTTTGACAGAACAGAGGAAAAAGCAATTTTAATATTTCAGTAGCTGAAAGGAGATAGTTCAAAGAGTGTAGGCAAACAATGATGAAAATGTGTTGACAGTGCATGAAATCTTTGATGTGGATTCCTTTACAAAATAAAATGACTTTTTGGGGCTGCAAAGATGGCTGTTAAAAACTCCAGTTATAAGCCCTCATGAGAAAATAAGAGTCCTTTTGGTTTTAGCATTGCTCCTCAGCTGAAAGAATGACTGATGATTTTTAAAGTACATCTTGTAGTGCAAAGGACTGTAGCAGAGGCTATCTTGATGCTGGTAATCAGTACTGTGTTTTTCTGTTCATTTATTCACTCTGTAGGAAATTAAAATAGATTAATGGAAGAGGTTGTTTTTTTAGAAGGGCGTAGAATTCAGGAAACAGAACTGTCAAAATTGATATTTACATGACATGGTTGTGAAATGTTTGTGAAAGAAGAAGAGAGTATTACAACCTTTGTCTGTGCCCCACTAAAGAATGGTTATCTGTATAGTGCAAGCAATGGACTTCTTATTTGTTATACACACCTGAAGGCACAAAGAAGGAATGAAAGTGTTCAGTTTGATTCCATCTTACAGACACAGTTCTGCTCAGGTTCAATTGTTCTGTGTGCTGTAAGAACAGGAGAAAGTACTCTGCCTTGAAAAAGTTGAGGCAAAGTATTCTGCAATTCATGAGAGAGGAGCAGAGGCACTGAAATCTGCCTGCTGCTCACTGAGGTCCTGGATGAGGTCTTGCTCACTGTGGAGATCATGGCCTGTGTAGAACCCTCCTAGCAGGCTTTGAAGGGACAGTTAAGTGGCTTCCTCTCTTCCCAGATACTCATGCTGACAAGACATGCTTTATCACGATGAGCAACTGTTTTCTGTAAATAATCTTAAAAATCCTCTCGTCATTTGGCTGGGGGTATTGGTAAAGAGGGAATCAAGCAAATCCTCATCCCAATCAAATTGTTTCTGGCACTTAACAATCCCCATCCCAATCAGATTGTTTCTGGCACTTAAGAGTTGATGGACATTTGTGCTTCCTTTCACAGACAGTAAAGTGCTCAAATAATGAGCTCTTCTTTACTAAGATAAATAGGCCAGATACTTGAAAGTTCTTTTATGAAAAAGAAATAATTGTTATTAAAATAGCTGGGAGATGATTGCAGTCTTTGACTTGAGATTATATTTATATTTATTCTCTAGATGGAGAACGATGTTGAATGACTTTCTAATCATCTGGGAACACCTCTGTAGAAACAAAAGTAAGATGTAGGGGTGGAACAGATCTATGTAAAGTATCTGGTATTTTGTATGGAACTTGTGAGAAGCCTTCTTGAAATATGGTCACACACAAGACTTCACAGTATAGCAGCCAACGAAATCATGCACCCCACCACTTCCAATTCCAAGCAAGAAATAACTGCCTGAGAAACAATCATGAGTGTTAAGAAAGTGCTCTTGGGAAAATAGCACAGGTTTCATTTTGCTTACAGGTAGGTGCCCACCAGGAGTATGTAAGAATGGTACTACAAGCATAAGTGGGATATTTAAGTTTTAGTCTCTTTTAAACAGTAGAGGGACTTGATCCCCCAAAATTCACTTAAAATCTCTAAAATGTCTTTCTATAATCATTATTTTGTTGGCACCTACTTGGTTTTTGCCCCTAGATATGACTTAACGTCTCTAGGATATGGCTGATGAAAATGGTGAGAAATTTTTGTACAGTGTCAGGCATAGGCAAGCTCTTAGCAAGGTACTGTCTGGTGTGCTGTCCTTGTTTGCTTGAGTTCTTTAAACAACGCTGGCCCTTCAGCAAACACCTCAGAACAAATACAAGTACTGCAGGAACCCAGCTTCTGATATTTCTGTTAAATACAAGCACATACACCATTTTTATGGCATGGAAATCTACTTTGTAGCAGACTTAATTTCCCCCTATAAATGAGTTTAATTTTCTTTTCTTTTTTCAATAAATTTACAGTGCATCACATTTGTATCACAACACAATTGGAAGATTATGCATTGATGGTAGGTACATGATCCACCTTTGTTAACATCATATTTGAGTGTTTACAATTTTTTACCTTATACTGTAGGGTGATTACTTGTCTTACTGTGCCTTCCAGTTTTATGGATGTGGTGTCTGTATGAGACTGACTGGGTCCCCTAAGGTCCTGTAGTGGAAACCTGTAGAAGTTTAGAGAATGGAGGCAGACTCTTCTAAATTTGGAGCTGTTGGCCCAATCACTGGACTCTCATTTCTTACTGTCTGATATCCTTGATGCTCAAGACAAAGGAAAAATAGCTGTTCCAGACTATTCTACTGTACTGAAATTAACCTACAGGGAAGGGTTCATAATATGTGATGCAAATGATTTCTGTATCTCTTGTTCACAAGGATGCAAGTAATTTTGCTTTTGATAAAAAATTTCAGAGACACAAATGCAGAACTGTTTCTTTTCAAGCATGCAAAAGCATCAGGTATCCAGTACTTCTGAAAATATTTAAATAGTGAATTATCTGAAGGAGAAGGAAATTTCAGAAGCTGAGATTCCAGGTGGCTGGAATTAGATCTCAGAAATCTCTTGCTGAAGAGGTACTGAGCAAGCCTTGGAGGGAGGAAATGGAAATTCTTTGAAAGATCTGTATTTCTGTGAAAACTAGTGATTAGAAGGGGGTAGTGCCCTTCATATGGTGCTTTCAGTGCAAAGATGGAGAGTCTGGGAAAAATGTGCATGCAGTAATATGTGACAGAGAGAGGCATAATGTTAGGTGCAGCAGTCCACTTAAATGGTGCCATCTGCAGACTTGAAGAGAGTGCATGCCAGTACCTTCTAACAAAGGTGTTCAGCAGGACAGGTCCAAGGACCCTCCTGCAATCTCATTTTTTACTGGCCTGCAGACAAAGTATGACCCATTCACCATTACTCTCTGAGGCCTGTCATCTCAAAATCTTTTACACCTCTGGCTGTCCACCCCTCCAGGAGCATAATGTCCTAATATTTATAAGGGACCACTGTGGTAACCAGTGTTGAAGGCCTTCCTAAAGCTGAGGCAAATGACATTAACTGCTCTCCCAGTGGATATTTATCTTTAGTCATATTTTCTTCATTCTGAATGGAATTTTAGTTGAAAAACAAAACTATGATGGAGTTAGTATGCACAGCTGGACAGAGAGAGGCCAGAAGCAGAGAGGACACAGCGAAGGGCAGCTCCTTTTGCCAACAGTCCAGTGACTTCTGTGCCTGGCTGCTTCAGTTCAGCTGTGGAAACCATGAGGGGGTAACAGCACACAGCACTTCCATATGTGCTTAACTGTTGTGCAGACTTTAAAAATATAAGCTTAAGGGTTGTGCAAATATTAACTCATTCTACTCAGTCTTGTTAGCTGGTTGAAGCCACTATTGATGTTAGGCATGGCCAAAGAATATGTTTAATGTATGTGTATGTGCAGAAGACCCACTAGTAGCATTGCAACCTTTTAAAGTTGTGAATCAGATTGTAACACTACTGAAGATGTGGTACAATAACAGAACACACACTTAGGAGACTGATTTGCTACAAGGGATCATCATAAATAGACATAACCTGCAGCTGAGGAATTGATTAGCTTGTCTGTAGCTGGTATGATCTTTTAGTAGCAACTGATATCAAGTCAATTCTCCTGGCATATGCTTGAGGTGATAACGTGCAGGAGTAACCCCAACTTTTAAAAAAGTTATTATATTAAAACCAAGTAAAGACAATATTTTTCCTGGATCATTGCACTGCTATAAAATAGCATACAAAAATTTTAACTAGAACGTGGATTTATTTTAAATAAAAAAGTAGTCATTGTGTAGCATTTTCTGTGCCACAGTATACTGGGATTTCAAAGATGGCTTTTGTTCTGTACCAATCATTTTCTTACCAGAAAAAGTGAACACTTCCCAAAATATTAAATCCTTCCAAAACAGGATCTATTCAAAATACATTAATCTGACTCCAAATGATATGATATTTAAACTATGCAGACTCTTAAAAATAGCATGAAAGGGAAGTCTGAAGGAAGGGATTGTGGCTGATGATTCATATGATGACCTAGGTTGTGACTGAAAGAAGTAAGGAATTACTTTTCTTTTTGCCCTTTTATTTGGGGAATGAAAATGGATGATGCTTACAAGAATTGGAACAGGATAAGAAGAGAAAAGTGACTTGTTGAAAGGGGTCTGGTTTATAGCATTGGAACTTGGAGATCTCTGCTTAGTGAACAGCAGTGCTGCCTTAGTGTCATCATCACTTCATGCTACCTAGGGAAAAATATTTGAGATTTCCTCAAAGTGGTGTGCAGTCCTCTATTATTTGCCATAATTTTAATTTTTTCTGTGCTATTTTTGTCACATGATGCTGATTTCACGGCTTAAGATGAGTTTTCCATTCAAAATGTCAGTTTTGTTATGTATAAAGGCTCTCCTAAAGTGGTGTGAGGTGGTTGTTAAAAAGCAGTAGCTCTGCCTGGAGAACATGGTCTTTGCCACACTTGGCTAAATGCTTGATTCTTCTGTTACTCTTCACAGATGACTGTGCATTGTTACGTGTAATGATATCTTCCTTTTATCACAGGTAATGTGCTTTGAAAGGGAAAATGAAACAAAAAGTCATATTCCTTCTTAGTTAGCCTGCTGTAAAATTCTGGCCCACTAGGATGGAGACATGTTAAGCGTGGGATTAAAATGTATATCCTCTGGGTAATGTGTGATGTGGCATTTGGAAACTCGTGTGCTAGAAGGGTTAGTGCTTATTGGCTGGGAATGTTCTGTGTGTCCTGCTGAAAGTGAAAATACTGAAGAACTGAGTAAGTTTCTATTCATTGTGACTGAAATAAGGAATATTAAGAAAAAATACAATGTATTTTAATGTATGTGCAGAGAATGTCATTAATTGTCTTGGTGGCGTGCAGGCAGTACTTTGCAGTAATTGTAGTACAACTAGTAGAATATTAATGCATGCTGCTTTGACCTGCTATCAGTCATTGTGATTTGAATATAATTTGCATAGTACTTTGCATATCAGTAACATGTCACTCATTAGATTTTATACTGTTAGGATGGTGGATTAACAAAATGATTGTAGTAGCATTACTCCAATGAAAGGGATCAACTTCTCTGTTTCTCTTTTTTCTTACTATTTTCCAAAATAGTTTATAACAATGTTTTTATAATATTAATGTATTTTTTATCAGTATTAGTAATAAATCCTGGATGGACCATGTTAATACTAGCTACCAGTTCCCTGTTAGCCTCTCATTTGGGTTTATTCTACTTTATTTAAACTTCTCATGACAGTTTTATTTTTGATAAAAGCTGTGTGCTTTCACTATGGCTTTTAAAGTGTTTAGCATGTTTTACTGTCACAACAGAGACCTTAAATACAGTAGTTGAAACCTAAAGCTAGACATAAAAGCTATTTATTTGATATAAATTAGTTTCATTTTAGTTGAAAGGTTACATACATTTGCATTGATATGTCATGGTTTCAGTTAATGTAAGTTCTGCTGTAATGTTACTAGTCTTTTTTTTCTCTATTTATTGATTTCAAAGGAACTCTTACAATTCTCAGTAGAGCTGCCCCCTAGAGTTCCAGTGACATCCAAACTGTTTTGTTGTTAATCAACCTCCCAAGCTGTGACATCACAAGAATTGCCAAAGAGCCTTTTTGCTTTCAGTGAAGATGCACATTTATTTTTCAAACACTGACTTTTTAAACAAAGTTTTCATTGTTGTTTAATGAAATAATTTTTCACATATACCAAAAGAGTTCTTAGACAATATCTCTGTGTACTTCTTTGGGTTCTTGAAAGAGATCTGTAACATAGAGCTTGCTTTGCACCACTTTATAATTGACATTTTACAGTGTAGCCAGCTATTTTTTGTGCCTGGTAATAAAGGTACTGTTAGTAGGCCACGTGTGCTGCTGCCGCCTTTATTTTAACTGCTCCCAGTAATTTGAGGGCTTGTCAACCTCTCCCCTGTTTCACACTTTCCATAACTATTATTGACATAAAAAATTCTGTGGGGAAAACAAGCTGATCGAATTCCAGTGTATATATATGAACTGGATTAGAACTGTACATAGAATTATATGAATTCAAATAGCCAGAGGCTAAACACGACTTGCATGAGTATTGAATGGTAAAATGTTTCCTAGATGGATTTAATTTAGATTGCAAGTCCCCAAAAAAGTTATGTTATATATTTGTATAAAACTGTCTGCTCTTTGAATGATGGTTCAGCTTAGCAGCGTTAGTATGATCAAGGACTTATGTATGTAAATCACAGAAATTAAAGATTTTATTTTAGTGTGAATTCTAAAATTCTGAGAATTTTAAGGGAAAAACCTATCTTGGACCCTGGTTAATATATCTCCCCAGTTTAAAATAAATATCTTTCATCTCTTTCAAACCCTGGAAAGGATGTACTCTGGATACTATAATTTTCAGGTATGTATGCAAGAGGTGGATAAAAATACTTCTCACCAAATGTTTGGCCCTTCCAGGTACCAACTTCCATTTCTGGTGTTGCAGCTGTTACTGTTAGGGAGTTAAGGGGCTTCTGTGAAGGGACACAAGATCTGGTGCATATACTGGAGGTGGCACTTGTGCATTAAGAAAATACTAAAATAGCACTTCTCAGTATTAAACAAAAAATTCTGTGTCTTAAGACATAACTGAACAAAAGTCTCCAGTCTGCTCCCAAAGGATTCATTCCTAAACCTTAGCATTTTTTGTCTATTTTGAAATATTAGAAGTACTACAAAATCTTTGCTTTCAAAAATCAGAAGGATAAATACAAGAAAAGAAAAATTATATAGTATGTAATTTTAGACATAAACATGCTTTTAAAATCAAAAATTTAAAAGGAATCAGTCTATATTTGTGTAAAGATGTATTTTTAATTGAAACACTCAAATAATTTAAAAATAGCATTCTGAATACTGTTGTAGAGATTAGGGGAATATAAAATTGCAATTTTTAATGTAAAATTTCACAGAATTCTTACTATGGATTTGCAGAGCTCTACTTTATTGACAGCATTAGCTGTAATTCAGAGTCAGTATTAACTGAACCAAACGTTATTAACAACACTTTAGAACATGAATGCTAATTTAATAAAGAATGAAGAATTCATTTAACTCAGCATGGTCATCCTCTTTGCTGAATTTTATAATTTGCTTTCAGTGTGTGGAGTCTCATGGCACAAATCAGGAATAGGTCATGCATGGTTGCTTAGTGGTTTCTTAATTAGTATTATAACCCATTTGCTTTGTTAATAGCTGTGCATTTTCAAATATCAAATCCCATTTTTGCTGAGGAATCATCACTGCAGCTAGTTTAGAGCAGGCCTGTTAAGGAAGCAGTAGAAATCAAATCCTGTATAATCCTGCAAAACATATTTGTCGTGTTCTGTGATCCAAGTGACTGTTCTTTGTTGTAGCTTTCTTTTATACTGTTCTGTGAAAACCTGGGCTGACACATGACCTGACTGCAAGATTGCATCTTTAAGGGTGGTGCTATCATTCACTGTGATTTTAGCTAAACATGTTAAATGCAAAAGTTCTTGATACATGTAGGCCAGATATGTCATCTCTGCTTTTTTTTTTTTTTCCATTTCTACTTAAAAGGGAAACTCTGTTATCAGAAAGAAAACATCTGTAGACTGGAGATTGCTGCATTGCTTTAAAAGCTTTCTTAAAACCTTGCATTGCATTGCTGAGAAGTGCAGCTGTTGATCTTGTTGGCTAATGACAAACTAGAGGCTGCAACGCACCAAGTCAGGCATCTGTGGGCAAATGTTTGATCATGATGTGCAGCGGGGCTGGAGTGAGAGGTGCTGCAGAGCTGAGCTTGGTGCCAAGGAAAGAAAGTTCTGAGAGGCCCTTTGGCTGCTGCCCCTGGGCACTGGTACAGTTCATAGCCCCATACTGGCTACTGTGAGGAAAATCCACTTCTCTGCAGGCAAACCCAGCACAATGGTGATGACTATCTGCTGCTGAAAACGACAGCCAGCTACACAGAGGGCACAGTAACAAGGGCTTTAGTGTGTTTAGCATGAAATCTTATTTTTACATTAAAAATACCAGTATTTTCAAATAGAAAAAAAATTAATTTCTTCTTTTCTTACAGCAGAGAAATAGTAATATTGTATGATTTGAGCTAATGTTGGTCTTGTTTAATGATTATTCACTAGCTCATGAAAGAGGCTACAGGGTATAACAAAACCAGAATAAGCTCGCTCAGCACATGGTTGGAGGTTTATTTGCAGTTCATGCTGCACAGATGGGTAATAGTTTGAAAGTGCAGATGGAATTTAAGGAACAGCAAGTTCAGTGGGGAAACTGCTGTATTGAAAAAGAGGGAGAGAACTGAACGAATGAACAGCTTGAGAGAAAAATATTGAAATCCAGCTGGTTATTACACAAATTATTTCAGCCTCTCCTAATGTATAAACTGTGAGGACAAACAGAAAATATTTTACAGGAATTGGCTGCTTCCTCATTATTCTCTTATACAAGAAGAACCTCTCAAACCTAGTTAAAATAGCAGGTTTTTTTTCATTGAATGATATTGATGTTGTATTGAGAGTTAGTGAAGGAAAGAGGCAATGATCCATCTAAACAGCAAGACAAAGCTAGAGAAAATGAGTAGAGCAAAGTGGCTGGAGATTTTAACCCCAAGGCTTGTTAATCCAAAGAGAGGTATTAAAAAGCCAGTTTGGTAAGAAGGACAACCTGCCAAGCTCACCAGTCTGCAGGTCCTGCTAGTGTTGAGTGCCTGCCTCTTGGCAGGACTTGTTTCCAAGTCCTTCAAATGCATTTTTATTGTGCATCCTCTTCAGAAAGGCAGGGCACAGAGAAAGCCTTGCTACTCTTTTCTGGAAAGAGAAAAGGGAATAATACCCCCAGCAAGGTTTCACCCACCTGTTTCTTTCCCTGAGCTGTGTCCACTTGTCACAATGCCACAATTAGTTTGAGTCTGCAGCAATTTGATCTAATGCCAGTGTGTTGTAGACTTCAGCTTTTGAATAATTTTTTTTTATCTGCCAGTCTGTTTGCTCTAAACTTTTCTGTTTTAGCTCAATTGAGTCTTTCATCATAATAAAGTAATTGGGCCACTGTATACTTTCAGATTTTCACATCAGAGTTTTTTTGGAAAAGTTTCATTCAATAAATAAGATCTGATAAGAAAAAATGTAAAATATTATGAAAACTCATTTTTGCAGAACATTTACATATTTTATATTATTCTCTCAGTTCCCCAATTTTCTAATATTTCAGTAATAAGTATGAGGCGGATATTTTTAGCTAAGTTATAAAACAAAGAAAATTATTTTTGAAGTACTAAATTGCATATATATGTAATTCCAAGCATAATGCAAAATCCATCATTCAGAACAGGAAAAGAAGCCTCAGCAATAAATTCATTCCTTCAAGCACTTATTTAAAAAGAGAGAGAAAGAGAAGAATAAAATTATATAATCAGATGAATTAAGACTACAATTTACTGCTGTGCTCTGATTTATCTCCTGCTGCTAGAGATTGTCTCATAAGTGAAGCCAGTAAGGCTGAGCATTTAAATTCAAATTTTTTTTAGACCTCACTGTTTTTTTCCCCTCAAAGTTGTATGTTTCCATGTATTTGAATTCTAGCTTATTAAAAAACCCAACCTAACCCTCAGAATTTGCAAGGTTATTTGCTGTGTATAACTAATTTTGTAAAAAAATATATAAGAATTGTAAAAGCCTGAAATAAATAATTCTGCATCATAGTGTGTTAATGCTGTATTTAAAATAAACCATCTTCATGACAGTGTTTCTGTGGAGTTCTTCTGTAGGAGTTGAGAGTCTTTAATCATAAGTAAGAGGAAAATATCTGGGAAGTTATTAATGCTTTTTGTTCTGTTTGTTGGATTAAATACTCAGGAAAAAATACACTTCTTTATTCTCTCTTCCCATGAACTGGGCTGTTTCTTCCAGAAGTACATTGAGATTTATTCCTCTAGCTTGTCATTCTTCTGTTTCTTGAATTTTATAAACAACCTTGTTTTTTTTTCCAATATTGAAGTCATAACCATTTTTTGTGGGTTTGATTTATTGGTAACACCAGTGTCCTAATTGATCCTTGATGAAAAAAAAAATCAATTTTTAACATTTTTGAAAAGGAGCCTTTCTTTCTTTTCCTGGTCTGTGAAGAATTTTTTCATGGAGCTTCTACTTCCTGTCAGACAATAAAGAAAGTGAAGGTCTGTCTTGTTTTTGGAGGAAGCATTGATGCTGACAGGAACAGAGAGGTTTCTTTTTGAAGGAATCACAGCATGGGATTGTGTCTTTCAGATAAGAGTCTATGATTGAAAACAACTGGAGAGGACCTTGCAAGGTCATCTTGAAGGATTTAATAGGGAAAGATCCAAGCATTTATATGGAGGACCTGTTGATTCATTTTCTGGACATAAGATAAATAGCAGTGTTTCCAACCCTCACGTATGAAGAGTCTTCTGAAACTCTACCAGGAGTCTGAAAATGAGAATAAAGTGCTAGTGCTGTTCAGAGAAAGAATATTAATTCTCCAAGCTAGCAAGTTTTAAAGACATGTCTATAAAGCTGTGATCACCATGTGATCCCTGAGGTACCAGCAAACATACAGTGAGTGCATTTCACTGCCCATCCATCTTTTGGAGAAACTGGTTATAACTACTCATGGAGTACTCATGCCAAAGGAATTGTGTCACTTCTAATAACTAGGCTAGTTTTGTCCACACAAATATAAGCATCTCTATGTGGAGCTGCTCACATCTGCACAGATGTATGTTTGGTGAGTAAAGATGGCTGGATGCAGAGAGACATTGGAACTGTCTGGAGCTAAACCTGTACAGCATTAAACCCCACTGCCTTCTACTCCCTCTAAGTGTGTCTGTGGAAAATTTCCTTCTAGTAATGGTCCAGGCTGGACTCACTGGATTTTCAGTGGTTTTGGTTGTATTTCAAAAGAGAACAGATGCTGGATTGTAGTATGGGGATTCTGATGACTCAAAGGAGGTGTGAAGTAAAACATCACTCCTTGCATAATATGTATGGAGGTACCACAGCATGAAACTACATCAGCCTGGCTTTCAGAGAACAGAGACTCACAAATAGCATTCTTTAGCAGAAGTTGGCTGACATATTCTCATTACTGTCAAAAGGTAATATCACCATTTATCAATTATAATTTATCAATTTCAGTCATTGGCTCCTAAGGAAATACAAAGAAATTTCTAACTGTGAGACAGTGACTGACTGTTCACACTTTTATAATGACTGGAGCAGCAGTTTTATAGAGTAACTAGTCTCCACAGCCCTCAGCTGTATCCTGCAGATATAGCCTTTGTACCTGACTGTACGAAGGAGATTGGGCTGAATGAGGTTAAAAATAAATGCATTATGCTGCTTTTGACATGCCAGGCTCCATGTATAGCAGGTGAGCAGAGTAGAGCAGTTTATGAGGTGAGTGGAAAGCACTGATGCTGGCAGCCATCAGGCTTCACCCCTTGGTGCCAAGGACTACAAAGAGCCAGCCATTGCTTTTGGCCACGAAACTCTGTTAAGGAGCACAGGAACATCATGTTGGATGGCATGGATGGACACAGCAGTTCCTGTCCTGCCTGCTATAAACACAGTAATGCCTTGTTCTGGAGGAATATTGGTCAACCAGCAGTGGTCAGTGGTTCTTTTTGTAAACCACACAGCCTCCCTGACTTGTGTGGTTACTTATGAATTTTATTTCTTTGTTATGAAGAGGAGAATAATATACAGCAGTTTCTATCCTATTTCTGGCTTTTCATTTCAGATTTTAGATATCCTCTTATATATTTCACAGTCTTTAGTAATAATGGAAGACTGAGAGAAGAAAAATGGATATGCGTGAAATACAGAGATACATTCTTTGACCATGTCCTCTCAGTGGTACTATATATCCTAGTTTAATGTCTAAAGTCCTGCTTTTTCCTTGCTCTCTCAATTCACAAAAAGAAAATAATCCGTGCTTTCAACACAGGTTTAATGTGCCTTCAGTTCTATTAGTGTAGAGAAACTCAATTTAAAAAGACATAATTCTTATTAATTTCTTTAAACATCCAAAGAAAAGTCCCTGACTACCCAGCTTGAATGAACTAACAGTAAACATGGGCATGTGAGAAGCCTTGATGTTGGCTTGTCCTTGTCCTTTCAGCCTGAGGGGCAATTTCTAACTCCATTCTGCTCAGACCTGGGGCTGTGAGACACCTTCACTGGAGGGCACAGCAGGGCTCCTGGTTTTGAGGCCTTTTGCAAAGTGTTTAAATGCTGTGACTGGAGTGGTTGTGACTTTGTTCATGTCCCCCACGAGCAGTAAGTCTTTTGGGAGGGGACTTCTCTGTAGGTTGTTAGATTTTCCCTCCATGTTTTTCAAAGACATGTCAGGGAAATACTGTGTGTCTTCTTCAGTCAAAACTGTTTTTATTATTTAGTCTGGATAGTTCAAATATTTTGCTATTTTAATTGTTCTTTGGTTTTCCTTTCTGACAAAGAAGTAAGTGCATCCCAAGTAAGTGGATCCATTTGAGCTCTGCAGTGTCAAACTTCTGTCAAGCCACAGAGAAAAAGATTAAAAATAAAAGGGCCAACTTTTGGTCCTCATCTCTCTGATGCGAGTGCCAACCTTTTCCTCAGTCAAATTTTTTAATTAAGTGTTTTAAGAAGAAGAATATGCTTTGAAGTTGATAGATAAATCAAGGAGGATGAGGATTCAATGGGTTTTAAGCACAGGCTTTGAGTAAATCATTAGGGATTTTATGAGGGTAGAGTTAGTAGAGTGCAAACAGTGGATGGTGAATTTGAAAGGGATTATACAAGACTATCTATATGCTGGATCTCTCTGGAAACAAGATTTAATAAAATATATGGGAGATAAAATTATAAATTGTGGAAATCACAGCAAAGAATAAAGTATTTTAATAAGATCACCATAGATAATTATATGTAAAAAAAAGTAAAATGTGTTAAAAGGCAGGTTACCTGTTCTTTTAAGTCTGAACTCAAATCAACACTTTTAGCAAAGGAAATTCATTCTTCTGTCTGAATTTATGGTGTCCCTAGGGTAGTGCTGTTTCCTTACTGAAGCACTTGAAGTTTCTATAATATTCTGTTCAACAGATTGCATAAAGAATTTTAGAAATAATTTTATTTCTGTTTGATTTCCCAAGGTGCATTAGGAAGATAGATTACTCTAGTGCATTCTGCTTTCTTTAAAGCAAAAAAGCAAAACGCGGAAATATTTTTGCCACCAAAGCTACAAAAGTTTTAAGATATTATTTCTTATTTTGTTGACCTTTGTGATATTTCTGAACCTCAAATAATTATAGTGTTTACTGGCATTGTATCATTTAATTCTCTTGTCTGCAGGGACTTTGATGAAACAAAGTAGTTTTAGTGGCAAATCCTTAAAAAATTCCTCCTTTCTGTAATACTGGAGATAATTTGGAGACTAATGGGAGAGAGATCAGTTTTTTACTGTTCATGGCAGAAAATTTTGGTCCCTTCTAAACAAACCTCACTACTGATATGGTAGACATATCAGACATAGCTAGAAGTATTGCACCATCCAGATTCCCTGAAGAAAACTATGGCTAAGTAGTGTTTGACCAATTTATGCCACTCTTCTGTTATGGTTTGCTGTTCTTTGATAATCCCAGAAGTTGTAAGAATCTATGCAAAACGAAATGTACAACATAATTGATAAATTTAAGACTGTTATTGCAGTTATTTATATGATGGCTCTGCCAGGTTCTGACATGCCGTAGCAAAGGTCAGATTCAAGGGATTGTTAAAGCTTTGCACTGCCTTTCTCTCTATGGTGCAAGGCTTTGTGTATCTCTGTGCTGAGACTCTGTTAGGTGCCAAATACTTCCTCTCATACCAAATTAAGCAGGCTTGTACAACTAGAGTTTTGTTTCCTAGAGGGAAAAAGGAAATTAAGTCATATTGTCTTGTGAACCTCCAAAAGATAAAGTGAATCCTCCACTGAGGAATATGCAAAAGTTCTGCACTACCCTCCTCTGTAGTGGGGTGGCTGATGCCTTGCTGAACAAGCATCTTGTTGCTCTGCAGCCCTGGCCTTGGGAGAGTCCAGCTTTTGGTTTTTAAAGATAGTCTGAGCTAGTAATCCCACCCTACCTTTTGTCAGTGAAAAACAGGCATCTCCAGAGAATTATCTGGCCGTTTTTAAAAAGTATTTTTTCTTCTGATTTGGTTATTTTTCTCCATTAACTGGATTAGTTGGTTGTATCTTGATTATATCTGCTGTCCATTTACTGACCTTTTTCTCTCTCCAGACTTTTGGGTATTTTACAAGATCCAAGTTTCTTTTCCAGGGACCAGAATTCAGCAAGTAGCCCAGCAATGAAACCCACCTGAGCAGAGGCAAGGTACTGTCAGATCCAGACCACTAATAAAGTTTACTCATACAACTACTGCTGAATAACATGCACTGGAAGCTGAGACTGGAACATGGAATTTGTACTTGCTGATTATTTGCTCACTAAGGGATGGGCAGGAGTTTGGATGCAGGGATTTTGTAAGTGGCCCGTTTTTCTAAGTTGATTAAATGGTGTCTAAATCCTATTGTTGACATGGCTACCAGCCCTGCTGGGAGATTCAAACAGGCATTTTCCTGCCAGCTGTCTGCATTTTTAGGTGATTAATCTTCTTAAAATCTTATGTGCCTATGTTACAATTCATAAGGAATTTAGCATGCGATGCAGCTTTTTCTGATCCAGTCGTGGATGTACATTCAAAAGGCATTTTCTAAAACAAGATTAAGCTACATATACCTATTTTTCTAAAAACATCTTCTGATGGGTGCAATAAAAATTGCAGCTCCACCCTCTACTCATTGACTTGGTCTTACAGCAGGAGGGCTGTGTGTCCAGACATGACATCTCAAGGTCAGCCAGCCTGCATTTCTGGAAATAAATTATTATGGTGACTACAAAAATGTCCTGGTTATCTTTCAAAGTACCCAGGGCACCTTTATACTGTTGAGGTCAGTATAGTAACTCCTAACATCAAAGCAAAATATGTTTATCTTCACTCACAATTGAATTCTGTTATTCCATATTTTAATTGTTCACTTTTATTGAACCAAATTTGAATGACAAAAACTAAGATTTTAATGAACATTTCTGGAGTAATTGTTTATAAAGTACTGTAAATAATATTAATTTTTCAAAATCACAACTGAGTAAAATGTTTTGAAAGAGTTTCTGGGAACAGTATTTTGTAAAAGTAAAGAAAATAAGTTTTGTGTAGACTCATTCATTTAATCAGAAACATTTTTGCTAAATCTGAGAGTAACTTTACTTCTGACTTCTTTTTAAGTGTGTTTATGACACGCAAAATATGTTATAGGAGATAATGAACTATCTGGCCTCCCAATCTTATGGCCCAAGAAAAACTAGTCAGAAATTAAAAGGATGAAACTTAACAGTTGTAGACATGAAAAATCCAGTAGTTTTTATTCAGATCTCTTCCTGCAACCAAAAGGAAATGGCCAAATTTCTCACACTTTGTTTGAAGTGCTACAAAATCCAAATGTTTTGAAAACTCTATGAGCTGATAGCAGCTTAGCTTTTACTAATGAATATAAACCATCTCTCATATTTCTGAGTTACTTGTTCATTCCATGCCACATAAAAATAATTATAGCAGAAGCTGTTCCTAAAAATATTTTTCCTGCTGTTGTAAGACTATGTAGGACTATTTTCCAGCATCTTGAAATTACTTTGAACAGGACATTAGGCATGACTTTAAGAGGAAGAGATCTAAAGGATGATGACTCGTGCTGTGTAAACATGAAATTTATATGACCAGAATTCTTTGAAGATCCTTAGTAAGGGTAGTTTTTATCAGCAAAATGGTAATTCTTGCATGATAATCATGCCTTCCTACACATCTTGAAGCTGTGTGCAGGGCCAGGATTTGGACTTGATGATCCTTATGAGTTCCTCCCAGCTCAGCATATTCTGTGATTTGAGAGCAGTTCTCAGATCAGTTAATTGTTTCTCTCATTCTTCTGGAGGTGTAGTAGTTGGCAGCTTGGTATCTTGTCATCCCACTGAAGTGGACTTTAGAAAAATTGTGCTTGGTTGTATAGTGGGATTACTGCTTTGGTCTGCTGAAAAATAATTGCTCAGAAGCAGTAATTATGCAGAGTGCATAATTATGTAGTGTAAAATTATATATTAAACACTGTGTCTCGAGTTTTTTATTTCTGTTGACTTTATTTTTATGACACAGAAACAAATTCAAGTTAGAATTCCTTCAAAATATCAAATATATAACAAAATAGTTTTTAATCATTGCTGAAGTATGACTAAGACACAGATATATCATAATCCATTTGGTGAATATGCTGTGTAATTCAATATTCAGTATCTCTTCTATTTAACTCTGCACCACGACCTCTGTGTAAATAAATGGCTGTCTTTTGTCTGTGGATGTTGCTAGGCACTTTTGCAGCACTGTATATGCTTTTACACCCCAATTGTTTGCAATACCTTTTCCAGAACAAAACTGGAAAAAGAGGCATATGACAAATCTTTCCCCTAGAAAGGTTAAAAACCTATATTCATTCAATTTTCTTAGCATGCCTTGCCCTGACTGGATTGTGCAAATGGTTCTTACCAGCTCCAGGGTGCCAGAGTGACAAAACCGTAGACCTAGACTTAATCTTTTTTCTTATTATGGAACAGTTATAGCTATTGTACAGTTAAGGTTGAAGTTTACTTCCATTACAAGTCTGATCTACAACTCCCATCAACCACTTATCCCCAAAACAAGCCATTACCTGTGCAATTTCACATCACATCTCATGCAGAGTTGTGTATTTCTATGAAGGCTAAGGAAAGACTACAGAAAAGGATTTTTAAAATTGCAAAGCTTGATTCTCTGCTGCCTTGAACTGGTTTTAGTCATCATAGACAATGAATGTGTCACACAGTGTGTATATTTTATTAAAGGGATTACTACCCCTGCCTATTGTCAGAATCCCTAATAAGTCCTGTCATAGGGCCCCATTTTCACTTTCTTATAACTTTGATAGATGTTTACTGTCTTGAGATTTTATTTCAACTTGATGTTTGTGTTTATGCATGAAGGTATGTGTAAAATATCAGTCAGCTCAACGCAGTTATTGAGCAGCAAGACAATTGCACAACAGATCATTCCTTTCTTTCTGTAAACTCTATGTTGTAGCTTATGAAATGGAAGATGAAAATACTAAAAAAATTCCAGTATGATATGTCATCTACTGATTTAGCAGAGGAAAAAATTTCTGGATAACACCCTGCCAGTTGGCACTGGCAGAGAATAAACATTGTGTTCCACTTGGTGAAGTGAACAGCAGATTTAAAAAGTCCCAAATACACACCTGAATTTAAACTAGCTTCAATAAATATCCAAATTATTCAAAACATTTTAGTAGTTTTCTGTTTAATCATACATTTAGTGGTATGATAATAAGTTGCAGAAAAGCATATGTGCTACTCCCTCTCTTCTCTATAGTATGCACTAGCATTGTTAACTATATTTTTCCATTATTTGATCAAATTATTCTCTTTGATTAGGAAGCAGTTGTGCTAATTAAAAAAATGTAGTCCAATGTAAAAAAAAGTCCTTGAAATTCTTGCTTTTTCTTATCAAACTTTTTGCTTTTGAAGAATAATAAAGAGTTATATCTTGAAGTAAAAAAATTCAATATCCATGTTAATAAGATTTACTTTTTTTTTACAATGACAGGATCTAAATATAGAAGGGGTAGAAACATTTTAAATCTTTGTCACATTTAAAAAAGAATATGTAAGAAAGTGTTAGACCTGTTCACATGATCCTAGGTGCCTTACAATATTTTCTACTTCCTTTCATAACTCATTAGGCAGACCCTATTGGGTCTCTATTTGAGAGGTGTTTTTTTGTAGAGGAGTTTCATCACGTAACTGACAGTTTTTCCCTGGAATAACCTTCTTTTATTTCACTAAGATATATCTGTAGAACAGGCTATCAGTTGTGACAAATTGATGTTTTCTTCTGAAGCTCACCCACTTCCTTTGGATTAGGTGTATGAGAACAGTAAATCTCATTTTCAGTCCTGACTTAAACTCAGTGCCAAAGAGCTTTTGCACTTAACCCTCTATGTCACCTATCTTCTCATGAACAACTTTTCCATAGTGAACATATGAATAAAACTCTCCATTTTGTTATTTAAAATCTATTCCATTAGCAGAGATACCAACTTTTAGCTATTTAAGAATGATGAAATATCTATAATCATCATACTTTTTGTAATGCATGTAGTTATTTTTCACTAAAGACTGAAATAAATTGTATGTTATCTTGTAGTACTAGTGAAAATAAATAGCAGAAGCTGTGCCTTCTGTTGTGCTTGGAATGGATATGCCATGAAGATTATCTAAAACAAGTCACAATACACACCAAATAGGGTTTTTTATACAAGTCAATATATGGTTATGCTGCAGAAATCTAATTACTGTGGTTGATAACAGTAACCATTTATTCCATGTCTTAGGGCATCTGTACAATGGCCCGTGCTTGAATTTTGGTTAATATTAATTATTAAGTAGACTCCTCACTGATTCCTTTGCACTGTTCTACTTTAAAATTGGTGGTGTGAAAGGAGATGGTCTTATCTGAACTGAGATAAAATTAAGGGTCATATCTTTTTTTAAACCAGACTGTGATTTTCTTGGGATGAGACTGCTCTCAAATAAGTGTCAAACTGTAGTTCATTACCCAGAAAATTAAGGGACTTGACTTTTTCTTCATTAACTTTGCTATCCATGAACATTAAAGTCATGTGCTATGTCTTTAATTTTTTTTTTATTTTAAGTCTTTACATTTATTTAAATAAGTTATATCTTAAGAAATATTTTACCATGAAACTTTATTATTTTACTATTAAGCCAAACTGTGAGGAAATGATAAAAGATGTGTGGGAGTATGGATCTTGATTTCTCTCAGTACATTCAGACATCAATGTGTCTTTCTCAAGTTTTAAACATTTAAATTAATTCAGTATTTTCTCATAAATTGTAATTTTGGATAATTTACTGTCCTGCATTTTGGTTGCTATTTGTAACAGATAGTCCAAGTGAAGCTGATTGGTGTCTGACATTGAAATGTAAACATGCAACAATAGCCTTAATTTATTTGACAGCATCTTCAGATAATCTATAAATTTCCTTTCACAATATGCATAACTTTAATGGTGGGGCTGTGAAAGCCTCTTGGGCAAAGGATTAATTTGCAACACACTAGCAGAAAAAAAGCCTCTGTGTGTGTGTGTCAAGCTATGCAGCTCTTTTGTTAACTGGGAAATTTTTACTGCAGTGTCTGTCTGCAGCAGTTTACTTGCAAATCTCTTCTGCAGTGAAGGTGCAGTCCTCTCCTTTGAGAACAGATTTTAAGGATTTGAAGGATTTTTTCAGACTCTCCAGGATGTTTTAAAATATCTTTCTAAAACAGAGCTCAGGGTGTTTGCTTATTTTTCACTATTTGGGGAATCTCTCATGGTCTTTGGTAAGACATTCCATTGAAGGGAGGCTGTAAAAGAAGGGGCTGATGTACAGCTGATGTAGAAGGATGACATAAATTCAGCTGGTTCCCTCTTTGGGCAGGGAGAACATCTAGTGACTTTCTATTCTGGTCTTTTCTGTGAAAAATTGAACATTTCCCAGTGGGATCTGGGTCAAGATTTGTGTTTGTAATGCTTGCAGTTTTGACTTTGGTGTTTAGACAAGAATATTTCAGTAGTGTTTTTGAAAGGAAAAATACAAACAAGGCTGTCATTGATGTTGGTGTAGAGAAAGCTGTAGTCACTGGTTTGAGAGCTCTCCAAATGAATCATTTTAATGGGACTACACAGGAAAGCAGTTTAAAGGGTAAAGCATAATTTAATGGATATTGCTTTACCTGTAAGTTTTTTTTTCCCCATATCTATAAAGCTGGAAACAACATATGAACTGACCTAATTTTAACTGATTTTTAAGTTCCTGAAGGCATAAAATAGAGAGAATATATATGTATAGACTTATATAGGCATATGTACATAGGTATATATGTACATAGATGATTGAAAATCTGTGAATATGGATTAATGTTAGCATCTCAGTTCTTATTTAGTTGTATAAACCACACCTTTTCCTATGATTCTATTCTGCTGCAGCATAAAAGTTTTTCATACATATCTAACAAAAAGTACTTTTAAATTAAATAATTCAGCAGAGTTCAGGCACTCAGTGCCAGAGATTAGTCCCAAAATGTGATCCCAAAATAATGAGGGCTAGATTTAGTTGCCCTTTTGCTGCTTTTTCTCTTTTCTCCCATGTACATGAATAAATGTTAATGCTGACTGAGCTTTTCCACACTTGAAAAATAAAAGACAATTTCTGTTGTCAGTCAGTTTCATAATGCCATGCACAGGAATGCACTAGAGATTGTTGGTTGATCCATCTCTGGAACATTACCTCTGTCATGCTAATGGAACATGCAAATGCTCTGATGAAGAGGAGCATAGTGCCAAAAATGGATTGCAAAGATTCCCTCCAAAGATCTCCAGATCTTTTGGTCCTTAAATATTTTTGTTTGATGGGAACAGTGATGAGAAAAAGCTCCCCATCTGGGACAGGTCAAGTGACAGCAATGTACAAAGCCAAAGTAAAAAACTATGAGGACTAGGAAAAACCCAATTAGAATTTTTGTAATATACTTAGTTAAAGTACTTGAAATAGCATTATGCTGGAAACAGTTTATAAAATGAGCATGTATGACTTAGAAAAGATAACATTGGGGGTGAGATTATTTCAGAAGCATAGATACCTAATAATATTATTTTCATGAAGTTTTCCCAAATCCATGTCTTCTGTGCTGCTTAATATGGGTTTTAAATGGATGGCTGTCAAAATGAAGTATTTGGAAGAAAAAAATCCAGAGTAGTACAACTTTTTATTTTTTTGCTCTTGTTTGAAAATATTTGGGTGATATTACTTTGGAAAAAAAAAAAGTATTGTAATTGCCTGGTTTGTGATAAAATTAATTCTATGTGAAGTAAGAGATTTTCAGATCTGAGCTTCATATCCAAAACCAGGCAATTTTTCGTTTTCTTTTTTTGTGTCTACATTCTGTTAAAAATATTTGTATCAGACTTCAAACTGATCAAGGAAAAGCCACTTGTTGTTAAAAATATATTTCTATATTCCCAATGTAAGGCTAATGTGATAACAGTAGTATCACTTTCTCAAGCACACATAGATACCACTGAAATTCACTTGTTTTCTCTAGGGCTTCTTCATCCTCCCTTTTAAAATGGCATCAGTTTATGCTAATGTATCCTATCCTATCTATCTTAATGTCTTCCAGGACATTATCCTAATAAATATCTCCTAAATATTCAAGGGAGTTATTTATAAATAAAAGCCATTTATTTATATGTAAATTTTGCTTAGCTGGTTTGAGAATGCTGATACCTCTCCAAGCAGTGTTCAAAGTGGTGGAGGAAAAAGGAAAAGTGCAGCTTCTGCAAGCACAGTGGCACCAAGGCTGTGCTCAGCCTGCTGGGGCCGGGCTGGGAGGGAGGAAAGCTGCCCTGCTGCTGTCTCCACCACCCTGCAGAGCAATTGGCTTTTGGCACGACCTAAAGAACCAGAGAGGAGCAAACTGGAGGCTGGAAAGGCTGTTAGTTAATTCTGAGGTCCTACACTACCACCACTGCTCGCAGCGCACGAGAGTCTATTGCCACAGTTGAGGTTTGAAAATGCAAATTATCTGAAGAGCAATCTGTAATTATTATTTATATTGATAAGTAAAAGTGCCTACTGCATAGCTGTGACATGTTCAATTCGATATGAAATTCCAGTTCTGGAATTATTTTGCAGTATTTTAACATTTATTTTAAAAAAATTAACTAGTAATAATATTTTAAAATATTATACACAGACTATAAAGAGAAAGAGTAACTTGAATCTTTTTTTACATGGCATACAAATTACTCAGTGTTCCCTGCCTTTGGTTGGATGGCTGTGGTTCCTTGAGCTTATCCAAAGCAGAAGGTTTTTAATAAATAAGTAAAGAGGTGGTGCCTAATTTGTACTATGCAGAGAATGGGGAATGCTTGCATGAGGTGTGTTCTTGATTGTCCAGGGCTACTGAAAATACAAAATATGTTGGAAGAGGTGGATTTTAGCTAAAAATTAGAAATTATTGTGTTTTGAATCAAAAGGAAATACTTTGATTTTGAATGTTTTAAACCTAAGAAGTTTTTTAAATTGAAATAGTCTTTAAAAATTACAAATTGAAGCAGATATTTGTTTAAAATATTTTGATTTATTCAAGGTGAATTCATTAGTTGGTTGGGTTTTTGCTTATGGAGCCCTCTGCAAAAGAACCCCAAACAACATTCCTCTGAAGTTTCATGGAGCTGCAATTCTGCTACAGCACATTTTTTATTCTGTGTATAGCACGTATAGCTGTCACATTCCAAAGCTCATGGTAAGGATAGTCTCAGTCTAAATAAAGTGATGGGGTTTTTATAGCTGCCATTAATTTTTGTGAACTCTTTTTGCAGTTGAATGGACAAATATTTATTTCAGTATTGACACGTGCAGACAATCTTAATAAGCTGACCAGTACAGGATAGTAAAGGATGTGTGAAAATGTGTTCTTCAGCCTAGGCTGTGTTATTGCCTTGGTTTATACAACTCCCCAGGGTCCTTAAGGTGGGAGAATAGATTGTTTAGTGACACACTAACAGGATTTGAAGTGTTTCACCTCTAGGACATTGATTTATGTCCCAGGCTAGGTTGGCACTGTCTGGGTGTAGTTATCACCTGAGAGCTTTTGTTTGGCCTCTGTGAAATGAAAAGTTTAAATTCATAGTGGACAGATCCAAATGACAAAATTACCCTCTTGTTTTCTACTAATTATGGCCCTTCACATTTCAATAAAGAGACAAGGATTAAGTAGACATTAAAACTTCCCTCATATCCCTGGTGAGTTATCTTTATTAAAGCACTTTGTCAGGTTATCCTTGACAGTCAGGTGCTGCTGTCACCATGCCAAATATCCATTTAGTCAGTAATGAAAAACTTCCAAGAACAGAAAAGACCCCAACACTACCTTAAAAAGCCACAGAAAAGGTTCAGCATGAGAATTCCTACTGTTTAGAAAACTATTATTCCTCAAAGACTCAGGGTCTAGCAATCTCAAACTCGCAGTCATCTGAAATATCTGATTATCACGTGTCTGATTCCAGTGCAGAAACAGTGAAAAGCTGCATGCACGATTCACATTTCTATTTTTGTATCTGCTGCACTACAGACTGATGCAGAATAGAATGTTCACTGAATAGGAGCAATTCATGCTGAAATATGGGAAAAGTTCTACTCCTAATTGGCCAAGCATGATATTAAATACAAGAATAGTATCTGCCTGCTGAAGAAGTGTGTGAGTCCTATACTAGTTAGTTCATAACTTAGTGGAAGGAATATTAAAACTTCATTCTGGATTTGCTGTGGATGAACAAGGTTTGAGGGAAATTTGAGGTTAGATAGGAGATTTTATTTTGTTGTATTTTTTCCCCAGAAGTGTGGTCAAACAGTGCAAACCTGAGGAATGGGTGATTTCAAATGCTGGGATGTTCCCCATCAAAAGGATAATGATCCTTAAAGACCAGCTGCTACAAGAGTAGGAAGCATTCAGGTCCCTGGACGTGCAGCTTGAGCATATCCAAAAGAGAATGTCCCCATGGGAGAACACAGTTCAGATCTTGTATCCACGGACTTAGGAATGACTAACATATCTTCCAGGGACAAGAATTAGTCAGGAAGATCCTTTGAAATACATTAAGTCAGAGAGGAGACTCCTTGACTTTGGATTCCTAAAGCATCATCTAATAAACCCAGAATACTCTAGATAATTAAAGGCAAATAATATTTTATTTTATTTTATTTTATTTTATTTTATTTTATTTTATTTTATTTTATTTTATTTTATTTTATTTTATTTTATTTTATTTTATTTTATTTTTTTAAGATCATGGCTGTTCTAGTCCTTCCTTAATACTTGCTGGTCAAACTAGATGCCAGTCTGCAGCCATGTAACTACACAGTCCTCTTCACTGCTGGTGGAAAATTAGTAAGACTCAGTGTGAGATCCCATGGAAGAAGATGGGTTTACTCCAAGCAACAATTTAATTCATAGAATCACAGAATATTTTGTGTTAGAAGGGATCTTCAATATATTATTTCAGTTCAGGGCACATTGATTTTTTTCAGACAAGAAGGTGAAATAGAGGCAAAGATTGGAAAATGCACAATTTTGATATGTCTAACTTGAAATTTTATATGAGCCTGTTGTATGTGGAGAGGAATTCTTACACTATGAAGAAGAATTGTGGGCATTTACTGAGTACATGTCTGGGTCAAAAATGTAGCACTCTGCGAGGCAAATTGATTACATATTTGTGACTTGGCAGACTTTCAGTACACATTGGTGACATTTTGTCAGTAGAATGGAAGCAGAAGAGCAACAATATTTTGCATTAAACCAGCAAGGAGACCTTATCCCTAAACCTCCAAAATCCTAAATTTTTTACAGTCATTATAGTTGATTCATTCTACCAGTTAAATCAAATCTTCTAGATGCAGCTGCACTATATTTGTGTCACCATCTCTTTTTATTATGTAAGCTGACAATTGGTTCTTTGAAAGAAATGGTTTAGTATCTCATTTATGTACTTTTTCTTTATCTTTTTGATTTTTCCAAGTCAACAAATTGCCTCATTTTTATGAAAGCCAGCTTTTAGCATAGGCTGGTTTGTTGGTATCATTAAATAAAAGACATTAAATGATTGCTGCAGTTGTAGGGCGTTATGCAGTGTAGTTTCAACCTGCAGTGAGTAAAACTTACACATATGCAAAATTTTTCTACTGTAATCTGTTGCTAGATTTGTCAGCTGGCACAGCAATATATAGAAAGAAAAGAAAGTAATTCTTTTGGAATAGTGCAGTGATAAAGCACATTGGCATTATCTTTTGGGAAAAAAAAACCTCAAAAGGAAATGTGCTATGGTTTGTGTTGCCCTTGGTTTTCTTTTCCTTTTGAGTTTCTTCCAGGTTCAATGTGGAATGCTCAAGTGGTTGTTCATTGAAAAATGTCTTTAGGATGTTTTTTGGCTGTACAGTTTGTATAGGTCTAAATGGATTTCCCCCACAGATCAGATTTCCTTTTCCATAGGAGCTTTTCTCTTCCCATCCTCCCCTACCAAGAAATCTCTAAATAGAGGCGATGGAGGAGGTGGCAAGGCCGAGTGGGGCCCGAAAAAATGGTTGCTGCAGCAACGAAATGAATTTGGCCAGGCATCTGGAGTTGCTGTAAATTGTTTTTCAGAGGCAGCTGGGCTGGGTGAGTTCCCCAGGTTTGCAGATGTGGGAGGGAGTGCCTTGGGCTCGGTGCTGCTCCCAGCCTTGTGCAGTTGGCTCCTTATGGGACTGTGTCCTTACTGCCACCCAGGGATGCCCTGGAATGTGCTGGGAGGGAGCAGTGGAGTAAGGGAAGGTTCAGGGCTGCAGTCCTGTGGCTAAATAAAAGCAGGGAGGCTTCTGCTGCCTTTGTGCTGCTTGCTGAGCAGACACGAGCTGCTCTGTGTGTGTGTATGTGAAGGGTGTAACACTAGACCTGAATCAACAAATCATTTCTTCATTGGGCAAGTTAGGAGATTTATCACTAGAACAACTCCAACCACAGCTTCTGGCTGCAAAGCCAGTACAGAGCATGAGCAGGGCCAGCACTGGCCTCTTTGCAATACAGGTGCTTTCTTTACTGAGCTTATTGAAGGCAGACTTACCTATTTTTCAGGCAGAGGAAAGAACTTAATCTCCTTCTGGAGCTGTTGTCAGAGCATTTCCTGATTACACAGGGGTACTTTAGAATAACTGTTAATCATGTTCAGCTCTCAGGATGGGCTCTGTGCTGCTTTTGTCAGATTAAGGGCTAACAAGATGACTGCTTCTTCCCTGAGCAGCTCATTGGACTTTGCTCATTGAGACTGTGACTGCCACTTCATTTGATATCCTTAAGGCAGCCTTTGAGTTGCTGTCTGTGCCCATCTTTGGTTTCCTGGGCCAGTAGGCATAGGGATGGTGATTGGGATTCATTCTGGGGCAGGTGCTGCTATGACTGCAGCAGAGCCAGTGATACTCTGACAGGCACAGCTGCTGCTCCTGCTGCTCTGGCCCTGCTCAGGCTGAAAAAGAGTGGTTTTGTTGGGCAGACAGTTGCTGTAAGATCTTCATTCCTTCTCTTGCTGGTAGTCTCAGTTATGCATTTCACTAAAGTGTTTGGACCTGTATTAGTGCAAGGAGGAGAAATGCCATCACTGGCCCAGGGAAGGCAGCCCCTCTGCAGCAGCTCAGGCTGCAGGGCTCTCTGGCTGGGGAGCAGCTCTCTGGGGCTCTGGGCTCTGGTGGCTAGCTGGGCATGGGCAGCCCTGTGTCCTGGCCCTGAGGGTGGCCAGTGATCTTCTGGGCTGCACAAATAGAGGCACAAGTGGTAGATTGAAAGAATGGATCGTCCTTCCTTACTCAGCATTCATTAGACCTTGTCTCACTGTGCTCAGTTTTGGTCCCCCAAAAGAAAGAACACAAACTGGAGCGTGTGCATTTGAGCATTTGCCCTGCAAGGGGAGTCTGAAGGACTTACTGCCTCCTGGGGTCCTAACTACAGTTTATTGATGCTTATGTTGTGGATAATGAGGAGGTGGAGACATGCTCTTTGGGAGACTGAGAAATAATGAGTGTAAGCTGAAAGGGGAGAGGTACAGACTGAATAGAAGGAAAACATTTTTTTGCCATAATACTGTCCAGGACAGTTGTGCTCTCTGTCCTTGGGGGGTTTATAAGACTCAATAGGATAAAGCCCTGAGCAGACTGGTCAGAGCTCAAAAGTGACCCTGCTTGAGCAGGTGGCTGCAGTGGAGACCTCCTGCCTCCTGATGTCGCTTCCAGCCTTGCCTGACTAAAATAACCTTTCCTTTGTTGGTGGAAAAGAAGTGAACAAAGGAAGATGAAGACAGAAATTGTCTTTGTATATCCCATTTTTTGTGTAGACCATCAAGTATGGCTTTGACATAGTATTGCTTTTGCTTCTGGCTTGTCCTATTCTGTAGTCTGCCAGACCAATGCATTCCTGAGGGATTAACCCTATGGCTGGTTTTGTGAAAGCCCATTTCTCAGAGGATTATTGACAATCCAGAGGAAACTAGCCATTAATGGACTAATATAAAACATGATGTGATTTTTTTTCTTGTGCCCTTTATCAGTGTTGCAAAACTCAGGTCAAACAGCATGTCTAGGAGAGGCTGATTGTACTCATGCCTGAGACTGGCAGTCTCTGCAGCTTTGAAGCCACCAAAAAAGTGTCAGTTTTCCTGTGCAAGAATTTGCCTCCAACTCAGGCTATGCTTTTGTTTTATTATTACATGGATGTGCTGTATTTTATTCATCATAAGGAACATTTTTGTTCTCCAATATGTTCTTTTGTATGCCTCCTTTTACCTGATCAAATACTTCTTTGCAAGTCCTTTAATGCTTATGGGTCATGGAACATTAGGCACCAAATAAGGGCTGTATCCAATAGTGCAGAATGAATGGTCCTCCTGCTGCAAGGCCTCACTTATCACTGTCATAAAAGAAGGAAAACAATATAGGACGGTGGGCACTGGTTTTTGCTGCTTGAAGAAATCAGTAGAGCACAGGAGGAGATCCTTGCAGCTGTGTCAGGTGTTATGGACTATGAACAGCTCCAGCTCTTTCTGCAGGGAAATGTGAGTACAAGGCTTTGGCACCTGTATCCTTATGAAACCTCAGCTGCTGTTGCTAAAGGCTGGGACAAAAACCAAGAGGCTGGGAAAGGAATTGGCTTTATATTTTATTACATAGAACTTGTCTGCTCAGGAGCCTTTTGGTTCTAATAAAAGAAAAGCTCATCACATGCAGTTCTGAAATTTAGAAAACAAAGTAATAGGTTAAATTTGTTTGGGGGGCTTTTAATTTAGTAAGGTTTTGCAACAGTCCTAGAAAACAGGTTATGCTGTCATATGGATTTGCACTAGAGGATGCAGAGTTTATTTGTTCATATTCCAGATGTCTAGCCTGTAGACATCATTCTCTAAATTTAACACTCAACATACAGAGCAGAGGAGAAAACCAGTTAAAATGGCATCTCAGTGTTCATTGAACCTAGTGTAGAGACTGATGCAATTTTTAGTGATCAATTGTCTATATTAACTCATAAGCAACCAGCAATATCTAGCTATGTACTGTAGCTGTATTTCCTTCAGATTGCTTTCATTGTTTGAAATTAAATTAACTTGAAAAAGGTTTTGTCAATACTTGTCAAGTTAAGTGCAAGTGGATCTGCATACTTCCCATTTTTAAATGAATTTAAATAAATTTTATTTATATGAAAAGTTGCATAAATTGTAGATATCTATGTTGGTGAATTTTTAATCTCTCCCTTCAACTAAACATAAACTAGTCTGTTCTTGATGTGAGAAAACCTGGGATTCATTATATAAACCAATAACCATATTCTCTTATCTCAGCAAAAATACTGTTTTCAATTAAATGAAATTTCAGCAATGAAAGGGTTGGTTGGAATTGCTGCTTGCTTAGTCAGAAAGATTTTCACTGTTATTTACTGTGCTTTTGTAGGCACATGTTCACACATACACAGTTTATATATTCTGCCCAGACTCCTTTTGAAAGATTTTACAATCTGAAGATGTGATATTGAATGGTTCTGTCTTTCTGAATTGTCTATATTTGAAGTTGATCCCTTTGTAGGATTTGATTTTCAGATGAACAGAGGTTATAAAGCTACATTTTAATTTATGTCTCAATTCTTCAAAATACCAGTATTAACTTGTCAAGCTTTCACCAAACCTGGGATATGAACTATAATAAAGAATGAATATTTTAATGTTTCTCAGAAGTTTTTTAAGTATAGAGCTCACAGTTTTTATGTAAGAGGTAAGGTTTCAAAATGTTGGAACTGTTTGAACATCACCTGATCTTGGTGGAATTATGCAATGAGAAATGTAATATAAGATCCATGTTGTGTAGTAATGAATTTTTAATATAAAATTTTAATATAAAGTTTTTAGAACAACCAAACTGAGACAATTACTTAGGAAAAAACTACTTATCAATACAGCATCAAAAATGTATTAAATAGAGTAGATCAATGTAATTTTTATTAAACCATTTTTAGTTGGAAATTAACTTAATCTGCCTGTGGAAGGTCCTTTTTGGTTAATTTCCTGGCTTAAAATAGTTTGGAAAAAGTTTTAAAGTTGTGGAAACAAAACACTTTGCCATTTTCCATATGACGATTTTAATTTTTCTTAATTGAAACAATTGGTTTGAAACATGTTTGAAACAGCATTGAAATGGGAATTTTAAACTAAATATCTTCTGTTGGCATTTTCAAGTTGCAAAGGTTTGGCAAATTTGGCCTTGTTTTTCCTCTCAGTGGGAAAGCAAAGTGATTGAACTGGTGAATATTTTTGTGTGGTGGGAAGTTGCTGTCCTGTTGAGGTCTGTTAGGGTACATGGAAAGGGATAGCATTCACAGACCCTAGGGAATCCACTGAGGACACAAGAGTAGAGCTTGAGGAATGTCAGTCAAGAGTGATGGCCTTCCACTTCTTTGAGCTTTCCTGTGTTAATGTTCCTAAAGTATCTCTTGAGCAAGCATAAAGTGAATAGTCAACTGATGATGGGTAACAACCAGGGGAAAGAAAAAGGAAGGTTTAGAGGGTCAAGGTCTCAACAATGGATTGAGTTCAGGAAAAAGGCATGGAGCAGAGCATGTCTGAGAGAGCCCATTGCTTTCAGAAACATCTGGTGGTGGCTTGCTCAGAGATGTGAGCCCATGAAGGATCCCTGCCATTATTTTCTTTCTTCTGCTGGTGTTGATGCCCAGCAAGCCAGAGCCAGGAGGACAAGGTGGTGCTATGGGATTGTAGGGCCTCAGAGAGAGTACAAGTGGAAGAGGTGGGGAAACCTATGCATCCAGAGTATCAGCAAGAGAATCTGGAGGACCTGTAAAGGGAATGGTGACCTGGAGCTCTTGAGGTACACATGGTTTGTTCACTGGTGAAGGCACATGAATCAGGAATCAATGAATTGCATCATGAGTAACTTGTCTTTGCCCACTGCCTCCAGAAGATTTGCCAGATGATGACCTGCTGTGGGAAATGGTTTGACCACAGGCTAGCCCTTCTAGGAAATAACAAGTACTCTGATAGTAGAGAGGAAAACAAAATTGAACTTGTGATAAATAAATGTAGTTAGGGAGATAGGAAGGGACAGGAATGCAGAAAGTTAGGAATTACCAAGTGGAGTAAGCTAGAGGATATGCCAGGAGACAAATGTACTGCATATAAAATTAAGGAACATAAAGAAGGTGAGGACACTGTAGCAATGAAGAGAGACGAGAAATGGGAAGCACAGTCTACCTACATTGCAGGTAGGGTAGAAGTCTCTACTTAAGTATAGAATAACTGAAAATAAGAATCAAAAGAAGCCTTATAATCCAAACCCCAGCTTGAGTGAAAGGTCACTACTTAACCATGCTTACTTAAATCATTTACACTACTTTATTTCTGGTAGGTTTTCATAAGAATCATTCAGCATCATTTTAACAAGTATGCTGTTGCCTCAGGGATCTTTCTCCTTGGAGAAGCATGAAATAACTACCTTCAGACACTGGCTTTTGCTAGTCTTGCAGCAGTCTCCTAAATTATCTCTCCAAGTGAAAGTGAAATTAAATCAAACAGATATCAAATTTCTTCACTGTAAATCTTGAGGAAAAAAAACGTGTTCAATATAGTACCTAGAGAATTTAAGCTGTATAAGTGATCTGAGTGAATAACTGAGAGAGCAAAGAGGATTATAATACCACAATGTAAGTGTAAGCACCTAAACTGTTTAAATGGTTTCTGCTTGGGCAGAATATTACTGTTTGTTGCAAGAGAACTTTTTTCTGCTTTTTATTTTCTTTTGGATATTTCCACTTTCTAGATTTAATCTTCGTCAAATGAATTGTTACAGAATTTATAAAGAAATAGAAAGTATCAAGTGGCATTGTTATATATACCAGAGAGATGGATCAATGGTTATTACAATTTCCAGATTTATTTGCATTCTTCTGTTGACTTGGTCTTTGGAGGAACAGCAGATTAGCCCTTGATTACTGGGGGGTGAACAATTCACAGTGAATAATTTATCTGGCAAATGACTTATGACTCAGAATAATTTATTTCCCTAAATGAATTCATTTGAAGTTGTACAGGCCTTTTAGGTGAACAGTTTTCATTCTATAGATTATTCATAATTGGTTATGCAATTTCCATAGTTGCATAAATTTGTGTACTGGAAAACCAGATAACAGATCTCAGTCTCTTTACCCTGCCACAGATATCCTGCTATGGTAGATGATTAGCAAAACTGGAAATCTGCAAGGATTTGAAGGAACTCTGCAATTTGGGACTAAATGACACATTTTTCATTGACTTCTTGCTATTCCAGGTATGCATTTTGGCTAGCAAACATAGCTTGTATCAATTCAGCGTGGAAAAATGGCTGTTGCAACTCTGAAACTCTCCATGTGATGCATTTGCTGTTCATCTCCAGATGCTTCAAATGCAATGTCTGCTGCCAGCATTGAACAGATTTTCCAGTAGTTTTGGCAGCTGCTTGTAGGGGGTGAAGTAACAGGAGAATTCTGGAGAATATGGACAGCATGAGGAAGAGGAGCACACAGAGCAATATCCTAAATACTGTCTGTTATATGACTTTTATTCATGACAAAAATGTATGGAGGCAAGCCCAGACTGATTGGCAGTAATGGTCTAGATCTGGAATGATTAGCAGTCTACAAAGCATACTCTGAGATTTATGGATCTCATCATGAAGTGAGCTACCACTAAAGACACTATGAGTGTCCTTAAACTACTTAGTTTCTACTTAGTATGTGCAAACACTGTCAGGAATTGCTACCATCTCTAGGTAGCAGCTAAAGTACAGATAGATAGACTTAAAGCTCCTGGAATGGATATATGTATGCTGATACAGAACCTAGTTAATCAGCCACTGGCTCAGGAATTTGGAGCTCTGAGAATGTGGGAGTGCAGAATTATAGTATGTGCTGAAAAAATTAATATTTATACTTTGTCAGACTCCAAGTGGATGACATTGAATCCTTAAAACTGTGGCTATTAAATCAAGCCCTGGCTTTGATGCCATTAATGAAGAAATAATGTTTTGACTTCACACAGAATCACTAGCTTGGAAGAGACTTCCAAGATCATCGAGTCCAACCCATGCCCTAACACCTCAGCTAAGCCATGGCACTGAGTGCCACATCCAGTCTTTTATTAAACATATCCAGGGATGGTGATTCCACCAGCTCCCCAGGCAGATCATCCCAGAACTGGACACAGCTCTCAAGGTGCAGCCCCACCAGTATAAGGGGAAGAATGACCTCCCTGCTCCTGCTGGCCACACTATTCCTGATACAGGCCAGGACATTTCTGCTCTAGACATCTGTGTTAGCACAAAGAAATAATTTTCCATTGAACTGCAAAGTCCAGGTGATCACAGAAGAAGACTGAATGGTCTGAATTTTTTTCTTCCTTGTTGTTGTTGTTGTTGTTTTTAAGGAATTCAGTTCTTTGCTTTGTGGATATTGAATATGTGATTATTGGTGCTGTCCTGGGAGACTCAGCTGATCTTTCACTATCTTAATGAGTGGCTTTATTGTTACGTGGTTGATTGAGGAGAGTCTTTTAGCTATTACCTGCATTTGGGGCAACTGTACACTTTGGAGACTCTAAGGGAAATGGTGCTGCCTCTTGACAATGAAAGCATTTACTGAACAATATTTCTTGGAATTATGGCTGTCTGATGTTTGCTGAAAGCAAACAGTTTGCAGAGAAAGCCTTACTGCAGTTTGAAAAATTGTACTTGGAGACTTTCCAAGATTTACAAGTGGCCAATGAGATACTGATCCAAAATTACACTCTCCAGGGATATCTCATCAGACATATTTTGTATTCTTTTTTGAAAAAAAGTCATTTAAAAAATTAAGTTAAATTTATTTTATTTACATTTTGATTATTGAAATAATAATGAATGAGTTCATGAGTGCTTCCTGGACTGAATTATAAACTTATAATGCAAGTGAATAGATGCAGTTGTCTTATGAAATCACGAGATGCCATTCCTTGATGCCACCCAAATCTGATTGCAATGTGCTACAAAGCCCAATCTTTATTTTCTTTCCTTTAATTGACTATCACTTTTATTCCCAATATTAGTACAGTGAAGACTATGTCATAATTAAAATAGAATCTGAAGGACAGGATTACAACATTAACAGTGAAAATCATTGCTATTTTTAATATTGCATCTGGAAATCAACTGAATAAAATATTTTGTAATTTGATAGATATAAAGCAATGTTAAGTATTTGTGTGTGCTTTAGGGCAAAATAAACCCACAGCATTCTTAAGGAAAGCTCAAAATAACTTTTTTCTTCATAAAGGGGAATTCAAAGTTTCTTCTGCTGTTATGCACAATGTGATGATTTAAAGCCTAAAGGATTTTCTCCCTACATTACTTATTCAAATTTGTATGATGGAAACATATTTAAATATAAAATTTTTAATCTTGCTTTTCATTTGAACTTCTAAATACTTTTACAGGAAAGCAAGTGTCTCATTAGTCCTTTTCACCATTCCACTATACTGATTTGCAAAGTAGATGAGAATCATCACGTAACCTTTCTTTTTTAAAAAAATTAATTATACCTACTTAGTTTTAAAGCCCAGTACAATAATTCACTCCTCATCAGGTGTATTGGGATTTGTCAATTCTGTGGCTGGACTCTGTGGTCTTAAATGTCCTTTCCAACATAAAGGATGCTATGATTTTTTGAAAATGTTCAATTTTCAGTGAAAATATTTAAGCTACAGCACAATGAGAATGAGAGATGGCATAGTTGACACTTGGCTGTATTCATACAATTCTCTTTACCCTTTACATGGGGTTGAGAAAGAACCAAAGATGATCATGCCATGCTGCCCAGTTTGGGATAAGAGATCATCTTCCTACTTGAAACTCTGCTTATTTTCAGAATGATTTGTATAATTTTCTTATTTTACTTGTAAGTATTAAATGAAAATAATCAAGGGAGATTTCACATACCTTTAAATAATTTTAAATGAAAATTATTTTATGTGGGGTTTTATTTTCCTTCCTGGGGATCTTTTACGGCACTGTTAACAGATTTTATGAAAGTTTTGCTAGATTTTTATTTTAAAATTCAAATTAAAACCAAAAGTAAAAATGAAAATTCTTTATCGCCTTAGAAACCTATGAAAATATACTGCCTTAGGATAGGAAGGAAAAAAATGTGACAAGAGAGTTACAAGTTAAACAACAAATATCTACTAAAAAGTTTGAAATTAGCAGTAAGACACTCAGAGGCAGAATTGAACATGCAGGGCTGAAGACTTTCAGCTAACAGCAAGGTGCTGTCATATGTTCCATGCTTGACTGCCCCTGGAAAAACTGAATGGCCAAAATGCATTTGAGTTGAGTTGTTGCTTATTCTGGGGCATGTTGCTTGGAGGGGTCTGAACAGGTTGCTGAGTACATTTTGGAAAGTTTCCTGCATTCAGCCAGTACTGAAAGCAGTACTGGCACAAAGCAGAGCCCTGAAATACAGTCATGCAGTTTCCTTCAATCCATGGCAAAGCTTTCTGAATTTTCCTTGCTGCATTACCTCCTTTTGCTTCCTTGTCCCTGAGATTCTGTCCCCCCACACTTGCCTCTCTGTGCTTCAGTGTAATCTAACCTGGGTAATTCAGTTCTCCTGTTTTCATTCCTTATTTTTCTCTTTCTTTCCTAAAACTGGCCAGATACTGGGAGTTCTGGCTTACTTTGCTGTAGTTCTTGTGGCAAACAAGAGAAACAGAAATGAAACAAGTCTTGTCTCTATTCTGTTCCATGACACCAAAAATATTTCCCCCCTTCATTTTATTCTGAGTGGACGCCCTCAGTCTCTGCTGCCTACATAGTTCTGGATGTTGCTCATGTGAGTTATTACCTTTTCTTTCTGAACAAAAGTACCCTGAGGTGCATGTTTCATTCTTATATTGAGAAAATGGAGCAGTTAAGGTAATTGCTGGTTTGAAGGGTTTGATTTATATTTTGGACAATGCATAGCTTCTGTGATCTGAAAGCAGCAAAAGAAGGCACAAGCCTAGGAAAGCAAAGCAAAGCTTGGACATTGATGTTGTTAAACAGTGCAGTTCTTCTAGATTCCCTTTTTAGTTGGAAACACTATCTGTGACAAGGTTAGTTTGCCCTGTAGTTGTTCAAGCACTACAGAATAATTTCTATTGCTAAAACTCCTGAATTTACTGTGTAGGAACTATCTTGTAGGAATTGCTGAAGTTAGATATTTGCCTCATCATGGAGAGTGCAAGAGAGCAAGCTAACTGAACTCAATTTGTTTATTGATTAGGATTATAAAGGCTGTGACCAAGCAGAGATAACTGGATATTATAATTGGAAAACTTCCAATTTATCTTTCTTTTGCAGTGCTTCAGTGACTGAAACAGAGAAATCTCTGCATCTCGTTTTACAAATCATATTGATATCTTGTTAGTGAAATGTAGCACTACAGTTTCTAGCCTTCTTCAGCTGCTTATCTGAAAAGTAAAAGCACAGAGAAGTGTACCATTCACAGATCATCCATGTTTGGTATCAGCTTGTCAATTGCTTTTTGAAGTTCTTAATTGAATAGAACCACTTACATAAAGTTAACAGCTGAGGTCCTTGCCAAATGAAGAGAATGCACAATGCACAGAACTGTAACAGAAAATCATTCTGAAATGGCAAACAAAAGGAAAGCAGAAATGAAACTTACTAAAAGACACATTTAGTCAACAACCTACGTGATTTTTATAGAAAATCAATTTGATCAAAAAATCAGAAAATTAGAAATAAATTAATCTGTTTTCATCAAAATAATAGAAAATATTTGCAAATTATTTTTCACTTGTATACTGAAGAGAGGTTTCTAGAGGATTGTTCATTAAAACTGGTGACAAATTAAGATGCAGTGAGACATGAGGGAAGTTCTTCTCTTAGACTAGTAAATAGATAAATGTTAGGAAAAATATAATTTTTTTTAGTAGGAAAAAATTGGAGTCCAGAAGAAACTCTGCTACCACTATCTGTTTGAGATGTTCATAAATGATCTAGAGAAAGAGGTGAATAGAGAAGTGACAAAGTGTGCTGGTACTAGTCTAATCAGTGAAGTTAAAACAGAAAATAACTGACAAGATTTGCAAAAGATTTCAAAATACAGGGGGATGGTGTGAGAAAGTGCCAGATGAAATTCGGCATTGATAGTGATGCACATTGGGCAGAAAAGCTAACTTTACATTCCTAATGATGGGCTCTGGATGATTATTTCCACTCAAGGTAGAAATCTTGGAATTATAATAGATCATTCTACGATAAAGTCAGCTCAGTGCTTAGAAATAGCCACTGATTCAACAGTGCACAAAAGGGGCAAATAAAGTGGAAAGAAATGCTGAAAAAGTATAGAGAACAAAGCAGGCAACATCATTATGGCATTGTACAAATCTCTGGCCTGTATTCATCCTTGAGAACTGGCACACTTCTAGGGTTCTAGTCCTGAAAATCATATAGTATATATAGTAGAATTAGAAAAGATAAAGAGGATGTGACTCCTGAAAGGAGTCCTTCCTTAAATGAAGAGTGACTTTCTGTGCCAGTGTGCTTCAACCTGAAAAAGAGGCATTTGATCAGCTCTGTGTTGAAATATTCTATGGCCAAAGCAGAGTTTATTATGGCATTGCCACTATGTGCTTTATTTTATAGTGAATTATCTGTCAAATAATAGTAGACTAGAATTTTGGGACTGAAAAGGTGTAGGCCGTTCTCTCTGTCCTTATGTGTTTGCACAAGTATGACATGATAATATCCCGTACTAGGAAATGAAAGCAAATGTGAAGTGTGTATATAATTTTATATTTTACTGACCTTCTGGAAGATGGTTTCAAATGATAAATTGTTTAGGTTGGAAAAGATCTCTAAGATCACTAAGCCTAACATTAACCCAGCACTACCAAGTCCTCTACTAAACCACATCCCTAAGTGCCACATCTGCCCTTCTATTTTATTTGCCTTCCATTTCACTGTTGTACATGATTAGTTTCAGTTTGACCACTTCAAACTTACCTTTGCAATTAGCATTTGATATTTCCATTCAATTGGAAGATTAAAAATAAATTCTTACTGCAGAATTTGAATTGGGAAGTCAGACTTAATTTTCTGAAAGTACACAACAGTCCATTTTAGTGTTGGTAGAGAGTCATATGAAATGAACAACATGGTGTTTATTTTGTATAAATTTTTAGAATAAAATAAGACCAGCTATCACTGAATATGACTTAAGAAAATGAACAATGTAGTTGATGAGAGATTTCTGAAAAGTTGTTTGCAGTAGAGTCTTCTGATTAATGTTATATATATGTGCACACACTTTTGAAAATAAACTGCTTTGTAACAAGTCTTTCTTGTTTTAGAATGAGAAGATCCACACATGGAATTAATATGACATAGTCAGTAACTTGTAAATGAACACATTTTCCTAGGTAATGTTTATTTCTAGCTTTTGGGGTAACTGTTAAGTAATCCTGCACTTAACTTGTTTACCATCAGTACAGTGATATTCCATATAACTCCCTGTGAATGTCTTCCTTGTCCAGCTCCATCTCAGCATTTCAAGTTTAACTCCAGATTTAGAAATGGAAATGGCTAGCTTTTAATTTTACTGGTATAAAAGGCATCTCTGGAGTAAGATGGAGAGAAGATAATGAGGGGGACATGAATTGGTAGAGTGGAAAGTAAGTAGAAATGACATGCTAAGACACAATTGAGACTGGTGGGAGTAATGTCATATATGATATCTGTTAAAATAAATCACAGATTTTTATGGAGGTTGCCATGGCATGCCTAGTAGGGAAATGTTTATTATACTGTCTTATTTATCACCTAGCCTAATTCTGACAATTAATTCCATAATCTGAGGAAATACTTTATAAAAAGTGTTCTTTCCATTGCTTGTGGTCAAGTTTCTATTTTACAATTTCACATAGATACCTGTAATTCCTTTACTGAAACAGATAGTAAATGAAGATTCCCCAGATGAATAACCAGAGACTAGAGCAGAAAACACAATAATGTTTAGATATTTTCATTGCCTCTATATATGTTATACAAAAGAAACCTAAAAAGCTCAGCATACATTTTGCCACTAAAAAAGTGGGAAAAGGTGTGAAACGATGAAGGCTAAAGAAAGTACTTGAAGGAAGCAGCAACATGGATAAATTGCTTGCAGGTAAATTTGATATATTGAAATAAACTATAAACTTAAGGGCTAATTACAAAATATATTCAAAATACTGAAAACGTTAAATAAGAATCAGAGAGAAACTGTCTGAACTCACAGAATAGCATTCAAATGAGGAATAAGTGTAAACTTTGGCAGCTCAAATGTAAAATTGCAATGAAATTATACAAAAACATTTTGAGTGACAACTTGCTAAGGCAAACCTACAATTAACAGACACCTCCCCTCACTCCCCCAGCACAAATGGGAAATTTGCAAGCAGACGCTGGAAATAGGGAGATAATCAAAGCCATTGAGTGTAATAAGGCCATTTTGCAGAAAATCTGATTAGTTATGTGCATTTATGTATTATGCAGAGAAGACTAGAAAAATACCTTCTTCAGAGTCATTGTTTATGGATGTCATATCTGAGGAAGTTTCTCAAAAAAAATAAAAGACATTTTCTAATAACTAACAGTTCACCATGATCTGATAGATTTCATCCAAATGTTCTAAGGAACTTAAAGCTGGTGGCCTGCTAATAGTAATAAGCAGCCTACAATTTTGAATGAGTAGTAGGTGAAAAATATGATACTAGTGTTTAAAATGGGGATTCTCAGGTTGAGAATTACATATCAGTACATTTTAAGTTTACATTAAACTATTTAATATACATTATTATAAAGAGTAAAATTGGTGGATAGATAGATAGATAGATAGATAGATAGATAGATAGATAGATAGATAGATAGATAGATAGATAGATGCAGTAAGCACTAATATGGCTTTGAGATAATGAATACCTGTAAAAAAGACCCATTTTGCCACCTTATTAAATGATTGCTAGATAGAAATCAATGGTTTGTTCTTATAATGGAGTGTAGTTACAAATAAAGTCCTGCAGAAGTCCATGCTGGACTGTTCAACATGTTAATAAATTTGAATGCCACAGACTCATAAATTATTTAGAAAATGAGCATTATAGCAACAAAGTTTGCAGACAAAACAAGGTAATGCCTAGTATTTAAAACAGTCTGTGATGAGATTCTAATGGTACAATACTGGGTTACTGGGTAATAAAATGGCAAATGAAACTCAATGTCAATAAATACCAAGTGATGCATGCAAACTGTTGTAACTACACATACAGAATAATGACCTCAAAATTTCCATTGTTATTATCATTTAGCAATAATAGAATCACAACAGATATTTCATACAGAACGTCACCTCAATGATAAAGACTGAAAAAGAGAAGTGGGTGTTGAAAATGTAAACGTAAAGCTTTGAGAACAAACACTGGAACTTCATTAAACTAGTGCAATTACATGCTGCACACCTTTTTTGAATGCTACATGCAAGATTAACTCATTCTATCAGAGAAAGGTGTAGAAGAACTAGGAAGGGTACAGGGAATTTAACCAGATGTGAACCAGAGGCACCTGTGCTATTAAAAAAGACAATGTAAACTAGGACTCTTTCATTTGAAAAACAGCCAGCTGCAATGAAAAGTGAAAATATATACAAAATCATAATGATAATTCTTTCTTGTTATACTATAACTAAGGATCTTAAGTGTCTTAAGCATTTTAAGACAAATAAACGGAAGTGCTTTTTCCTACAACTGAAAAGTAAATTCTAAAATTTATCACTATAAGATATTTTGAAAGGCAAACACAGAGCGAGTTTCTGAAAGTGTTGAAACCAATTTATGTAAAATAAGGCATTCATAGTTATTATTTTGATTGTCTTTTGTACAGCATGAGACCCACGAGTCCATGCACTGCTGGCTGCTGTCATGCTGTTTGAACTCTGTCCTGGGTTGGTGACTTTTAAATACAGGACAGAGGTCAGACCAAACAGTTCTAAAGTAGGCTTGTCTCAAAGTTCACAAATGAACATGGAAGACCTCATTCTAAACAGCCTTTTGCATCCTTTCCCATGCAGTCATCAGCACTTAGGCAGAGAATATCTAATATACTGCTCCTATTCCTTGGAAATGGTTTTTCTTTTGTGCTGAAAACGGGAATATTTTAGGTGTGCTGAACAACACTGTCACAGAATCAAGGGCCACTTTTGGGCCTTGATTTGGGCCACTCCTGCTGCTCTGTCAGTGAATGCACAAGAAGGTGGAAGGTGACACAGACAGCTGACCCCAGCTGACCCAAGGGAGAATGCAGACCAGTGTTGTATTCAACAATAAAAGCTGGGGAAAAGAAAGAACACAGGGGGACATTCAGAGTGGTGGCATTTGTCTTTGCAAGTCATCATTATGTAATGGAGTTCTGCTTGCCTGAAGATGGCTGAACACCTGCCTGACCAAGGGAAGTACTGAATTAGTTCCTTGTTTTGATTTTGCTTGAGTGTGTGGGTTTTCCTTTACCTATTAAACTTTTATCTCAGCCCATGAGTTTTCTCCCTTTTAGCCATCTGGTTCTCTTATCCATCCTTCTGGAAGGACAGAGTGACCTGGGTGGTGCTGGGCTGCTGGTTGGGAGTTAGGCCATCACAGGAAGTTTTACAGTATGGACACACATTTAATGATGTTTCCAGACAGCAGCCTTGTGTCCAGCATCTTCTGCTGTGTGGCAATCCATGTATTTAGACACATTGTTTGCTGTATAGGAATCCCTGCAATAATGAACACTTCTTGCATTGTGCAAATTATTTTTTAATGGTTGATTCTACTGAAGAGCAAACAAATTCATTTTAATAAAAAATATCTGACAGTATAGTATGGCTCCTGATTCAGCATGCAATTTGGAATTTTACTCCAGTGAACAGCACAAGTACAAGGCAATGCTTTCTTGCCTATTGCAGAGATATCATGTATGTATTGTTTACTTATAGGGTAATATTAATACTTAATTATGTGTGAAGCAGTGACAAAGCTGGGTAATTATGCTGAAAGGACAATGTTATTATCCAGGCTCAGCCGTCTTCTCCCTTAGAGAAAAGGAATGGAATAGAAAAATTAAAAAGTTTATAGGCTGTACTTTATCTGCAAGGAATTTCCTCTGTGCTTGGACATTCTTCAAAGTTACCAAGGGACTTGGCCTTTAGTTTTCCTTGTGCAATGCTGAGTACTTAATCTCCTGGTAAATGAACTAACTGGAGTAACAGAAACAATCCAGCTGCAGTGGCATGGAGGTGCATTTAGGCTGGCTGTTCCCTTACCTACAATGTACAGGTGTATCACAAGTACTGAGATTTTTAGTTTCAGATATATGAGTAAGACAATAGGAAAGGTAATTCCTTAGTGCTTCTTCAGCTAGGCTTTCACATGCTACTTTTTAATTAGAGGAATGAAGACCAAAAGACATACTTGAAATAAAAATGGTATTTAAAAGGGAGAGATTATGCTTAAAACAAGTTTTATTTAAAGAAAAGGATTTACTTATTTTATCCTTACATATGTCCAAAGCATTGGCATTCTGGAGCTCTCCTGGAAGGATATCTAAACTTGCAGGAGAAATGCTTCAGGTCATCACCACTATGTGGTGTTCTGTCCATGAGAAGCAAATATGCTGTCTTTATCTATGTGAAGATAGTTAAAATAATTTGAATAGAAAATTTGTAAAGAAGATTATGTGAAAAAGACTTCCCTGAATATTATTTAGGATTACCCCTTTTGTCCTGTCACTGCATGCACTTTTTTTTTGAGGGCATATAGTGCTAGAAAAAGGGGGAATGGCTTTAAATTGACAGAGAATAGGTTTAGATTAGATATTAGGGATAAATTCTTTACTCTGAAGGTGATGAGACTATGGAATAAGTTATCCAGAGAAGTGCTTTTAGTGTCCCTGTAAGGGTTCAAGTTCAGGTTGGATGGGGCTCGGAGCAAACTGGTGTATGGAAGGTATCCCTGCCCAGGGCAGAGGGGTTGAAACTAGATAATCTTGAAGGTCCCTTCCAACCCAAAGCGATTCTATGATTCTGTGAATTGCTTTTTCCTAATAATAATTCCAGAATCAATTTTTCAATTCATACACATTGGGGCAAAAAGATGCTTAACATCTGAAACCTAACTGAAATAAAAATTGCATCTGTATCTGTCAGTGCTACAAACAGTCGTGAAATAACTAAGAACCAGGACTGATTTCCATGTGGGTGCTATTTTGCTTTGCTTCTGACACAGACTGAGAGGGAAGGTGAATTAATTGAATAATGTTCTTGAAAAAGACAGAATTTTTCATAGTAACAAATAAACCTCTTTTAGATAATGAAACCTGATGTACTTTTAAATTTTAGTGTTCTCTGGACTAAAAACTCAGAAGAGTATTGGAGTGCATTTTTCCTCTTGGATTAGGTTCAGGTGTATACTCCTGGGTAGAGTGTCTCAGTCTGTAGAATTTGCTGGTGGTGGCAATTTTCTCCTCTTGGATTTTGTCATGGAAGAATCAGTAATATTTACTAGTTTAGGGATTAAGACCAACTATGTTCTTATAGAGAAAAATACATCCTTCTTCATTATCCTGAATATATTTGCAAAAATTAAAAAGTCAGCATTTAAGAAAAGCAATGTGTAAGTCAGCAAAGTCTTCTTCTAGAAGTGTCTGTTTTGTGTCCCAAATGATATTTTCAGCTCCTGTAGACAGATCTCTTTGATCTGTAAGCATTTGTATTGGGATCATTACTGTGGGAAATACAGTATTATGTCCCAGGTTGCCTCCATTGATAACCATGAGAAAAGACAAGAGTCTTTGCTGGTCTGCATATTCTCTGAGTGTCCTTCAGATGGCAGGAGAGGAGGCTGACTAGATATAACTGCATTTCTGGGATACTGGCTTGTGTTCCCAAATTTTTTTATATGTTGTAGTTTTGGCCTTCCAAGAGAGAATGATCAAGACGAACTGAAATGTTTGGATTTACGGGCCAGACACAGGATTGGTCGACATCCACTGAAGTTCCATTGCAGGGTTACTGTGGTACCTAAAGAACTAGACTAAAATGAGAGTGCAATTTGTCCTGTAAGAACAAAATATTGTCATATGAGTTTTCAAAACTGTAAACTGAAATCTGACATAATGGACAAATTTCCATGTTGTGTCTCATTATGGACAGCTTTGATGTCTTTGTAACTGAAGTCTAGGCAGAAGTTATATTTTTGTTGACCTTTCACGCTTCAAAGGTAAACATTTCACATTTTGAACTGGATATGATTTGTTTTGGCCCAGTATCACTCTGTATACATTTCTTTGCACTTAGTTATTTAGGTAGTATCTGATTATTTTTTCCTCTAATTTTAATGCTGGCATTTCACCCAGATTTCACTGAGTTGGATCCTTTCCTTCTTGATACTTTTGATTGTTTCATTTCTAAGGCAGAAACAGTGAATTAAATTATGTATTAATATCAAGGATATTTGCTTTTTTTTTTTTAAAGTAACTATTAGAAGTGTTTTCCTGTGAAACCTTTCAGTTTTATAATTTCTTGTTGGTTGCAATTTTTGAGCCATAAATCCAAAGTACCATCCTAGGCACACAGGAAGGAGCCAAAGCATTCATTTTGCTAATTTGCTCTGCCTTTTTTTTTTTTAATGGCCAAACTTTAGGCTTAACTTTGTGCCCAGTGAATACCTTTAGTGAACCTGCTAGGAATAGTTTATTTTTAATCTATCTCATAGGTTGAAAGTTTTATGACAGTTCCCTTAAATGTAGAATAATCAACTTTGGTATTGCTCCACTGAAGTGCTGACAGATCATGTCACAGATGTTGCCAACCTCTGCTGCCCAAATGGAGCAGGTACCACTTGTGTGGAAGTTTAATAAATAATAGATGTTGATGAAGTTTGACTTTGTAGATAATGAGCTCATACTATTCTGTGGTTACTAGATGGATGAAAGTACGCACCACTTCACTGGAATTCCATACCTGTCAGTCTTGAAAACTGCAAGTCTTTTTCAGGCAAATTATTTTGGTATCCTATTCCCTCTGGATGTTCATATGTAAAGGTGTGCTGTTGCTATGATGGACTTGTTTTCTGGACCTAGAGGTTGTGGCCATATTCTGGCATTCATCAGGTCTTTGACAGGCTTATGCATGGCTGTTTGCACTTACAGGACCTACTGCATTCTGGAAGTGGAATTGGCTGTGAGGATATTCTACATTATTTTGTATACAGCTTTCAGCTTGAAAGAATATTGCTATTGAGAAGCAAGAGAAACTAGCCTGTAATAGTAGATGCTGTTACCAGGCAGTTAATTTGCAAAAGGCCAAGAATTAACAGTTTTGCAATTTATGTGGCAAACTAATTTTTTTGCAAAAGGAAATCCGCATTGATGAATAATTTAAATCCCAGTCTCCCTGTGAGTCTATAATCACGTGCCCTACAGAGACTGGAGTACATTCTACTGTGAGCATTGTGCAAAAGATTAGTAGCTCCGTGGTGGCAGTGCTGCTATAACAGTGTGAATTGCACTTTTAATTTGTCTTCCCCTATGACAGAGCATCTCATTATACTTACAAAATTTATTTTAAATTATACTTTTTAAATTCTCAGTTGAAGGATATTTACATAAAAAAGGTGAAGATTAAATAAATTGTTTTAAGTCATATCAGCAAATCATTTTAATGAGAACATTCTTTCTTCTTGCATTTGGAAAAGAATGTGCGCTTTATTCCCACTATGTTTAGTTCCAGTCAGTCAAACCCGGCCATGACTGGATACAATTTTTTACATTGCAGTCTAGATGTGAAATGTGTGATAAGCCCTACTTTGTGTCATAAAATTATGCAGGCTCTCTAATAGCTAACTTGTTAGCTATCTTGAGCTGAGAAGTATTTTATACAAAAGCTTATATAAGATGAAAACTTGGTTTTTTTCCCATAAGTAGTACTGAGCTGAAAATTACTACATTGTGTTAATCAGATTAAATTGTGAGGGAGTATACACATAAAGTCCTTAGGCACACATTTTTAATAACAACATTACATTTCTTTCACTCCTTCTTTTTGCCCTATTTGCTCTTCCTTAACTACATTATTGAAATCTAGGAAGCATAATAGCTGATCTATTTAATGGCACATCATTATCTTCCCAAGCATAATGCATGCTATTCATTCTGTCATATTATTCATTAATGCATTATATTTATTCTATCCTAGTCTTTGTGTAACAATGTAAGGAATCAGATTTTCACTGTACAAATGAATAATATTTTTCAGTATTCAAAGATCCCAATTAGTATCAGTGACCTGCTAATTTGATGGTTCATTTGTTGATGGGATTTCATGTTAGTTGGACACTATTTGTTGTAGCTCTTGTTTATTTTTCTGGACATCTGCTGCTGGAGTTAGTACTGTGCTGAGCACGGTGCAAACGCTGCGGGCGTTTATGTGCGGCTTGAGCGTGACTGGGATTGCACTTATGTGAAACAATTGTAGTTGATGCTTTCTCTTATAAAGTATATGGGCCAGGTCCTTTGAGGCAAGGAGAGGTTTAGGAGGCTGTTGGCAGTGCACTTTGCTTCTGGCAGTTGTTTTCCAGCAGAGCACAGTTCATGGGCTGCCACGACTGGGTGGGGGGCAGGAGCCCCTTGGTGGGGACAGAGCCCTGAGGTCACATTGGGGCACACAGGCTGCTCCAAACTCATTCATGTCCCTCTTACACTCCTGTGCTGTGTGTGGGTTGTCAAGAGGTGGTTTTACTGCTTTTTAGTTTTGTTTTCTTATTTGCACACAAGTTATTCTCAAATATTACAGTTATTATTGATTGGTGAGGCATGGGCTTTGGGTTCAGATCCAGATTTGAACTTCAAAGGGCCCTGGGAGGTATTAGGACACTTCTGACTTATGTTACCTACTGCTGTTTTGCATAATTTTTATTTGCCAAGAGTTGGTGTAAACTCTTCATTTTTATACCATTGTTCTAGATAATTTTTGATTTTGCAGCATCCATTGATTTAGCTTGTAAGTTAAAGTAGAATTCATTTAAAAATTAGTTTTTATTATATGCCTATTTGACTTGTACAGCTGTAAATTGCCCATGTTTAAAGCTAATAAAAGACTAGACACATAATGAAAGGGTAAATAACGTCCAGAATGAACACTAGTATTTATTAAGATCTTACGTCTCTCAGGAACTGAAGGTGTAGCCCCAGTTCCACGGAAACTGGAACATGTGCTGAGTTGTAAATACAAAAAGTTTTCCCAGTGCAGAGTTCCAGGCTGGAGAGCTCAACACCTTGCATACTTGGCCTCTAACTGTGTACATGCTCATATTCCACGTGCATACCAAACAGCAATTAGACTTCATAAAGCTATGCAAGCATTTTGGAAAACAAATCTCACTGCAATTTTAAAACCAACTTCCACCATCTGTTTGGGAAAAGCAGTGCGTTGATTTCTTGTGAACTTGGCAATTAAATATGCTAAAATATAATAGTGGCAGAACACAATATTTGCCATACCTATTAAGAACAAAAGCTAAAATCCAGCTAAGTAACACCAAACCTCAGACCAAGAGTTGCCATCTGGCTACCAGATTAATCAAAACTCTTGATACTCACCAAACACTCTCATTTGGAATACACTTTTAGTGATGAATTTTAAAGCAACAGGAGTTAAATTCTGATTAGAAAAGCAAAGTTCTTATTTCAAGGGTTTAAAAAGCTGTAATCATATAAGTCTGTATATTATAGAGTTTTTCTCTTCAGATTATTTTTCTGGTTTTTTGTTTTCAGATTTGTAAAAATTATTTTGTGAGGACAGCAAAAAATGCAGAAATTTTTAACAGCTTTCTAATGCTAGAGAGATTAAAGGCCAGCACAGGAACATAGTAGGCTACTGTTCCAGCTTTTTGAAATAATTAAGTCACAGTTTTTTTCTGGGTGAAAAGTAATTTCTGCTCTTTCCAGTAATAAAGAAAGCTAACAAACACAGAATACCTTTTAAGGGTATGTCAGGACTTCAGATATTCTGGAAAATTATGTCAAAGAATAGACTTCTTTGGGTGTTCAATTTCCAGAGTGAGTGTCCTGGAGTGTTCTATGAACAATAATTTGAGTGGAGAACTCTGCATGGCAGAAGATTAGAATGAACAAAATGCTCTCAAACAAACACACTTCAGTATCAGGCATATGTGCAATTGGTGCTGCTCCTACCAGGAAAAATAGTTATCACAACTGTGTGAAAAGAGAAATTTGCAGCTGCTTAATATAGTCTTGCTGGATAAGTAAGGGATTCCATTGAGTGGGCTTCATCTCATCCATCCCTGCTTTTCAGATTATTAATTAATATATACCTATTGGTATCACCCAAGCAATAATAAAACAGCATTTTCATTTTTAATTAGTATTTGACAAATAGCATACTTTAAGGAACAGGCCACAATTTAAAAAAAAAACTTATGGTGAGGCTCAAAGACTAACTTTTTTATTCTTATACTGCCTGTAGATTAGTATTTCTGAATTACAGCCATCATGAGAAATGTCCCATTTATCTTTTACCTCACGTAAAAGATTTTCATTATAGCTGAGCAAAGAATTGGTATTTGGTGAGCTTAATCTGGTATTATTGTGCAGTGGAAAAATATAGTGGTTTATATTTATGGGAACAAAACATATTGGGTGAATTGCTTTCCCACTTCATTCCATTGTTTGTTCATGTAAATACTTTGCACATCTTGCAGTTAATGAGATGACAAATAGTTTGAGATGACTGCTAAACTTTGAGGTCATGGCATACAGTCTAGGTTCATCAGCCCTATGCTATCTTAGGTGAAATACAATGGAAACACAGGATTGGAAAAGGACTCTGCTCTCAGTGTGCAGAGAAGTGTCCTCTAGACACTTTCTTTCAACTGGATTTTAGTACTCCTTTTCCCATTGAGGAAACATGAATTGCCACCATCAAATAAAATATATTAGTCTGGACATTCAGGAGCAACCCACCCACTGGAAATACCTGAAGACAACATCTTCACAGATTCATGGCTCTTCTTGTTTAGATTTATTTCTGAGATGTGAATTCATTCTCATTCCTGCCATTCACAGCATATTTAGCAGCATTTGGGTTAGACAGTAAAAACCAAACATGCATTGGTGTGATACCAGTAAAAGAGGAAGGTGCACAAACTATTAACTATTAAAAGAAAGAGAAAAAAATCCAAAACAGAAGGATCAGTCTTAATTAGTAGACTTCTACTTCCACTTATCTTAATAGCTTTTTGTTAAATATATGCATTTCTGTGGTAACTAATTTTCATCATTTAGGTAGCATGTTTTAAACCACTAATGCACCTTGACCTTGAAATTTCAATTTTATTTTCCTCTGAAATTTCAAAGCTTCCATAAAGAAATTACAGGAAAATTCAATTTTCCAGAATTTGTGACTTTTTTTATGCAAATTGTTTATATTCCTGGTTCAGCATTTCTATTAATTAAACATGAACATAGCAATATAAGTGAATTTATTATACTTAATGTAGCTATCCAGAATAAATTTCCATAGAGCATCTGTAGATAATTTGGAAAAAGAAGCATAAAATAAATATGTGACTCCACTGATTATTTCCAAGCCAAAAATTTGTCAATACTTGCCAAATTTGATTGTCTGGAAATTTAGGTTCATCTTTTTCAAGTCCTGAAGGCTTTAATACATGAAACAGGATCCTTTTGTTTCGTTGCCTTTAGAAATCCCATTTTCTGTGAAACTGCAAAGGATAATTACAATTGAAGTTCTTGTCTAATTAATGGACTTTGGGAGCTTTCAGAGAAACATTAAATATCAAAGACTCAAGAGAAACACTGGGGAAACTGTGTTTCCTTCACTGTCAACTGAAATGGTGGCCCATTGTCAGCAGCTACAACTGCAAATTGTGCAAGGAGCAACATAAAACCAGAGAATGTCCTTTCTTCAATCAGTGTTGTAAGAAGAGCTTTCACCTTTAACTGGCAAGGATTTTTGGAAGCACGAGGCAGCTAGCTGTTAAAATGAAATAAAAATAACTGATGCAGAAGGAAATACACTTTGTCTTAGATTACATTTTGTTTCTCTTTAAATTTTGAAAGCTGCGATGATTTTACAAAATTAAAAGAATGTATTATGAACTGCTGATCTCAATATCATGCATATAGTCTCCTGCAAGTCTGGCAAACTCATAATCATTTTCTTTAATGGTGATGGCACTGCAATAGCTATATTTGTGACTGAAATTATATAGAAATATCATTATATTATTTTTTTCTTAGTAAGTAATATATGAATGGTATTATATCTGTGCTCTTGCAAAATATAGCATTCTCTTATTAAAATTCAGTCATCATTTCACTGAAACAGCATTCTAAACCCTTCTATCTCACCATTTATCTTAAGAAGTTTTGGTAGTTTTCTGATGTCTTTCATTTATGGCCATTCTTATGTCATACTATCTAATTCTATTTCTTACCTAAAGACCCTTTTCAGGTCTTGTGCACTTAGAGTAATGCTCTCTTATTAATGGACTCCCATAAAATGCCTTTCTAAGACAGCACTAAATGAATCCGAGTTGACTCTACTGCTCTTGTATGTTACCAAAGTTAGATTATTACTGGCAGCAAATTAGACATTACTTGGTTGAGTTCCTATACAGTTCCAATTAATTATTATAAAATGAAGAATGAAAAGGAAAAAAAAAAACCCTCTTTTTAATAATGAATTCTACAGACTCTGACTGTAACCTCTTGTTTAGAAACACATTGCATGAAATTCTGCATATCCTTGTCTCTAATACTGGCGCTGCCAATGTAATTGTTATGAAAGTATAATGACAGAGCTCTCTTTAATAATACTGTGCAAATAAAAGTAAATAGTTTTTTGTTGTTCCACTAAGCATGCATAAGAATGCAAATGCAGAATTTGTTAGAAACATTTAAACCTGTTTTAAATACGGTAATATCTGAGTATTTTCTTGGCCGAGTCTGTATGAAGAAGAAAAATAATCTTTATTCAAAATTAGTTCACTCTTATAAACTTCTGATTCAAGGACATTTCACATTGCCAGGCTGAAATAAGAGGATTTTGATCTAATTATGAATAATGACCTTAATGTTTTATTGATAAAGTCAGCTGAAGTATATTAGGCTCAGTCCTTTACTCAAGTCCTGTCTGCCAGGGCAGCATGAAGCCAGTGTCTTCCCTCTGTGCTGGAGGATGTAGGTGGTGAGCAGGGCAGATCCTTCATGACCAGTGTCTGTCCCACTGCCAGTCAGTAATTTCTTAGGCTTCTCATTTTACCATGTAATTTTCTGTATATTATTCACCTAAACGGGTCAACCTACTCATCTTAGCAGTGTTGCCACAGGTAGCTTGGCTACCAGACTCAGAGAAAATAATCTGTCAATAATCTGATGGCTGAAAATGGCAGGTATGGAGCCAGTAAAGCATCCAGTCTGGCAGTTCTACAATGAGCTGTGCTTTTCTTAACAGTAGACTTGCTTGTAAGTTAGGTAATACTCCCTGTGAAAATAAATACAGAAAGGCTCTTGTCGTTAATTGCATTAAAAGATAAGGGTTTTGCTGTTTCACAAAAGGGAACAATTCACTGGGTAATTTGAAGTAATTTATTCTGTATTCTATGGTCTAAATTAGGGGGATGTACTGCAGGTAACTGTTCCCTGACTTTGGTACACAAGCAGTCTTTTCACTTTGCTATGGTGTCACAGTAGGAATAATGGCCCTAAAATGCAGATCAGGACTTGTTTGAGGGCCTTCTGAGTGACAGGTCGCTTTCAAAATGTCACTGAGGTTTTCCGAGGATCTGAAAAGGCTTTTCAGATTAATCACAACCAAAAGGGCATCTCATCCAAGTATAAAATAATTATAATGATTATCTCCTTCCTCATGAGATTATAGGGTTGCATCTACATTAGCAAACAGTTTATCCCTACTGAAGTGATTTTGTAGACCCAAACTGTTGTTGTTGTGGGCATGATGTCCACATTCTATTAATTTAGTGGAGGAGGTTGTTTATACTGGCCCTTGTGTCCTAAAAGGAACACTTCTGAACTGTAGGAAGGCATTAGATGCACTCTCGGGGCCATCTTTTCCTTAATTTTCATCTAAAAGGGATTAATTTGCTGTGAATCATTTCAGAATCATTCCATAGTGTGATCCAGACCATAGTAAAAGGAGAAAGTTTGAAAATTAGTTTGAAAATTGAAGTCCAGCTCCAAATTGAAATGTTGACGTAAGTGTGCCTTGTAAGAGTCCAAGGAACTAGAGGGACAAAACACTATTTATTGATTTTTCAGCTATTCATTCTCCTGTTGTACTCTACTACAAATCTCAAACTGCATAACATGCAGGAGGAAGCTGGGTATAGAATTTTAAGAATTGCTGGTTATGCCTGGTTATTTAATGAGGTCCTGGCCATATTAAAATGCCATTGCAAGGCAGGCACAGTACATGCCAAAGAGTACATGCCATTATTTATTGAGGTAGACTCACTTGGATGAAAATCAGGGTTTAAGCTTCATATGACTCTTGCATAATTGCTGTTACCCTTCAAAAGGGTATATTTGAAAGGGGAGTGGGAAATGGATTTGATTTTTTCAAGGAAAACTGGGTGCCATTTAGACACTTCAGCTATCATTAAGAAATGATCTGGCTTGAATTAATTCTTAACAAGCCATCACAAGAACACTCTGAATTTTCTGTTTTCAGTATGAGATGGTAATAAAAATAGCTTATTGTTTTAGAATACTGACAAGGAAGTAGAGAACGAGAGTCAAACTTTTCAAGCATATTGGATGATTCTAAAGATAGGATTAGTTATTATGGTCTATGCGAAACAGATTAGATAAAGTGCCAGGGCCAAAACCCCACTAATATTTGACAAAAACCCTGTGTAGAGAGAATAAAAGCCATTTTTCATTTCTATGAGTGGAAAATTCATATTTTCTTCAATGTGGGCATACCTCTGCTGAGTACAGGGCACTGTACCTGGATTACATGCTGGACTTTATGTTCTGCTTCCCAGCTTGTAGCTGAAGGTTGTTTGTGCAGCCTGGATGCCTTTCTTTAGCATCTCTCAGAGTGAAAAAAGTATTTTGGTATATTGGGTAGATCCATATTTTGGAAGAGTTTGAAAAAATACTTTGATCTCACGTTTTTTCCTCTGAAAGTGGTGCCTGTGGTGGCTGTGGCAAATGAGCATGTGTAAGGACTTGACACTAAAAGGATGGAGGAACATGTTCCAACTGTGTTTCAACTAGGTTTACTCCCAGTTGACAACTCTCCTGTCTTCTTAGTGTGTTATGTCAGCTGTTAAAGATATTTTGATCATTGCACAAGCAAGCTCTATATTTTTCTGTGATTTGAGCAACCTGTCATTTTTATTTACACTTGAACCCTTACTTTCAAGTGTGGCCCAAAATGTGTAGGAGTCAGATCTAAAACATAGATTAGGCTCAGACCTACTATTATTTGTCAGAAGTGCTCCTGTGCCTATTGACAGATATAATTGTCATGGAAATAGCAGGGGAGAGCTTAGTCTGAGTCCTGCTTCCCTGATCATCTGCAGAAGCCTGTCATAGTGTTATTTGCGAGAAGAATTCTTCGGAAAAACAGAATTTAACTTTCACCTGGATATTCTTGCAATCGAATCTGAAAATACACATTTCAGGTCTGGCAGGATTGTGTAATATAATGATGGCCTTCATCCATACTTACATCCATGTAAGAATCCCAGAATTAGTCCTCCACTACTGATTGAAAGGCACTATGTTTAAGATAGTAGCTCACTTTAAATAGATCTAATAACAACATTTTTGAATTCCCCTATCCACTCTTTCAAAATACTTCTAATGTTATAGTTTCTTCTGTCATCTGAAAATACTTACACTTGAAAGTACATAATTTTTAGGTTCTATATCTCTACATGTTCTACACATTTTCTGCATTTTCTTTGTTTCTGCTCTTTGCAGCAAACAAGACTTCTTCATACTTTGACAATTGTTGTGCTTGCCAGTCTTCCATCTCCATTTTGTCATTGTTAAAAACAGGATGACAATGTGAAGATTTTAAATTTAAAACATAAGTGATAGAAAAGAGACTGAGTTCTAAATAAAGTGAGGGAGTCTTAATTATACAACAGTCACTCACGCTCAACAGTTTGACATTAAGTCACTGAAGTTAGTGAAAAAAGCATTTTTGTGTACTGAATAATCCACCAGTATAGTACTGTAACTTTTTGGGTCACTGTAAATTTTATGACAGAGAGATGCCAATTATGCCTTGAAGATGTTAAAACAATAAGAAGGAATATTCATCTTAATCAAATGTTCATCAGTATGGTTAATTTTTGGATGGAGCACAATGTGGGTTCAGGTAATTGATGAGAACACTTTTTTTTTCTGTGAAATGTTGTTAATTTAGGAGAATGAAATGATGTGGAAGAAATCACTTCACTAATGAACTTGCTTATAGTTTTCTACATGAAGGAGCCTAGTTCTTGTGTTCCTGTACTAGAGTACAAGAAAGGAACTGTGGTATTGATATATAAAGACTCTGGAATCATTGAGCTGAGTGTCCCAATCCTGTCTGCAGCAAGATATAATCTAATGCATTTATTATAGAAATGGTTTTTTTGCCTGTGCTATGTTTGATTTCTCTGTTTCCCTTCAGCCTTTCCTTTGCTTCACAAGCCAAGCACTTTAAAACTCCTCCGTGGAGGATTTTATTCCTTTGACTGGAAGACTGTCCCCACGTTTTGTGGGCTCAATTTCACCTTCATAAAGATGACTGGCCAGAATTGTATAGATTATTCTGAATGATAGTTTAAGAAACTTCATACTTGTTGTTCTGTGTCTTTATTAGAAATACATAATTTAATCATTTATAGGATTTGCCTTTTTCGCAGCCATCTTGTGTTATATTTATACTGATATGCTCTTGGTGATCAGCTTAAATTAATTGTTCTTGCATATGTTGTTTCAGGTGATGAGTTCCCAACTTGTACCAGAAATGCTATGAATCCCTGATATTCCCTTTCAGAACTACATGCTGTTACTCCAGCTGGATTCACCTTTCAGTTCTTGTAATCTGCAGTGTCTTCAGCTTCATATACAAGTTCTGTAGTGACACTGTGGAAAATGCTTTATCTAAAACCAGACAAATCATATCTACTTCATTTCTTTGTCTGGAAAATGAGTTATCAAAAAGACCTGTCAAGTTAGTCTGGCGTGAGCTACCTTTGGTAACTGCTTCATTTTATCCCATGTTCTATTTACTTCCCTTTAATTTACCTTTTTCTTCAAAGCTTTCAAAGCTCCTGCAAACTGAAGAGGTCAGACTAATAGGCTTACACTTGCCCAGATAATTTTTGTCCTTGCTTTTAAATATGGGCACTTCAGTTCCCATTCTCCACTAATATTTGATGTTTTCTCTGCCTTCATAGATTTGAAGGCTTATCTCTGCCACTGCAATGGCCTTTATGAAATCACAGTACACCTAGTGATTCAGATCTTAGTGAGACATTTTGTTCAAAGCTCATTGCACAGTTATCTTTTTTTTTTTTTTACAGTTAAGCTTTTGATTGGTTAGTGAGATATGAATAAAGAAAATTTAAATAACCATCTGCAGGAGAATCACATGTAAGGTATAAGCAAATATTGCTGCCTTGATGATTAAGTGAATAGCTAGTACCCCCTGCAACTTAAAGCTCCCTTAAGCATAGAAACTGGGAGAGAAATAGTTTAAAGTGGCATGATAATATCAGAGAAAATGATGAGAATTGCAGCATAAGTGCCCTCTAATACTGAACACTTCATGGTCAGAGATTGTTTTGCAAAGGTGTTGGACATCATTGGGCTGCTTAAAGATATTTTAATACCTTAGATGTTTAAATATTCCATAATGGTTTTATGCTAGCACTTAAAACTCAGTGAATGGAAAGTGTAGGTTTAATGTTAGATTATTACTTTTAGTTTTATGTTTTTGTAAATAAGTGGAAGAATAGAACCTGACCTACCCAAAAATTCAAAGCATTTTATTTTTTTCCATACTGAGTAACATGCCAGCATTAGCATTCATTAGGTGAACATTCTTTTATTGGTCATCATGAAATGACCAAGGGAGAAATTTAGTCAGTAAAATACATCTGTATTGTTTGAGTTAAAGATGGCTAGAAGGGTGCATTTCTTGTTTATAATTTCTCTGCTTTCTTTATTGCTTTCAATTTGGTGTTGTATCAGATAATTAATGAAGATGAAGATTACTATGAACTTTGTGTACAGAGAACTGGGGTTAGTCTGGAAACAGGGGACATTAACATTGATAGCAGTTTAGAGGGAAGACCATTGATTACGACTACACACGCTTTTGGAAAAAAATAAGTTCTTTCTATCATCTCTCAGTGTTTCTAGCTGGGAGATGGAATGCAGCTAGGTGGATAAAGCATTTTACACCTCTGGCAATTTGAGCATTCATGCTTATCAGATTTTGCAAACAATAATATATATGTAAATTTCACATCTAAGTGCTATGAGACTGCTGGCAAATGTAATTACCTGTATGTGCATCTGTCTACAGTTTCCCTCTGCTGGGAAACTAATTGAAGAATGCAAAGAAGAATGTTTTCTTTTTGTTTATTGCATGTTTTCATATATTCCATCAATTTTTATTTTTCAGATATTTGAGACATTTTTTTGTCTTGAAACTGTCTCTTATAAAAGCTCACCCGCTAATCTTTTTCCAAGAACTCATGTTGTGTACATACATTTCTGTATGTGCTTAAATTTAAGTATGTGCTTAAGTTACACTGATTTAAATAAAAACAAATGTGGGCATACATATCAATCATATGCTAAAGGACTTTTGGCAAGATTTAGTTTTCCTCAGAGTCCTAAGTTTTAGCACAGTAGCCTTTCAAAAGCCCTCTTTATGGCATTAAAGCCTCAAAATCTTCAGTTTGCTTCCACTGCCACACTTAACAAAGTAAGAGTGAGAGCACTAATTTATCAGTCTGCCTAGAGTGCTTCAACTATTTCTGAATATTTCTTAGTAGTGGGGCTAAGCTCTCTATGAGTACTTACTCTGGCTATGGAAATATCTACTAACAACTTCTCTTTTTTTTTTTTTTTTTTTTTTTTTTTTTTTTTTTTTTTTAATACAACAAACCCACCCCTCGTGCTTTGCATCCAGGGATTTCCTGCATCTCCTATGTGAGCCTAGCATGCACTGCTAGGCCAAATGCCTATTCTCTTTTTTTCACTGCCCACCTAGATCAAAGAAAGTAGCTTGTGAGAATGTGTCCACGTTTGTCCCGCACTTCTTTTGGAATCAGAGTGCACTTTGTGTCTGTTACAGACTGTGATGTATGAAGCAGAAGGAAGATTGATTTTCACAAGCTACCTTGTACCTGAAGTAATGAGAGTGGCAAATTACTTGTTCCCTGAGCAAACATGACAGGAATGTCATAGAGGGAATTTATATATATATGCAGATGCACAGGGGTCACATCTGTGTTATTTTTGCAAAGTGACCTTGTTCACCAGGGGGACATTTTTAAATCTGCATTAATCTACACTGGAAAGGCTGAACGAAACAGCACATACCTGCATTGTGTAGGATGTAGCAATTAACATAACTAATAAATAATGTACCATTCAACACAGTAGAGAAGATAATTTAAATGGCTGCATTATTTCTGTACAAGACGCTTGGTCTCAAGTGTTTTCTACTACTCATTTAGGCTTTCTCTGAAGTAGCAAAAAAATATTTGTCAAAAAAGAAAACTAAGAGGATGTGGGACTGAATTTCTTTTAGATTTTTTGTCTCTTAAGCATTTTTTCAAGATTCGGTAGAGAAACAGTCTTATGTATTTCTTTGTGAACACTTGCATTCACAGGTGTATCTGCAAAAGGCAAATGGACCTTACTGACAGTGAAACTTCCCACATATGAACAGCAGAAATGAATGAATTTTGAACAACTTCAGAGAATCTGTTGTTTGTAAAGAAAAGAAAAACAAGGAGCAACAGAGAAAAATGTTGTTACTCCTAGCAAATAGATAAGAATTTTATTTTGTGTGTAAACTTTTAAAGGAAGAATAGAAACTATGTTTCCTTACATATTTTTCTCTTCAACAGCAAACAGGACATGAATTTGTACTTCACCTAAATTTAGAAAGCAAGGCAGTTTAGCACTGGTCAGTATAGCACATAATATAAGGTTATTCCCATGTGATTCTCTTTTAATTCTGAACTGTTGGCAAGGTGACTGATCTCAAGTCCAGAAACAAAGAAGAAGGAAAGTAAAAAATGCAAAAGCTTATGGGTGCTACGCTGAAAATACACATCTGTGCATGGCATTTTCAGTACAGCTGAATGGCTGGACCCCATCTGCTGTTGAAAGTGGGCTGACAGTGAGGTGGAGCAGTGACAATGAGAGCCTGTGCAACACTGGAGTGTATTCACAGTTTGCTGTTGTTGAGCCACAGAGGGCAGGCAGAGGGATTTCTGCTGATGTGGCAACTCGTGAAGCTCCTCTGCAGCATCCTATATGGTTTCTCCCTGAGAAAAAAGTCCTGCAGTTTTTTGTCACTAATCACCAAAACAGTCTATGCTTGAGTTCCAACTGGTGTTGGTCTCATGGAGTGTGCTTTGAAAAGAAATCTTCAGGAGCAGAAGTAAAAAATCCTGTGAATGTATTCCTTGTGTTATGGTGTCAGTGAAGAGCTGGGCACAACAGAGCCATCTCACACTCAGCCACTGCCTGTTTGAATTATGTGGGTGACATCTTTTTGTTATACTTTGAATGTGTTCCTGGAGCACAAAAGGAGCTATCTTTCTTTTTTCTTGCCTCAAAGCACATTGAAAAATGAACTCAAACACAGCACACTTTCATGTCCTCTTTTGTGTGAAAGTGCAGAGGATTCCTTGGGTTTATTTCCAATATGTTGGGTTAGAAACTGAAGGAAATTTTTTGTTACACATAAAGCTCATGTGTAAAATTGATTTTCAGATGTAGGTGTTTTCTATAGCATGGCTATTCTCTGTTTTGATCAGCTTTGGCTTATGTGGCATTATTGAAGGCTGGATCATAGTGAGAGAGAGGTTCTGCAGAAAAGAAAGTAAATAAAAGAATAAATGTCTCAAAAAGAAAACTATCCAAGTTAATATCTATAGTTTGTCTATGGAGCTCTGCATCACCCCTAGTAAAAACAGATATCATTTCAGAGCTTATTTGTCCTACTTAACACAGTCAGTTATGTTAGTGTAATACCAGTACTGAGATTGACTCAATTTTATTCCCTGGATACGCTTACTCAACGTAGATCAGGATTGCAAGAGGCTAATAATTGTTTCAAGGCTGAGGTCAAATGCTATCTAGTCCTAGTGTCTTCTCAGTGCTCTCTCATGGGCTGTTCTGCAAATCCATAACAAAATAACCAGCATCAGGGTTTCAGAGCCCAGGTGATAACGCATGCAGTGAGATACTGAGCGTATCTCATGGCCTCTCTGTCCTCTCCTTTTCTAGCTCTTGACTCACTTTGTCAGTGATGTGCATCAACCCCAGCCTCTCAGCTTCTTGGACTACAAACCCTTCATTTTTTGTTTCTAGGGCTGTATTGCTGCAGTGTGGCCCTGTGTGTAGCAGGATGGCTCCGTGCAGAGAGCTTCATGTCTTGTTTGTGCTTATGCAGCCTCTTGTCTGTCCTTGGACTGACCACTGTGAGTGACAATGCACATAACCACAGGTCTGGGTCTAGGGTTATACAGCATCATGACTTTGCAGCTAACATCATCTTCCTTTTTGTTTTTTTTTTTTTTTCTATTTGAGCAGCTGTATGTAATGAATGCTTTAACTTTATCAGGTTTTTTACACAGTTCTTCTGGTGGCCTCTGCACTTTTAGTCCCAAACTAGAACTGACCCTTGCACTGATTTTTCTGTTAATTATGTCTATTAGGGGACTAGTATTAGACACAGTTCAGATTTTTGTCCTTCTAAAGGTGAATCCCACAAATAACTAGTATAGAATTATGTAATAGCCTTGTGGTGCAGAAAATGGTGTTTAGTTTTTCTCATGATTGGGAAACCTGGCAATGGCAATGAGCCCAGATTTTCTGTCAAAGCTGAAACCCTTCCCTGACTTCGCAGAAAACAATCTCACTCAGTGCTAGCTTACTCCTTTTTGGTATGCTCAGCTGTGTGCAGGGGTTTGTATCTTCCCTCTGCCATGCATCCTGAGGGCAGCTTTCTCAGGCAAAGACGTTGGTTTTTCTCTTTTTCCCCTGCCACTACTGTTTTTCCTGATGCATTTGCATTTTCTGATGTGCATTTGCTGCCAGTCTCGCAGCACAGTGAAGAAATCTGGCATCAGCAGAATACAGGAAGAAACTGTATTAGATTCAACCTTGCTTTAATGGTGCAAGTCCCACTGGGTTTTGAGCAGTGTTATGTAGGTGAGGAAGAAAGATTTGATTTTAATGAGAGATGACTTGGCACAAGCAGAGTAACAGGTGCAGTATGAGAATCTAGAGTGAAAGAGTTAATTCATATTCTTTGCACAGAGATAGCTGTGAAAGAGCATATGCTGAATGTGCATTCCAGTCTCAATTTTTTGTTCTTATTTACAGTGACAAATAATGTATTTCCCTTTAGCTTTGAGTGGTTCATAAACCTGGAGTTGATGATGAATACGCAGTTTACACTCCAAAGGCACTGGAATCAGTGCAAGAAGGCAGACCTTAGAGTGGTTCAGAGCACACTGTGATCTCTGCTGTGATTATTAATCAGTCAGGCTTTCAGGGGCACATGCACCATCCTGGTTACAGCATTTGCTTGCTCCTCTCTCCTTTTGCTTGATAAAGGTGAGATCTAAACCTCTGGGAAACACATAATAAATGTGTGACTTCTGTAAAAGAATGCTTTTTTCAGAGCTGTCTGCTCTGAATTCATGTTTAAAAGGGTTTGGTGCACTCTTCAGTGGGTTGTTAGTTTCAGTCATGTTTTCTTACCCACTGCCTGCTCATCAATCTCCTGGAAAGCAAGATTGGCAGTTCTGAGGGAAGTGGTTTCAAGTCTGGAAGTCATAAGTAGAGTTGTGGGGTGTGTGTGGTGTTGTATTTGAAAGACATTTGCTGAAAAGAGAGGAATTGTTTTGAAGCAGTGTAAAATTATTTGGGACTTTGGACATATAACTAGTTAAATCTGTATTAGAGCAGTCTGCATTTCAGAGTTGTGGTTGCCCAAGATAGCACTGTACACAAGCAGAGGAAAAGAGATGCACCTGAATTCCTTTGGGTTTCTTATGAACATAATAGGAGACAAATATGCAACCACAATGAAGCAATGCATTTTTTTTTCTGCTCAGAAAAACAACCTAAAAAAATGTTCCAGGCATTACAATACAACAACAATTTTGTTCAAATGATCAAATTTTCAGCTTTTCTAGTATAAACAGTTTGAAATAGTTATCATTGTTCTCTTGACCTATCAGCAGAAACATGACCATTATGTAGAGCTGTTTCCTAGCCAGCTCCCTAGAGTTCTTCCACAGGGAACAAGTGAGAGAAGGACTCATTATTGTACCTCTTGCCACTCTCTGCACAATTATAATCCTTAAGCACTGGAGCCTACATGCCTGAACTTGTCTTTTTGGCAGGTGGAGGGGTATTTTGTCTTTGGATGAGGTTACTGAGAAATAAGTCATGTGTTATCTTGTGCTTGAACCACTCTGGTGGCTTGCTGTCAAAGTGAAAACATCACTGAGTGAGATGAGGGGAGCTCTGTGCAATTTCCCTTGGTGCAGTAAATCAAATCTTTTCATTACCCAAGGGTAGACAGAAGAGAGGGTAGTGAATCTGCCCTGCTCTACTTCATGTTTCCAAACCACTCAGGTCTTCCTGACAGGATTTCTCTGCGGGAGGATTGGTACATGAGCTGAAGGTCTATTCAAATCTTGTATCGCCTTAGGACTCGTGGGCACAAGCCTAAGAGAAGTGCAATCCCAAAAGTTAAAAACACCACTGCGTGATCAGAGACAGCTGCACTACCATGCAGACTCAGTGGTGGAACTGCTCAGTTTTTCAAAACCTGCTCAGAGATGCCTGGGCTCATCCTTCTCACCAGCTTTGAAATCTGCTGTGGTTATGGACACTGATTGTGCCCTGAGAGAAATGATGATGATGTTGGATTCTCTTGGTACTGACTAGGGTGGAGGAACGCTGTCAGACCAGGGAGGGAGATTATGTTCCTGCTCTATGTACCTCATTTAGAGCTAAGCAGAATTTAAGACTTTAGAATTGTGAGCTGGACACTTATAAAAACTTAGTAAATTCTCCTTAAATTAAGAAAAAGATGTCTTTTTAAGAAATTTTAAGATAAATATTTAATTTTGTGTATTTTTCTTTTCAGGATGAATAAGAGATACTTACAGAAAGCAACAAAAGGAAAACTGTTAATAATAATATTTGTTGTAACTCTGTGGGGGAAATTAGCATCTGGGGCAAATCATCATAAAGGTAAGAAATTCTATTCTGTTCTATGATACTGTTTTATCTGTGGCCTCTATCAACAAATTCAGAAGGGTCTGGTCTATGCAACCTTTTCTCCTTGTGTGTATTCTTGTCTCCTGATGCTGGTTCACTAATCAGTATCAAAGAGTGAAAGTTTTCAATGGAGAGACTTTTACTAATTTATTGGAAGTTTAAATAATTTTGTAGTGATGGTGTAGTTGAAAAAATGCTAAAAAAGTGTGGCAAAATAAAAAATATAGTGAAAACTTTTTGTCTCATAAAAGTAGTTATGTCAGGAGATATATATGATGCAAATGAATTCCTGGAATGAACCCTAGAAAGAAACAGTTTTAAGTAACTGTAGTAGTGTGCAGTTATCTACCAAGATTAACTTCATGGAAAATGTGTATTGTTTCACCATCAAAAAAAGACTGCTGCTTTGCAGTATTGTCTGATTTCTATGCTTCACTCCTAACACCTGACCAGGAACTTCTTGTGACAATGTGATATTTGTTTCCTCTTGGTCATTCCAGCCCTTAATATGTATGTATACATACCAGCACAAGCTGTGACAGATTATTTAATATTGAAAAATTGTATTGTATTTCTTTTTGCATGTGTGTTTCTGTTAACCCTAACACAAGGAACAAGCTCTCCAGATTCACAAACTAATCCCTTCTTATAGGCTAATATAACTAGAAATGTGATCTGCAATATAACAGGATTTTGAACTCCATTTCTCATCATCATATTGTCTGTTGTCTGTTTATCTCCTTAAACAACATAGAATAAACTCTAACAACCTGAATAAAGCAAGGGTGGGACATGAACATTACCAAAAGCTAAGGATTCAAACCTAGAGGAAGGATTCCAAAAAACCCAGTTAGCTAATTTCTCTGGTTCCATGTACATTTTATAATGCTCACTCTAATGATAGGATTTTATGAGCAGGTATTTTTAAATATCAAGCCACTAGATATTTTTCTGTTGTGTGAAGATACCTTTCTGCAAAATGCCCCAATGATTAAGGACTTCAGGATGCAGAGATAATTTCTGCAAAGTCTTATACAAGTTGCAATTTGACTGCAGGCAAAACAAACTCTGGTGTGGTCCTGCAGGTCACCAGGTCATCATGCCAGACAAGAGCTGTGCTGATACCCTTTGGTCAGCCTTGTTCCCTCTCCAAACCAGAACACAGATTTCTGCTGTGGCTTCCCAGTTTAGTTGTCTTTTGGAAAAGAGCCAAGACAGCCTAGTCTGCATTCAGAATTCTTTTGCTTTGATTATTTCTCTTTAAACACCCAAAAATGCTGATATCCAGACCATTTTGATTCTGTATGCACTGGCTGGTCCAGCTGTGTTTGCTTCTATGGAATTCAAAGTATGCTTGCTGTACTTTTTGGAAAACTGATGAGTAAACCTACCTCCACATATTTCACAGAAAAAAAATTTATAACCATAAGGACTATTTTGGGATTTGGTGCTTCATAACTGAGAATAAAAACATCCACCATCAACTGTAGCTTTTCTGTGCAAGGGAAACCCCAGCAGAACTACACCATTGATTATCTGGACAGTGTTTGTTGTTTTAGCCTCAGCCTTAGAGCAGAGATAACTTAAAGAGTATTTAATTTAATTTTTTTTAGATAAAAAAGTGCATGGGCAGCCCTTAAAAATCAGATTATTAGCTGTAGGGACTTCTTTAAATTCCTGCAAACTAACAAAAAGCTCCTTTTTCTTTAATTTGTATCTTTTGATGCTTTTAACAAAATATATGAAGAAGTCTTGCAGTAAAAAAATAATAACAAGAAGCATGACTTGAGTGTATAATTTGGAAAAGCAGCTACTTTACCTATTCAATTTCTTTTGGAAAGAAAAAACTATTTAGAAAGATTTTGGCTTGTGGATTTAGTAAATCAGCTACACTCACTATATTTGGGTTATTTAAAAATACAAAAATCAGAGTTATATAGCTCAATCACCATTGATTTCCAAAGATACTGGGAGTTTAAATTCCTATTGTGTCATAGAAAATCTTCCCCCTGCTCTCATGGCAAAAATGGAGCTAAGGCAAATTAAAGGAGGATGTTCATGCTGTTTGATGCTGCTCACCTTTGCATGGAGTTTCCAAATACTGAGAAACATGTGAGATTTTTCAGCACTAATTATCCCTAGCATCATTAATCTTCATTTATAGAAGTCCTTACTAACATATTGACATGACAAACCCTAATGACTTTGAAGGAGCCCCTACAATTCCAAAAATCAATAATCTGCATTTAATAAAAAAATCTTTACTTTCCTATTGACTTACTCATATTATTCACTAGTTGCACTAACTTTCAAACCCATCTCTTTTTCAGCAAGCTATTGTTAAAGAAAAGAAAAAGTACAAGAAGAAAAAGATCATCAGTGTGTGAAAAATTGTTTAATGAGCATTCTGCTCTCCAGGCAGACTTCAGGAGGAATATAGGCAGATGACTCTGACAGGCTATCTCTAGGCTTGTTGCTCTTATTTCAGGGATATGGCACAAGTGAAAACTCCCAAGTCAGCAGCAAGAAAAATAGAGGCCAAGACAGGGCATGGGAAACAAGGCTCTGGGTTACAGGGTTACAAGCTGGGATTTCAGATTACATCTTTTCAGTGGGATGTGTGTGGGTGCCAAATCCACCCTTCTTTCTCCTGAGAAGTCTGGTTTGAAGACACTTCTGCTCCCATTATCTTGACTGATGGTTGAAGTTTCATCATTCTGGACAGTAAGTCCAAGAGCTAAGAATGCTAAACAGTATTTAAAACAATACAAATCTTGCTCTTTTCTTCCCCCTGCACACAGGATTACAAATTCTTCGGCATGATTCCTGGCTGTGCACATATTTATATCCCATTTATCCTGTCTTCTGGAAAAAAAAATCAACAGTAAATCTGCTTTTTTTTATTTTATTTTGCTGTAGACCCTGATAGCATGGTGACAGGTGTCTAAAATGAGCACTTGCACCTGAGAATCAGCTTGAAGTACCAGAAGCATTTGTGCTGCAGTAGCTACATATGAGGAGAGAGGCATATCAATCTCCAAAAGGATATTGTCAAATGCATGAGTTGAAAAACTGATAAAGACTAATCCTGATCCTCCTACACATTGCTAGCCCATGGAAAACAAACAAACCTGTACAAACATATAGTGTTTGCTGGCAGATATGGCAGGCAGGCATCAGTTCAGCATCACTGCCTTACTGCTATTTCTGTCATAGGGAGCATGAATTGATTTGATGACCATTGTATCACAGCCCATGATAAGGTGTCAAGTGTTGAACTGGTCCTTTTGAGAAAAAAATTTACTGTTACCCTGTTACAAGCACTGCTTTCTAGAGAAGAGGCTACTGTTACACAAAATTTTTATCCTAAAATGAAAAGCTCTTTCAAAATAAATAAATCTGTGAACTTTTTAATCAATATTTTTTGTTTACACTGATAATGCAATAAAATATTCAAATTAAATGAAGCATGCTTTTGAATCTAAGCATAGTTTAATATTCCTCAAAATACAAAACAAGTTCAACTTTGATTTTAAATCCTGGAAAAAACAAAATTTAATAACATGGCTAATGATGAACACAAGCATGCCAGAAGGAATTTGTTATGGAACCAGAAAACATTCTAGGTAGATAAATAATTGCTTATTTTTTGACTTATCATGAAAAGTCATGATAATTTATTGTCATTTAAAAAAAGTCACTCAGAACCTGAACTTATTCATCTGATGCCTATCATATAGACAAACTAAACTATCATGTGTGATGCAGAATTGCTGCTCCTACTTCTCTATGAATTTGTACTAAATTAGAATTCTGAGGGAATGTCTTTCTATTCACAAGGAGATAATGAATTTTGCTTTCTCCTTGCAGAGGAGGGGCTGTTCCAAAATGTAGCTGAATGAAGGAGCCATTGAGCCCCTAAAGATGGTGGTTAGGTCACCCTTTTTGGATGAGTCTGCCTTCTTCAGCTGCCTTGCTGAGGCAGGAGCACTGCTGGCACCAGTGTTGTGATGTAGCCTGTGCCACATGTGCCCAGAGTCTGGGAATGAGAAGCAAGAAACTACATTCCTAATATTTAGAGACTCTGTCTAGACAAAAATCTATTCCTAATGGTTACAAGTCCTAATAGTTACATAGGAGATCTCTGAAGTATTCAAACCTTGTGTAGAAATACCTTCATCATGAGGTTATAGTGGTTTGGTATGGATTTATATTTGTCCTTTCTGTTGAGGATTTTTCACTGTGTAGAAGACAGCATTCATAACACAGTAATAGAGGGTGCTTGTATTAAATTTTAAAAACAGAAGGTAACTTCAGTGCAGAGGACAGAAACCAAATATGAGACATCTCTTGTTTCACCTAAGCAACCTCTAGAGAGCTGCATGCACCTTATTTTCCTCTGAGAGAGCCCAGTTGGAGGTAATGCCATTCGTTGGGGGCATAAGATATGTAGTTTGAATTGTGAGCTAAAGAGGTCCCCAAATTCAGGTCTCCCAGTCCCCCTATGGGGGCTCTAATAAAAAGGGTAAGCAGATGCAGTACTGCTTTTTCCTCAGTTTGCACTTTTTTGAAGTACCTGTACTGTAACATTTGTTGAGGGATCTGAACCTGTGCATAAATCCACCTTCTGGTTGTGTGGACCTGCCAAAGGACAGAAGAGTTGTTCAGCATATTCCTAAATTCCTTACTGGAATTAGGAAGAAAAAGTACAATGTTTAAATCAGGGAATTTTCAGGCATGCAGAGGAATGTGTGTGGATGCCTTAAGAGCTGCCAGGTGAGGCTGGAAACTGTGAGTAGGGTCTGTCAAAATATTATATGGATGCATCCACTCATTATTCTTCTGTAACTCCTGCTTCATTCAAAACCTCTTTTGTTATATTCGCTGTCTCAAACACAGACCATCTTATCTCTTGTGGAGGTTTGGCCCAGAGACAGATTCTTTTAAATGAGAATACTTTGTGTGCAGCTTTCACTAACTTAATTCTATGAGTAATTAATGTTTAAATATAGAAACAAAGGAAGATGATAGTTATTTTAGCAGGCGTGAGGAAGAAAGATATTAGATGTTCTTATCTAGCTTGAGCATTATTTGAAAGTTTCAGTCATCAGGATCAGAACCTAATCCAAAAATTGCCTTTTGCTTGAAGATAAAATAGAACAGTCAGTCAAGTATTTTTGTATCAGTATCTGTCACTGCAATCTAAAATGTTAATTCCATATCTCTTAGAGTTCAGAAGATAACATTCCTTGGCCTTCTGCCAGGGTCTAAAGGGAAAAAGAGTCTCCTATTGCCAAGGTGCCAGTAGTTCTGATTGTGCACTAGGAAATGGGTGCAGATACAATGGCAATAGCAGAGTTGTGCCTGTTTCTTCCCTATGCTGCCAGCTCCATCACAGCAAATGGCTGCCTTCATTTTTACCCCATTCCCACCATCCCCTTGCCTGTGAATCTTCTCTGGCCTTGAATAAGCCATGGAGGGATAATTTCCAGAGTTGCAATGATATATCATGAGTTTTCCCATCTAGTGACCACTTAAAAATATTTGTGTTTATATTTTGGCAAGTAGTATGGCTTCTTGAGTTTTTTCTAATAAAAGGAAAAGGGTGGGAGTCTTTTTTGAGTCTTGGATTCTTTGTGCCAAATTTTTATTAACTTTCCACGAGTAAGTATCCAGGGTAATTTTCTTAAATACTTTCAGAGAAAGGAAGATGGTTGCAAAGAACATTATATTCTTGTAAAAGTTATAGAGTTGATTTTACAGTTTTGAATTCAAAACGTTTTAATATTTGCAGTTATAATAATGTTATCTTCCTTTAGATAACTGTCCCACCAATCAACTGTACCTTTGGCCAATTTCTTTTTCATAAGAATAAACTTTCCTGTACTTCTTTGTTACAAAAATGCTGTAAGAGGTTAGGACTGAACAAAACATTGATAGTATGCTTATCCTTCTGTTACTTGTTCCTATCATGAGTGAATGTTAATGCTTCCCTAATACTGGAATCAGACCTACTTTTCCAGTTTTATATTCTTGGTTTTGAGTTCCTCCAGTAGAGTTGTTATGTATACTGAGTAATGCAGTACATTACGACATTACATTAGTACATTACTGCTACATTTCTTTATCTTATGCCTAAGAAAACAGAATGATTACATTTGCATGCCACAGTTTTATTAAAATTATAAAAACAGTATGAAATAAATTGTTATGCAGTATACTCTCTTAGATTCTGTTGACCAGAATTTTTAATTTTTTTGTTAACTTTTTAAGTGCTTAATTAATGTAGCACATAGTAATATATATTTTTGTTAGCATTTCCATATGTAAAATATAATTTTCTTGGCATTAAGTTTTATTCTGATTTTTTCATTTGTCAAAATGTATATCATGACATAGCGAATGTCTTAAATAAACTTTTCCTTGGAGTCAAACAGAAAACAATAGATGTTAGATGCAGTTGTGATCAGGAAGGAAGAGGACTGTTTAGTGATGTGGAGACTCCTATCATACATCATGGAGCAGGATGCTGTGCCACAGCAAGCCAATGGCATTGCTGCAGTTGACTGTGCCCTCTCCCCAGAGCCTTTCCCTTTTCTCAAAATATTTTTACTCATTGTATGTACTGGCTACACTGTCTTTAAAGAGGATCCTTCCAGTACAGACATGTAATATAGAAGCTGTAAACAGGAAAATTCTTACAAAATTTTAAAGGTAAATATCAGGTGAGTTTACACTAGTAAACCTTTTGAGGGAATGTTGTTTTCTGTCTCTGTATAAATACTTAATGCTGGTAACAAGAGTGTACTGAGTTACTCTGAGAATGTGAATCCTTATGTGCAGGAAAGCTCTGCATGTACCTTAGATTTGAAGTTTCCAGCCTTGGAATTTGGCATGAAATGTAGAAGAGGCTGTGTTTGGTTCTTCTGATGAATTTGGAGCCAATGATTGGATTATCTTGAGATACATTGGATGGTCATGACAAGTTTATATCCAAGACCCTGAAATCAGGCTTTCTGTCGTGGAGAAATCAAGTAGATTTTTCTCCACTAGTATGAGAATTTCATTTTTACCTGTCTTTTTTTTTCCTTGGAGAAATACATCTGGGACTATCAAACAAGAATATAATTGAAAAGAAAATATGAATAGTTTACAGTTTCTTTAACATTATATTTTCTCAAAACTTAACATTTTAACATCGTATAATTTTTGTAAGTCAAATACAATGAGTCAATATCATGTTATAATTACAGTCTGATCCTTAACAGTAAGTGTGTGGAACTAGGTGACCTTTAAGGTCCCTTACACCATGAACCATTCTATCCAGAAGTGTAAAATACCTGTAATAGCAGGATTAGAAACAGTTCTATATTCAAAGTTCTGCTTTCCTGTATGGAGGACATACATTGTAGTGCCAGTATTAAGTTTTTTGTGCTGTCCCTTAGACTTTCCAACACACATTCCATACAATCCACAATGACTGTCCCATATATGTGCTGGTATCTACTGCACACTGACTCAAAGGATTTCACATACTCAGATTGTTTGGTTTGTGCCTGAGAAAGCACGTCCCATCTAGAGATTATTTCTATAACATTCAGGGCATATGTTAATCTAATTTTCATCTGTATTAATTTCTGCTGATGATGTATAAAGACTGTGCCCTTCTCTCTTGACACTCTTCACTGAATTTACTCTACAACAGTGTTAGTAATTGCTTGTACAATGTCATATTTTAGAACAGCTGTTCTTTAGTCATACAGGTGCCAAGGAAACATTCAGAATCAGACAGCTGGGAAGTATCTATAGAAAAATATTTTCTTTGTTTTGGTTTGTGGTTTACAAAGTCTTTTTCTGAACAAAAAAATGAGTTCTGTTCACTGGGGGAGGCTGAGGGAATTCACTGTTTTAAGGCTCCCTGGGGCAGTCTTCCTCGGCCATAGAGAATTAGAATTATAGAATGATAGAATTATTTAGGTGGAAAAAGGCCTTGAGGTCGTGAGTACAGCCATAAAAGACTCAATGTAAAATTTGCATTTTAGAAGACAATCTATGTATGCATGTGTGTGAAAGAGGTAGGAGAGACTTGGATGAAAGAGGAAAATGCAAGGTCATCACTGCTGAAATAGCTTACATGGACCATTCTAGAGTTTTTTAAGTGCATGTAATTTATTTATGGGAGTTTCACAAAATGTTTTTCAAAACTAACTGAAAACTCAGGGAATTTTCCACAGCATCTAGTTTTAGGCATCTCTTCTAGGTTCTCTGAAACACCCTTCAGAGCTCTTCCTTTCAAAAAGTGAGAACTCAAGCTGTAAGTGTAAGTGTGAACACTTCCCTGAATTCCTATATAAAATAATTTACAACCTATTGGACAGCTTCTGGAACTTTTGGAAAGTCTCTTAGCAGAAGAACTCAGTTTGGATGTTGTTCTTTTATCTGCCTAAAAGCTCTTCTCCTGTATCAAGGTCATAGTGTCTGAATAAAATTCTAAAAGTCTTATTTCTAATTTTCAAATAGATTCTCATTTTGCAGTTCAGAAGCCAGTGAAACCTGATCTGTGACAGATTTATTTGCATCTTTATATCTTTCTGCAAATGTCATTCTCTTGTGTTAAAAAAGGTTTAGTTGTTAAACCTGGATTTTACATTTGTTCCATTTCTCCTTGTTGAGCTACAATACACAGAATCAGAGAATTGTTGGTGTGGGAAGGGACCTCTGGAGATCATCTAGGTTCACCTGGAGCAGGTTACACAGGATTGTGTCCAGGCAGGTCTTGAATATCTCCAGAGAAGGAGGCTCCACAGCCTCTCTTCACAGCCTGTTCCAATGGTCTGTTGTCCTGTTATGATTGGATTAAATTAAAATTTTTAGAGAGATGCTTCTGCCTGAATTAAGGTGCAAAGGAGACCATGCTTTAAAGATGACAGTATGGATTTGATTTAACAGTAAATATAAGGTAGAGAAAGAGAGATAGAAAGAAATAGACAAAGGTGTGAGGGGGGGGTGGTGGGAAACAAAAATAGTGACAGAAGGACAGATTAAGTAGAAAATGTCACCACTCCATTGTACCTGATGGTGTCTCATTGATCCTCTTCTGGTCTTCTTGGTGGTGAGCATCCCATAAAACAGAGTTCAATGGATTAATACATGTTCAGACAAGGTGGGAACCCCGAGGTGCCTCCCCTGGGGGAGACAGGTTTGACATTGTCTCCTGCAACTGGCTCTGGACCTTGTCCATCCCTTGGATCATGTGTAGACCCCTGGTGCAATGAGTCTGGAGGAGCTTTGGGAGTCTTTGATGGATGATGACACCCCTCAGCTGTCCCTCACATCAGTGTCCCGTGGATGTGGCCTTTCCAGGGTGGGGAGGTTTTACAGCTGAGCCAGTTTGTGTGAGGGAGGAAGAATGTTCACTCCCTCTGACCAGAGTTACTCCACACACCCAAAATTCTCCTCCTCCCCCGACTGAGGAGAAGTGTGTGCAAACCTGGCCTCACAGATGGGTCTGTGAGCTATGGCCTCCCCCATCCAGAAGCCAGGCAGAGATGAGTTTCAGAGGAGGAGCTGCTGGGTTTGATTTCCTTGTGTATGCATTCTTCTCTCCCAGCCTTTTGTACTTCTCCCTAGACCTGTGATAATTGAATATAGTGTCACCTTTATCTTACCTCAAGTTCCCTTAGGTGGTTGCTTAACTCACATGCCCAAAGTTCCAGTCAAGAGGCATATATTCAGGGAGGGGTGGGCTTCAGTGGTCTTTGTACAGTTTTGCCATATTGGGCAAAAAATGCTTCATAACAATGTTTTGGCCATTAACTGTAACATTTCAGTCTTTCACACACTCTCACAGGAAAGCAGTTTTCATCACATTCAGACTGAATTTCCTGTTTCAGTTTCTGTTTTTTTTCCCTTGTCCTTTCACTGGGTGCCACTGAATAGCATGGCCCCATCCTCCTGGCACCAGCCCTTGAGATATTTGTGTGTATGCAGGAAAGTTTGGAAGAGCTGTTAAATTTGCAAAGAAATAGTAGTGAAATTCTGACCTTCCTTTTGGGAGTGTGCAAGTACCATTTAACTGTGGCCAGGGAAAACCCACTTCTCTACTTAGATGGAAGCAAAGCCATGGCATACATGGAAGGGGCTGGCTTGGGGGCTCAGATGACAGGAAAAGCAGGAAAATCATAAAAGAGCAGTCTGCCTTGTGCAGCTCTCTTTTACCAGGCTGAGCAAGAATTCTGTCTGTAATGATGAGGAGGCTGAGGCAGGAGCTGCCAAGGCTGTCTTGTTCTTTTTTCCCCATAGATTTGTATAACTCTTGTACTCAAATTGTTCTCAAGTAAATGCAGTAGACTTAGAATTCTTTCTGCAAAAAAACTTCTGGCTTCAATATCAAGTGCCCTTGAAGCCCTTGAATGACTGAAGCATAAACCTGAATGTGTGGGTTATTTTGGGTGAATGCAGAGCTGCAGAAAGGATATACACAATAAAAAGTATTCTGTCAAGAACAACACAAATCTTGGGTGCATTGTGACATTGTATTTTTAGGTGCAAGTTATTAGAATTGCTTCACCTGAGTTTATGCTCCAGAGATGTGTATGAGAGGAAGATGTCTGAATTATTGAGAAGGTCAGAATTGTTCTGGATCCAGGTTTTGAACCCAAGGCTGTGTATGTGTCTGATGAGTGTGGGGAGCAAGGATGAACCACTTCAGCCTTTAGTTCAATCTCAGTGAACAGAACTGATCACAGAAAAGACCAAAATCATCATTAGATTCCTTCAGTGAGCTGAAATACGGAGGAAAACCAAAGTTTGGTTTTAAAAATCAGAAAGATAGCAGAAAGTATTGTACCTGTGAAAAACAAAATGAGGATATTTCTAAAGCAAAATACTTATTTAAAACTTAGTTCAGTTTTGTTCTATTATGTAAATATGCTACTGACAGAAAAAAATATTACTGATGCTAAATTTTCATCTAAGATGCATTGGCATGTGTCAGATTAACTGTGGAAATTTTTGAAATAGAACCCAGAAGGTGTGCTAAGTGCTGCACACTGCAGAGTGGAAAGTAAATATGTATCCAGTGAGCGAATATTGAGAAAAGAAGCATCTGGAAGAAATGGGAATTTTAGATTCTTAATTGCCTCATTCACCCCAGAACATCTGCCAGAGATATTAGGAGCAAAAATGACTATATCTGAGAGAAGATAAAAGTTTAAATAAGGAAGGAGAAACAGTAATTTTGTGCCATTTTGTTACACTGATCCTCACTGTGCATATGAAAGCTTTGTAAATCCTTTTTTCCTGCTAGGAGAGTTAAGATACTGTTTCCTATGTCTATGTTTATGTTTTAAAAAACTGTGAAAATCCAGAAAATCTCAATTATGAAAAGTAAATGGTCCATATTTTCTCATTCATTGTAACAAAACATTGTATGCTAGAAAGGTGTGTTGCAGAAGACAAAGAACGTCCTGCAGAGGTTATGCCCTGGAAACATCTGAGAAAAGAATTAACCTTTCATCCTCCTTAGGCCACTCCTGCTCATAGCATAGTTGAGATGATCATCCCTGGCAGTGTCTTCTGGAGGACTGCAGGAATGAAGTACACTCAGGCCCTCTGCCTAATATTAGGAAAGAAGATGGGATTGGATAAAAGTAGCTAAAAAGTGGGGAATTAGGAGGAGCCCCATTACACAGGGCTCAGTGCTCTTCTCTCATGACTTTCATGACTTTTCAGTTTTTGCCCTGCAAACTGCAAGATGCATTTTCTGCAGAGATTTAAGGACAGAACACATTTTCCACCCTTCTTCTGTCACAACGTCACTGTCATTAGGTTTTCCTGGGTTTGCTCTGAAAAACAGCATGCAAAGAGGAACATGACTGAATAAAAGAGCATAGTCACCAGAGTGGGGGGAGGTTTATTGAAATTCACGAGTGTGCAATAAAGTAAATTGTTCAGTACTTTTCTCCAAGTGCTAGAGAAAAAGAAAGAATTTGAAAACTGATATAATTTTAAATTTTCTTTCAAAAAACCTCAAAAAAACAATCTACAAGGAGCACAGTATATTGTTGCCCATAAAAATGCCATGCTCTAGAAGAGCTGTTTCTTAGTTGTAGAAGTATCAAAAAATGTTCAGAATCAGTCAGTTATTTTTGGAAATAGCAAAGCACAAAAATAATTCGTTTGGACTAAGACCTCCACTGACAGGATATACACAATTTTTGTGTTAAAGGCCTTTAGAACTTAAGTTTTTGGTACTTTTTTCTGAAAGTGAGAAAGTAAGTAAATTAAAACACTTTGAATGGCATATGGAAATAATACTCTTATTTTTGTGTTGCATGTGGTTTATTTCATCACAGGCAATATTTTAGCCTTATTATTTTTTCATCTTTCTGAAATAAATGATGCTAGTCTGTTTAGACAATAGTACACTATTAACAGTAATTACTGAAAGTTTTTTTTTACATAATGATTTTGCTGAAGGAAATATATTTTTCAACTCCAGTTCTTGTTTCTATTTTGAAATACAAATTAGCCTAATGAACATTTTTAACCTAGATATGCAATAAATCCTGAAGAGCTCCCATTTAAAACTGTCATACTAAATAATGGTGTATGGGGAAAAAAAAAGTAAAAGGTCCCACTAATCAGACTATTTTTGGTTGCCAGGAAATCTCTCCTAAAAATCTATCTTTAGAACAGATCTGCAGGAGTGATTATAAAATAATTTGCTTTTCTGCTGGTTGCTAGGAATGCAACAGTCTACACTTAAGCACTATTATGACCCACGTGAAAAATGTAGGAAAATTCCAAATTATGCCTTATCCTAATAGAGTCATTGTAAGAGAGGGCTGTTAAACTATAAAATATCACTCAATGTTTTCACAACAATAATCATTAGGGGGTAACAATTTCAATAATTTTTAATGAATTTTTTATGTTTCTTTGGCATTTATTTTTTATTTTATTGTACGGAAAAGTTTCCTAGGTTTATGCATAGCAATTATGAACAATTAAAGAGAAGATAGATGGGAAAATGAGATTTCTTTCTTGCAGACAACCTGGAGAAAAATGCAGTAGTGTTACTTTACAGCTATAGAGTGGGATTTAAAAGCTCCAGATTTTGTGCATTTTTGCATCTCTTTATTAATGCAATGAAGAAATAAATTGGTGATGTATTTTAAATCCAGGACATCTCTCTCTCTCTTTTTTTTTCTTTGAAGGAGAAAGTTTACTGTTTAAAGAGAACTTTGAAAATCAGTGTTGATATGCTACTACCATAACTAGTAAAATTTTAAAAGCTCCTGGAATAAAAACTAGAGGACTGTGTTTCTTCCTTTGACTCAAGTGTTCTATTTGGACCTGCATGTGACTCCTCTGCTGGGTCATGATAAATGTCATAGATCTTAAAAGTCCAACTTTGCAAATGACAATAAATCAGTGGATATATTTTAGCTTGGTTTAGCTATACATATATTTTATGATTCTTAGAGCAGATATGGTCATTACAGATCTCTATTAGGCCTGTTTCAGTATTGTGGCAATGTCAGATCCCAATGAGGGCAGTCTCACAAATGAAATGACTAACCAGGGAGCAAGTAATATCTTTCCTGATGTATCTGTTTCCCTTAAGGAGGGATCTAATCTTGCACACCTCCACTTCTAGGGGTGCTTCTTTCTCTAGCTGCATTGAATATACAGGGATGTGGAGCTTAGATTAGGCACTGTAGGCATCCAGTGTATGGTGATGTGTCTTTGCTTTTGAAGAGAACAGTTAAAACCCCACTCTCATTATTGTAATAATGATATAGTAAATGATGCTATAAGATTTGGAAAGTGAATAAAAATGTCAGGATGCATTGCTGTGTTAAAACATTGGATTCTTCTGTCTGGAGACACTTGTGTGTCCTTGACTGTCTATGTGTTTATGTCAGTATGCATATGTATAGTACTTGAGATGAAAAAAAAATCAGGGCCAAAATTCGAGCAAATCTTTCCAGTTTGCAGGTTTGGACACTGCTGTTCACTGCTTGTGGGGCTCTGAACCATTCATGAACTGCTGAAATTTGGTTTCTGTTCTATGAGATGACAATATATTAATGTAATAGCTATACATGTGTTGCTAGATTCTAGAAACAACTGTATGAGAAAGGAAAGGTGGATGAACATGTGACTCCCTTGGAGAGATGAGGAAGAGGATCAGAAGTAATCAGATTACATCTGTGTTATGCAGCATGTTTCTTTAAAGAAAAAATCCAAGTGAAGAACAAAGCATATATCAGAGTGGTTGTGTGTGAAATAAAAAGAGATTCACAGTTCTCATATTTACTTTTTTGTTGTGTGTCCAGTTCCTTAGAAATTATAGGTGCCCAGTCAACATAGAATTCCTAGACAAGGCAGCACTTCCAGATAAAGAATTGGGTGTTAAAACAAGGCTGTCCCACTGAAGCTGGGAAATGCTGGCTTATTCTGCTGCATCTTCAGTTTCTGATTTCCTCATCTTTTTAATTTTACAATGATCTGCTAACTATAGCTGCACCTGAAGGATATGTATTAGGATTATTCTGAAGATTTCCCTGACTTGTGAGCCCTGTAAAGATAAAACTCCTACTAGATTTGTGTATATGATAAGACAAGGTGTCTCATAAATGGCATTTTGTCAAATCCTCTGGTGTATCCCCTTGCTGTTCAGCTTTTAAGGTGGGGAATTGAAGGGGAAGGAAATTTTTTTTTATTTCTTGGGTTTTGTGACAGTCTTCCACAGGCTAAGGATTACACTTGGCTCCCTTCACAACATATCAGTGCTGTGGACCTGGACAGTTATTTAACAGTCATGTATTTTTTCTGGTGTGCATTTCAGATCTAAAGCAGTAAAAATATTTTGTTGTGAAGCAGTGAAGATATTTGTAAGGAATTGTGGGTAGTCAGTTATTTCCCCATTACAATTTCGTCTAACCTTGGAAAGAGGCACAGTCCTATGGATATTTATAAATAGTCTGCTGTCATTTTTGACACATTTTTAGACCCTGACAGGAAAATACACTGCACTATGATGTATGGTATGTGGCATTCAGCTTTGCACTTGGGACTTTGAAAGAGTCAAAATAGCCCACAGATAACAACTGCTACTGAATCTCTCAGTTATTTAAGTAAAAACCACACATCAGTGCAATGTGGGGTCTAAGATTTTTGAGGTTCTAATGCTGACCTCTGTGAGGAAAATCCTACATTAAAATAGCAAAAAGATCAAAGAATATGCAGTCATAAAAAATGTATGCAGCCAGTAGAGGATGCTATAATTTTACGTGCAGCAGGTATTTAGTCTATTTGTCTCACTTGCAAGTTCCTGTTGGCAAGAGTTGCATTAAAATTCAAGCATTAAATGTTTTTTCTTTTAGATTTCATATCTCCCAGAGAGCCAACCACCCTCCTTTTCTCCCTTTGCACTTTCACGATGGTGAGAAAGATGTGAACACTGTGGATGTCTCTTTTGGCATGGCCAGTCTCTGGCACAGACATAACATCTTGGACAGTGCCTCATTCCTGGCACCTGCAGAAGCATTGCTCTGGCTCTCGTGGGAGAATGATGGGTCTGGGTGTGGGGTAACATGGCAGAGGAGGAGCTGTGGGAGCTGGAGCTGTTTGGAAGCTTGCCTTGAGCAGTGGCCCCCTCACCTGCCCTTTCTGCAGAACAGCACAGCACCACAGGCTGTATGTGTAGCACCTCTCTGCTCCATGGCAGGAGGCAGAGCTGCTTGGCTGGTCTGTGAGTCTCATACACAGTGCAGGAGGCTTGGCTTCTTTAGGGTAATAGAAAATTAATTTACTGATAATTTGCTTTTATTTTGCTCCAGGCATGCAGTCCCAGAAAACTCTGTCCAAGAGCTGTCCAGCAAGTTCTGCTATGCTCTGTACTTGTGTCCCAGCAGTGGTCTAGCTCCACAAGGTGCCTGGCTTATTTTGTGAATAGGCAGGAAAAAAGGATGCTGAGCTGGCCTGGTGTGGCCTCTTACATTCCTGTGTGCAATGTATGAGCTTCCATATAGATACAGGATTAAGATGCCAAACATGAAGCCAAATCTTCATTGTCTTAAAATGTCCCTGAATAATTATGGTTTATTTTTTGGTCCCCATTGTTGTTTTGAATAGTTTTTTTTTGAAGGTGTGAATTACTTCAGCTGCTTTTGTTACAATATAGGTGTTAAAAATCAGTTCTGGGTTCTGTGATATTTTTGCAGCTTCTGACTTTGGGTAGCTATGATGGTGGTCTGTGTGTTTCCTATCAATAGCCTCTGTTAACCAGAGTTCCTTCAGAAACAAATGCCAGGGAGTCTGCTAGGAGCATCTTAAAATGTACCTTTTCAGCAAGAAGACATATCTGAAAGTATTATCTCCTGGGAATCCTTGGGCAAGAATATTCTGCATTGCACTATTCTGAATGGCTCTCCTGGCAGTTTCACTTCTTTTACTTGTCTTGTTGGAATGTGCTTTCTTTTCCTCTGTCTTGAAGAATAGCCAGCCTCTTCCCAGGCCATCCAGTTTCAATTCATAGACTCTGTCTAGATCCTTATTGATTCATCATACCCGTGGCTCAGAGACTTGCTATTTATATGGAATCAACAATGAAGAGGGAAGGCTGTAGCAGGGGAGAGCACTCCAAAAGGCATTTCACAGTAGAAATGTAGACATGTGCCTTGTTAGCAGTTTTTTTCTAAAGGCCTGAGTTAAGTTTCCCTCCTGACTCTGCACTTCAAAGGGTTGCCTGGGGCTCTAAAGAAGCAAGCTGAAACTTAAAATTAAGATCTTTCTTTCAGATGGTGAACTGTGTACTGGGACATCCTATGGAGTTTCTCTTAACTCATATGGAGGAGTCTGAAGGATGATGGGGAAGTCCTAGAAGGCAGGGGTGTAAAATAATGGGAAAACAAACAAACATTCAAAAACCCCAACCAACAACAAAAAAAACCCCAAAACAGTCAAGCAGTCATTTGGGTCAGCTAGAAAGAAAAAGAAAATCAATAATAAGAGTCATCTAGGGGGAAAGGAAATATATTCCTCATAATTGTGTAAACTATAGGCTTCTGACACTCTGGGACTCAGGAGAAAATGTGGGTTTTTTGTATTCTGCCAAAGGCTGAAGGCTGCACTGAAACATGTGCTACTGCTTCTTGCTGAGTCGAGATATTTGGCAGAAGGCCCAAAGAGAGAGTATGGGAGAATAAAAAGTCTTTGTGCCAAATGTTCTTTTGAGTGCCTGAAAGCTGGATTAGTCTTTTTTCTCTGTGAAATCATATAATTAGTAATCTCAAGCATTGGCCTGGTAATTTGCAAAATGTCTGCACACTTTAATATATCATTTGCTTAACATGTTTGATAACAACCTCAGAGATACTAGGGCTTTTGACTTGTAGTATTTGTAAACTACACTTCACCCTGAGCATTTTTCTACCAGTTCTAGGCAAACTTTCTCAAGGATTGTGTCAGCTCACAGCTGCTAGAATAGAAATGCGGGAAACATCTCATCTACAGAAAAGCAAAGTGGTTCCATTTTGGTCCCATGAGGAAACAAGCAGCCTTTGCTGATGTCATCATCCTCTCATCCTCTGCACTGCCTGGCGAGTGGGGTGGCTGTGGTGGAGCAGCTCCTCTCTGGGCTCCTGCCCTGGGAGGTGGGGTAAGACCAGGCAGGCAGGCTGCAGCCAGGGAGCCCAGATGGGGTGGGCACTGGGATAATGTGCAGAAGCTTCTTCTGCTCCTCTTCCAGTGAGTATGTATATAAAGAGCTGGAAACCCCCAAAATGATTGCTGCTTGTTATCTTGTCTCTGAATGCTTTGTGATTTTGTGAAGCTAGAGATTACCTGACTTCAAAATTCAAAGGTCAGACCTAAGGAGGGCAACACTCCAGGCTGAGTGGAGTCATATGGAGAAGAGGAAATTATCCTTCATGCTACCTGAAAATCAGTTGTGTTTTGAGTTCCTGCTTCTTTGGCTAAAAGTTTGGTATGAAGTAATAATTTGTAGCCGTTGCCATAAAAACCACTGACTTTTCTGAGAGAGGAGGCAAGCTTATTTGAGTAAGACTGGCTCACTGCTGCCAGAGGACTGAATGAATACAATTAGCCTCAGTAAGGCTGGGAGATGACTGTGGGCTCTCCAGGTCCAAGAGATCCTGAATGAAGTGCTCCATCTGTAGTTTTTGTCTGTGAGAACAGCTGGGACTATGCCAGCTTGCTACTTTATTCCAGTAAGTCTTTTCCTCTAGTAGTGGAGACAAGTCAGCAGTCCATTTCAGTGCATACATTTTGCTATGGGAATATCTGAGGCTAGATCTCACAGATTCATTAGTGAGCTCTTCTTGGGGAGATGCTTATATTGTAGTTTTTCCTTGATTTTTTTCCAAAAGGGAAAATGTCTTCCCATACAGATGGCTGTAAATGACAGCTGGCAGACAAACTGATGGATGAGATTTTTCTTTGGCACCGTGCAGAAGATTATGCTTGGCAATGTGACTGTGGCAAACCCTTCATTAGTTCAGGTTTTAAAGGCTACTGGAGATGCTGTGTGCATAGCATTGTCATGTGAACTCTGCTCATCATCCTTCACCCAAGTGGACTAATTGGGTTAATTGAGGGGTAGAGGAACTGGGCCAGCATCTGCAGAATAAACACTTATCAAGAATGACTCTTGTTATTTTAAAATTATCCTCTCAGGAGAGAAAACATCATGTTCAAGCCAAGAAGCCTGGGAGGAGCTACAATTAGCAGTATTTTCTCTGTGTGTGTTGCCTACAAGTGGCACTGCAAAATATTCTAAGCAATCAGTTATGGCTTTTTTTTTTTTTAGAAATTTACCTGAGAACCTATCCCAAGATGCAAGAGACATCAGAGTAAAAGAGAAAGGAAAAATAATTCTGTACTTTTAACCTAGATTGGTTCTCCACTGGTATAAGTAGGGCATACTCTATCTGGAACTTTCAGTCCCCAAAGTGAACAAGTGTAGTGAGATACAAAGCATGGGAATGTGAATGCAGTATGTAGGGAATGTGAATGCAGTATGTAGAACCTGTCAATAAGATGTGTTTGTCGGGTTTTCAGAAATAATTGTATGGAAATTTATAATATATACACTGAAGAGAGTTGCCTCTCAGTTGCCTCTTCTCAATGCTGAGCAGGCCCAGCTCCTTCAGCTTTTCCTTGTAAGAGAGATGCTCCAGTCCCTTAATCAACTTTGTATGACCCACTCCAGGAGCTCTTGCACTGGGGAGCCCAGAACTGGACACAGCCCTCCAGATGTGCCTCACTGGGGCAGAGCAGAGGGGCAGGATACCTCCCTCCACCTGGCAATGCACCCCAAGATACCACTGGCCTTCTTGGCCCCCAGGAAACACTGCTGGCTCCTGACAGCTTGTACATATACAATGGATATAAGTATCTGAAGGGAGGCTGTCAAAAGGACAGAGCCCCACTGTGGTCCCTTCCAACCTTACCCATTCTATGATTCTGTGATAGTGTAGAATAGGATAGCACAAAATTAGCATCTTTACCCTGCTGTTACTGTAGTACAACCCCATGTGTCATCTGAAAATAAAGCAACATGAGTGCCTTTCCTGAGATGCACCACAACTGTGTCATGCCTCATTGTCACCACTGAGGACACAGGAATTACTGCTATGTCTGTAATTGATTTTTCAGTTCAGTGGCCAAACAAAGAAAAAAACCAACAAACAAAAAGAAGAACATCAAGTAAGTTTTTAAAAAATAAAAAAGCTTTGCTTTTTATATTTTTTTCTATTTATAAAAAATACCATAGGATTTTCAAGCCAATTAAAATTTTTACAAAATAAAACTAAAAAAACCCTTGTGGATACAATTTTATTTTAAAAAATCTGATTTAATAATATTAATTCACCATAGTTTTCACATGTCTAGACTATATATCATCATTTGCTCAATCACTGTAAGAGTTGCTGCACATTCAATCACCAGAATAAATATCTTAGTTGCAAGTCTAGATGTCACCTTTACTGAAAAAAAAAATAAAAATTAGTCTTCATTGACATTCTGATCCAAAAAGCACCTATCAAACAAAAAACATTGAGTTCAAAGGGTTTTTAATTTGATCTTTAAAGGTAATGTTCTCTAAGGTTGCTGTTGATGTGTATTTACCAGTGCTGCTTTGGGAGTTAGGCATCTTTTCTTGATGTCTGTGCTGCCAGTTCTCCCTTCGGCCCATGGAGCTGAAATGGAGTTGTGCTTTGTTTTGTGTTCACAAAAGCAAACTGAAGCTTGTGTTTCTAAAACCTTAGCTGCTTTTTTCCCCAACTGCACTAATGACTGGTCAAATCAAAGATTTCATCCTTAACAAAAAGCTTCACATTTCTTGTATGCTTACATCACAGAACTGCAGTAATACCAGAGCCATTGCTGGCAGAGTAGAAATAAACTATGTTCAAGTTTTTCCCTAACAGCTGTTACATGGATATTATAGAAAATATTGAAAAATGTTAACACTAATTGAATCAAGAAATTGGATAGTGTATTTGTTTTCTTATATCTTAGTCTGACATTTAAAGAGAAAGTTTAGTTGGAAATCCTGACTTGATTATGGTTATATAAGATTTTGATTGCTTAGAAATGGCAGCTACTAACACTTATTAAAATATTGAAAAAATGCAATAATATTGCATGGGATTGTATGTATGAAGAAGATTTTGCAAGTTTGTTTGTATCTTTCCTCTCTACAGTGACACACTGAGACTGATATGACATACTGAAATTGCTGAAGTGTAGCAGAAAAATAACCTACATTTGTTTTCCTTGTCAATCAGTATGAACAAAGCAAATAAACCATGTGAACAAGAAAACCCTCTTTTTTACCCTGGTCATTTAAGGGTAGAACAGTGATCTAAAGCCCATGCTGGAAAAACGTATATTACAACCACTAATTTTATTTATTTTACCAATAACACCCAATCACACATTTGTTTGAATATTGTGGTATAGAATAGTGACTAATCATTTAGGGAAATGGATGAAGCAAGTTGACAATGTCCTGAAATACTTTCTATTTTTTCTTACAGATGATTATTTAAAAGAGTCATTCCATTATAATCATTAATGTGGATATGTTTTACATGAATAAAAATGCATATGTAACTACTTTGAAAGACTGGTTACTGTAGTATTCCGTATGGGACATCTTCCTGATCATACCCAAGATAAGAAAAAGTCTAAAGTGTATAAAATATTAGATGCAATGTGGAATTGAGACTCATGGCTAAGTGTAATTTCCAATCTTCTATTTATTGTTGATGCTTCATTTTTCAACTATAACAGAGACTCAAACAAACAAAGCTTTGCAGATTTTAAGTAGTCTCTGTGGCCTCAGAAAAATTACCTGGAATAGAATAAATTAAGATAAATTTATTTTGTAGGAGTACAGAGCTGCAGTTCTTGCAAGCTGATATAGGAACTGGTTTCTGCAGGAGTTAATCAGGTATCTGTGGCTGCCAGCTCCTTCCTCTTCCCTTTGGCTGAAAATGCTTCTCACTGGTCTCTGCACCCAGCTGTAGGAGCCAAACAGGTAGAGAACTAACTCTAAAAAAAAGGGGAAAATTTTTTTTGGTCCAAATCCCTGGCTTACCATTTTCACTATCAAATGACAGTGTTCATGCAAGCAAGGGATGAAAGAGTGCTGGACAAGAGACAAGGGATCTTCTTTTGCTTCCAGCAGCTCTTAGTCATGAGATGGATTTAACTGTATCACCCAGATGTGCCAGTGTCTTTGCAGAGTGCATATAACAGAGTCTCTTTGATATTTTGTCCCTGCTGTTTCTGTGTGGCTTCTGCAAGATGGGGATCCTGAAGACAGAAACAAGCTGTGAATTTATTTTGTTTAGCTCTTGGAAACACAATTTCTTCCTCTTTGTTAATGGCCAGTGTATGTGTTATTGCATGATCTGTGCAACTTTCAGGAAAGAAAATATTCAAATGACTGAACAGATGCGTGACAGAATTGAACATCAATGTTTAACTGTTGAGGCTAGGAAAAGGTGATCATGAGGAACAATGGTATTCAGAAGATTTTCTTGATTTAATGCAAGATTTGCATTCCTACACTAAATACCTTATATTCATATTTGTGAGTTGAATTGCAAAATAATAATCTTGAGTAATAACTTCCGTTCTTCCCTGGAGCAATCTTCCCACAAAAGTAGAGGAGTAAGGGTCATAACTTAGTGCCAGATGCACTGTGCAAATGTGACTGAAATTTTATTCACCTGAAGGAAAGAAATATAAAGCTGCCATGAAGGAACAAGAAAGGTTTTATCCAAAATGAAGACTAGTAATTTTCCAGTTATATATTTTTCAAGAACATGATGCTGATCACTGAAGTTTCTGGTTCTGGTTTATGAGATAGGTATTGATGATTTTGCTACATGAAAAAAAGCTGGAAAAGTGGCAGGCTAATTAGAGAATGTGCCATTAAGGGGTGAGATATGGTTATGCCTGTTTTCCAAGCTCCACTGTCATGATACAGTGCTAGATCTTCTGCAACATAATTTATAGGTATATTATGTTATGTACGATCATCAGGAAAACTTTGCAATCTACATATAGAGATCTCTGAGTATCTTTCTTCAGGCCCTCTCCACATTGATGGCAAGAGGGACTACTTGCATTAGCAGCAAATGAAACACTGTTTGCAGTGGTTTTGAATAACTGATTTCTGTAGGATTACAGAAATTACATTCAGTTCCTCAAAGAATTTCTGCAAAGGTAGTAGCATGCTTTGAAGGCTGTGCTAGGAGGAAAAGAAACAAAACCAAAATGTGAATCTCCCAAAGTATTATCCTCCTTTTGTGTAATGATCCAGTGGCTTAATGAGGTTAATTTGTTTTAGGCTGTGGGAGATCCTTTATCTACTGCACTGAGGCTTTAATTTCACATGAATGTGACAGATACTGTACTTACTGCAATGGAACTTAATTATTTGATAGCATAAGGACCTGAAATCCCTACATTTCCTCCCAAGGAATTTTCATGGCATTTTATAGATGGCAAATAGAAACTAGAGGATGGTTAGCCTAGATTTCTCAATGTTTGAAATATCTTTGTATATTTTTCTAGGTTGTTTTTGTTTTATACCCAGAAAATTTCAAAGCATCTTTTTTAAAGATTCTCCCAAATACTATTCATAGTATGTGGTTATTTTTTGTTCCCTTCCATTTTTCATATGTCTTTTCACCCTTTGAAATGCTTTTCTGTGTTGTAGATGAATGTGACCATTTCATTGCACTCTTTTTCCATTTAAGTCTTACAATGCCTGATTTTCTCATCCTAATTACTACAAAGGAGACTTCAAGATTTTTGTTTCTGCGTAAAAATTTCCCTCACAGAATTTTACAATAGCTCTTTTAACTGTCTTCTCTTTATGATGGCTATTGGTGTATATTGTATATTTTCCCTTAGCACATAGCATTTGTATTATGGTATTTCTGTAGACACAGTAAAGCAGCATAAAAGTTACATGATAAGAGAGTGAGGACAGAAAATTTCAGGATCGGTGATATAAAGAATACAAGTTAAAACTAATATAGTGAAAAAGTAAGTGGTTTGAAGTTTTCATCCTACCAATAAATTTACTTTCTTTTCTAGATTCAGTGTCTAGGGTCTTTTGTCTACCTTTCATAAAATACAATTTAGTGAATTTGTGTTAAGAGGAGTGGGTATAAGGTATGTAATTGCCTATCAAAATTAAAGTTAATGTGAACCTACAAAAGCAGGATGTGTTTATTTTACTATATTTTATATGTACCCAATATATCCCAGAATAATTTTTTTTCCTATTCACAAACAAAGAACTTTACAAGTGTTTTATTAAGAAAAAAAATGAATGTATTTATTTAAATTGCTTTACTGGAATGTATACCAGTGGAATTATTTGGAAAAGAAGTAAAAGTAAATTTTTGGGGCAGCCTGTGCTAGTAGTTGTAAAAATATTTGTTCAATGTCATCAAAGGTATTAAATAACAGAGATTGCAAAGTTCAGGCAGATAGTATGAATTGCTTTCCTCATCCTCCGTTGAATTAAAAATTACAGTTAGAAAGTGAAGAAAGTCAGTGTTTGTGCAAAAGGAGATTTTTTCCTCCTAGATTTTTGATTTAAATGTAGTGTTTCAGCATATCAAAAGATGACTGATCACGGGTTAATTGCTTGTGTTGTGTTATATCATTTCAGCTGTTGCACAGCACGATGTGGTGGAGTATAATCAAACCTGACATAGTACAATACATTGAGTGATGACAAAGACCACAGACTGTTCACTGGAATTTGTTATACTGAAAAATGCATAATTCCCCAATGAAATGTTTAGCAGTTTATGTTTTGTTCATGAAGACCCAGAGTCTAATTGCTGTGGCTTTTGCCTCTAGGAAATTTATGGGGTCTATAGCCTACATCAAGTTGTGCTCCTTCCTCAGACCTTTTAGGAGCTGACACTGTGAAATAACAGCAGAGTGAATCCAGACATCAGTGTTGGGCCTCCATTCTTAGGGCTTTCTCCTTGTAGAAGTTCCTGTTTATTGTTTGACATTTGGGATGTTAAAGGTAGCTGAAGCATTCAGTGCACATGCTTTACATAAAGGACACAAAAAGTTAAATAGCAGCAGAGCTAAGGGACACATATTGCTTCACATAATTAGTATTCCTGCCCAGGTTGTAGGTCAATATCAGCTAAAGTTTGGATTTTTTTCTTTCTTTCTTCTGATGGTAACGAGCTACCCCCAGGAATATCTGGTCTTGTATAAGCAACCACTGAAAGTTCAGTTAAAACCTTTTCCAGACTCCAGATCCTTTGGTAACTGGCTGCTGAACTAGAAAGGATATTTTGGTAGCTCTCCTCTTACCAAATTCGTTCTCTCATTGGACTCCAGCAGTATGATTCTGGTAATCAGTTAGGGCAGCATGGATGGGAGTAGTAGGTAAAGATACGGGATAATGAAGATTGTCCTGTTGCCTCCTTTGTTTGAAAGATTTGGTTTCCCATGTTCCCAAACCTACTTTGCAGTGCCAGGCAGAAAAAATGTAAAGTGTGATTCCTTAGTAGATTTTAATTCTGGATTTTCTCTGAGGGTTTTCCCTGTATCCTGCCAATTGTTCTCTGTCCACCTGTAGGAAAGTTTTGGAATACCATGTCAAAGTCTCTTCTGGGCATAAAGTCTGGAGACATGGATTGTGAAAACATATCAGTGTATGGGTATCATATCATTGATATACTGTAATTTCAAAGTTTCTCTCATAGGGGAAAAAAAAAGAAATATTGTTAGAAGTACACAGCTGTTTGTGGGAGTCCAGAAATGAATGTGTTTTCTAGGTTAGTTTTCTGCTTCTGCTTCCCTCTTCACTGGAACAGGCCCATATACATCCTTGTCCAACTGTTCTTTAGCCAGTGTTTTCTGCCTAAGTTATACTACATTTGGAAAAGAGATCAACTCTCCATTCAAGTGTTAATATCACTGCAATTTTCATTTCATGTGTGGCAGATTGCCTTACAGAGCCAAGTTTAATGCATGTCTAATTAAAAAAAAATCCAAATGGAACAATATGATGTTACTTCTCAAAGTTATCAAATTGTTCATCTTCTTGTTTTCACAGCTCACCATGTTAAAACTGGGACCTGTGAAGTGGTGGCACTTCACAGATGCTGCAATAAGAATAAGATAGAAGAAAGATCACAGACAGTGAAGTGTTCCTGCTTCCCTGGGCAGGTAGCAGGTACCACCCGGGCAGCTCCTTCTTGTGTTGATGGTGCGACTCCTTCTATTGCTTCCTTTCTTTTGGTCCTAGCAGCTTTTGCTGGCTTAAGGTCATTAATGAGACTCCATTACTCCATTACTAATTAACTCCATTGCAGTTAATTATGTAAAATAGGAGTAGGAAAGCTTCTGTATTTTGAAGGGGGTGTCAAAGATGAATGTGAGGAGGATGGAAAAATTAATTATTTGCTATTGCTCTGTGGAAATGCTAAACAAAATTATTAGATGCCAGTGAAAGAGGCCTCTTGAGAGGCTAAATTTGATCTAACTAAAAGAGGACTCTTGGAGTTGTATGATATTCTTAATTAAAAGTATTTATGCAAAACCTACATAAGCATATAATTTTCATGTGCTACAGTCTTACATCTAATTTATATTTTTATCTCACTGGAAGGAAACAAGCAAACAAACAGAACACAGTTCCGTCTGGTTTTTTAATCTTTTTAGGCTTATGCTATTATTCCTATTGGCAGTGCAATATTAATGTCTTACTTAACAATTTTGGTGTAGACTCATATGTTTTATTTGGGAAAATACTAGCTGATTTTTCACATCTCTTTCTCTGAAAGAGCAGCAGGATTCACCCTTTACATGATCTCTTTAATGTTGATACGTTGTTGGCTCTCAGAGAAGTGGTAAATATGTCATAATGGGGAATAAATTTAATCAAGCTATGCTAGGCTATATTATAGACCAATCAAAAGAAGAGATTCTACTTAAAATTTTGAAATCTGGCTGAGCAAGATAAAAATGAGGTTGGAAGGAAATGCTGTGAAGAGATTGACTTTGAAGCACATAGCACCTTTTGCAAATTGGAAACCTAATTTCTTATGAAAGTTCTGAGGTGGCTGAAAATCACAGATTGGCTGTCAGTCAACATATTTCTCATTTTTTCCTGGAAAAGAAATGTTGCAATGTAATGTCATCCTAGAATGGCCATTTCAACAAAATACAAATACATTTGTTTTCTTCTCTTGTAGCTTCAATAGTGGAGCAGAAATGGTGGTGCCACATGCAACCATGTCTTGAAGGGGAGGAATGTAAAGTTCTTCCAGATCGTAAGGGATGGAGCTGTTCCTCTGGGAATAAAGTGAAAACAACTAGGGTAGGTATGATACCAACCTGACATGTTACCAACAAGTAAAAAAAAAGGTGCACAGGAAATTGGATGCACAAAGAAGACCTAAGCTGAGAAGACTAAAGAAGCATGGGAAGAGAGTTGTACTGGGATTGGACGTCCTGGTCCCTCACACTTCTCTCAGCACACTTTTCAATTGTTTGAACATAATAAGATGTGTGCCAGACCTTCTCAGGTAAGCACTGGGGATAGCAGAGCTGATCCCTTCAACTAACAGTAATGATCAAGTGCATTATAATCTAATATGTGTTTCTCTCTGAAATCAGTTGTACAAAGTCTGTACACTTTGGTAAGCTCTTCATTCACAGGATTGCAAACAAACATTTTTATCAGTTCCATGGAATCACCATGTTTCTACACAGAAACCACTGAGTATGGTAAGCATTTGATGTGTCATTATGATCTGGTTCTTTCCATCTTGTATAACTGTGATATACTAAAACTTTCATGGAGTTTCAGGGAGTTCCTTTCCTCCATTTGACACTTTTCATATTATTGGTTCAAATTTTTATTAACAGATATATATTTAAAGGTCATCATGTACAATGCTGACAACAAAGTAAACATGCTATCATCTTTGCATTTTAGTGGCTAAGAGAAACAGAAGAAAAACAAATGCTTCAGATAAGCATTAAACACACAAATTTCCTAAACCTATGGCATTGTATCTTCTCAGTCAACACAACTCTTCGTTGACATACAAAAGATGAAAATGTACTCTGAAGACACATATGCATGTGTTTAGGTATAAACACCTTCTCCCCTGCACCCCAGCACACATGCTCATGACTGATTCTTCTTTTACATATTTAATAGTTTGTAGTGTGAGGCCACAATGTGCTAGATTGGTATTTATCCAGGTATTTGAATACCTATGTAATTTTATTGAAATATTCTTTACATTGCCACTAAATTTCTGGTACACATTGGTTGTGGTGAAATGTAGCATGCACTGACTGAATTATATTCCTTCTGTTCCACAGAGAGCTCTATTTCTGTATTGATACGTCTCCAAAAATATTTTGATATTCTTTAAAGGAAGGTTGCTTCCTAAATGTTTGTTTTACAGTTCCCTTCCTGAATCCACTTTCAGATGTGTTTCTTCTGAAGACAACCTTGCTGGAATGCTTCCCACACTTAACTTTGTACATGCCAATGCAAATCTGATTATTTGCATGTAAAATGTATGTGTGTATATAATATAATCAAAAGGAACCAGATAGTTATTTAATAATAATAATTAGAAATAGAAATAGAAATAGAAATAGAAACAAAATTGTATGTGTTTTGAATTTTTTTCCTGGTTATTTCTACATGACACTATTAGTATTACAGAATACTTGTCATTTTATATGTATTGAGATGGTTTAACAAGTGGTAAGTAAAAATTCAGACCTGGATTATACTTCTGCAGGAAAAAAGAGGTCACAAAAGGAGTAAAATCAATTATGATTGCTTTGATGAGATTTCTTCTTAAAAGTTTGTCAAAGTGTAGGTTTCTCTGCATTGGTTGAGGCTATGATTTTTTTCCACTCTTTGGGATCTAAAGAAGCCTAAGGCTCCTGTCCTCAGGAGCTTATGCCTTTGTTGTTATTAGACTTTTAGGTCTGTCTCTTTGCAGCAGCTGGAATTTTCTTGTTCCTCATGGTGGAGGCAATCCTCAGGACTCATTTCATACCTCTTCAGTAATGGTGCTTTGGAAAATGCAGTCCTTTTCTAAATGTCATAAACACTGATTCAGTACAATGGCTATCATAACCTGCTTACAGACCTAGCATCACTGAAAGGAACATACTAGTGACCTTAAATCCCCAGTATTTATTCTGCCTTCTGGTATTTCCAGATATTGTATGTTTTCCTCCTTTTTCCTTCATTTCCTACAGAGCTGCAAGGCTATTCTGAGAGAATAGCAAATTTCAATTGAAATTTCTGACTGCAGGTTGAACTAAGTCATTGAAATGAGGTCAGTGACAGGGGAATGAAGGTCTCTCTGTCTTCCACCTGTGATTTTAAGAGACATCATTCTGATGGCCAGTAAAATATATATTGCTATAGGAAATACAGAGGTTCTTTTTGTTAACAGAGTAGCTTATTATCAAAGGGCAAGTACTTTTCCCTATGTTGTCACTACCATATTTTTGTAGCTCCTCTTTCTGCCACCCAAGGTCTATATAAATAAAAGAAAAAATTCTAAATTGCTCTTCTTTTTTTTCAAAACTCCCTCCCCACCTTTTTGAGAAAAATAAAAATGACTGTACAGAAAGCCAGTATTAAGAAGTCATGAACAATAAGTTTCTGGTTGTTAAATGAAATAACCCATATGTGATTATTATGTATTATGTAAAAGCATAAAGAAACAAAGAGAACTAAATATCTTGAGTGATTAATGTAGAAACAAGAAAAACCTGCTCAAGACTTTCCTGAAAGGCTGAAAAAAAGTTTATCTTCACCTCCAAACATTTTCTGTAAGTTTGCCTTCTTCCTTTGCCAAAATCCTAACCCAGTTACCCACTGAATATCTTCTAGAGGACACCAAGTTCAAAAGTAGAACCTACATTTTCCACATCTTGAGCTGTTAATAGTTAACCATCATGTTTGAAATAAAAACAGTAGAGAAGTAAGGTATTTTGCTTGTCCACCTCTATTTGCATACCTCACTATTGTAAAAAATTATGGTAGTGACTTCCTAATAGTTATGGTATAAGCAAAAAAGGCCACATGAAAAATGGCAGAAAATGAATTGATTTTTAAAAATGTGGTCTTCTTAAGGTTTTGTATTTTGTTCATTTATATAGGTCTAATAAGATCATACGTGAATAATGAATTGGAAGTACTCAGAATTCAAATGTTAAGAAATCTAATTTGGAAATTATTTACCTTTAGAATACAAAACCAGGTATTGTTTTCCTAATTTCTTTGCACAGTAGTTGGAAAAGGCTGATATTAAAGAATTAATCATAGAAAAAAACCCTGAATATAGGGAAAAAATGTGTATGAGTAAGAAGAGTACTGATTGTGCTGATTTAGAATTGACTATTTTGGGTCTATGTAGCCTGCAGGGGAGGAAAGGGGGAAAGAGCCAATGACAACTTAGTAAATCAGTAATTTTTTGACTTCATATAAAGAAATATGGGCTTGTGTTCAGGGCACAATGCTACAACAAAAGAGGATGCTCATGAATACATTAAGAGAATTATGAGATGATTATGAGCATTGCTGAGATTTTACCAGGCATGCTTGGGCATTCTCCTCCAGGCTGAGAAACTTTTGTGAAAAGGAAGCAATTGCATTTTTTTTCCCACATGGCTAGCCTCAATTTTTGATACATAAACACAAAAGTTTTGTCACATTGCCCTCTTTAAATGATGAGGAAAGTGTTTCAAGGAAGTAGAAAATCCAATTCTTTTTCTTTACATTTGAAATACTCTTTCTTCTACAGCCTCTTTCTAATATAATTTTTCTACTTCCAGAAGTTCTCCTTCTTGTTTTTTTTTCTTCTTCTTTTTTTTTTTTGTGTTTCCTTTCTCTTGTTGCAACACAGGAAAGAATTTGTATAAAAAAACAAAACCCTTGTATAAAAAAAAGAGCAATTTTCCTATCAGTTGAAAAACATATCGTTATTATGTATAAAACTGAGAATGACAGTTTAAAAGTTCTCTTAGTTAATATCAAATAAATGAGCTTTCACAAAGTGAAAACTGACGTTTTGCAGTCAGATAACAGCTGAAGAGAAAGAATCAAATATTTATCTTAGTTATGGGGTATATTCCACATCAGAGGTCTCTCTCTGAAGAGGGCTTTTCCCTGGGCAGATCTAGATGCCAGGCTTTACTTGTGTTTTTAGGAGCAGTACATTGCCTGCTATCCTTATGATACAGGCAGGCTTTATGTAAGAGCACCAGTAGGTGCATGTAATCTGTGTGGAAGTGCATGTTGCAGTTCCTCCTGGGGTCCCAGCTCTCCAGCATCCACCCTGGAACCAGCTTGGAACATGTCATGGCTCCTGGGCAGCTCATAAACCTGTGTGTCTTTCCTGCAGAAATCAGAGAAAAAGAACGAGGTAAAGTGGTGTATCCTGAGTCTCATCTTGAGATTCTGGAGGTGGAACATGACTGAAGAAGTGTGTACTTGCTCCAGGCAGTGGGAGAGTGTTCCTGGGCTGATATTTTATTAACATGTAGAGAAATATGCATTGGCATTTTTAATGAGAAAAAGTATGGAATAAAATTGGCTACTTCAGTTGAAAGGGACCTACAATGATCATCTCACCTGGTGACCTGACCAATTCAGGCCTGCACAAATTAAAACATGTACAATAGCAACATTGCCTAAATGTCTCCTAAGCACTGATAGGCTTGGACACCCCTCTAGGAAGTCTGTTCCAATGTTTGACCATCATCTTGGTAAAGAAAGCTTCCTAGTGCTCAGTCTAAGCCTTCCCTGGTGCAGCTTTGAACCTTTGCACAGTAGTTAAATGGTACCTTGTCATCAGGCTTTTAGTTTGATTTGGTAGAACTGTGGAATGAGGCATAGTTTAACCCTAAATTGTGGTTAAATTATGCGGGATAGCATTTATTGGACTTTGCTTGTGTTAGGACTGTCTAGAGTGAGATAACTAGCCCAAGCTTGAGACTATCTTTTCAATTTTGGATGGAATAGTTCAGTTCCAGAGGACAATTGATTTTGTTCTAAAATAAACTGGATGAATTGTCTTTCTGGAGGTGATGTTTCTCAAATAATCTAGAGGAAAACTGCCATGACTAACTTAGCCCCTAACGTTTAGAAACTTAATGTTGAGTAGGAAGCAGTTGGCTTAGATAATTTAGTCATTTTGATGTGGTCTTCATCAAAAAGATGACCATGAAAGCACATTCATTATTTCTCAGTTTGGGAAGCTGTGGACTTTGGCCACTATCAAATGCAATATAATATAATGAGTTTAAGAAATGCTCATATTCTGAAGGTTCACAACTATGACCTAAACCAGTGACTCATACTATGATGAGCAACATGGCCAGTATCTACTACTCACTAAAAACTGTCAACAGTGCTTGTTCTTTTAGAATTGTTGGTTTAATACTAATTCTAATAATATAAATTAACAACAACAACAAAAATTGGATACATAGCAGATATTGATTATTAACCCCTGAAAGTCTCTAGAGAGTGAAAGTGAGTAATGTTTTCCCATAAACAAGGGAAAGAATTATTCTCAGCCAGGTTATAAAGGGCCATCATTTGGAAATGAGCATTCAGCTTCTGGAATAGCTGAGCACCTACACTTTTAAGATGGGCTGAAGGAACTGCAATTGTTTCTCTGAAAACTGGCTAAGATTTTTTAACGTGTGGAGGAAAGCACTCTGCAGAACAGAAAGAAATCAATACCTAGTATATTACTATGTAACAATATGCCAAACCAATATCAGAAATAGAGTACTGCAATAAAATAAAATAAATATTACAAGGGCTGAGAGAAATAAAACTGAAATATTACAGGGCCAAAAACAAATCCAGAGTGACCATATTTATCCACATTCCAAATTCAAATCTGCATTCCAAATCAATACCAGAGACAGACTAGAGTGAAAGGAACAGGAATATTGCCAGGATGGTGAGAAATTCATACTGAGAGTATCTATACCTTCAAAAACAATATAGGAGAGAGCCTTAACTCAGTTATTTTTAATATTCTAGTTTATCTAATTTTATGTTATGGCTCCCAGAAGTTAAAGGAAATTCAAAATTTAATAACATCCTTGGAAAAAAAGGAAGTGTGGTGTCCAAACACACCAACTGTCTTCATGTGAAGCAAACTGTGTTTGGTGTGTGCATTCCACTGCTCTCAATCAATGCAGTTTTGTTGCTATCTATAAAGACTGCTTAGATTTTTGCCCTGTCTCCTCCTTCTCACTTGCAGATGCTGGGTTGTTTCTAAATTAATTACAACTGGCAAAAGGAGAGACAGTAATTTTAATCATGTTTCAATTTATAAAATGTGCTGTTCATAACCCTTTCAGCATAAGGTACCTCTGCTTGGTCCCTTTACATTTTGGTGGGCCACTCAGATTCCCAGTATCAAGAGGGCAGCATAAAGTGCTGTCATAACACAAACTACTACCAGTGCTGTCATAACTGGTGCTTGAGTAAGACAACATGATACAAGAGAGCTAAAGTGTGTCCCTAGATATGAAAGGAGAATGCTATTTTTCTTGTAACTGAACCTTACTTAGTGTAAGCAATGCAGCAATGTTCTTAGTCTGTACTTCTCCAAACAAGCAATAGATCCATAGGTTCTTTAAGTGTTACTTGTTTTTTTTTTTTCTGCCAAAGTTAAATATAAGGTAGTTTCTTCACTCATGTCTTTGTTCCTCTTCCTCCTCCAGACTTTTCAGAAACAGCAGTAATAATGAAATAGAATTAGGTAAAGCAGAAATTAATAATCTAAATACAATGTATAGGTTATTCTGGGATGTTTCTGATAGGCAGGATGTATGGTACTTGTGGTCAGTGAGTGCTAAGAAAGCAGTACATTTCTCACATGACATTGTACATGTACATGACATTTTACAGTGTAAAACTGCTACTAAGTGACATTATAGTTATGTGACATTAAAAAATTTGCTTTTTGACCACTGCAAAATGTGAAATAATTGTAGGATGGATAAATGATCTGCCATGTGTCAGGTACAGGCAGTACTTTTCCTAGTATTACGTAGGTGTTATATAATTGAAGAAACCACCTCACTGTAAAACTACTTTGTTCTCCCGCCTCACTTCAGAGCCTCTGTAGAGACTCCTCAGCTCCTACTTTAATTTCAAATGAAGATTTATAGGAATAATGTACATATATACAGTGACCAGCAATACCTGGTGGTTCATAAAAATGATGTGATTACAATATAAGTGAGTGCACAGGCTGTAACAAAATATTACCCATGGAAAAGTGATTGCACTTGTGACAGCCTCTTTGTTGCTATGGTATCTCTTTCCATGCCTTTGGCTAATCTGTCACTAGGAGAAATTTGCAGCTGTCTCAGCGTGTTTCTCATTGCTAACTCAGAGACCACTGTATCTAATCTGTCATTAAAATAGCAGTAAGTGGTATGCACATATTTTCTAAGAATAAATGCAAGTTTTAGGGGACAGATAAGCTGGTACTGAAATACGATGACATTTTCTAGGGTCAAGCTGGACTTTTGCATTAATCAGTAATTATTGTTTTTATCTAGGATCACAGTTATTTCATTTTGAAGCTTTGTGTTATTTGTAGGGCACCTAAACTCTAATCTTTTGGGACACTTGGACATTTTGATGGAAATAGTTTGCATGCCAGCCAACACATGCTAAAAGGAATCATCAGTATTCAGGGCTATGCAATTTACTGATTTTCCTAAAGATAGCCTTTATATACCAAACTTGCTTTTTTAATGTGTAGCTGGTGTGCCTAGTTCTACCCTATGTAAAGTTGTGATTCTCCATTTGGCAGAGTCTAGAACTACAGCTTGAGGAGTTCCTTTGTGGTCACAGAAATCTAGACATGTCATAGTCCTTTCCCCAAAAACAAATGTACTCTGAAATGTCTATAAAAGACTAGTTATGGAATAAAGGATTAAGGAAAGAAGTGTTGTAGTGTGAAATGCTATAAGCAAAGTCACAGACTAAAAGATCAGTCAAACTTGTTGGGCAGGTAAGGATAATCCAAGCATTTGAATCCCAAGACATTTTCAGTTTCAAAATTTTTTTGGTTCTGTTCTGACTTTGAGTCCTATGGATACTGAAATAAAGAATGAAAGTGAGTAACATCAAAACAGAGACTGGATTAAAGGCAATACTCACAAGTACAGATCTGAAAAGAGGGAGCCTGATTATACATCACTTTCCTATAGCTCCCTGTGAATACACTGAGTGTAGTACCAAGCTGTTCAGAAGGGGCAATATAATTTTTTTGTGAGTAGACACATTGTAAAAATCGTGAGAAATGAAATCTTTTGTAATCCCTTCATCACACTCACAACGTAGTAATACATGCTGTAGTTTATGCATTTTCATCAGGGAATAGTTTCTCTGAAGGTAAGAGTGCAGCTAGGATACATTGTAAAGCACCATTTTAGCTGCTTCAGAACCTGAACATTGACAGAATTACACTGCAATCAAAGGAAACTATTTCTGCAATTTAAAGAAAAATGCAAATAGATTTCAGTTGCATGTCATTAATTACTAATCAGTGATTTTTGCAACCATTACTTTCTTCCATGTGCAAAACCTCCAATTCATCTGTCCAGCCAAGATGTTTTCTGCCTTTGTCCCAAACGATTCAACTTGTGATTTATTTTTTTATTCTTTTGCCTTGTCCTTTGCTGGCATGTTTGAGATATTGACCTCATGTCTGAAGAATAATTGTCTGCCTCTGTGATGGAAAATAAGAACAAGTTCTTAAGGCTGTTTGTTAATGACTAGTTGTCTTCACTTCCCTGTGAATTTCCACTTTTCCAACATCCTGACACCAAAATCAAAGGTGTTTCTACTTCCATTTGCAGCTTCATTCTGCCAGTCTCTTTGCCATTCACAGCTGTGCAAGAAGGGCTCTTTGAATATCTAGTAGTCCTTTTAAATTTTCTTGGAAAAATTTTTTCAGCTTCTAATATCTCAGAAATTACTGTACAAGATATGGCAGTATCATGTGAGTCATCCTGGCAGGCTCTAAAACTAGTGCTTCTTCCTTGTCTCACCCTTCTTTTTAGTCTGTAGGGGCTTCTTTGGATCATTTCTGCAAGTCAGAAATGATTCATTCCTGGACAGAGAGACCAGGGTATTCTGAAACCTTACATTATCTACTGCCTAAATAGCTGCAGGCAGAGTTTTTTCCTCTTTCCCTTGGTATTTGGCAGAGGCTTCACAAACTCTGCACAGCTGCTTAGTTGCAGAAATATATGAGGGAGCCCTCAATTGGTTCAAAAGGTAATGCTTTCAAATCTTCAAAATAACATCGTTTTCTTGAGGTATTTCCTTACTCATTAGGACTGATTATAGAAAACATCAGAAACACCTCCTTGGAGCAGCTTTGCTTTTCTGCCTTCTTATAGGGATGGAAATGAATAATAATCACTATGAAGTGGAGAGTCAGACATACAGAGCATTCTGAGCTTACACAGTCACTGCTGGAGGAGTCAACAAGTCTCAAACCAGTTGAAATCAGATCACTCAGATATTATTCCCTTGCATAGTAAAGTGAGCATGGTTGTAAATCTTAACTATTTCTCCCTAAGAATAATGAAGATAGTCCCATCCTTTGTGAAAACTCTTCTAAATGAAAAAAAATTTCAGTCAGGAATAAGTGGAAGATTGCTGCATATGACTAAATTAATAAAGAAGATAACAAACATAGAGTTAGCTCCATGAGAATTTTAAGATTACTCATTTTTTTCATGACTTTTAGTTTTACTCCTTCTACCACCCTGGTGAACACCAAGTCAATTTCAGGCAAGACACCACTTTTGTGTATAGAGAAAAGACTCTAAAGGACTTTTCACATTCCATAAAATGGAATCTGAGCTTTCTTCTACTGCATTATTAGAATATATAGATGATCCTTTCTTAGATCTTACAGTCCTGATTATCATCCATCACCTTCCACATCTGCAGTGATAAATGGCATAGAACCCTGAAGTGCAGATTCTGGGTGAAGCCACAAAATATTTGTATGACCAAACCTGTAAAATTGTGTTGGCAAGACTGAACAAAAGTTTGTCTCCTAGTTTATGAAGATCAATGGGTTCCCAAGGAAACAATGGTTTGTGTCTAAGCAACATGTAATAACAAACTAGTAGTAATAGATCCAAGAATTTTAATAGAGTTGCAGTTTTGTCTCTTCAGGTTGAAGAATGTCAGAAGATAAATTACTGACGCCAGCCAGAAAAACTTGTTTCTTCATCCTGAATTCAAGCTTTGTGGCTTAGGTACATGTTCTGGCCAAAGGAAGACCAAAGGACTTTATCTCTGCTCATGCTTTCTCTAATTCAGGCAAAAGGCACTCCAAATCCAATTGGTTTTTCTAGAACTTGGAGATCTCTCTATCCTGATTCCTTGTCACCTTTTCAGAGTGACTTTGGAAAATGCAAATTTCTCATCTTCAAGGCATCATTCCAATTCCATTTGCTAATAATTATTGTTCATCATCCACTAAGTACAAAAAAGGAACAGGAGACTTCCTTCTAGAATTCAATTTGACAAATTTGAGGCTTATTGCTTGGAAAGCCAATTACTTTTTTGAAGGTCGTTCAGGAAATTGACAGAGTCCTTTTTCTTTCTCACAGCCTTAAAGAACATCATTGATACTTACATTCCTGAAACTTGAAGGCAACAACCTCTTCTGAGCCTTTTGGTCTTTCCTTCATTTATTGAGATTTTAGAATTCCAGAGTCTAATTGCAATCAGATACTTTGATTGATTCATACTTGCTTTGTCTTAGTTCACATTCTATTTAGAAGATATATACTTGAAGATAACTGGACAGGTTCTATAAGAAAGAGAAATTAAATTGAATACCATTGTAGGTTCTTAGTTAAAACTCCTAGTATTCATTTCCAGCTTTGACACAGTAGGTCTTTTCTGTGTACTGTGAAGTTCAAAAATAGTATCCAGATGTTCCTGAGTACAGAGATGTTACCAGGTGTTGTAACTTTCACCTGGATACCTCCATAATGCTCAAACAAGAAAACATTTACTTATTAAACTGACAGTACTTGTTGTTCTTTTCATCTTTGACCAAGATGACTACAACTATTGGGAATCAGAAACCAGAATCTTGACTATGTCTTAGAAAAAGAGACTTTTTGTTTTGTTTTCCTGGGCAATGAGAAATCCTTATTGTTGCTCATCTATGACAGCTTCTGGGTGAAAAAGCCCTCAAGTCTTCCTTTTCACAGTTCTACTAGGACTTGAGAAAAGATCTCAGGGATTTTTCTGAACTCCTCCAAATCTGCCACCTTTCTTCTCTTTCTTATCTGTATTGGAGTGATGGCATAATGGGTACTCATACAGGAGAAGGTTAAAATTAGATTTCCTGAAAGTAATTTTATATTCTCTGAATTGGTACCCACTATCTGATGTTACCCATTTTTAAAGCCAAAATTTTCTCCAAGCACAGAAAAGTCTTTTCTTTGTATGGAAATTCTAAGCAAATGAAAAGAGAAAGGAAAATGATCCAAGGGATTCCAGTTGATGACTGATTCATTGCTTTTAAATATCTTTTTTCCTTCCTGGATATTGGTTCTGCTGTTTTCTAACTTGTTTTTTAGTTGTCTTATATTCCCTCAGCTATGGCAGTATTCCTGGAGCCAAATGTGAGTGCACTTCCTCAAAATGCCAGCAGTGGAAGCTGGTAAGCAAGTGAGGAAAAATCACCAGAGGAATCTCTGAAGCTTGGGACAAAGGCAGAAAACACATCAGTACTGCACTAACAGAACAGCAGGTACTCTTATAGAGAAGATAAAATTACAGGTAAGGAAATAATTTACATTTCTATTTTGAACTTGTCCAAATGGCTTGTTACTCTCCAATCAAAATACCAGGAAAAACCCTACAGCATAAAATTTGAAGAAGAAAACTATCTCAATTTTTATTAACTTAGACTACCTGGTTTTTTAGTGGGGATAATTGGAAGTTCAGTCTGGCCCCATTTCTGGAAAAATATATTTAAAAGATGAAAATCCTTTATGCCTATTAGACAACTTAAAACCTCAGTTTAGTTTTAAAGTAAGGCTGGTTTTGTTTTTTTTAAAATTTGTTTTGCTTTTTCATATTTGGAATGTAAACACAGGAAACTGCTTGTTATAGGTTTTCCTTTCCAGTCAAAAACAAGTGTAGCCTTTTCTATGTGAAGTCAGGAAAAGCCAAAGACAGAAGGATTCTCTTCCCATCTCTCCATTTCTACTTCCTGACAGTTGAAAGGGTAACATGATTCTTTATTAAGCTTCAGTTTCCTCACATGTTGAAATGAAAGAGGTTGATTTTATCTCCCACTTGGAATGATTAGGTGCAATAAGTGGTGTAGAAGAGAAAAAAATTACATTTATGTAATTAATTGTCTTGCAGTCTTCTATTCCGCCATGCTGCAGTCCCACTGTGGAGTTGTGATCACCATAAAAACCTCAAGAGGATATATCCTTGCCTGAATTTCTGCAGTTATTAGCTGTTAAAGAAAGTAAAGCAAGGTTTATGTTTAAGTCTTCTTTTAATATGAAATTGTTGTCTGTAAACAAAACATTGTGTTAAGTTAAAATAATTCTATCATAAACTCAGTTCTCTACCAAGTTACAGAAACATTGAGAAAACCAGGTTATATTCAATACAGTGGCATAACCTTTTGTAGGACTGTAATAATGAGTACACAGGAAGGACTTATGAATTGGATTTAGCCTTGATGTAACTCATATGTCTTCATCAGCTACTCACTATCATAATTGTCCCAGTGAGTTGTATCAATTTTATTTTGTAAACTATCCAGTTCAACAAAATATAAACACAGGACCATATTAATTGGTTTCATAGTATTCAAATATGTAGAGATTTTATTTAAGCAATAAATTATTGTTGTTTTGAGTTTAATCGTCTATTTTCAATGATCTGCAGCATGATATTTAAGTCAGAAGGGTTAAAAAATAAAATAAGAAAACTTAAAGAAATTCTGGTGATCTTTTGCGATGCTGTGAACCACTTTTCAGAAGCAATCATTATTGGCAGGTCCAAAATCCATCTCAAATATCTAGATAAAGAACTATCTGTCTGAATTGAATATTGTCTTTTGAAATGTACAATGTATGATCTCTTATTTTATGGTGTTTCCTGTAACCTTCTAATTTTTTTTTTTTTTTTACTTTAAACATATATTAGGAGAACACACTCAAATCTTTCATTTTGAAGGAATTGTCTTCTGACTTCATGACTACTTTCTGTACCACAGGTCTATGCATGGACTTATTCTCAAAGAACTTTAAAATTACTGTTTTGTCATACTGAAATGCTGCTGATATACTTTCAAAAATGAGTGTAATCTATTAGTTTATATTGCTTTTTGGTTTCAATTTGAGTATGTTTGGATATTTGAAGACAATGCACTTATCCTAAGAGAATGTTCTCTGATTCTAAAATTTGTTTTTTCCTGTAAGTTTGTATTTTTTCTTGTAAATTTTAAAAATATTCCAACTATATCAGTTTTGTTTTCTGTAACTAATTTCATAACAGTGTAGTACTTGACATGTGTTTGTTTCTTAGGCAAACGTGTAAAACTCCTCAAGTCCGAATGGAGAAGTAGAGAAAGGAGGTTTCTGCTGTGCCTGATGACAATTTTTGTTTTTCCCACACACAAAAAATATTCTGGCTCCACGTTGGAGCACTAGTTGTGATGAATCCTAGTCTTGGTCGGATTCTAAGGAAGGGCCAGAAGGTTCGTTGAGGAATAAAGAGTCAAACCACTCCAGAAAATGTGTTCCAGCCCTGGTTTATTACTCACAGAGCAGCAGGTGTGTACAAATACAGGTTTACATAGTATTAACAGGAATTGTTGTACCTTACTCCTCATTGTAGTTGCTTAGTTTGCTGCAGACATTAAAGACTTGTGGCTCATTTGGGCAGAGATTCTGGAGGGTCGTTGGAGAACTTACTGTGCTCCTAAGCAGCCTCAGTGTTGCTTAGATGCTTCTGGGAGCCCTAAAATGTCTTCACACACCTGAATTTCAAAGATAGACCCAGTTGGTGAGCTTAAGTTACTCACTCTCATGGGAAAACAAGGGATGCTCTGGAGAACAGGGCTAGGAATTGAAGTCCATCTTAATGCATCCAGTCTGGTGTGACATCTGTAGTTCGAAAGCTCAGCATCCAATAATGAATTAAATTTCAGAACAAAACTAAGAAATGGGTATTTCCATTATATTCCTAAGATAGGTAAGAAGTTGCCCATCTATCTTAAAGCTGTGTTAAAGATGAAGACCTTTATATTTACAGGAACATATGCCATTCTCTGAGGTATTTTTCTTTTGCCTACTTTTCTATTCCTGCCTTTCAGACTATTTGAAATAATTGGAAAGCTCACTTTACATGTGAAAGATTTCCAAAGCCTTTTAGTTTCAATTACTATTTTAAACACTGATTGTCTAGATATTCCTCTTTACCACCAAAAATTTCCTGTTGAAATCCTTAAGAGCAGTAGGAAATAAAGGAGTACAGAGTTGCATTTCAAATGGCATTGCATGAAATGAGTTTTCAAAATGTTTGTCTCTCTATAATGGCAGCCCTAAGTTCAGGAATAGCCCAAGTACAGTTCCAATTAGTCATTATGCAATAAATATGAAAGAATTATAAGGTTTTAGAGTCTCATGGTTATCAAAGACCTGGGAACCTTTTGAGTCATGTCCTGGGAAATAGACTTTTTAATTAATAAAATGAGTTAGTCATAGCTCCTGAAGGACAAGCATGAGGATCTAGAATTCTAAACCGCTTAACAGGCTTAGGAACATGTTTAGATTAATAATTATCATACTGCAATGCCTAAAATAAAGCTAAGGGAACAATTTGATACTCTTGAGTCCTTAAATAAAAAGTTAGGTAGAGTCAAAATTGTATAAATAGGAATGAAACGTTTGATGACTTGAAAAAGTATCTTCCAATAAATAACCTTCTCTGAAAGTACCTGAATCTGTGCATTAATCATAAAATATCTGCTTTTCAGACTGCTCACAAGTGACTCAAATTTTGCCTTTTGTGATTAGCCCAAGTCAAACAGCTGTCTGTAATATTAAAATAATGGCCTGTGTCCTAATTAATGGTTCTCTCTTGCAGTTCCCTTGAAATATACTTGAGTCACCTTGATTCCTCAGGTTTTTGAAATGGTTCCTCCTGCCTCTAGAAACTTAGTTATTTAGCAATAAGGACCCAAATCCTTACCTACCTACTGTAAAGGGCCAATGCATATAGGAGCCCTATTCCAGAGAGATCCTTAACATCTTTTTGGCCCCTTTCCCCAATTCATTGGAACGTTAATTACAGGATTAACCAGCTGTGAGGAAATTGTGAACCTGTCTTTTGTTAACATTTGGAAAGAACTTTGCATTATCACTGGTACAAGATAGTAATACTAGGACAGAAGCATTTTCCAAGCTTACAAGTTGAGCTGTTTCAGAGAATGAACGTGCACAAGTGGCAATGCAAACTGTGATTTGCTTTCACAAGCCATGTATGAATGATAGTGCATGGCAAACACACTGTATGGATTTTAAAGTTCCAGGAAACAGTGTGCTTCCATCTGTTCAAGAGATTCATTTCCAACCTCAACCTCATTCTCAGAGGTCATGAGTGGCAAAAATGCACTGGCAGATGTTTGTTTCTGGTTATGTGAGCCCTTCCATTTCTACACTGTAATACTTATATTAAGTTCTCACTACCACAACAAAATTATTTATGCTATAGAAAAAAAAAGTGATATATATGGCTGTCCCAATTTCATTCCTTTTTAGGGAAGGTTTGCTAAAGAATCACTTTGTTCATATTTTAATTAATTATTTGTGGTGTTTTGCATACAGTATTAGAGAGAATACCACAATAAGGACAAAAAATGGACAGAAATAAATTGCATACAAACAAAGGCTGTTTTGGTACGGGATCTCTGTCTTTTCCCTGTGACTTGGAGATCAATCCATTGTAGGCATTTCTGAAGCCATTCCTTATGGCTTTTGTCATTCTCTGTATTTAGCTTATCTCATGTTTGTTCTTAAATAAATTTGTGAGTCCCTCTTTTATTTTTACTTGAAATCCCTGTGCCATTTTTGCTTCCCACAGGCTTTTTAACATTCTAGAGAAAAATGGAAGGGGTGCCAAGATGACTTTGTCTCATGAAATTTCACTTAGCTCTTTTCACTGAGCTACTAATTGCTTTCACAAAAAATAATTTCCTTTCTGTGTCTTATGTATCTCAAGAAAAAAATAAAAGAAAAATCCTGAGTATGCTCAGATGACATAACCTATGACCACACACAATCCTATATGGTTGATGGAACAGTTTTAATTAGAAAGAAAAAAACTCTATTAAATACTTTCTATTTCTTTGGAGAAAACCTAGAACAGAGGGTCCATCCATGTGGAATCATGTGTCAAGGCAAGGGACATTTGGGCTTAAGAATTTTACCTGTCATACATTTGCATTGATACAAAGTCCTGTCTTCCCTCCAACTCTCCTCACAACCGATTGTCCAGAAAAATCTCTTGAGGCTGGTAGCTTATCTAATGTGATGTTATGAGGTCTTTTAATCTCTGATCCATTCTGCATTACCCTGGCAAAAAATGCTTTACCCAAAGACTGACTTTTTTCTGAACATATACTGAGCAGAATAATATGGAAATCTTCAGGTGCATTTAATTATGTATTGTTGTGTTAAAGTAAAACAAGTGAGTCCACATACAATTACAGCCAATTTACAGCAGCCACTCACTAATTTAAATTAAAAAGTCTGCAACTGCAGAGTAATTATGCTTTAATTGCATATTTAGGATAAGAAAATGGAGTGAATCTAATGCGGTGTATTTATGACATAACGATGTGAAAAAGTTTATTAGCATAAAGAGAGCAATTGTGTTCCAAGAATGAACAAATTAATTGAAATCAATACCTAAGATGCTAAAGGTTTAATGTACTATTTAAATTTTATTGTTAATTTTCCATACGTATTAATTATTAACTGAAAATTTGATTTGCACCTATTCAGGGTGTTACTGCTTTCCAAGGATTTTAAAGATCAGACACATATTGTTATTGGTCCCTGTTTTTTCTATTAAGGCCTTTGGCACAATACCTTAATACCTTACTTTCCAGACACTTAAATCTAATAGCATTTACTATATACAGGAATACTATCCCTATGTATTAGCTAAAATTTCATAGCTTCTTTATGAAACTGCCTTTAATAACCATGATGTTTATTCACTTCCTGATGTGTATGGTGTATGGATTTATAACTTCCATTAATATTGATGTGCAATCTATGGTTGAACATAGAAGTATTAGCATCATACATAGAGGCAAATGTGGACCACTATACATGTATCCCTGTAGGTGAGTGACCTGATATAGAGAAATGTGAGCGGCTATCTGCTTTTTGTTTTTCTTATTTTTTTCACTGTCTTGGTTTAAAAGATAGGTGTCTGCCAGGAGCCTCTCTTGAAATGGCAAATGTAAACCCATTCCCTCCAAATATTATAATTTTGAAATTAAGAGGCTGTCAGGCAAAGATATAGGAATAGGAATAACAGTTCTTTATTAGGAAAAATTAAAATAGAAAAATACAGTATTACAAAGAACAAACCCAAAACACTGACAGAGTCAGAATACAACCTGACACCCTGTCAGTCAGGATGTTGGTAGCAGTCCCATTACATGGTGGTTGCAGTCCTCCTGCAGTGACAGATGTGGTTCAGTTAAAGCAGTGGTCTGGTAGAAGGGTGCAGTTTTGCTCCAGTGTATGTTGCTTTCATTGGGATATTTTCACCACAGGGTTGTAGTGCTAGTTGGGGGGAGCAGATAGGCCTGCAGATTATGATTTTTTTTAAAAATGAGTTTTCTTGTGACTGAAGATACATTTGCACTCCCAACAGCCGTGTAATTGAGCAGTCATGTACATGCAAAAATGCCATTTTTGTTATCTGAAATTTATCACCTTAGCCCACACGTGGTAGATCTGGGTGTAATAGAATAATACATTACAGGATAGTTGAGATTGGAAGGCAACTCTTCAAGTGTCACCCCCTGGCTCAAGGTGAGCAATCTAAAGCCAGTTAGGACAAGCTTTTGAATATCTTCAAGAATGGAGCCCAAAATCTCCCTGGGCAGTACGTGCTAGCCCTAAGTCACCCTCACAGCAAAAACTTTTTCCTGAGAGGGACCTGTTTGTGTTTGCTTCTTCTCAGTTTCTTGTCCTGGTGCTGGGCACCACTTGAAAAGTGTCTGGCTCTGTTTCCTTGGCACTCCTTCTTCACATATTTTTATGCATTGATGAGATCCCCCCCTGAGCCTCTCTTCTCCAGGCTGAACAGTTCCAGGGCTCTCAGTCTTCCCTCATATGAGACCCTCCTGTGTCTTATTTGCCTTAGTGGCTCTATACTGGATAGACAGATAGGTAGACATATATATATATCTATACATTTATAGATGATATAGATATAGATAGGTATAGATACATGTATTGCAAATGTAGCTAATAAAATTCTACTTGCAGATAGTAACAGATGATGTGTATTTTACACTGTGTAGCTCAGTGGCACCTGACTCCATGAGTAGAATTCCAGCTTGCTACAATAAAGCAAAAAAATAAATAACAATAAGATGGTGCATCAGCCTTTTGAGCTTTGGTGCAGGGCACAGAAATATGTTGCCTGACTTTCAAATTAATTCTTTATTATTTTTTCAGGCAATCTTCCACTTTAGAACGGGCCACATGAGGCTGTTTCCAACAGAAAGACCAAAGCAAAATAAAAGCAGGGTAATAAATAAGCCTGTGTATCATAAAAATCACGAAGTACAATTTTATTATTGCCTCAAGTGCAGTTCCTAGAAACAGCTCTGTGGAGAAGGCAAACTGAAGTAATGAACTCCTTGAACAGTCTGTTTAATATTCTGTTTGTTCTACGTTTATGCTCTGGGGAGCTGACAAGGACTGTATGCAAACAGTTTTGCTGAGGGCAAAAGAATGTTTCATCATTAAGGAGCATGACCCTTCTCTCTGTGACCAAAATGAAAAGCATATGCCCCTTGATGTCATAAAGTGTTGTGACCATTCCAATGAGTTGTTCCTCAAGCCTTGGGACATTTCCCCCTGACACAGTTTGATATTAAAAGGTTATGTGACGATTAATTGTATCCACTGACACAGCAGAAATATTCCTCTAAGTTATGTTTCTTTGATATGACAGACTTTTTCTTTTAAAGTTTAAAATCCAAATCAGTTAGAGGGAAAGTGCAATTATTGAGAAATGCTTTGTCCTCCCCTCTTTCTCAGTCGTCCTTCTGTTTCATGTTAGGCTGGGTGAAACCACTCTAAATTAAATCCTTGGTAGTTTTAAAATTTGTGAATAACAGGATCTCTATCTCTTGTTAACTTGTGCATGAGTTTTGTCCTGTTTCTCCACTAAGTGATTATTGCCTTTTCCAAGCTGAATGATTCTATGATGTTATTTATGATTGTTTTGTAAAGATGCATTCAAAGAGTGGAAGAATAAAGCTCCATTATTAGTCACTGTATACTCAATGGCTAACAGTTAAAAAGCATGGCTGTTACCATATAGAATTTTAACAGGAACAAAAAAAGAATAACAGAAAACAGAAACTTGTGGATTGGCAATTCATGCTTTTATTATATTTTTTAGGGATTGTGACATTTCAATTTCTCCTTGTCAAATCCTATTCCCACAAATCAATTAAACACAGTTTAAGCTGGGGAGCAATGCCATCTAATACCATCAGAGTTTATTCCCTTACTTAAAAACAACTGAAAGACCTTTGGAGGAAAGAGATCTTACACTTCAGTCTCAGTTTCCAGTGCTTTGGAAGTAGATTCACTATGTCCAGTTTTGATTTTCTGATTTTCTTTTTCTTTGCAGGTAACCCGATAGCTAAAGACAAATCAAGCCAGTCTCAAGGCTGATAATATTAAATACAACACAGGAATTTCATTTCTCCTGGCAATCCTTGAAGTGAAATTTTATACTGCTGAGGTGTATCCTTCAGAATCAATTGTTTCAATGAGAACCTGGCTTGTAATCAGCAACAGCCTTGAGATCAAAACTACTGGAAAGTTATTTTGAACTTCTGTGTGACAAACATTTCGACTGATTGAACTGTGTACACTTGTAAAATTGCACTTGCTGAGGAATTTGCAGCTGTGATCACAAGCTAATATTCTAAAGGTGCAGAAAAGCAGCAAACTTCTGGGCTCTCCGTTGCAGATCAGTGGGTTTTCATCTTGAAGAAGTCAGCCTCTGAAATGTATTGGATCCTTCACTCTAAAATGATCCTTGGTCCACTGTTCAGATTGCTGGTGGGACTGCACACTGCTTTAATTAAATTTCTGTTGCAGAAATTGTCCTCTGGCATGGCGCAGTTTTAGACATTTTTATTTGTGTTCTAATCTTGCAGCTCTCAAAGGTACATATTTCAACATCTTAAAGTTGCTTTGTTATAGGAATGGAATTGTATATCCATTGTTAATAATTATTGTTGACAAGTAATAGTTATCTGAATACATCAGTCATATTAGAATGCATAGTCAGGTTGACATGTTTCCCTAAGGCTAACCAACTACTGCAGCTTAACACTTAAAGAAAGTAGTGGTCAAAACTCAATTACCACTTCCATAATAAGGCATTTTATATCTTTAATATGTACATTTCCATTTAGTTTGAAGGAAATGGGTGATTCCAATATGTACTTTACTTTCCTAACCTTTAATTCATTTAAATTGATGGTAAGCAGTCAATTACACTATTTCATCCCTTTTTTTATAAAAGTAGGCAGGGATATAAATGAGTTTTGCAAATATCATATTGGAGGCTAATAATTCAGAATTTTTGTCTTTTTATTAAAAAAAATAAAATCTCTTGCTTGAACCTAAGTACTGATGGATGCTTATGTAGATGTCTGCTCAGTCTGTTTGCCATAAAGGATAAAAGTCCTAGTGCTCTCCCAGTTTTACACTTCATGGATATTTTGCTTGCTTACAGTCATCCTATTCAGATCTGTTTTGCTTTGTTTCTAACTTTGCATTGTGCTGTTACATGAAAAAAATCCTCAATATTTAAAGGCCTTAAGCATCTTTGAGCTTTTTTCTAAGTTATTACAGAATGTATAATTTTATACTCCATTTAATGTATATAGTACCATCTGTAAAGTTGATACAAAAGAAATTTGGCAATTCCTTTTTGTGGCACTGCCTAAACATACTGACTAGAGGGAGTTCTGACTTTATGCTTTGGTGAATTGAAATGAAAGCCACACACACTTAATGGTAGTCAAAAGTACATAGAGGTAAGCTTGTTTAAGTCCTATGAGGTTATCAAACACAGCAAACCAAAAAAACAAAAAAAAAAAAAGAAAAAGAAAATCAAAAAGAGAAAAAAGGTATAGGAAGAAATGGTTTAATCATTACAAGCCATTGACATGGCTGGTTTAGTTATATATTAAGTTCCATGATGGATGAACACCCTGGCGTGCTTTGTTTGTCACTGTAGCCCCTGCTGTTCCAAACCCATTTCATTACCTCCGCTGTATTATTGCACAGGAGAGCTTAAATAAAATAAATTGCTGTTGGGAATAAAGTTGAGAAGTATATTCTATCATTATTTCATGGGAAATAATAAAAAATATGTTGACAGGAAAAGATCTTATTTTCTGATTAAAATTTAATTAGAATAAACCATTTGTAGAAGAAACTAGGTCTCTTGGTATTTTAGGATGGATTAGTATTATATGGATTTGTGCTAAGAGGTTCAGATGGAAGGTAGCATCTTAAAGAGGTTGTCTGGGACAGTGCAAAGTGTAAATGTGCTGTTTTGTAAAATCTGAATATGGCCTCTATTTGGTTGGAAATATATATCATGCTTCTCAATACTTGTTTTCTTTGTTTCCTTGTTCTTAAACAGCGCTGAAAATACTGTATTATATACAAGTGTAACACATGCATACCAATAAATGAAAATAAATGGATTTTCAAATATTCTGAATAGATTCTCTGCAGTAGATTAATGTTGTGACTATTCATAGCAAGTGAATAAAATTGTAATATAAAATAGAGTTCCCTGTATGGATGTGCACATAGGAGATATGTTTACTCATGGAACAAAATAATTTTTTAGCAAATAAGAATCTCAAAGGTTATATTAAGTTTATGTTTCTTCAGTAGAGCAGAGAATATTTCCTACCACTTTGAAATGTCCTTTTTAAAGGAACTGATTTTTATGGGAAATTCTGGTGCGTTTACTGTTGTTTTCAGGTCAGATTGAATAATTTTTTTTTCCTTCACAAAATGTGGATCCTGAAAAATTATCATTTAGATGTTTGAAGTAGCAACAAAGACATGGTAGACAATCCTGAAAAAGTAAAGTTTCAGGGTAATTTGTGGAACTGTTTAAAAGAGAAGAAAAAAGAAAGCCAGTTAGTCAGATCTGCTTGTTCACCTTGAATCAAGCTGGGAACCACAGATCAGGTGTCCATTGTGAAAGTTTAATGCTGCTTTGAAAATGGAGTACAGGTCAGTACTGGATCAGCTACATGCATTCATGTAGGCATGTGAATTCCTTCAATTTATCCTTTATTCCTTATATGCTACTGTCTGGATCGTTTCATCTGATTGCAAAAATGATCAGGCATTATGATCAGAGGGAAATCCATGTTGCTCTTTGAATTAAATAATCATCAAGGACTCTGAACTGCAGAAGATGAAGTTCTGCAGTTCCAAGTGGCAGTGAATTAAGAGGGAAACTAAACTCACTGCTTTGTTCATACCTCTCACAGTTAAATGTATTGGATCAGTTCAACAAAACACAAAAGGAACTCCTGATATGAATCTTAATGAAAAAAAATTAATATCAGATCAAATAAATCCAAAATAAAGCTTAAAAAACTTTCAAGTCTAGATCTTGGTTTTATGTGGTTTATTGGTAATAATGAATGTTGACCTTTACAACAGCACTGCTGCAGATAACACTGTTACTACTAATATAAATACTCCTATTGTGCTATATAGTTTCAGTTTTTGTATTTATCCTGTATCTTTTAAATCTTGACTCCTTCAGCTCTGCCAAAAATTTTACTGGTCTAGCATTTCAGTACTTCACCAAACCAATGCAGCTCTGTTTTGTGTAGATCTATATGCTTTAAGAGTGCATCAGATGCCTTTATTTTGAAATTAAAGAATCTGATATAAAGTACTTTAATTTGTTAGTTTTCATGAAAAGATATGCAGGGAGGTTTTTTTGTCATTATAATTGTACAGCTGGCTTTTATAATTTCTAGGTAATGCATGAAAGTCTGTAGCAACAAAACAGAAATATGTGATTGGCACCCTTTTCTGTTTATTTACTGCTTCCTCCTTCATGCCTCAAATTTTACACATCTGTTGTTAACCAATCTATTGGCAAGGAGAAGGAGCAAAGTTTTGATTTGCAAGAGGAGTATTGCCTTAATTTCTAGTTACTTTTTGCCAAAAGTTAGATAGCTCTCCATCACACCTGTCACACCTGAACAATCTGATGCAATTAAATGATTTCTCATGGATTCTGTCATCTTAAATTGGAAAATAAGAATTTCCTAATCACTTTGTCTTTATAACACAGTTTGTATACTGAAACACTTTTCTGTTTATTCTTTCACAGAATGAGTGAATATTTCTAGATTACATCTTTAGTCTTGTTTCTGTAAGAGTTTATGTAACTTTTGTACACTACTATACAGACAGTCATTGCAAATATTTTAGCAAAAATGTGGCTGGATTTTTTGTGTGTTCTGTATTCTTTTGTACTGCTGAAAAGGTAGCATATGAAAAGGTTGGATTTCCCACAACTTTGTTTTAACAGGTGAGATTACAACTGTTACCAATGTCTCTTTATCCAAAACTAAGTTAAGACCATCTGGCAGGAGGGCCATTGATAGTGACACTGGAAAGTCTTGTGTAAGGGAGTGACAGTTCTTTATCAGGCTGCTGTGAATAGGATGCCTAGAGAGTCAAACAATTGTAGTATGGTTTCAGCACCTGAGATGTAGGGACTGGGGAAGTGAATCCAGCATGTGAGCACAGGGGTACAGTCAGGACCCCCAATCTGTGGCTCTGGGGGGACAGTAGGACCTTAGACCTGTTCTCTGGGTTGTAGAAAATGTCCATCTCATGTCTCTGGGATTTTGTCCAAAACCAGATGACAGAAATAGCAAGACACCTTGGTGATTTCAGTGTGGTTTGTACAATGCCATCAGATGCAGATGAATGTTTAGTATTCTGTTTAGAAAATTCTGATTAAGCAAACTCATTAAAGTTCACATATCCCTATTCAGTTAAAGGCTAAAGAAACTACTCTCTATTTTCACTCTTTCCTTGCAAGTATACAGGTCAACTTGTGTAGCAATTGGAAGTGAAATCCAGTTATTCCATGATAATAGATTCTCTTGATTAAATATCACTAATCACACCAATATTAGCCATGACTGAAAGACTTGAACTGAAAACCAGTTTATTGCCCAACTAAATTAAAGAAATAGTTTATATAATAGAAATATGATTGCCTATATATAATCCTAACAGTAAAACTTCTATATTAGCTCTTCAAATTTTTTTTTATGTTGGTAACTTTAAAATGTAAAATTTGGTTTAAATCCTGTATAACAGCAGGGACATTCTGTTTTCTGCTAAAACACTGAGGTAACCTAGGGACACTGTAGTTTGGGACTTATGGCTTTCACTGCTTCAACTGCACAGCTGGGAAAACAATACATAAAAATACTTATGCTACTCTCATTGCTGAGACATTTTTCTTGAGTATGAGGAATGGGTTAGAGTTGCAAGTTTACTCCATAGGAGCATATTGCTTGAATCTCTTGAACTCTTTTCTCCTTACTGTCATCACAAACATGACAGAAACTGTACTCTCCAGCCTTATGTCTTAGTATTTAAATCAGAACTTACAAAATGCACAATACTTTAGTCACAGTGTCTTCATATGAAATTAAGTTTTTTTATTCTGTTTCCTCCTTATGATTAATTACTGATGCCTTGTCATATTTGGGCATAGATAATATAGTCTTTACTATTACTGGTTCACAGTTTGTGTGTCTTTGTGTTCTTCTTTTTATTTTGCTTTGATCATTTTCTCGTGTCCTGCAATCCAGTTAGTTCTTTCAAAATTCCAGTAATGATGAGAAAAGATTTTTAATAAATAAAGAACTGAACACAGGAGGGAAGAGAGGTTATGTGTTTCTATAATTCTATCTTAATTTCCAGTTTAAACTATTCTTTCTAAAGAGAAGCATTTTTTTGTAACTATAAATGGACTGTGTTTCAATATGCTCTGTGTTCATAAAGCTGATAAAATGGTCCTCTCTGTATGTCAGATTACCTCAGCAGAATTTACAAATGGAAGATGATGATTTTGCTAATGTCCATGGGCAGGTAGACATAATTTGGTCCCAGATGCTCTGCCTAATGTTCATGGCAAAAGTGACTCAAAAACAATGCCTCCATATGCCATAATTGCTGGAATTATTTCTCAGGCATATTCCCTTGTCATCCCTCATATGTAGAACTCATTAGATTCCTAGTGGGAGAACATATGGAGAAGACAGTTGATGGAAAACATTATAAAACAGATTGTGTATTTAAATTTATATTTTAAAAGACCTCTGTGCACAGGCAAACTTAGCAGAGAAAGTTCAAACTTTTTCTTTCCACTTCATAAGGAAATTGATGTTTATGGAGCTGTTATCTCAATGCATTCAAATCCAGTTCTAGATGGTGGTTTAAAACCTGGCTTTAGGGATAATAGTGGGAATATTGCTGCTAATTTGAGGTCAACTTTTCAAAATATTTTCTTAAACTATAATTAAGATCTTTTCACTAATAGGAATGACCAGAAGTTCCACCCATAAAAGTCTGTTGGCAGGATCAGGCTTTTGGCTATGGGTTTGTGATTTCAGTGTCAACATGATATCTTTGATAAATACCATGTTTCTGTTTCACAAAAAAATTTCTAATATTTCTTTTATCCAGCCCAGTTGACTAATGAATGGGGATCATATGCAGTGCAGAGATGTTTCAATGACTACTACTATCAATTAATTATTTATCATCTGTAGCAGCTAAATACAGCAAAAAAAATTAGCTAACCATACATTAATTTAGAGTATTATACATGGACATCTGTGATGCTTTCTTTGGTTACACTTAAGACTCTTTCCTTTTTCAGGGTAATTAATTTTCTATTTTTTTTTTACTGAAGACTGACCGTGAAACTAGTTTCAATAGGGAGCATTTGGGGTACTATAAAGTGTCTCTGTAGGAGAGGTGGGCACTAGCAGGAGCCACCCATTAGACAAGTGGAAGGTGGATAGACTGATGTCTGTGACCTTCCTGCAGTGGCTGGTAAAACATGGCCCATCACCTAGAGAGAGAGTAGAAAGTGTTTCTAGAAAAACACATCTGCCCTGCTCCTAAAGGAACAATTCTGACAGGATGTCTCCTATTACATGGAGCAGAACCAAATGTTATACCTAAATCAATAGAGAAGGACAGAGAGAAGCTGTAGGACATCTATTACAGTGTGGCTCTTTAAGCCTTAAAAATGTCTGATACGTCCACAGGATGCCCATCTAGGTCCCTGCCTTTTTAAAAAGACAGAATATAGCTGTTTAAATAGTATCTGCTGTTGTGTGTGAATTTGCTGGCCACTATGCCTTCCTAAAGCAAAGATTTGGTGTCCTTTTGTGAGAGAGGGCTTCCAGAAGTTCAGATCCAACCTTTGCTGCTGGAAGCAGACTGTTATTTTACTGTTCTTCTAAACCAGAGTCCCACAGTATACTGCTGGCAAGCTGCACCACTTGCCCTGCATCTTTCAGGGCACAATAGTTATTCTGAAAAGCCTCAGCAGGAAGCAAAATGTGCATTGCCACACATGCCTTGTCTTAATACTGAAAATCTTGATTGTTCTCTATGTTTGGATTTTTTTTCCCTGAAAGCTACCAGGAAAAAATGCTTATTATTAAGTGGAAATGTAATTATTTTTTTATTTTGCATCAGTCTGAACATCACACTTAAAAGATATATTTTGCCATTTCTTATATGTTTATCCTATTATGAATTTATCCTATTATGAATTTATTTATTTATGAATTTATGTTTTAGTTTCTCTGTCAGCTGCTGGTGGCACTTTGTAAAATAGTGTCATCCATTAGTGATTTTTATAATCACTCCCAGGAAAATGGTCATTGGTCTTTCATCAGCATGTTGTGGTTTTTCCGTTCTCTCTACATGCATGAGAAACTAGATGATGAAGTAGTAAAAGAGCCTTGAAGATGTACTGATTTAATTAATCTCAGGCAAATAGACCTTGATTGGTGAAGGAAGTTATAGCTCTTCTGTGTAAGATTGTGTTCCATCATTCAGAATATCCAGCCCTCTCCTTTGATTTAAATTTGATTATAAGAAATTTGGGCAGTAGTAATATTGATATAAAAGATTAATAGCAGCTTGAAAAATGGATCCTTAAGTATTGATGCATGTGATCAAGTATCCAGCAGATTTTAAATCCTGGGATTTACCTAATGCTCCTAATGGATAAGGAAAGTAGCAAGTATTTTCCCCATTTTTATGTCCTTGGAAGGAAATACAGACATACCAGAAGACTGGCAGCTGAAGTGCTCACTGTACTTCAGTTAATGATGTGTTTACTGCTCAAGTCTACATAGCTTGGATCTTACCTCACCTTTTGTTAAAGCTTGTAACATAAGCGCCTTAAACTGATCAATTTCTACAATTAGCTGCTCTGAAAGAAAGCACAAAAGCAAGTTCAAGGCTGTTTATGCTTGAGTTAACTCCATTGTCATTAGTGAAGTTATTGTCCTGGTAAATCTAGTCTTAACATTCTAGATAAACAGTTCAGAAAATTAAGCTGCAGTTAATTTGACGACCTACATTAAAGGGCACGTGAAACTTCAAGGGATTGGGTAAGAATAAAATAAAGATGAGAGAAAATTAAGGTTTCTTGTACTCTTTCACCAGGTACCACATTGTTATATAATTGTGAGAATTATGGTTCTGGTCCCACCTCTAACAGAAATATGTGAAATTCAGTCCTGGTCTTAGTCCTGCTATAAAATATATACTAAAGGCAGTTTATGATTGTCATTTGGCAATAAACTTTTCTTCTCAAAACCCCAGTGTGAGGTCTCTGTTCCATGCCTGTGCACCTTAAGTCCTGAAAATAGAGCTTTCTGGGAACTTTGCTGATGACTAAAGCTTCTTATGGACTTCTGCTGAGGTTTACATTTCATACTGACCACCTGTGCCAGCTGTTCCAAAAACTGTGTCATTGGTTCAAACTCCTGTGTCTCCTCACTTTTTTGTTCATCAATATAATAAAAAAAATGCTTTATAAATAGTCTTAAATTTGGTGTATCTGATAATTTGCAGCAATTCCAAAGTGGTATTTTTTACTTTATTTCAAACTTCGTAAATGATTCAAATATCACGAACAGTAATAAACTCAGTCAACTCATTCACAATAAAGAACTGTGATGCCTTAAGCTACTTTTTGCCAGTCAGAATATTGTCAAGGTGACCTTTCATGCTGTTTCAATTGCATAGCCTTGCCATTATTTAACTATTAAAGTGATGGAAAGCTTGCACTTTGCTGTTTGAGTGGCAACATTTCTAGACATGGGGACCTGAAGAAATGGAACCATGGAGAGGCTATAATTAATGTGCCACATTAAGGAGTTAAGGATAAGCAGCCAAAGAAAGACTAAACCTGGTGGAGCAAAGCAGCTGCAGTCTAGTCTTCAAAACTAAAAATCCAACAAAGCTTTCTAAAATCCTAATAACTGCCGTTGGTGTCAAGTAATTAATGATAAGTCGTTTTTCCTGCACTGTGTCTCAACCATCCATTGTTGAAATGTACGTGAAAAATGCAGCTTCTGGATTGCTATTAAAACTCCTCTAAAATTTAAATATTAATGAGATAAATGCCATTTTATATTGTTAACTTCTGTTTTAAAAGGAGACAATTTCTGTTTGTTTTAAAATTTTTACATATCTTTTTATACAAATAGAAGTAACTAGAAAAATAGTAATGATAATAAAAATCTGTCCATTACAATGTTAAAATGTAATTATTTCATGACTTTATGATTAGATGTATTCTGTCTATATGAAGCGTGACTCGTGTTGACAGAAAGCAAAATCATCAGAAAGATTTGGCTGTTGAAAAACCTTTTGTCTTCACAGTGCTAATGGAGGAGGATGAACATCACAGACTGTGGGAGCTGTGTAAAAGGCAGAACAGGAGAGGGTTTCTTTTTCCATCAGTGGTTAGGTGATTTATATACATGACTCTCATTAACATTAATGGAAGTTATCTGCCTCATTTTTTATGAGCCTGATGTGAAGTTAATGGCAGTCTTCCCATTGTCTCTAGTGGGCTGTGGATCAACCAGTAAGTGCACAAATGGGTTTGGTTGAAATATTGGTGCTTGTAGAATGGTGCTTGCTTAGAATTTCAACATGCTTCATTCACAGTTACAACAAAAAATGCTGTGTGAATGCCTGAGTGTCTGATCAGAGCAGTTTAATGGTGCAGAGTGTGCTGATCTGTGGCACTGTGGGGCATCCACGTGGCAGACTGGAGAGATGCCTGAGCCAGCTCGCAGTGAGCTGGTGAGAGCAGGAGCAATAATCTGCCCAGCAGCATGAGCTGTCTCACTTTTCAGAGAGTTGGACTGGAGTAGGTGTTTGTGGTCCAGACTTCAGGATGAGGGAGTTGCAGTGCCATGAGATGCTGTACTTCTATCAACTATGTGGTAATGTGCAATCCTACTTTTTTTGAAATCCAGCCTGAGATCTGCCTCTCTGCTGAGTTCTCTGCTTTTGATTGTTTTTGCTGTGTTTTGTTTGGGGTTTTGAATTTTTTTTTTTTTTTTTGACAGACAAATCATATTTTCATTGACTTATGGATGCTTTGCATTTTTAACAAATCTAGACTCTGCTGCTTTTTCTTCTGTAAGGAAGGGAAGGAGACCTGAGGTTACCAGCAGAATTTAAAGAACATCTGTTCACATCTGTTCTAGGATAGAGTTAATTTTCTTCTTAGTAGCTGATACAGTACTGTGTTTTGTATTTAGTATGACAATAATGTTGAAAATTCACAGGTAGTTTGCTTGTGTAAAAGTGGTTTGTAAGTCAAAGGCTTTTCAGTGTCTCATGCTCTGCCAGTGAGGAGCTGGGAGGGACTGTGGCCAGGACAGCTGACCCTAACTAGCCAAGGGGTTTATTCCACACCATAGAACATCAAGCCCAGTATATAAACTGGGGGAATTGGTTGGGAGGGGTGATCACTGCAATGAGCACTGGCAAGTAGGTGGTGAGCAATTGTATTTTGGCCACTGATTTCTCGTGGGTTTTATTTTCCTCTCTCTCTCTCTCTTTTTTAAATTACTATTATTATACTTATTATCATTATCATCATCATTATCATAATCTAAATTTGTTTCAACTATTAAACTGTTATTATCTTAACCCACCTTTTTTTTGACTCTCATCCCAGTTCACTGGGGAGGTAAGTGATCAGCTGCATGGTACCTAGCTGCTGGCTGGGGTTGAATCACAGCAACATGCATGCTCCTTATTGTGAGCTAATCCCTACAGGGACAGGTAACCAGCCTTGCTGCCAGTGAAGAACATGTCTCACCACACATAAAACAGGCCAGTACATAATAGCTTTCCCATGGATTGGGAATTCTTTTATAGTTGATCAAGTTCATGCTAAAGTATTCCCAGGTTTCTCCTTACCACAGTGTCACATTGGTATATATGTAAAAAACTGCCCTCCTGAAGAACTTGTATGTTGAAGCCAAGCCTCTAGGAAGAGTAGGAGAAGCCAGATCCTGAGGGCTTTAACACACAAAAAGTTTCTGTTCCTACTCTGCTGGACGTGGCCACTGATGGTCTCAATCTCAGGCTGTAGCAAGGCTGGGCATGTGCTTTAAAGATATAAATGTATACCCAGTGCAAACCACACCAACAGAGGCTAGAGACTGGCACTGCTACCTGAACCCAGGTAAGCACAAAAAGCTTGCACAGGGCCACGAGCAGCATGGACTGCCCAATCACATATTCTCCTCCAGCTGCTCAGGATTAAAACCTGTGCACCCACACAGTTTGCTGCAGCTGAAATGTGCAAAAAACCAGCTAATTTCTGCTTCACACTGAGACTCTGCTATGGTCTTTTTTCTCAGCATGACGTCATGAAATGCAAATGCATTGGATTTTCCTCAGCTCTGGGTTACTCACAGTTTCAAAAGCTGAGAGAAGCAAGATATTGGCAATCCATCAAGTAGGGAACAAGCAAGTACCCAAATTTACTAGCTACAATCACAGATTTCAGGGGATGCACAGCTGGAGTAATTGTAGGAGGAACAGAACAAATACTCCCTACTTGTTCAGCTGTGCTATGGCTGTACACCTTGCAAACAGAAAAGGTAGGTGTAGGGGAGAAAATAGAGATTAGCGCCATTCAATTTCCCTGTAGAATGTTTTATAATGTTATTTACAAACTGATTTTGTGCTTTAGTTTTAATTAACCTTTTCTTTTCTTTTTTCTTTTCTTTTCTTTTTTCTTTTCTTTTCTTTTTTCTTTTCTTTTCTTTTCTTTTCTTTTCTTTTCTTTTTTTTTTTTCTTTTCTTTTCTTTTCTTTTCTTTTCTTTTCTTTTCTTTTCTTTTCTTTTCTTTTCTTTTTCTTTTCTTTTCTTTTCTTTTCTTTTCTTTTCTTTTCTTTTTTTTTTTCTTTTCTTTTCTTTTTTCTTTTCTTTTCTTTCTTTTCTTTTTTCTTTTCTTTCTTTTCTTTTTTCTTTTCTTTTTTTTTTTCATTAAGAATTGTTTGAAGATTTAAAAAAAGGACTTTCATACCTTCTTGGCAATCACAAGTTGGACTGCACTGCTCTGTAATTTTTTTATTGCATATAAATCTAAGTCTAATAAAGTTCTGCATTTTTATTAAGGACTTGTTTTCTGCTTAATTGTAAGGAAATGAGAAACCACAGCAATGTCAAAGGGTTATATTAAAGTATCAAAAACTAGCAAGCAGTATACACAAGCCAATTAAATAGCACTTTATGTTCCTAAAGTAGAATAGGGGCTTGCACTTAAGTTGATATTTTCTTTGACAAAGAAATCGACCCTTATAGAGTCAAACCCATAAAATTTATTGGCTGCAATATACTAAGTGCAGATTAGCAGTCCTTTTACCACAGAAATAAAAAAAATTAAACCCACAGTTCTTTAGAAACTTGATATCAATACTGTTAAAAATATATAGATTAGCAATCAGTGATTGAATCCATGTGTGCTGTAGATACCAGCATCTGGATGAGGGCCAGAGTTTTCTTGCCTGCATTCATTCTGGGACTGTACTGCATCTAGGATTTGTTGCAGGGGCTGTGAAGGTGCTGTGGAGTACACTGAATTACGTGAAACCCACTCCACAAGGAAAAATTGCTATCCTTGGTGATGCAGGTGCTTCTTTGGTGCCTAAGAACAGGGTCAGATCCTCTGAAAGGTGTCAGGATATGGTTAACACTGGAGCTTACAGAAAGCTCTTCCTGTTTTGGATCCTGCTTTAGACAGCAGAGACACAGAACCGATCAGTGTGGTTAGCCAAACAAAAATCCCCATCACACTAACAGGAGTCCTTCCCCCCTGTGCATTGTGCAGCTATGCTTGGTGCAGTTCCATAAATTGTTGGCAAATCTGAGATGGTTCTGAAGGCATTCCTGCACAAGATTCTTGTGAGAATCAGGAGGGATATTTGGATGCAGGTACTCTGCATGGGTTTTTCTAGACAAATTTATGAGGAGGAGATAGAAGTATTTTCCTCACTGTGTGCTGGATGCAGCTCCCTTAAGCCTTTCCTGGGCCAGAGAAATCCAAACATAGAGCTAATAACCAATACAAATTAGACTAATTCCTTGCAGTTTGGCACAGAAAGAAGTGGTTTCCATTTCAGGGGGATTTTTCCCCCAGTGGATCTTACAAATCTGTTCAGTCTTTCACTCATTTCTATTGGATGAATTTTTGTATTTCAAAATCACCATTAAACATGTTGTGTAGGCAGCTTTAATGAAAAGGATAAGGATAGAATGATCACAAGGTATTTGATCCTTGCTTTCAAGATGACATTTATTGTAGGACAGAAGTATGCAGCATAATCTGTGGATACTATTTTTCATGCACTAAATTTCACTTAGCTCCCTAGTGAATTGGAGAACTTTTTAGATTCCAGCTAATAACCTGCTGTATAACTAAAAGCATGAAGGCAGAATTGCTTAAAACGTTCAGCAAACAAATGGATTTTTTTTTATGGTTACATAACCACATGGTGATGGTTCATCTATCCTTCATGGAACCATAAGAAATGAGGCTCAAGGTGGGTTCATTTGCCCCTACAATGTTTAATCTCCTCAGTCTACGAGATTAAATTAACTGATGTAATCTAATATATCCTAGGAATGCAAAACACTAGTGAAAGGTATTAACAATTAGCACATCTGAGCAAAAAGCAAAATATGTGCCATTATTTGATCTACTTTTATTAAATACATACTTTACAGTGGCTGAAGATTAGCTTCCAGAAATATGAGAAGTTGTTTAATTTCACAGTATTTGAGACACGTGCAGCACATTGTGATTGGATATTAGCATACAAAGTCCAGAAAACAGTGCAAAAAACAGAGTCATGATCAACATCCACCTGTATGTGTGCATGTTCTAATATTTTTAGATCTCTATTCTGTATTTTTTTTTGAAAACCAAATTGTAGTAATATACAATGTGTAGAAATATGTAATATGCTCAGAGGAAGGGAAATTAAAATCATGGGTATAAAAACATGACTGTACCACGATAACATTCCACACCATTACAAGAAAATTTTTTACCACTATAACCATCCTGCTGAGATGACAATTAAGATTACAAGGAGGAGCTAATACAAATTTTCATATGACTTTTCAAGTAAAGTAGTATATTTAGCTTTTCTTGGTTCATGCATGTCCTCCATACAGTAAAAAAATGTTTCATAGTTCTTAATCACCCTGGGCATAACTTAAAGGGAGAGAACAACCTTGTTCTCAGGACAAATCTCCTAAGTCTATAAAACCCTGCTTAACACTATTTCACTTTGAACATGTTTACTCTTCAATAGTTTCCTGCCCTCACAGAGCAAGCATGACATTTGAACATCCCACCAATTGCTGCATGTTCAGCATAGTGAGAATTTCCCCCAGTGTTATGAATGACTGCTTCTAAAGGGCACCAGTTACTTGCCTGAATGGAAATCAAAATCTTGTTCACAGTTAAGCCTTCTTGTTGTTCATGTCAACACTTTTAACACTCAATTTATGGAAGGGATATTTTTTTTTCAGTAATTGTTCTAATTCCTCCCAATTCTTGCATTATTTTTTATGTTTTTCATTCTCTTCCATATTTACAGAAAAATTTAAGGTACAGAGGGGTGAAGGAACTTGGAATGAAAGTATGAACCACTCACAGGCAGTTAAACAAATTAAACAGGGACAGTGAGATGGGAGTTTAAACTACATTTGAGCTTTATTCAAGTGCAATGAGAAGTTTACAACTTTTAATTTTTGTGTTCTATTGCTGGATTAGTTCTGTGCTTCCAAGCACATCTCCAGTTGGTATTTATCAGCTGACTTTATGCACTGTTTCAGAACCATTACTGTGAACTTTCCTTTCTATTCATTACATGAAACAGGGCACCATGAGGGGTGACAGTTCCCCCTTCACATCTTTCTGCCACTGTAAAGGTCCTTGGCAGAGGAGTAATTCTCATCAGTTATCAATTGTACCCTTCATGCTGCTAGAATGGGGTGGAGCAGGTTTTACTGACAGAAAAACCCATCTCAGAAAGTCACAATGAATTAAAAAAAAAAATAATGCAAACATCATCTTGCAGTAACTCTGTTATGGCAACCTGGAAAAATCAAGCACATCAAGAGTCTGCTTAGAGACAATTGTCAAGAAAGAAGCTATTGGCACAAGTCCAAGATCTGCTGTCTCATCCCTGCAGGCTAAAGAGGCTGACAGCTGCTCTGAGTGGATGACTCCTCCCTGAAACTCACCCTCTTCTTGTGTCATAGTTTGATGATATTTATACTGACAGATGTCACAAAATGACATTCTAAGATGATTTGGGTTCAGGCTTGATGGTTTGGTTTGAACTCAAAAGTTTTTGAGGAAAAACCACCCCAAACTTCTATGCCATGCATTTATCTTCAGTTGAAACTGATAGCCTGCAGAAAGAGACATCTGCAGATACAACATGTTTACAAACTCATCAGAACACACCCACCACCTTGACTGCTTACAGATATGCAAATGAACTTTTTGATGTACAAAGTTTCTTAGGATCGCAGAATCACAGAACAATTCAGGCTGAAAGAAACTTCAGCAGATCTCTAGTGCAACCTCTGACACAAAGTAAGGCTGTCTCTTAGATCAGATCAGGTTATTCAGGGCTTCATCCAGATTAATTTAAAAATCTCCAAGGATGGAGAACTCACAATTGTTTAAATAAAGCTTTCAGTGGTGTTTTCATAAGGAATCTAATTAGTAAAAAAGGGATATCTTAGTGCAGGGAAGATTAGTATTGGGAAAGTGTCTGGCAAAATGGACTTGACATATTTTCCCTATTCTATTGCTCAAAACGTCCTTTTCTATTACTCCTTCCTTTTGTTTATCTTCCTTTTGTGCAGACTTCTCTTCCATTGCATACAAAATTCTGTGAAGGGCATGGCATGAGGCATGCATAAATTGGCAAACATCTGGCAGACTTTCTTTGTTATAACTGTAGGATATATCTGCTGTTGTACAGATATCACAGCCTTTTGGTTTCTTTGCAAGTGATGGTTGAAAAATTTTATTTTACCTAAAGTTAGTTTGCCAGTCCAAATCAAATATGTGATGAGTAAGCAATACTCCCAAACACTAGTTTGAGCTTCTACCCACTATGTGTTTTGGCAATGTTTTATTAGATATTTTTTTAGTTTTGAGGAAGAAAATCTTTACTATGAGGGTGGTGAGACATGGGAACAAATTTCCCAGAGAGTTTGTGGATGTTGCATCCCTGGAAGTGTTCAAGGCCTTGTTGGAATGGGCTTAGAACCACCTGGTCTAGTGGAACATATTTCTGTCTGTGACAATGGAGCTTTTAGGTCCTTTTCAACACAAAACATTCTTTTCAAAGATTCTATAACTGTTCTCAGTGAGATACATTTTTCAGAACCAAACCAAGTCTCTAAATATTCATCTGTTTTCTTACTGTATTATTGAAGAACCCTCTCTCCCAATTTCCGAATTTGCCTCAATTTTATGTAGATTTCCCTCCTTACAATCCTGAATGGGCTTCTCTCCTGCCTAATTAACTATCTCCTTCCTTTCTCTGAATGTAATTTCCAGTCCCTGAGTGCCTGGTCCTTGCTAAGCTGTGTGGTTAAAGATGGTCAACACAGCCAAAAGGAGCACAAGGAGGATCAAAGGAGCCAAGAGGATCAAAGCACAGCAGGGTTGACTGTAGGGACCATGGGAGGCATGAATCTCACTCTGTCTCTCTCTCTTTCTGTCTGAGATAGAGAGATATATGTACCTTTCCACTGTTGGTATTCCATTCTGCTCAGTCAGAGGGGGCAGCAGGATGAGGCTGTTGTGTGAGTGTGGTGTGTGTTTTCTGAATGGCTGGTTACACACATTTCATAGTATGTACAATGCACACACATGCTCTGTATGCCTGCTAAGAACCCATGCTCAGCCTCATTACTGGCTGAACCTGGGTTTTGCTCATGCAGCATCCTCACAGCTCGTGATCTGCTGAATCTGGCCTGTTTTCTCCTGACATTCTGCCTTTTACTCTGGGCTTAACTTGGGAGCTGGTAACTGTGCATTTCTCTGTGAACTTTTTCGTTCCTTCATGGTGATAGTTTGAAATTCTTTAATATGTATGTCTTTCTCTATTGGTAACTATAAATAGAACAAGCCCTGATATAAGAAAAGAAAGTCTGATTTGGGAGCACTTATAATCTCTGCCTTCTCTGCCCCCATTCCCACCCCCTCCATTAGAAGCAATTACCTTGCTGCTTTTCTCTCTCTATTTATCTATCCATCTGCCTGTGAATCCTTAGCAAGTAATTAGGACCTTGTGCTGTCATGTCAGATTGCAACCCAAAGTAGAAAAAAAAGAGTAGAAAAGATAAATTCACTGCTAAAACTCCTAAGAAATATTCTAGTTCTTATTACCAAGTTTTAGTGGGTCATCACTCTGTCCTAGTCAGATGTGAGGAGAGAATATTTTAAAAGAATTAAAAAAGCAGAAATAACACTTGTCCATATTACCATTTTCACAAATGGAAATATGCTGTGAAATGTGGAAATGCTGTCTCCAACAATGAAAAACCAAAATGGAAGAGGAAATACAAGCTGACCCTAAGGTCTCTGAAAACAAACACTTTTATCTGACTGAACAGCCAGCTTTTCAGGGTGCCTGTGTCTGGTAGGGTTTGGTCTGAAAATTTTCCAGCATTTATTTGATTCTTACCTGAAAAAGAAATTGACATTCTTTTGACATTCTCTGCACTCAAATAAAGGTTCAATGTTTCATGTAGTGCATGGCATACAGAGTGATGTGATGGATACCATTCCTCCAGCTCCATCTTCCAATATAAACAAGTGTGTATGAACCTTCAGCTGAAATTCCTTACTTACTGAGCCAAATCTAAGAGTCATTGCCATTTACCTGAAGTCTTCTAAGAAACTTCACTGTACTCAAGTGCCACAAATGAGCTAAGTTTCTTCTGAGAGAATGCATCTCTTGTTTATGATACTCAGGGAGCGAGGTAACATTAAAAAAGCAGAAATCAGCTGAGAAGTATGATTTCAACTGATATGGATTTGGAGCTGATTTAGAATAGCTTCCTGATAACAGACTATTTTTATCCGTATCTTGCATATTTTAAGGATTATGCATATTATCAAATATCTGGCCCTAAAAGTGACAGATCAATTTATGCTTATAAATGTATCAGTGAATAAATCATGCACTCAAGTAAATCTAGTCAGTAGTGTCTAGTTGTGCTTTTTCAAAGGCAGATTAATTTGCATACAACAGTCACAGAATTATTAAGACAAGCTGTAAGAAATCAGGATTTAGGTGAAGAAGTAGGCTGTTTCAGTTTTAATTTCCCCAGCTATTAGTTTGCTGGTAATATGAAAAAATTCTAGTCTAGCTTTTTTCTTTTTTTAAACCAACTGTCAGGGAAAAGACCTGCTCAGGAGAAGTCAGCTGAGGCATGAATATTGTGACAGACCATGGAGTAGCAATGACAGATTAGATCTAGAATTCCCTTTTGATTTTTTCATCTTATAGTTACTCTGTTTTTTTTATTTACTTGTATCTTTCTGAATGTTTGCTACTGAAAACTGGACTCCAGCATCTGCCAATCTTGGGTAGCAGGATGTTGCCTCCTATTTCTTATATGCCAAACTCTTAATAATATAACCTTTCTTTTCAAGGGCAGCACACTATTGACTTGTGTCCAGTTTTACAGTCTTTATATACTTCAGATCCTTTTTTTAGAGTGTAGCTATCTAGTTAAATGTCTGCCTTGTTATATGTATGCACTTGAATTTCCTGCAGTACTTCATTGGTGTTATTGAATTTTGTTGTACCGATCTGAGCCCATTTCACCAACTTAGCAAAATTATTTTGAGTTCTAAACCTACACTCCAAAGTGCTTGCAGCCCCCCTCAGCTCAATTATCTACAAATATGATAAGGAGCTTTTCCACTATTAATATTATTCATGAAAACACTGACTAGAATTATGTGTAGTGCAGCCTTACCTTGTTCCCACCAAATGTGATCTTACAGTGTGATGCAGCCTAATGATAATTATGTTAAAACTGGCTCTTTTACCTGCAAGGCAACTGTATTCAACCAGAACTAAAATACCAGACATAGCTTTTTCTCCTGAGAGTGATGGTGCCTAAAACATTTCCCAGTTTCATCCCAGCTCAGCCTGTGCAGCTGCTCTGTTTACCGAGGGAGAGACAGCCAGCAAAGACAAACAGGTTGGTCATTGAAAAGGTTTTGTTTCAAGAAATGGATAGTGGATGCTTAAAGCTACTTCATTACTTTTAGGAGCTTATAAATTGATTATTTAATCATTTACTTCAGTATCATTCTGCAAAGATAAAGTTATGTTTACTGATCTCTAATTCCCCAGGTGTTTATTATTCCTTTTCCTAAAGTTAAGATCAATATTTATCCTTCTCCATCCCTTTCAGGTTTCATCTATTCTCCATGAAGCCTGGAAGATAATCACTAACTATTCAAAGATTGATTTGCTCTACAATAAATTTTCTCAAGCCTTGTGACTTGAATATATATACCTTTCCTGGATACCTAAATATTCTCTGATTTATTTTTATTCTAGTCTGGCCTATGTTCAGATCCCTTTGTAGTTAACAGTAATTTTATGAATCATCTGATCACTATTAACCTTTTAATGAAAAACAAAATGAAAACTCTGGGATGACATTTCTGCCTCTGGTATGTTATCTGTTAATATCACATTTTCTCCATGAGGCTCAAGACATTTTACTTCATTTTGCCATGCCCTCTAAAGGCTTTTATGTATTGTCTATTGTATGTCTATCTTATATTACTTTTTTTTCTTTTTAAATTTTTTTTTGGCTATCATTTGCAAGTTTATTACTCATTGCTGAATTTTACACATTTACATTTGTCACTGTTCTGTCTGTTTGTATTTCTGTACTGTTTTTTCTCAATCAGCCTTAGCAATTTCCCTCCTTTTGTACTTTTGGACAATCTTTATTTGATTCTGAAATACTCAGAAAGCTCCGTGCAAGCCCAAATTAGTCTTACCACATTTCCTGTGCAAAATTGTTTAACATCAATACTGTTGGTTCTTGCACTGGCTACAGTACCAAAATAATTTTCCTCATTATTTCCTTGCCCAGGATTCTACCAAATACTGACTTTGTCTGTTTTTGTTTTAGGCTCATCAACAATAATTTTCTTTTCTTATTCTTGTCCACTGAGAAGTCATGAACTCTAAAGAAATGAAAGCTGAAGTTCTTGTTGCAGGAATTATGGTTTTGAAAAAGCTGGGGTATCTTCTATGTTCCTGCTGGGGCATCATGCTGCTGAACAGGACTAATCAACCATGGCATTTTGTGATACCAAATATAAGAGGAAAAGATGATATTTCACAATGTGATAGTCTGCTGAAAAGTACTAATTTTGCATTATAAAGAATGGACTAGAAAGGAGCTAATAATAAAAATGGCATTTTATTTATATGCTAGGTTTTTTTTGGCATATGTATTAGGAAGAATGTTATTTCAACTCCTATTGAAATGCAGCCATTCCAGTGCAGGCAGAATACAGCAATACTGTGTATTATAAGACTGAAAGCAGTAGAGCCATTATGAGGAAGGATGAAATCCTTTTTGTGAAAAAGCATTATTTGAAATTCACAGATTATTATCTTTGAAGCTGACCAGGAGTTCAGTTGCTCTTTGTGAAAATGGATATTATTTACTTAGAATTCATATTAGAAAATTAGCTTTGCATTCTTATGTTCCATAATTATTACATGTTGAAAGTAGTATCACTTCCTCTAAATATAGTGGAAGCATTCATTGCTGAGTCTATAAATAGGGATCCATTGCTGGATGGGAATGCATGAGCTCCTGGAGAACTTACAGTGCAAGGCCCATGTACCTTATGATAGTCTGTGTGCCTCACTAGGCTCAAAATTCAGTTATGAGCAAATAATATCATATCTATGGAGATAAGAATTTGTTGCTAGCCCAGTCAATGTTTTAAGAGGCTATTAACTCAAACTAACACGGAGCATCTTCATCAATAATATTAACATTTTTATACTAAACCTTCCTAATATTGCTCCCTTGCTCAGTGGTGCTGTCCTCATCATTTCAGTGTCCTTCTGAGTACAAGATTGATCCTTCAATACTTCTCAAGCAGAATGGAAAAGGAAACTATAAAAAGTCATCAGATTTCTGAGGTGTTTGATGGACCATGATGTTCATGACATGGATTTCTTCAGTCTTGCATCTGCTTGGATCTACTTTTTCATGTTTTCTTCTCACAGATTTCTTATATGCTGCTTATTTTAATAGTTTTTCATATTATTCAGCTTTTCTGTTTGCTTTTTCCTTTACTACTAGTACCACATTAGTCATGAGGCTGCACTTGTACAGTGACCACTTGTTGGATGCTTGTTGATTGTCATTGGCAATTGCAATCTGGTATCTCAGATAAACCTTTCAATTTTGCTCTAGAGTTCTAGATTATTTAACCCACTTGTTGTTACAAACTAAAAATAAGATGAAGATACAGATGACAATAGTTGCCTCACACTTCTAGACCATCGATATCATGGATCAACCATACCAAGACAATCCCTGCCAAGTTCTCTGACCCTTGCACTGTAAGGGCAATTTGAAGCCTTTTGTTAATAACCGCAAAAATGTATTTCCTGGGCTACTCTGTATCTCAACAAAGGGAGTGTGGTGTGGCTATACTCCTACCTTGACCCTGTTAAATGCAGCTAAATTAATCTGTGTCACCATTTCTGTTTTTTATGGCTTCAATGTGATTCACCGTTTATGTTTTGTCTAATAGCATTTCTGTTCCTCAATTTCCTCAGTTTAAAATGCAAATAATGTTATTTCCTGGACTGTCATTTGTAAAGTAATTTAATAACCTTTGAAGATGTGCATCTCATTAACTGCTAATATTTCCAAATTGTTAGTGTAGGGAAAGTCCTAAAATAAGTTTGTTACTTCTGTTTCTGACAACTTAATTATTTGGTACAGTATTTAGAGACATTAATATAACCTTTCCCTTTCCAGCAGTTACTCATGTTTAAGGTACCAAACAACTAATGGAGCTCTGGGAAGCACAGCTTACATTGCAGCTGACTGATTTTATTTGGGAGTTCTGAAACAGGAAATAATAACAGAACAGGTCTGTTGAATCACTTTGTAATACTGTATTAATTTATCCTGGGTAATGGAACTGCAGATTGTGGTACGTGCTCTAATTTTTTGGCAGCTATAAAATATGTTTTATCTAAATATTCAGCAAAGAAAATATGAGAAACCTTAAATCCTCATCTACTGTAGAATTAGTTATTACTTCTCATCTTGCCTTTGGCCATGAAAATCAGCCCAGAGTCCGATGGGCACTGTTATATTGCTGCAGCACATATTTCTGATGAAATGTTTTTTATATCTTTCAGTGGTGCCATGTGAACAGTTATGCAGGTATGCTACTGCCAAACAAAGGGTTGATGAGCTGTGATGAGATCAAGGAATTCTACCTCAACATGGAGGTAGAAAGCTACGAAAATCAGACTTAAAGGAAGGAAAAGGAAAACAGAAATCATGAGCCAGTGTAAAATGGGAGGGTATAGGCTCATGGAGAGTCTGCTGTGCCTAGGGAGGACTGTGTACTACTGTCTCTGTGGTGACTCTTCTTGTGAGCTTCTGCAGATAGAGGAGGGATCCTGTGACCTGATCCATGTCTTGGGTAGAAAGTTTCATCAGAGAATATCACAGAATTATAGAATAATTTGGGTTTGAAGGGACCTTAAATATCATCTGGTTCTAACTCCTCGCTGCCATGGGCAGGGGAAACTTTCACTAGAGCAGTTTGTTCAAAGCCCCATCCAGCCTGGCCTTGGACACTTCCAGGAATGGTTTGTCCAAAACCTCTCTAGTCAACCTGTTCCATTGCCTCACCACCCTCATCTTCTTCTAACATCTAACCTAACCTGCACTCCTTTTGCTTTAAGCTATCCCTCCTTGTCCTATCACTGCATGTCCTTGTAATATCTAAGGAACAAAAATTTCTAGGGGAAGAGTGTTTCACTCTGTGTTTATTTCTGCATCTGTTTTTCCTCCTGATCACTGACTAACCCAGGAAGGAAGGACCACCATGTCAATAGCTAGAAGGCTGTATTCAATGGCAAGGGTAGATGACCTTGCAGAGGCTTCAAGCTCAATTCTGGGTGAAGTTAAAGCCTTTTTATACTTTTAAATCTTCGGGAGAGGAAACCCATGGGAGCCATGATACAATTTAGAGTTAGTATGCAATTGGACTGGGAGCAAAAAATGACTGGTTTTATTTATTAAAGCAATCATACAAAATACTTTCATATTCTCTGTAGAAACAAATGGGTTTTTGTTGGGGACCTCTAAAGCTTCCAAATTAGAGTCAGGCTTATATATTGTTGTACATATATTATTTAGTATACACATGTTTATGAGCTACACTAGTTTTTCATTGTATCTGCAGTACTGTACATCTTCTAAATGATTGTGTGCAGTAATCCTCTTCAATGTGGCACATGCACAAATACAGTAACCTTTTTGAGAGTGCACATCAACATTTTTAATAAAAGAAGCAACCTGAAAAGGGCACATGAAGACATTTAAAAACATGCTTGAAATCAAACATGAAAAAAATACCACCTCTGTAGCAATAAATGCTGGCTGAAGAATGGTGTGGTCTCCTTGCTCCACTTCCTAGACCTCCTGATTATGAAGGCAGTGCTACTTACTAACACAGAAGGGCTCAGCTATTAGCTTCACAATGGTAGTTTGTTAAAAAGAAGGGCTCAGCTAGTGTTCTTATACGAGTGTTTAATGAGCTGGTATGTCTATAATCAGAGGAGAGAAAGGTACCAAATGTACCTGTAATGTCACAAGAGTGAGTTATTTGCCATTTTTAACATGGCATTGGTACATCAGAGTAGAATCAAGGAGATGACATGCACTTAGCAGGAGGGCATTTATATGAAAAGCAATCCTGAAATGTAATTGGTAATAAAAAAACTATTAATGTCTTATAACATGTTAACAGGATCTTAACACCTAGCTGCTGAATGATGTAAGTAGATGGTAATAATTAAGAAGTCAGAGGTTAAAATGTTATTAGCAGCTATTTGCATAGATATTGAAACCCCCCAAAATATCTGACTGCTTGCCACTGACCTACACATTCTGACTCAGAGTGAGAGGTAAATATTGTGTCATGTCATGGCAAATTTAGGATATTTCCTATTTTATTCTCTACTTGCTGCAGCAATAGCGATGGAAATTTTAGTTCATGCTGCAGGTTTTGGTGGCAGACAAATACATTTCTGAAATATTCACTAAAGAGAATATGATGAGAAACCCTGAATTCTAATTTACTGAGGAATTTCTCATGACTTCTTTTTGCCTTTGGCCATGAAAATCATCCAAGAACAAGATGGCTACTTTGCTGTTTCCTATTTTATATATTTCTGCTATAATTCTTTTACAAATGAACTGTATCACATGCCAGGTCATGCAAAAGCTCCCATCAATTGGCACAGAGTTAATACGAAGCACTAACTCAGTGTACAGGGAATTAACTCTCGTGTGGCTGCAATACCTTAGCCAGCTCTGTGGTGTCTGTGAGTGCCAGGATGATGTCCAGCAAAAGTCAGTGTTACCACCATCTTGATCCATAATAGCCTGAAGACTAAAGCAGATGGCCACAGATGGTACATTCATTTCTTAACAGCTACCAGCTCCACCCTGGACTACACTGAAACCAGGATCACTGACAGCCCTTGATTAAAAAGGGTGTAGAGGAAAGGTTGCTGCTGCTTTTTGAACTCACCATATGCATTTTAATTGAGGAAAGAACACACTACTCTGTTACCTGTGTTTCTCTTGACCTTTCCAGCTCCTTTCTGGACAACATTTAGGACAGAATTAAATGAAGCTTCAGAAATGGCAGCTGAATTTGCTCTTTTGCCATCAGGGGAATCCTTCTGGTTTAGCAGGTCAAAAATTAATGCCCTATATTGGAAACAATTGTCACAATTACAGTCAAGAAAGAAAAACTAGTTCTGTGCAAGGGTTGCTATCTCATAAAGATGGTTTATAAAAACAAGCCCAGCACCATTACTGGTTTCCTCAAACTAAAGTTTAGAGTTCTTCTGGGACATGTTTGATTCTTGTCAGGTTGGGTCAGAAGGCTTAATTGTGGGTAAAAATAATAAAAAAAATAATCCACATGACTTGTACTAAGCCACTAAAGCAGTCAGCCATAAATGAATGCATTTTGAAATGCTGTCATATTTATAGTAACAAGCAATATATCTAAGTAGAGGAGGAGTCATAAAGGAAGCTCAGTGTTAAGAGTTTTGAAGCAGAAACTATATTTGGCTTAATTAAATTATTTCCTCCCATGATTTTACATGACTCCCCACAACTGCATCTTTTGTCCAAGGAATGCATCTCAATCTCAGGATTATATGAATTCACCTACATAATCAAAATCTTCCAAAGACAGTTCAGGAATGACACCAAATTGCATCACAGATAATTACATTGAATGTATTTCCTAGTCCTGTGAATACAGAAGAACTCTGAATATGTATGACCAAAAAGGCCTTTTCCATCCATGTAACCCAGTTGATGAAGGTTTGGAAGTTTAAGGGTTCCTTTTGAGTGCCTGGTGAATTTTCCTTTAGGAAAAAGAAAAGGAGGAATTGTATCTGGATGCAGGCAAATTAATTCAGAAGTTACTGCTATTGTGATCTTCATGTAATAGATTTAAATAACTCTACAGTTTTCTGCCATAGCACTGTACTTTTTGACAGCCTTTTTATTTTTTTTTCCATCCTAAATTTCTTCACAGTCACTTTGTATTAATTTGTTGTCCCTCAGTTCTGCTAATGCATATCATCATAAACTCTTTTGGGCTAAACAAGTCTGCTTTCCCCTCATCATCATAGTATCATGCTCTGCAGCAGTTCTAGTTTCAGTATATTTTTCTTAAAGATAGCTGATTTCAATTATACTGAGAACCCAGATTTCTATTTTAATTTCGTTTCCCTAATTAAAGTTTAACTGGCTCAATAGATCTAATCTACAAGATAATAATTTGGAGTACTCCAAAATTCAGAAAATACAGCCCGAGAAACAGATCTTAAAGATATTTTCTTCAGGAAGCTCCAAGAATATGCTCTGTGATATCTCAAATTGGTGTCAGCTTAAGTACTCAATGGCCCTCAGTTCCTGATACTCTACGTTGCTGTGTCTGTTTAAATATTTATAAAACTGATATATCTACCTCATTAATAATGATTTTTCTTTTTAAATTATTGTCTTCTGGGTAAAAAAAGGGAAATCTTTCTTTTTTAATAACATCATATAGATTGAAACTTGGAAACAGCAGATAAAAAAAGAGGAACCCCACGTTTTGGAATGGTGTTAACTTATGGCTTAATGGCTTAAATCAAAACTGTGCTTTCTGTCACATCACACCCACACTGTGAAATAAAAACACTTGGCTTTTTCTGACCTAAACTAGGGTGTCTCTCAGTAATACTTGCTGTAACTTTATTGCACCATTGTGACATAGCTGAGTGATAAGCTGAGGATTTAACTCTTGTTATGATGAAATTTATATTCAAAACCTTGTCTGGTTTTGACTTAAAATGAGGAAAAGGGGAGCTGGACAACTGTGTTATAGATATGATAGGGTTTGGCCCAGGAAAGTGCTTGCTCTTATAAATATTGAAATTCTACCTGAGAGCATTTAACAGTGGAGCCAGATGTAGCATTCTTTCCATAATATATATATATATAGATGATATAGATACACACACACACACACACACACACACGCACATGCACACACATATATAAAATAAACCAAAAAGTTTATGTTGTGTTATTATTTAATTATTATTTATGATGTTGTATGCCATGCTAATTTACTTTTCTGTGTTTCTTCACTTGGAATTCATAGTCCCAGATATTAGACCACATGTTGGATCTTGTTTTGTAACATAAAATATAACATTCATCCTTTATTCCTACACTTCATACACTTTTCTTATGCCCTCTGTGAATTCTGCCTTTGTACCTAGAATAGAATAGAATAGAATAGAATAGAATAGAATAGAATAGAATAGAATAGAATAGAATAGAATAGAATAGAATAGAATAGAATAGGAGTAGAATAGAATAGAATAGAATAGAATAGAATAGAATAGAATAGAATAGAATAGAATAGAATAGAATAGAATAGAATAGAATAGAATAGAATAGAATAGAATAGAGGAGATTTTTTCTTAGTCCTGACTAACTGGGAGAGAGTTATGACAAAATCTAGACATCAACTTTTTAATGAAATGAGTCCCATAGCATAAGAGGCAGCCCAGAGTGCTTTATTTGTTTAGGGAGAAAAGGTAAAGAGGGAAGAGATATGCCTCTTCTTCATATGCCATTAGTCTAATACTATCTTCCCTTCTGAAAAGGTGAATTGCCAAACATACAACTGCAGTGGCACTGACAACTCTGAGTAATTTAAACCAAGCAAATATATTACTATCACCATTATTTTAAATTGAATGTCTGTAAAGAAGATTTTTCTGACAAATAGGTGCAAAAACCATTTGAAAAATTCTTGGAAGATAAGTTGAGAAACTTGTTGACCATTATACTTCAGAAGCGAGAAAACCATCCTGGGAGATATATTTTCTTTGCAATGAAATGTCAAGATCTGTGCTTAGTGATTTCTGATCCCTTTAAAACAATCTTCTCTGAAAGTTGCCTCCTTAGATGTAGAAGTATCTCAGTGTATGCTTTGAAGAATTGACAAATCAATAAAAAATAAACCATACCTTTGCTACATGATTTCAAAATCACCAAGAGTGATATTCTAGGAAAGAATGAGCAAAAGTGGCAGGATGTGTTTTGAAATAGCAAGAAGTCCTCTTCTAAAAGTAGGTTAAGTTATTATTAAGGGTGAGATCGTGAAAAGAAATTTTTTTTAATTTTTTTTTTTTTTACCAACTGACTATATAGAGTTGAAGAAGGAATGGGAGGAAAAAAAGTGGGGGAAAGTAATTTTTCTTTCCTTCTTTTACATAGCCTCAGAATTTTCAAACTTGAAGCCTATGGTGTTCCCCCTTGTGCTCCACCTTGTGTTTGGCTCTGCATGGGTTGGATCTTCACCCCTGCCTGCAGGTTCTGCATAAAACATATACAGTGGATGTGAATGTGTCTCTTGCAGTGTGTGGTCTCTGTTGAACTAAGTTGTGTGCTCAGTAAGTGCCTGGTGGTGTGCAAAGGCTCTGGGAGGCAATAAATGCAGCACTTGAACTGATATTGACAAAGTCAATCTGAGTCAGTCACTGACAGTGTCTTCTCTGAAAAATATATCTCCACTGGCCTCAGAACAATAGTGCCAGTGCCTATATCTTTGGAAAAGAATGCAAACCACCAGCTTGTAGTGTTCCTCCCTGGCCTAAATGACTGAGTACTTCTTATTTCATCATTCAGCAACGCTCATGTTTTGTCACTTCCCAGTGCAGAGGCCTGATCTCAATGAGAAAGGAGGTAAGAAAATTTCTTCCTTCTCCATCAGAGCTCCAAGAAAGAGCCTCAGTCCTTGAAGAATTGAGACTCATATTTTTAAAAACTCATAATCACTGGATAGCTATGGCAAAAGAAGGCATCTTATGCTTCTTGATAAATTGTGCACATATTAACTGCTTTCTTTCTTGTTTCACTGTTGTCACTAGCAACTGTACCTGATTTACTGTACTGTATTTGGGTACTGTAATTGTACCCAAATTACACTCCAGGTAAAGTAGTTTCTGCTGGTTTCTTCTCTTGAATTAATTTTCCAGAAAGAGCCTTTCCCCCCACATTTTCTTTGCCTTTCCAGCTTTTAGAAAACTGTAGTTTATAAAGACCATTTGCTCTGTGGCTCCCTAGATTAGTTGCAGGAACAAGGCAAAGAAGGTCCACATTCCCTCTTTTGAGTTCGAAAAAAATTGTGTTTCACTCTATTTTTCCCCTCAAGTTTTAAAAACTGAAGAAGAAAAATGGAGAAAGGAAATTTAGTTTTTGCAGGTGTCACATGCTGTTGCTTCCTACAAGAGGAAGACAGGGGAAAACTTGCACTGCTCAGAAATGCTGGAGAAATTATGCCTATAACTTGCTCCCCCTGTTTTTTTGACTGAAGGTGTAATCACATGATATAGAGATAAGGACCAACATATAATCAGACAAATTAATTGCCTTAATTGAAGTGTGTCCTGGAGTATGGCTCAAAGTGCCTACCCTGAGCTGGTCAAAACTGAAACCAAGCTTACTCAAGGAGATAATGAATGGAGTGATGTGGAACTTAAATTAACTATTCTATCTGGTGGAAACAAAGCCACACAGCTAGTCAAAAAGCTAAAATGGTGACAAATCAGCAGAGAGCTTTTCAAGTTGTCACACAGCTGTGTCTCCAGAAAAGTCATCAAACTCCAAAAGGCTGTGGGAAAGCCTCTGTGTTTAACAAATGGGTATAATATGGATATTTGGTAAAAAAAACATGTTTAACAGAGTGAAGATAAGTGTGCTCTGACCTTCCTATTCATATTGTGCTTTAGAAAATGACTTAGCATGTTTTGTAGTAAACCAGGATCAAAGATTTAAACATATTAAAGACTGTAAACATTTTTTTTCACCTCAAAGTCACACTGTGAAAGATGTTATTTATCACTTATCAAGATTTGTGGTCCAACATGGAAGATATGGAACTGGGATAGTGAAACATCATGGGAAGGGGACTAGCACAAAGGAAGGTGAGGTGGGCCAGGACAAGAGGACTTTCTATGGAAAGTGGCTAGTCTCACATGTCTACCACATGCTCCCTCAGGAGAGCAAAATAAGCAGCATTACTGCTTCAACATTACCAGCACGTAGGAAATCTTCCTGCACAAGGGACTAAGAATCTGGAAGACTGTAAGAGTCAATCCTGAAAATCTGCTGTAACATTTTTCAAAAGTGCAACTGATTTAGAAATTGCCTTTCTATTTTCCCCCTCCCTTGTGAAACTCCAAGTACTGTGTTTCTTTAGAGAAGCAGTGTAAACCTGAACTCCCTCTGCTGCCTGTCTGCAGCAGGCTGTTGTTTTCCAGTGACTGACATATTAATAAACTATTTAAAGTTCTCCAAAGGACAGTAATGAAATGATTGTTTGGTGTACACCTATCATTTGAGTATATTCCTCTGTGAATGTCAACATTTTATATCACTTAAATAGTTACAAACTCAAGTAGTACGTTTTTGCTGCATCAATCCACATCAGACACTTTAATGTTTTTTGCTGCTTTTATGTGGAAAAAAATATTTTTGTTTGAATGAAGTTTAAACTTTGTCACTTTGTGTAAGTGAGCAGACCATATTACATGGTGCTACCTGGGATTCTATGATTCTAGGAATGATAATATTGACATAATATCTAATGAAAATATGACAACTTTGATTAGAAAGCACTTTGTTTTTATGCATGTAAGTCTGTTGTGCCTTTTAGTCATTTTGCCTTCAGAATAATTTACTAATTTTATTTTTTATGCTAAAGCATATCTATAGAAACATTGCAAACTGGCCAAATAATTTATGCTTTGAAATTCTGATTTTTAAAAATAGATAGTATTTTATATGGCTTCCAAAAAATGTGAATGTTTATATTGATTACAGATTATGAGACTGGTGAAGTGCTTTTCTGAATTGCATTAAACTAGAATTTCCTTGGACAGCCTTCTCTGCATGTCCTTTTGTCCTGCTTCTGCTTGAGAAAGAGCAGGGGTATTTCTCTCTCTTTCCATCCACAAAACATCCCCCTCTGGGATGCTTCCTTCCCCCTTTCTCTCTTTTTTTAGCTTCTAGATCTCTGATCCCCCCTGTAGGAAATATTGCTTGTCAGACTGCACAGGCACCAGCCCATGCTCATCATTTCTCAGGAATAAAAAAGCTGCAGATGGGTAATGAGATTTTAGCAGAGCTTTGCTTTGATTGGTACCCTCTCTAGGAAAGTTTCCCAAGTGTAATGCAGCACTAAATCTCTACAGTTCTACAAGAACCAGATACTGAGTGAAACATTGCTGTGCCTTAGTACCAAACATGGAATATCAGCGTCTGATAGGAGAATGTGAGTGTGAACAACTGCACTTATCACAGAGGGGAATGTGAATGTGAACAACTGCACTTATCACAGAGGAGAATGTGAGTGTGAACAACTGCACTTATCACAGAGGAGAATGTGAATGTGAACAACTGCACTTATCACAGGAAGTGTGAGACTTGATATGCCTGTAACATGCTCCAGAAACCAGTGCAGAAAACATTTGTGGTGTTTGCAAATCAACACTTTGGCCTCTGTGCTTATATGGTTTCCCACACCTTCCACTCTCTGAGACATCGTGTCTTGCATGAACTAGATCTTTTAGGGAGGACTTCACTTGATCTTTGTTTCTAAAATCTTTCACCTAATATCATTGTTCTCTAATGATAATAATTAATAAGATCAATATGAATGCAGAAATAGCATGAATGTTTCTGACTGCCCTGAATTTCTCATAATGCCTTTGTTTCCTAATTCTGTCATGCATGACCAAAACCATCATTGATTAAAGGCCTCTTTCTTAGTCTAGCTGAATGTCATCATGCTATTTAAATAATTACCTTGAAATTCTACCGTTGAAAATGGTAGAAAAATAACTAAATGAAATGGTGAAAAAATAACTAAATTTTAGTACTGCAGCAGTGTCTCCCTTGCCAGACTCCCAAAATCTTAGCTAAATGAAAAGCTCATGTGACTGAAATTCCTCAGTATCTCATTCACCAACATATGGCTCTTCTTGAGACATAGAAAGGATAGCTAAGACCTCTACCCACAAGAATCAAATTAGAACAAACATATACAGGTAGAAATGGTGTCACTGGAAATGCAATCGTGTTGCCTAATTTAAGCAGTCATATATGTGTCTCCCAAACAATACCATTCAAGATTTAGAAATAATACATAAATCATTTAACTTTCTTTTCTTTTCTAAGAGAGTGGATACTCCCTTGAGGGTGTCTGGTCCAGGACTTTTTCAATACAAAATGGGATAATAAGAAATGGAACAAACCACAAAAAAGACACAAAGCTGAGAGATGAAAATAAAGGAGGCAAAGAGCAGAACACTCCTCCTGAGACACAGTAATTGATTGACCATTATATTAACCCTTTCTTGAACTATCTTTCTGTGTCATCTCACTCCCTACCCCATGTGTCCTGCAATGACCAGGTGCCAATTGCTGGAGCTGTCACTGTGAGCAGATTTGGTGCCAGCTGGAGTCAGACTGAGAGTGTGGGTGCCCCACAGTCTGTGGTGTCAGCTGCTGGAGCAAGTGGGATCAGTGTCAGCAGCCTCAGTGGGTGGGGCAGCTCTGCCTCCCTCCATAACACGTGTGTCCCAAAAAAACCTGGCTGTGGGTCTCCAGTGTAAATGAGGTCACTGAGGGGTCGGTGCTGGCAGCTGGAGTGGGACAGCCCATGTGCCTCATGCCAGCTTTAGGGGAGCCAGGTCTGCATCATCCCCAGGCTGGGATGGGCGTGGAGAGCCAGCAAACCTCAGGCTGGAGCAGCCAGCAATCGTGGGCTGGGCTTAGGCAGGAAATCAGACTGCTGGGGAGAGTCTCTGCAGGTATTCAGGAGACCTGAAAATCTGTGAAACTCCAGAGAGTGCCCTGTGTGTGCCCTCGTGGGTGTGTGTGTGTTTGTGCCTGGGGTGTGTGCTCACCTTCAGCACCTCTTGAACCTCAAAACCTGGGTGGAAACCAGTGGTCAAGCAGGAAGAGTCCTGGTCCACAGCTGCTGGAGGGAGCAGTTGCTCCTATTCCTTAATAAGAATCACAAAGAAAGCTTCCAAATAAGGGGAAAATATAGGACAATTCCAGCTTGGAAAAGGTATATTGTGGAGGATTATAAACCCATGCATGGTTTAGAGAAGATGAATGGGAAACTGATAATTTCATCATGTAAGAACCAAGGAGCTTGGTGAAGACAGGTATCTGTCATCAATTCTTTCATATAATTCATGATGGAATCATTGAATTTGTTATCACAAGAATCTGTGGAGGCCAGAGTAAAAATGGATTCAAAGACAAGTTAGACAAGCTCATGGAAAGCAGTTACCCTGGTAGCTATTAAATGTGATGGACAGATGCAATGTCCAGCTCATGAAATCCCCAAACACACATAGCTGGAAGCTGTGAGGCTATGCTTGGATACTATTCCTACTCTTCCTGATGCAATTTTTCCCAAAGCATCTATAAGCAAACTACTATTGGAAGCAGGACTGACCTAGTTTGGCAATTTTTATGCCCTTATGTTACTAAGATCTGAGCATTAATCTTGACTTGCCCTGAGTACTGCTATAAAATCTTCAAATACAGTCCTCCAGCACTGAAAATAGCTGTGCCCTCCAGGTCTTTTGTGAGTGGATAATGTTTACCTGGCTTGTGACATCCTTGTTTAAACATCTTCCTTCACCATGTGCTGTATGTCCTGTTGCATACATTGCTTTAAAGGCAGTGATTTAGGAGAAGAGAGGAAGGCTGCCTTTTTGCTTTGTCAGGTGGAGTCCTTTCAAGGCAGAAGATGAGAATCTTTATCTGGGCAGATGGGTATGGAGGAGAGCAGAGGGAGTTGGCAGAGAGAAAGGCATACTCTGAAGGATGCTCCAGTGACAGCCAGAAGCTGTGATGGAAAGCAGCTTTTTTTTATTTATTTTTTTTTCCCATGTACTTAGAGGAAGATCCTAGAATCATAGAATATTTTGGGTTGGAAGTGACCTCTAAGGGTCACCTAGTCCAAACTTCTGCAACGAACAGGGACATCTTCAGCTGATCAGAGCCTCTCCAGCCTGGCCTTGAATTCTACTGGGATGGAGAAAGGTATTGTAGAATGCTTTTGCAAGTTGCTGGACTGAGAACAAAACCGATCTAGGAAGTACACAAGATTAAAGGGATTTAGTGGTGTGGTTTTTTTTTCCCCTCTCTTTACAGATCAGTTTTTCTACTTTAAATGTTAGATTTCTCTAATTTGAGTTCAAGTAAAATGCATCTTTTAAGATTGAGATCTTTTGAGACCTAAGTGTGTTTACTATAACATGTAGGAAATTAATCTCAAAGCTTTGGCTCCATTGGAGTCCTGTCACATGGTCCACTGTCATTTGGATGTTATAAAAACGACTTGCTGAAAGAAGCAAACCTACACCATAGTGAATATGAGATTTATTAAAACTGCTGTTGTCTAATCTAATTTTCCTTTCCACTGGCTTAAGCTTCATTCACAGCACTATCTTTTTATAGTAAATGACTGTTCAAGATGCATTACTGTTAAACTATGAATGACAGGCTCTTGGTGGTGGCATAATATCATTTAGCTCAGCTTTGTAGGTCAATTCTAACATAACATTTCTTTGGAGACAAAACCCAACTTTTTTTTGCCTTTGTAGTCTTAATTTCTAGCAAGAGTGGGACTAGAAATGTATCTCTTTTGTACTCAGTAGTGACTTAAGTAGGAAAAATATCTCTAGAAAGTAAATTTTGGGAAAGGAAGATGAAGCTAATATAAATTCATGCATAGGCTGGATGCTGTCTGCAATTACAGCAAATCATTCTCATACTAGGGAGTCAGTTTAGATTAGGAGACCTTTTCTTTGATTAGTTTGCATGTATATGCAATGTAGCAACAGTCAGACAAAGGAGACTCAGAGCAGGGGGGAGAGAGGTGTGAGAGAAAACAGCAGCTACAAACAGACAAGCCAGCATTCATGGAGGAATGATACTCTGGAAAAGACAGATTTCTGGACAGACAGTCCCACATATATTTTTAAAACAATGGAAGCAAAAACTCTATCAATTTTTAGAACTGACCATTGAGAATAAAGAAGAGGGAAAAAGCAAGTTATTGTGGTAGGGACAATGCTGCTGCTGCTGTGGGAAAGGCTGACAGCAGTTTGTGTGTATTGGAATGAGACTGGAGAGAAAAGGGAGGTTACTTTGATTTTCATTTATTTTAATCTGAAACCTGGAAGTAGAATAATGAATGAATGCATTACAGAACTAAGCATCCTGGCACATCTAACTGCTCTGAAACCTCCTACTCTGTAATTCCCTAATTAGAAAGGGGCTCAGTTGTGGAAAATTACAAAACAGTGTAGAGCTTAACCTGGGGAACTGACTCCGAGCAGGTTTTTGAACTGCTCAGTGAAAGGATTAGGGCAATGATAGCCAGGAGTGGAGATCCCTTGGTCTCTTGAAAGACACCTTGGATTCAGAATGGGGAAAGACTGTGATAATGTTATTACTGCAGTTTTTCATGAAAGCGACAAAGAGGAGTACTACTGCCAGGATTATGGGATATAAACACTCTTTAATTTTATTCTCCCAGTACTGCAGCAACTTCATAAAGAATAGAGGAAATGGTTGTAATAACTGAGACAATGGCTTTTTTTCACTGGAATTCTGTAGCTGCAGGATGACTTGACAGATGCAAAGACTCATGAAATATGTGTAAGGCTAGGGAATGCTTTTGGCTTTTATGGTATGTTCATACAGCTCTTGATCTGCATTTTAAAAGCCCTACTGAGAAGCTGAACTATGTAGATTTGCTGACCATCCATTAACTAGGGAATATTTGCACTGAGCTTTCCTGTTTGGTGCACACACATCCTGTAGCTTCCTGGGTGGTGAAAAAATCTTTATAGAGGAAGTAGCTTAAATCTGTCAGAAAATAAACTACTAATTAAAGGATAGAGACAGGAAAATTAACAAAACCACAAGTTTTTATTAGTTAATAAATTTAATATTTAAATTTAATTTTATTTAGTGGTAAGGATAATTTTTTCTGGAATATGATGGCTTGTTTATAATGGAAAATTTTAGGATCAAAATTCAATATATTTCTAAAGGCAAAGGCACCATCTGTAGAGAATATGGGCACTGGCTTGCCTGGGGTTTCTGATTTGATGCAGGAAAGGATGGGTGGAATTCAGTGACATATATAATGCAGGGCAGATGATGTTAGCCCATTAATGCCTGTTGGCTTTAATACCCTTGAATCTATAGAACTTTGTGAACTACAGTAGCTAACAATGCTGACATTTTAAATTGTCATCTTCAGATTTCAGAGCTGGAAAAAATGGGGCAGTTCATCCGTGTGTTTGCTGTTTTCTTAGCAAGCATGAAGGTCAGAAACTTTTCTTCTCAAATATAAAATCTTTCATTGCATAACAAAAGGTCCTTTTTCTAGAAGAGGTGAGGAAATCTTACCCTGGTATTAAGTCTGATGATATAAAAATTCATCCTTTTCTTGAGTGGGAAAAGATTTGCATGAGAGTATTGTTTATCAGCTGTACAAAAGTGAATTAAGCCTGTAGTGGCTCTGATCTATTAGGGTTTTGTAGCAACCTAACTCCATCTTGGAATGCTATAAGCTGCTGAATGCGGCTCCAAATTGGTAAAGGACTTGTGTAACTATAGGGCTCCTACCCAGAAAGCATGTGGTAATTCCTTTACCTTTGATGAATCGTTGGAAGGAAATAGACACCAGTTGGAGCCAACCTCATTGTGAGCAATCTGATGAGGGCTTGATCCTTAGAAACAGACAGGAGCACTCCAACATGTCAGTCCTTTGTGTGTCGAGGGCAGCAGAAGCCTCAGCCAGGCCAGCAGGGTGGGCTGGGTAAGGCTGTGCTTCCCAAATGTGGCACTCAAGCAACACACAGCAGAGGAAGCATAGAAATAAATTTTAAAAAGGAACATGAACTTCAGTTGATTGCCCTTTGGAAAACCCCTTCATGCACTTCACTTTAAATCAACTAAACTACATCTCTTTTCAAAATTATGGAGACTTTACATTACCCTAGAAATACTGTATGATATGCCTTCTCAAAGTGTGCTGTCTTGTGCCTCTTCCTACAGATATGAAAGATCCTTGTGCTTGTTTTGGAGCCCTCATCTCCATTTGAACATAGTTGACCATGTTTGAAAGTGATTGAATTAGTGTGGCATAATGATTCAGCTGAGCCCATGCAGCTGATGGTCAGCCTGTTGTTACAGGCACCTGCTGGGCTCCTAAATAAAACTAAAACCTGCTAAGTTTAGACATCTTTTTGGTGGACATGATGAGGACCAGAGGAGAAAGGAAGGATTGAAATGTGCTTAACTTTTCAGAAATTTGACTTTCGGCATTTTACTGCATTTATTTTCCTTTAATATTTACTTATTTAAAGTATGAATGTTTAGTTGTTGTAGTAGTATATCAACTCCTGCTAACTTAGTTTGAATCCTAAACTGCAATGAAAATTTTCAGGGACTCAACTATACAGTGTATTTGGCCTAAATGTCTTAATTTTGCCTTGAAGGTTTTCAGAAAAATGTGTTCTTTTAAGTTTCTAAATATAAAACATCTTAACTTACATTGAGCTACAAAATGCAATGATTGCACAGTATTAGCCATTATCTTAGAACACATTATAAAATGCATACTTTATAATTTTAATGTACCTAAACAGTATCTTCTTATCTGAAACTCTTCTTAGTGCAGTAGATGTGGAATAGTTTTATTGTTAAAAGTACTATTTCTGAAATAGTTGGAGAAATGGAAACAATGTAACACAAGAATGTTCTATAAGTTTTAAAATTGCAAGATATTATGAAAAAATTAATGAATAGGGAATTTCTAGAATTGGGCCCATAGACGAGTTTATGGCTAATTTAAAAAAAAAAAAAAGGAAAAAAAGTTTTTTTTCTGCTGAAAGATCAATTTTGGAACAGCATGATGAATTTGTGATCTTTTTGTCAGGTTAGTCTGTATTATGGGTGTCTGCACTTTGATATAGTATAGTGTTGCAAAAAAGTGACAAAAGAGGTGGCGTTTCATATTTAAAGAAAACAAAACCAATGCAGCTTTTTAGGATAATGATTTTCAAGAAACATATAAGGAGACAAAGATTCAGGCCACTTAAATCACTTTTTAGAGCAAGTAAGCTGAAGATCTTTGAACTCAATGAGCATTAGTAGGTATTTGCAAATCTAGTACTTTTGTTAGATATTCAGTTACTTCCACTTCTTTCCCTCAGGGTTTTCTGCTAGATTGCCTTTCCTTGGCTTTTTTTTTTTTTTTTTTTGAAGGCTATGAACAAATTACTCAGTGTGGGTGGATTTAGATATGAGGTAACAAGCAATTAACATCTTGGCAAAGGTAAGATGGTCTCCAGCAATTTATTTTCTAAACTTCAGAAAGGGTTTCTAGCAAAACATGACTTGAAAGATCTAATTTCTTCCAAAATTCCTTTAAACACTTGCAACCCCACCTACTTATTTTGCTTAGTTTGACCTCAATAAGTTCTCAACTCATTTAACTTATTTAGGCATTTTCTCTTAATCAATCTATAGATATTTCATGCTCTAAGTATTTCCTGTTAAATTGTTCTCTCCACACACTTTTATTGCCTTCATGCTTTTGGCTCCCTCAGCTTTTCAATGTCTATTGGGCTGTGCTTAGAATTAAATACATTAGTTTAAATACTACTAACGTTGTAGAATGAAATACTTTTTTCTATAATTCAAGGTAGTTCTGTATGTGTTGCTCAAAGTCACACTGTCCTTTCTGGGCAATATGCTATTGTGTAATTTACATTTTACTGTACTGAAGTAATATCGGTGGTCCAGTTTCTTTTCTTAATCTAGTTTCTTCATCTTTCTACATATTTAGTAGAACCTAAGGAAATTTATACTGCATTTCTGTGCCTTTGCTGTAGAAAGGTCATTTTCTATGCTTCCTAATTTATTATCATCTGCTAATTTAATTATTGTGCTGTTTAACCTCTTCCTGATTGCTAATGAAGATGAATGCATGACATTTTTTCCATTTTCAATGCTGGTGAAAAATGGTATGTTAAAAGAGTACAAATCCAACCCTTACAGATCTTGCAAAAAAACCGCCCTCTAGTTAATTTTACTGCTATTTATTACTATATTATTACTTTTTTGGTTGTGTTTTCCTTAATTTGGTTTTCTGATGATTACCTGTTTATTTCCAGGACAGATTGGTTGAACATCTACAGAAAGCCCAAAACTTTTCTAAAATTGAAAATTGCCTCCATGTGTTTGTATTCTTATAACATACTAAATTCCTCCAACATAATAGACTTTTAATAAAGGAAGAGTTTATTAGGTTCAGTTAACATCTGGAACACAGGCATTTTTTAGGTTATCTACTTCATTTTTTTAACCTGCAGTGAAGTTTGCTGGGCAATAAATGTTGAGTTCGTGTATATTTTTAAACTCTGGTTTTCTCTTAGCTGTATCTCAGACTACTCAGCACCTGCACTTTTCTACACATCCTCCAACACCTGCTAGTAAGAGAGGATATTAATTTGTTAACTGGGTAACTCATGGATTTGCTAATTGACCACCTTTCTTTTATTTTGTAGTCCTGTTCCTTATTTGTCAATATAATTATTTTGCAGTTATCAGCTTTCTCTTAATAAGTAATACAAGGAGGATACTTAGAAGGTATTTCAGCTTATCTGTTGCAAAGCTTAGCTTTTGATTCCCTCACCACGGCAGTGCCTTTAGAGTATTTTGGTGATGTCAGTTTGTGGCACTGTGAGTTCTCCTGCAGTAACAAACCCCTGCTCTGGGATGTTTCCTTTACATCTTCATCCTCTCTCCAGTGTAGCTCCCCCCTTGCAGATTTCTTTCATGAGAAAACTAGTGTACTAATTATATGTGCCAAAGAAGATGAGAAACAGCTGAAATTCTCTGTTGGATCTAGAATATGAGAAATTAGAAGACTGCTCCTAAACAGCCTGCTCCACACAATGAACCTAGAGAGGAAGGATAAATGCAGAGTTTGCTGTCTTTCTGAGAATCAGAGATAACAGAAGCTGATAAAAAATACTTTGAAGCCATGTTTTCCAAATTCATCTGGCCCATGCTGAGATTTGAGATGATGTCCATTTCCTGCAGATAATTACCAGTCAAGGTTCCTGAGCTGAATACCTGTTCCTTTTTCTGTTATTGTGAATGGATGCAGGTCATTACATACATTGTCTAGGTTTCTGCATCTATCCTAGGTAATTTTAGTCTTAGGACAGAAGATCAAGCAGGTTCTTCACAGTGCTGTTCAAATCTGGGCCCCATCTAAGACGTTATCTTTAAAAAGCTCATTTTATTTTACAATGAGTATAAAGTCTAGCAGCTATAGTAAATGGTGTGGGCATTGCACCATACCTCTAGCAAACACTGGATTTTACAATATGCCTAGGCTTACAGTAGATTAATGAGATTTAAAAAATACAATATAAGATTAGGTCTCAGAATCAGTGTCATAAGCAGATTCAGCTTATGAAAAAGTATGAGCATTTACTAACTGTTGGAAGGCTTTCAGTTAAAGCAATCCAGAGAACAGAAAATGATAGTTGAATCTACAAGCAGATTCACATCAGAAACAGAGTGATTAAGTACTTAAGGCTGAAAAATCCAGTAACTTCAAAGATAAAACCCAGAAGGACTGGTTTAATCAAATGTCGCATTGATGCTTGCAATAAGATTGTTATTGAAATGCCTTACAGAGCTTCACTTATGAGGATAAAAGAAGATCAGTGAAATCAAATGTTAAAAGCATTGTGTCTGCTTGCAGGTTGTTCATGGGCATCTTCACTCTTAGTACATTTGCTCTGGTGAAATTTTATATGGACTATGGGAAGTTAAACAGTGCCACTCAGTGAGAACAGTATCTGGTGCCTGAGGCTGATGAATCATTAGGTTTTCAAAGTGAAGCTTGGTCCATTGACACCTAAGACATATGTGAGGATAGCAGTCCTGCAGATGTTTCTAAACCTAATGGTGGTTTCTAAAACCACCATTCTATAGTAGGAGGATGCTGTACAATTTTTAGGTCTTGTCCATTAATTCAATTGCAATGGTGCAGAGATTAGGGAGTAAAGTTATGGCAGTTTAAATTTTCAAAATGTATGTTTCTATTTAGATGATTTAACAGAAGCATCATCTATTTTCCAAAAGCATCCTCAACATCAGCTTTTGCAAGTATAGAAGCATTTAATAGAATATGAAAAGCAGGGATTACTTGCATATTAGAGAAATGTCAATTACACTTCTGTTTGGAATAGTGGGTGAGGATTAAGAGCAGATTTTTGCAAATGCCAAAGTGGGATTGAAAACACAATCTGATAGTCAATTGAAAGAAATTAGGTCATTTTGAGGAACCATCAAGTGCTGCAGAAACTACATGCTTGACTGTTCTGTTAAAGCTTCCCCTTCAAGCAGCTCACAAGATATGCCCTTTGAACAGACTTGGATATGCTAAGAAGTGTTTCAGCTTAAAAGTGTTTGTCAGCAGTTTTAAAATATTCCCAATTCAATTCATTGAAATGGCTTTCCTAAGATTTAGTGGCATGCTTGTGAGCATCTGTCACAAAGCTTTTCCACAAAGGATCACACAGTGTGGTAGCTTATTCTCTATTTCAAGTGATAAAGAAATACAATAAATAGTATGAGGTGGGGTGATTTCACATTCATTTCTGCTGCTGAACACTTCTTCCTACACTTCTGGTATTCAGCAACAGAAAGTAATGGGCCAGATCCCCAGCTGCTGTAATTTTGCAGAGATTCACTGATTGCAAATTCATTCAAAGCCCAGTGTAGTTCATAGAGTCCTAAAGATGTGATGCAGTACAAGGGTCCAGACAGTGAAACTTATTCAGAACTTATTTTTAGGGGTTTCCCATAGTATTGTTCATCACATTCTCTAACCTTACATTCTCTATTTTCAATGGGTAACCAAAGTAATAGCATAGTTTTTGAAAAGTTTTGGAATTGCATGAAGATGAAAACTATAATTTACACTTCTCTGCATACAGGTTCAGATTAAAACCTGGAATGCAATTACTTTTTCAAAGTTTGTTCAGTCATTTCAAATTGTAAGGAAAGAATATAAGTACTGTAAGAATAACAAAAATACTGACAAAAAGATATAGAAGAAAAATATTTGCTGGCTGTGGAGGAGCCCCATTCTGGAGCAGGTGGTTGCCTGACAGGCATCTGTGACACTGTGGGAAGCCAGCACTGGGTCAGGCTCCTGTCAGGGACCCTTGGAGAGAGGAGCCCACGCTGCAGCAGGTTTGTTGATAGCGCTTGTGACCCTGTGGGGGATCCACCCTGGAGCAGCCTGCTCCTGAAGGGATGGGAAGGGACCCACCCTGAAAGAACTGCAGCCTGTGGGAGCGGCTTACATCCCAGAAGTTTGAGGGGGATTGTCTCCTGTGGGAGAGGCCCCATGCTGGAACAGGGGAAGGACTCCTCTCTCTGAAGAAGAAGCAGGAGTAGAAACAACGTGTGATGAGCTAACTACAATGCCCATTCCATATCTTCCTGCACCAGTGGGGTGGAGAAGAGAAGAGAATGAGAATAAAAGTAAGCCCAGGAAGGAAGGAGGGGTGTGGAAAGGTGTTTTTAGGATTTGTTTTGCTTCTCACTATCCTGCTCTGATTTTTAATTGGCAATAAATTCAACCAGTTTCCCTGAGTGGAGACTGTTTTGCCCTGATGGTAATTGGTGTGTGTTCTCTCCTTGTCCTTAATTCATGAAGCTTTTGTGATATTTTCCCTTCCCTGTTCAGTTGAGTAGCTTTGGTGGGTACCTGGCATCTAGCCAGGGTCAAACTATCACAAGAGGTACCTGGTGTTAAAGGGAGTGTGCAGGGGGAAAAGATAAACCAGATATAGATTATTCATGTGGGAAACTTTTTTAAAAATTAAATTATATAGCACATGCCCAAATGTCATTTTTTCCAGTTCAAAGATTGGTCTGAAGAGTTATTTATAGACATGTTCCATGAGGGCTTTGCTTGTTTACTTTGCAGTCTTTCAGGGATTTGCATTTAGACTTCCAAAGATGGATTTTTCATTGCAAGTGGTGCAGACCAGAAAGTAAATTTTATTTTTTAGATTTAGCACTAGTTTTCATTAGCAGAGTCACTCATATGTCCCATTAAAATGTGGATTTATTATTCTTAGGTGTTTCTTGTGAGAAGATTTATTTTAATTTTTTTGGGAACTCAGAATACCTGAGCAGGTGCATTGGAATCTGATACAGAAGCAGGTAAAGTTCTTTTAAATATGTGATTTCTGTTTCTCTCTTTTCCTCTGTCTCCTTCTGCTCTTAACTACTCCCGAAGCTCAAATTCTAATTTTTTTGCTCACCTTGAACAGTGCTTGGCACTCTGCTTGATGTTTGTTGTCCTGCTCAAGGTTCAGGCCTTCATTGTGAGCTGAGTTCCCATATTAGTTCCTTCTGTGTTGCAAGAGAGATTTTGTTTATAAAGTGTTTGTTTTTTTTTAGTAGACTAACAGCTATAATCTATATACGAAAAGTGCTAAAAATAGTATTTCTCTGCTTTCTCAGAATGAGGCTTGTGTAACAAAGTAAGTGGAACATTTGAAAGTGCTGACCTTTAATATGAAACATACTCTAGCTGTAACAGAGAACTAGCGTGCCCTTCAACATGAGTCTTTGTCACCACCACTAGACATATCTTTCTGTGAACACCAAATTGGTATGTACAAGCTCACCTTGAAATGCCTTTGCTCCTGAGTTAATTCTGCAAACTGCCCTGTGGTTTCTGAGATGTCTCCTGAATCTTAATCTGCTTATTTCTGCTTTGTGCAAACTGCTTCTAACCAACTCTGATTATTTTCATTTCCTGTAACTTTTTCCATCCTAATAAACTGAGGACAGAAATCTACATGTTCTTAACTGGACTGAGAAATAGATCACGTTCTGGTCAACCTTTGGTATGGATCCTGTGGGTCCCTAACTTTTAAAGTAGTAGGAGAGAACTGCTTCTATGTGAAAAGGTGCTTTCAACTGGAAGAATTAGGATTGCTTCTCTGAAGGGACGAGGGGTAAATCACTGGTGTGAGATTAAAATTAGAGATTAAGACACTTAAAATTATGGGTATACAGGTCAGTGAGGTCCAAACTTCTGCTATGGGAACAAATACCCAGTCAAACCAACCAATGGAGTCTAGGAGGTAATTAGGCCACCATATGGTAATTAAGAACTTTATGATGGGCTGAAGTGTTCCACTTGTTATATCCTTTAAAGTGGGAGTTTAGACATTAAATTTGTAGAGATTAACATATATATCTTTTAATTTGGAGTTACTTCAGCATATAAGCATATTGTCTACATCTATAGTCTTAGTGCCATTAGAGATGGCCCGAGGTGACCAAAGCATCCTCACAGCTCTGTCATGTCATGTCCCCATGTTCACTGCCTGCTACACTACACTGCATGCCTCTTTCACTACACAGCTGGACAGTGAGCAATATTTACTTTTCAATGGGATTTTATTTTGTTCTGTTTGTTTAGTATTCCCTCTGAATTAGAGCAAATAAGAAAAATTTTCAGACTCCTCCAAATCTTTGAAGTTCTCTTTTGGGGAACTGGTGGGATTATTCAGCATGAAGGCCAGTGTCCTGCTGTTTTTCCAGGAAAGTTTGGTGGTCTGAGGAGCTCCTGCTGCACTGTGCATATTTTGAATTTTTTTGATTTTTTGACAGTGCCATATAGGAGGTATTAGAAACTTCTGGCTTGGAACATACTTGACAAAGCATGTATTCACAAAGCTAAGGTTTTGAGGCTTCTTCTGTGTTATTACTTTATGACAGGGTCAGGAAGCCACCACTTCCACATTACTGGGCTTTGTAGCACACGGATGGTAAATGGAGACAATGCTGCCTTGAAACCTTGCCCTTAGTGCAAAGAAAATTACTTGTCACTAAGACATTCACAAAAAGAAATTTTGGGCTTGATGGACACAATATTTGTATAAAATTATTCTCCATTGAATTTCCCAGACACCTCTATTTCCACAGTAAGACAAATTTTCTCTATTATAACACTCAGTTGACTGTAATTGTAAGAAAGAATCTAACTTTTGGTTATTACAGTCAAAACCAGTCATTACAGTGGAAGGAAATTTTAACAGACATGTAACATCACATTTGTTTGAGCCTATTTTCATCTGCCTGTGCAGGCTTTGCAGGTGAGTGCTGCTTCTTCCTTCCTGCTAGAAAAAATATCACTAAATAAACTTTAGCCCCTTTTTTTTCCTCCTCTTGTGTAAGCTTGGTATAGTCCAAGAGAAAGGCAGGAGACGAGAATGGAAGAGAGTGTGTGAGGATTTGTGTGTCTGAAAGATTATCTTGTCAGGCCAAAATAAATGATTTTCTGTGTGCAGTTAACTTTCAAAAGCTTAGTAGACTCAGTGTTTGAAACATTAATGCACAGTAAAGTCTTACTGTTGTCATAAGTAAAGCCCATCAGATATTTGAGTCTCAGAAGCTTTCTTCATTCCAGAAAACTGCTGTGGTGGCAGTTCATTATGTCATTTGACTCAGCTCCTGGAATCACCAGTGCCATTGGTATCAAATATGCTAAACACTGCAGCAGATCCCCTTGTGAATGAAACTGCAAACGGAAGTGGTGGAGATAAAACCCTTGTGCCATTTTCAGATTAAAACTAATTTATTTTGTTATTCTTTCTGCTGCTTCCATAATCCTTGACTGCTCCCAGAAGAGTACATTAAAGGCAGTGGCCAAAATTTCAGAAGTGATTAGGAACTTCTAGGAGGAGAAGCTGCTGCTACCCAGAACAGGATGCATTTCTGTAAGAGTACCTCCCTTCCCTTCAGTGTGTGACACTGGCTTTCATTAACATGGAATTCCTTTTAAACTGAGCTCTTCTGGGAGCAGGAGTCTTAATTGCCCTATTTTTTGAGTATGTTTTCTACCTCAGGATCACTATACAGCAAAAACAGAAAACCGAGCACACAAAATCACTAATGGACTCAATTAACACAATACTTAAGAAATTCCCTGATGTTTGTAATCCTTGTTTCTTTTCCATTGAACCATCCCATTTCCCCATTTAGAAACATAAACAGTGCCACTGATTTTTTCTTTTCCATGTTAGCCCATTACTCTATATGCAGGAATGATTTCTATGCCATTTTTCTCCTCATTCATCTCCAATTGCTGTAATGTCCCAGTGTTTGAAAAGCCCCAAAATATGTAATGCCATTCAGTAATACACACTCTGTGCAGATGCCTGACTAGGAGTATGGCATCAATAACCGACAGAATTTACCCCAGTTATTCCTTTGGCCCAAGAGCTGTAACTGGTACCATGCAGGTGAAGGTTCTCACTGGCTGGCTCAGCTCAACAACACAGTTCTGCATGGCCCCTGCTCAAGCTCTTCCTGCTCAGACAAGACTCATGGTCTGTGGGAGTACACGGCTGCAGGTGGGAGGCATGAACAAGTGGTGGTGAGAAAGGTCACTTCAGAATGTCTGTGGGGAGATCTCAGCAGAGTGAGGAAAAGCATATGGTGGTGAAAGAGAAATGTTAGAGAAACGCAATCAGGTAATAGAGAGCTGAAGCAATTGAAGCTCTTGGTTTAATATTTGGAGATTTCTGTCATCAGCTTAGAACTAATGCATGGTTTTCCTCAAGAGCAAGAAATTGTAAATGTTTCTTTTGCAACTAAACACAATGCTGGTAACAACACTTGTAGGGCTGGTGTAAGATGCACCACAAGATGCTCTGGGGCTAGAAGGGTCTGCCAAAGTGCTGTATGTCAGTCAGCACACACCTCAGAGCACCCAGACCACTCATCCAAAATAGACTCACTGTGATGCAAGGTAGTCACAGTGTCAAAGAAATTATAGAGAGCCACAGACACAGGTTTAAAAAAAAAAGAGACTTAACAGTACAATCCATAGTGAATATTTCTGCTGCCTCTGACAGGTTGGACAAGAGGATGCTTTGCTGTTATTTCTAAGTCTCTAAAGCCATGGCAGGGTATGCTTAGTTGATTGTATACTATATTTTCATTTCTTTAGCAAATATGTTAGTATATGTCTCAATAAGACAAAATGCAGGAGCTGCCTAAATTCTTCTAAGATCAAAAATAGTAAACCTTTTATGTATAATCTAATCTGTTTTCAACTGTTTTGTTTCTGACTTAACCTCCTCTCAGGCATGAAATTGTTCTTATCTCAGTGCATATGATGGATGTCCAAAATGAAAATCTGATGGCTTCATTTTACCTTCCTCTCTGTCTATTCATACTTTTGTCTCCTTTTTAGGGAGTATCCAGTATTTTGTTTCCAAATATTCAATTTAATTTTCAAAGTACTTAAAGAAAAGGAGTATGACAGGGTTTCAAATCTGGTGACAAAAAGAGAGAAGATGATTGTGTTTCTAGCTGATATCTGGCACTTTATTTGGTTTAGAAATGTTTGCTGCTATGTGCCACTTGACTGACACCACCAAGGAAGCAGTATTTTCTAATTGCCAACTGCCTGTTCTAATTTGTGCTGATGTAAACTACTGCCACTAATTATCTTATTACAAGATTTTTTTTCTCTGTCTCCAAATCCCTCCCTAATTAAGACCCTGTTCCTGTAAAAATCCACCCTACATCATTTTTTTCCCTTGTTAGAAGCTTGATATCCTCTCTTTTCTTCTACAGTGCTCTTGAATGCTTTTTGTTGATGTTCAGAGTATCTTAGGTTATATGTTGTTTGGGGGCAGAGAGTGTAGTTTCTGGACTTTTTTTTTCTAGCATGCTGTAAAGGTGGTTTTCAGGGCTGCAAGGACTTACAAGTATGGAGGGTTTTCTAAAATATGATTCTATGAATTACAATTATAATAAAATAATTAAATGCAAAAAAAAATCTAGTTCTATGTGAACTGGATTTTATTTTTATTTCTAGTTCTTAGAACCTAAAATATGGAAAGATTAATTTCAGGAAGATTGCAGAAAAATATATCATGTATCTTTTAGGAGTTTTATATTATGACAAAGGATTGGAAATTTAAAAATTATATATATTTGCATAAAGAGCAAGGAGATTATTGTACTATCCTTACACACAAGGAAACACTAGTTAGAGATCTGCTTGGTACTGAGCAAATAATGGTTACTACCTTGTAGTACTTTGTGGTACTTTCATCATGTAAATGTGCAGTACTTGAAACACAACCTCAGCAGGTTCCTCTGAGAGGATGAGGATGACCCAGCCTATAGAGTACAATACTATTTGAAAAAGTTAATGCAAATTTAAAGCTTCTGTAATTTTGTAGAGAAAACACTGTTAAGGCTGTCTCGCTGTATAGAGATGGGAAATTAAAAGAACTTTTTGCCAGTTACTGAAGCATATATAATCTTGAATGTAGAAAGACAATGCATTATGATTATTTCTGCTATTTAGTGTAGGTGTTAAAACAGAAGTCTATGTGTGACATGCTTCTACTTTCAAGCACTGTTGCAAGCACAGAATCACAAAAAAATTTGGGTTGGAAGGGATCTTAAAGATTACCTGGTTTCAATCCTGCTGCTGTGGACAGGGACACCTTCCACTAGATCAGGATGTTAAGTCCTATCCAACCTGGCCTCGAATACTCCCAGGGTTGGAGCATCCCCAGGTTCTCTGGATAACCTGCTTCAGTGTCTCACCATCCTCACAGTAAAGAATTTCTTCCAAGTAGTTAATATAAACCTATCCTCATTCAGTTTAAAGACATTCCCTCTTCTCCTGTCACTACATGCCCTTGTAAAATGGCAAATTTATCCTCCTTGGAGTTATAGGGAACGGGTTACCTTTTGCTTTAAAATAATTCAAATTTAATCACTTTGAGTGTGAATTAAACTTTGAGTGTGTTTACTTATGTGGTGAACTTTGGGTGGTAGAGTAGTTTTATGTGTTTGTGCCTTCTGTTGGAAGACACTGGGAGCTGCCCCCAAGCAGGGCAGAGCCAGTTATGGCTGGTTCCAAAACAGACCCACTCTCGGCCAGTGATGCTCGTGGCATCTCTGTGACAATATTTAGGAAAGGAAAGGGTAAAAATTGCTGTGCAGCAGCTGTTGCAGAGGAAGTGTGAGAGAAACAGCCCTGCAGGCACCAAGGTCAGAGGAAAAGGAGGGGGTGCTCCAGGTGCTGGAGCAGAGCTTCCCCTGCAGCCTGTGGAGGACTCCATACTACTGCAGCTATGGTACAAGCTCTTCCCAGAGCACAGTAACTCTGAACAGAACTTTCAAAACTCCTGTAAATTTGCTTGATGGAGTATGGTTGTTTTGAAACACAACATTTTTGTTTATTTAATTTCAAGAGTCAGTAATAATGTTTAGAAGTTGTAACTTTTTACTGGAGCTCAAGCACCAAGAGCATTATGGTGGTAGCAATTTGAGAAAGTGTTTGTAACACTTTCCTGGGAAGATGAAGCTTGTGTTGCAGAGCTAATGCATATTTCTGTGAAAAAAAAGAAAAAAACATTAATTCAGTAGAAGTCTACTAGAGCATAATCTAGGTTTATTTCTTCTTTTCCAGATGTACTTTTTACATAGAAATGGTTTGGCAGCCAAAATGAAGTTCTTAGACTCAAATGAGTTAAACCACCAGTAGAAGCAAACAGAGATACAAGACTTTGAAAGGAAGTGTAACACAGAATCATAGGATATGCTGAGTTGGAAGGGATCCACAAGGATCAGAGGCACCAACCCTTGGCAGAACACACCAGGAGTTACACCATGTGCCTCAGAGCATTGTCAAAATGCTGCCTGAACTGCCAGGCTGGTGCTGTGATCACTTCCTTGGGGAGCCTGTTCCAGTGCCTGCCCACGCTATAGGTGAAAATGATTTTTTTTTAAACAACACTTTAAACTTTTCTTCTTTGGGCAAGTTATTCCAACAAAGAAACTTGAAGTGAATTGTTAAGCCAGACTCACCTTAGTAGGATGTTTCTTAGTAGCAATAGTACTAAGCTGTCAGCAGTGCCATTCGTTTTTGTTGGGGTAGGTAACTTCATTGGATAGAGGCAATATGTATCACTTGGTACAAAGGCTTGTTTGAACCTAGTAAGAAAGAATGCTGTCTGAATGGTGTGTTCATCTCATTTTTAAACATACTGTAAAGAGTCTTCCAGAAAATTATTATAAATATATAGTTAAAAGCATTTTCCCTTCATTTTTGAGCTGATGGTAGGATGAAGAGACTAGTGATGCATATTTTGGTTGTGAAACTGGAGAAATTAGTGTCAGAAAATATGGCTTTTGGTCTCTTTGGTCAGTTTTGAAGATCTTGATATTTGATGCTATTTTTTTTCCACATTAGCATTTTAATATTTTATAGCCATTTTTAACTCTCCAACCATCTGTAGCTAGTTTTCTTTCTTAAAAAAAAACCCTGCTAACATCTGTTTATATGCAATTACAATTGGGGCATGTAGAACATTACCTCTAACTTAATATTTGGCTAAAATCTCGAGAATCTGGAATGATGTTAAAATTAACTTCCAATTTATTATGCTTAGACATGGATTTAGAAAAATGTTTCGAGTTAAACAACGTCTGTTAAGATACTCTTGAAGACACATTAGTGTCTTTAATTATCTTTAGACTTCTTAGATACTTCTAAATATTAAAACACAGTAATATCCAAAATTAATTTTAGTTATTCTAATTAAAAATTATTTTAAAAAATCTAATAATTTTTCAAGATAAAACCTTGGTGAATTGTGATGAATCTCTCTAAAAAATCAGGTGTATTTTTGTAGTGTTTTAGTAATCTAGGAGAAAAACTCATAAGGGAAAGTTTATGGTGAGTGAAAAACACAACATGATTTTCTTTAGTTCTACAAAAATTATTTATTTTGTATGACTGGATTCCTCTTTTCAAGGGATAAAACTTTTGAACCAGTGACAGGTCTGTTCTAGTGTACAGAGGTTACAAAGTGGAAGTCATTCATGAGTTCTTATTCTCAAAAGTAACTAAACTATAGAAACAACTCCTTCTCCCTCCTCCACCCCCAAAATTCCCACCCCTCCAAATAATTTTAGTTTGTAACAATAAAAATTCTTTAGCAGTGAATTTTCATTAGAATATTCCTCTGAATTAATACTCCAGGTGACTATGTATATCCTCTCCTACCGTTAAATAGCATATGAAATGTCAAAAAGTAATCGAAGGAAAAAGCATTTCTGAGTTAAGGAAGAGGGTAAAAATAGATGGTCCTGGGGATTTTACTGCATATAAAATTGAGTCACATGTAGATTGTGGCTAAGGTGTGGGCATTCTTTCTAGCAACATTAGCACTTCTGTTTGCATGGTGACAGATTGAGCCTGCTGTGAATACATGGCATGGATGCAGGTCTGAGACAATGAAGATGGCAATGTTAGCTCATGAGGTAGAGATTAAGTTAATTACTCCATTTTGCCATAGTTTTGGATTTTGTAATGACCCTGGTGATTCACCTGTTACAAATGGGTTTTATCTCAGCTTGGCAAGACAGTGATGATGCAATGCTTATTTTTTGCCTAAAACTAAAAAAGGAGTTTGAATTCAGACTATAACTAGGTGATTAGCAGCTTTTGAATTTAGAGTGTGATCAAGCCAATGTAGTCATCAAAGCATACTTACTCTTAATTAATAAATATAGTATACTGAAAAACCTTTTCTGCTCATCTACATAGTATATTTACCCATTTGAACACCAGCTATTTATTTATTATTTATTTATTTATTAAAAAATAAGTTCTTAGTTCATAATTTCACATAGATCAATAATACTGACACTAGATGTTTGTTCTTCAACCCTGTAGCTGGAATCAATAGTGATTTCTGTAGTGGCTCTTTCCTAAAATATTAGTGATCAAACAGTCTGTAACTAGCCATTCTGAATATTGTTCTTAATTATGAGAAAAGAGGAAAAGAAACTATCCTGAATCTCTCTACGAACTCTCAGAGACTAAGGCCTACATTTTTGTTTTACTGATTTCTTATGTCTTCTTCAAAAATATTTCTTCAAATGTCATCCTAGAGTGTGTATTGCAAAGGATTTCATCCTGAGAGGTACAGAAGTATTGAATCTACTGTACATTGGCTGGGACTTGGGAACATCATACCTATACTTCTCTCATTTCTCTCACAGAAAAGGCATTCTGCTGTTTTTGGGATCTGGAAGAGGGAAGCTAGGATGATAACAGAGCAGATGACAGATGTCTTGTGAAGAGAGAGAACATCTTCCCTGCTCTATTCCTTACCACAGGAAGAGAGACTCGATAGGGATATAACAACTTTGTCTCCAACCATCAAAAGCGTTCAGGAGCTCATTCTCCCAGTACTGATCTTGGGTACCATATTTGCCCAAGGCATAATGAAGTTTAATGTTTAGACTCAAAATAAGAGGGCTTCTAATCAAAAGTTAAATGAGGTTCTGGAAGAGGCCAGAGAACTCGACACAAACAAGACCTTAACTTATGTCGAAATGGAGTTCTGATGGAAGAGACAATATGAGACAGTTGTCCTCTCTTGTACCAAAGCTAATGGAAGAGATTTAGATAAGCTGCACTACTATGTTCCACCAAGAGCTATGCCCTCCTGTGAAAGGCTCATGAGAAATGAATTACTGCCCATAAATAATAAATTACTGTCCGTAATTAGTTTCCATGACAGATCTTCAGTGACTGGCTATAGAAAGGAATAGAACAGCTGCAGAAATGGATTTTTTTGATGTCCTGCTTGCATACTTTTTGCTTAATATTAAAAGGCATGAATACTGTAGGATAAAGATTGGTCATAAAGGCAGAAGATATGTAAGTGTATTTAATGAATTGCATTTTAATGTGAGTGAGCCTCTCTTGTGAGTTACTGGAATTTGGAACCAGATGTGCATGCAAGCAGTTCTCTCTTCTGCCTTGATCAATCTCAGTCTGATCACGTTAAATAAGTCTTGAATTTGAGGAGGATGGGGAGGGGGAAATTCCAGCCAGTTTCCATAGTGAATGACACTTAACACTTAATCCTTAAAGTGTTGATAATGCTTTCTTTTCTTAAGCCCTCCTTAGTATGCTTAAAAATAAAGCAACTGCATGAAAAATGCTGCGAGGTTATTCTGTCTCTCTTAGCATCTTTGGTGTTTTGAAAACAAAATAAATATTGGAATTTACAAATGCTGGACAGGGATTTTCGTAGTCTTGTTTTTTCAGTCCAAGAAAAATTTTACTGACATTTCAAAATCCTATGGAACTCCATCAGAAATTGCTGTTTAGACTCTTAACATCTGCATGACAATAGAATCTGAAAAAGTTTTGATTTTCTGTTTAAGTGCCAAAGAAGATGACGGGATTTCCATTATTTTTTCTTGTTTTTCAGATAAGAATCTTATTCTCTGTATGATGTGATTCAAATCATCCCCTTCTACTGTCTTTTTTTTTTTTCCTTTCACTTTTTGTCTTTTCTATTCACATAGTCTCTGATAAATTTTTAATGGTTAATATTGAGAGTGATACAAATACTTCTTGAAGAATTCTACTCAAGGATTTTAGTAATGATCTGATGTTTTCAAACTGAAGTTTTAATCTAACCTCTAGTATTGCAGAGAACTCTCATGACTCATCTATATTCTTGTTGATGAGTCATGTTACCACGTTTTTTGATTTTTATTCTGTAAGCAATTTCAAATATGGACTAATTCTAAATACACTCCTATAAAATATGGATTACTGAGACCCCAAGGGAGAGTATTGATGACCTTTGCTGTAATGTGGTCATAGTAGGCGAGTGGGGAGAGGGAAATAGGCATCCTTCATAGGCAGGATTTCGTCCTTGGCTAGTGCAAAGATTCCTGTTCCAGGGTTTCTTACTCACAGTTAGAGGCAAAAGGACTAGTCTAGTGATCTTAGTAGGACTGAATGCATGTCTTAAAACACAATAAATGCAAGTGTCTGCAATGAAAGAAGGCTGAGCTGAATTATGTTGCATTTGCCATAAACTAGGAGTGTGCATGTGAACAGTGTAATACATGATAATGTATTCAGCTACAAGACCTGAGACCTGATACTGTGCATTCATATGAAAGGAACAAATTTTCAAGCACTCTGCATTTCTTATGTTTGTCTCTCCTTGATATTTGCTATATTGCACTCATAATGAAAATACCTAAATATACCTGGCTTCTCAAAAACCTAATATTAATGCAAATTGCCTACTTTCAAAATATGCCTGGTATTATAGATACAAGGACATGGGGACAGTAGCTTGCTATACCTGTAATTGTTCTTAGAATAAGAGAATATAAAAGGAGATTGTAATATATCTGCTCAAATCTTATAGTATCTCAGATGCACTAAAGCCTGTGTTTCTACACTGAAATCAGTGGGAGCATATACCCTTTAAAAACTAAGTCCAGCTACATGATGAAAGCATGTAATGGAGATCTATCATTAAGCTAATATTTCCATTCACCAAAATGACTATATTATCATCTTTTTCATGCACATCAAAAAACCACAGATTTATGGAGAGCTTCAGTGTTATGCTGATGTGCAGGCTTAAGGAAAAAGGCCCTACTGCAGCAGTACATATTCTTGAGTACATCATTTGAGTTAGAAATCCGTGATCTGATTGTGTGCTGAGTCAGAGCCTTAGAAGTCAATAAAAGTATCAATCAGCTTCTATAAACTGACACAGTTTAGTTCCCCACAGTCCTTCAGACTTAATTAGGCATGAATTAAATTGTGATGGTGTCTGCATCCCCATTACCTCTGCACAGTGCTCACTGCAACTCTTCTTGTCATAGGATTCCCTGCTAGGAGCACACCCAGCCTGGGTGTGGCTCTGGCTGGGGAAGAAGTGTCCAGATATAGAGAGACGTAAGAAAGTTGAGGAAGAGATTCACTTTAGGTCCATGAGTTTAGTGATGAGCCAGGTTCCTATCACACCAAGACCTGCTTTCTAATTTTTTTGAATCAGGTAGATTGAATGGGGGCTTGACAAACTTGGCCTGCTGGAAGGTGTCCCTGCCCATGGAAGGGGAGGTTGGAACTAGATGATGATTAAGGTCCCTTCCAACCCAAACCATTCTCTGATTCTAGGTAATAAAAGATTTTACAGCTGAGAGTGTTTGTATGCCCTCATTTACGCCAATATGCTCTTTCCACATTAATGCCTAATTTTTAATGTTTCTGAGTGGATATTAGGTATATAAAGTCACATGAAAAAAAATAAATCTTTCTATTTCTTGATGTAAGTGAATGTTTCCTCTCCTTGCTGTATGTATGCTTCCTCTGATGTTTGTGAGGCCTTTTTGTCTCTGTGTTATTTATTGTAGAAGAGAGATTGTCCATTAAGTCTTCCTAGGTCAGTTCAAAAGCTGTTATTTAGACTCCTGATTCCATTAGTGCTTGCATCAGTTAAAGTTCCTAGGAGATCATGATGAACAGTTCTCTCCAAATATGCAGTCTTTTCTTTGAAAAACCACTGTGTGTAAATTCTGTTTTTCTTCTGTCATGATAATTTTAAGTAAAGGATAAAATGGATGAAAGAGCTGAATCAACAAGGATAAGATAACATTGGCTGAATTGTATAATGCTATGGTTAGGCCTGCTCAGCTACAGAAGGGCCTATACTCTTACTTGATAAAGAGCTCTGTGAGTGTACTATTTCTCAGAAAGATATGGGTGTAGGCAGGATAAATGTAACTCAAATGTGGTGAAAAGAATTTTGCATGTATATGAAAACACAATTACTTTTCATGAATGTGGCAGGAGAAAGTATAATACTGTATGCTATATGTAGTCGATAGAACTAGTTTCTAGTGCACTTAAACTTACTTTTTTTTTTCATGCTGGAAAAACCTGATATCTATATACCTCACCAAAAGACCTTCCTGATTTTTAAAAAACAAAAGGAAACTTTGAGTGTCAAATTGCATTCACTAGATCTGCTATTCTACCTATTTATGCTTCTTGTTTAAAAAATCAAAAGTCCTGGTGAGTTCATCATATCTTTTGATTAGAAAGCTCTAATTAAAAAAGAAGCCATATAATGAGATTTTGGTGACCAGTCATGGAGTTTGAATATTAAATTGCCCTGCTGATTTCTACTGAGAATCGAGCAATATGTTCAGTCATGATCTGCTAAGTTCTGCAACCCTGTGCATTTATTGGTTTCTGCAGTTTCCACTCTTGAGTTTTTTCAGGTTGACCACTAAGCCTAAAAGTGCTAACTCTCTTTGTCAATAAGGCCTAATGATACTTTTAAAAGTATTTTAAGATATGATACTGAGATCATCCCCTAATGTCCTGACCAATAATATCTCATTGTTTCCTGTGTTATCCCTGACAGTTTATATTAATATTTATCTCTTACATTTAGTTGATGCAAGGGCAGTGACTGTCTTTTAGTTCTTTTTTGCAGTGTGTAACAGAGTATGATCATGGTTCTAGAAGAAGAGTACCCTTGAATAAATTGTAATTAATAAGAATTAAGAATTTTCAGGCATGAGGTAGTCCCTTGTTTTATAATAAAGCCTGTGGAAAACCTGTGAAAAGTGAGGAATTAAATTAAAAAATTTAATGAAAAAATATTTTTAGTTTCAGTCAGCACCTGAACTTAACTATATATTGGTAATATCATGCTGGGGGTCACAAATAAGTTCTGATAGTCATACTCCAGAGGGTTATTAAATTGTGAAATGTCCTCAGAACATTTTGTTCCTGCACACATCACTGGGTTGTCCCTTCAGATTAGTAACATCCTGTGAATAAAGATCTGGTGAGAACTCAGCTTGCTGCTCTGTGGGCAAGGAACAGACAACAAATCTTTTTTTTCTGAATCACTCCCTGAATCTTGCTTGGAATTGCACTCTGCTATGTTGCAAGATTTGCACTGGGAAAAAAATATTAGATGTTAAATCATTCCTAGGACCAATCCTATTGAGACGTATCTTCTTGCTGTAGGATTGCTTTACCTATTGGCATGAGGAAAAGCAGCTTGGGACATGGAAGTAGTTCAATAACTGGTAATAGCTTGCTGCAACTACACATGAAGAGTTGCTGAAACAGGAAAGATCTCTCTGTTGTGTGTGGGGGGATTGGGATTGTGAGTGTGTTTTTAGGTGGGTTTGTTTGTTGGTTTGTTTTTTGTTTTGTTTGGGTTTTTGTTTGTTTATCCACATAAGACAAAATAGTGCTAAAAATATCTGGAGTAAGCAATTTTAGGCTCTTACTGATCCGATATTTCCAGTAGCAATACTAAATTTCAATATTCTTGTTTCTTTCTTACAAGAATGAAAATAATGTTAAACTCACTGGTACTGTTGCTATATAGATAGTATCTTTCCTACACAGTTTGCATACTTTTGCATTTGAATATTCTTTACTCAGCCTTTTCAAAAAGTGAAATATTTAGCAGAATCAATTCATTTTAGTTCAGATATACCAGTCAGAAAGATGCAGATGTAATCAGCATTCCTTGTCTCATTCTTCTTCCCCTCCTTTCCCAAAGAGGAGAAATGTGCTGTAGTCAGCCCTATCACAGCTCACTGGGGTCTGACCATTTAGAAGAATAAGAGTTATCTTGCCTGCTGAAACCTGAGTGGTGCAATTGAACCGTATTGCCACACCACTCTTGTCTCCTTTGCTGAACATCCCAGTGTGTTAACCCCATGCTAAATGTTGCTATCCTACTGAAGTCTCAGACAAGAAAATTAAATGAATATGGTAATTTAAAGGTGTCTGAGAAATGCTGAAAAGAGTCTATTCAGGCATGTCTTACTTTACAGTGAAATACTGACAGGTTTCAGAAAAGAATTCTTCTTCTATTAGAATGCAAATAAACACTGTTTTCCCCTAGAGCTCCCTGTCTAACCATGGAACAATAACTCTAGACAAAAGCTGTATATTGTCATCTTTGACATTTTACCTTTATTACATCTTTAGTTTTTCTGTAAATTATAACATTCTTCAAATATGATTAGATGTGCACAGTGGTGAATCAGGAATTGTTAATCAAAATTCCAAACAGTCACTTATGAGAACAGGTATCTGTGAAATATGGAAAAGGGCATAATGAAGAGAATATCTGTAGCCTAAAAGGTACCCTTTAGCAGGATGCAATTTTAAACAAGATGTTGGAGAGGCAATGTGGGTGTGTGTATTAAGCACTGTAGCAGAAATTGAGTTCATAATGATGTGAGCCTCAATGAGCTCGCTTAAAGGTTGAAGAAGATGCAATAAGCCAAACTGAAAGCTGAACTTTTTTTTTCCTGCTTCTTTTAACTGCAGTATGAGAAAGAAGTGACAGGGAAGAAAGAGGAGGAGGAAGAAGAGGGATGGGGTAGAGAGAGAAAGACCTAGTGAACCCAACAAAACCATACAGAATGTTTGAGACACTTGAGTGTGAAATTCCAGGTACTCAGCTGTAGACACAATATTCATCTGTTCAGGGAGTAAAAATTGAAAGTGTGATTCCAAAGCAATACTACACCTCTGCTAAGGATCTCAGTCTGGCTCTCACAGGCTGCACAACTGCTGAGCTTCAGGCTTCTATCTCCCTTTCCTAATGCAGATCATTGATACTTGGGGGACGACCCTGACACCATGGTGTCCTCTGGCAGCCAGTAATTTTTTAGTTACTCTGCATAAGTGTATGTGATTGCACACAATGTGGTTCAGAATGCTAAATAGTGTGATTATAGTTACATTTTTTAAATCAGGCATTTTGATGCAAAATTCTTCTTCATTAGCTCTGTGTGTTTAGTATGATAAACATAACACACTGATCCTAATTCAGTTTTGAGAGGATTTTAATTTCTTTCTATTTGTCTATGATATATTCAAATAGCATTCATAGCAACTCTCTTTATTTCTTTGGAAAGAGAACTCTGGTTTGGTCTGTATGGGTTTTCTGGTAAATAATTTGTTTAAAGCCTACCTCTGTTACAGTCTCTATTATATCTAATATTGTGCTTATTTTTGTAGTGGCATATCTTACATCTTGTACATGTGGAGCAATCAAGAGGTTGCATTGTTGACATACTGGTTAACCTGTGATTCTGGAATCTGTCTTTCTGCTTTTTATGCACAGGAAAATCCTATTAATGAGCTAAAGCAGGCAGATTAGCATCTTTGAACTTCTATTTATCCCTTGATAAGAGCTTAGTACGTAAGTTTCCAACATTCCCCTAAAAAAAAATCCCAAACTCCAAGTGCAGGAACTTGTTCTCTAGTACGTATCTAAGAAGTTCAAATCCTTAAGTCTTCAGATAAGATTTCCAAAAAGTTAAGACGTAAAAATATTTTGCACATTTGAAATGAAGAGGATATAATCATAGTTTTTTTATAGGCTAGCAAACCCATGTGTTTTTACATTATAATGTACATTATATAAATTTAGCATATCGTAATGCATCTCAAAAAATGCAATAAAAGATAACTATATTATGTGTATGTGTGTTTGATTTTACTGGTATGAAGGTTTGCTACATATTTTCAGAATGAAAAGCATTTTCTTCCCAATCTGCTACAAATTGGAGCCTGGTGGTTGTCAACAGCCTTTAATGAATTCAGCACTGGGCTTAGGATCACTCCAGAGCCTATGTAAGCCCTCCAGCAGCTTTTAAGTGGGGGATTGGACCTGTGTTCTTAACTCCCTTAGCAGAAGTGAGCTGAGTGCCAAATCACCCTGCAGATCTGGGAGAGCTTTGCAGTGAATGTAGGAGTAGCTGATTAGTGGGGAAAGCAAAATATCCTTGACTGTTGCCAGAAAAACTTAATCCACTTCACTGTCAATAGTAACAATGCTGGAATGAATCTGCTAAGGCTGTACTTAGACCACAGGGCTTGAAAATCAGGTTTTCAAGCAAAGAACTTGATCAATGTGTCCTCATTTTCATTTTGCAGAGGTTGGGTGTGTTCATCTGTCAGATACTAAAAGGGAGCATAAATATTTCCACTTCTCTTAAATGATTAAAAAATAAACACTCTAATACAAAGTTTATCTTCATCTTAATGTTTATCCTGTAGCAGATCACACTGTAAAAATTGTGCAGAAGCTGGTTGTTTCCATTCTAACAAGATTTTAATCACAGGGTCAGATATTTCTCTGTGGTTGCATGTGCTTTTCTCAGTCCATGTAAATACCTCAGACAGGGTCAGGCTGAGGTATTTTAAGGCTTTTCATGGCAGTCCTTCTATCTTCCTAGAAGGCAATAGACTTTTGCTGTCTGAGGTGTGAATGAAGTATTGATTCTGAGGGGACCAAACCTCGGTGGTGCTTTGTAAATCAGGAAAGCATCAATGAATCAACAAGGATTTTATGATTGGAAGACCTAAAAAAGCAGTTGCTCACTTTCCATGAGGGTCTTGCAAGGAAATAAGTGTAGTTCCAATCTTAATAAAATCTAAGGACTGTAGGTGAAACTGTCATTTGCTGCCACCAGGAAAGCAAGAACTGACCTGTGTGACAGCCTTGATGATGACACTAAGATTTGATTCAATCTGTCCTTGGGGTTCACCATGTCATTCATAATTGCCCCTGACCTCCTTAGCAGTGTCTAATATAATTATGGTTTATTTCATTACTGTTGTCATTACTGGTGATTCTTTTATGTTTCATACAAAACGTTGCCCAAGTTCTTTCAAACTGTGATGTGAGTTCCTTAGGAAGCTTGCACATAACACTTGAATGTCAAAGTTCAGATGTGTAAGGCTGAGAGTTACAAATTCCATTAAGCATATTTTTAAGGTCTGCACGACTTGATTATTTGGCATAATTCTCTTACATCATTCTTGCAACTGTACCATAAAATTCCAGCTACAAACGAAATATTAATTGGGATGCTGACATTTTACATACTGCCAGGCAAAAGAATATTTAGGAGGATGTAGATGCCACGAGTCTCCAGAACCTTAATTAACTGGTGATTTCCTCTCCACCAAAGTGCTGTAACACTAACCCCGATGATTAAAAAAGTGCTTACAAAGAAGGCTGGAAATGAGTGTTATTTCTTCTTACACCATGAGAGGGGCTTTGTGAGAAGGCAGACACCTGCTAGGGGACCAGAAGGATTACTGTTTTTCAAGTGCAATGATGAGCTGTCCGTCATTATGAAAGCATGTAAGACTATGGAGCACATCCACTTTTGCTTTAGAGTAAGATAAATACATAATTAAGTCTGGAATGCAGATTTCTTCTCAACTGGAAGTTTATTACATTTGCTGGATAATCCTTTTCAACACACTGTTTATTTGAGTCATTAAATAGTTGGAAATAAGATTGCTGTTTTCTCTCTGGTTGCATTCCTAGTCCAGTCCTCTTGGTCCTGTATTCAGTCTGATCAGTGGTACACACTGTTAAATTTCCCACCCATCCTGCCTGAATAAGTGCATTTGAGAGACTGATTTGCTTTGAATCAAACTAGTGGTTTGTGGCTACTGAGTATGAGGGTGAAGAGGCTGACTGTGCAGCTGATTGTAGAAAATACGTGAGTAGATTAGGAGAGTTTCAAGGCAATATAAACAAGCAGACTATGCCAACAGGAAGGAAATATTAGGGATCTGGGACTGTGAGCATGAATGTTATTATTATCAATGTACATGTCTCTCTCTTCCTCAGTACGGATATATTACCTTCTGTTCTCATTCATTCTCAGCATTGACTTTGATTTCAACTTCTCTCTGAATTTATTCACATTCACTGTAACTTGTCTGCTGAAAAGCGAAAATAATCTAGACAGGAAAGAAGAATGTACCAAATGACTGATATATCCAATTAAGCCTTCTCTGTGGAGATATGAGCTATTCAAAATGTGATGTTGGTAATCAATCCACAGGGCAGAACATAGTTGTATGAAATATTATTTTAATAAATGAATTCATCTAGGGAACCCTTGATCTGCTGACAAACTTTTTTTTTCCTGTTTTGTCAACAGGAAATGAGTTTGAAAAACAATAATTCCTACTTAATATATTCTCATACATGTTTTGTTGGTCTTAAAATAATAGCTTTTATATCATCTCTTCTATGAACCTAATTTCCATGTGAGCTGTTGCTTTCCTTTACCTATGATCTGTAGCTTCTAATTTCTATAGAAAAAGAAGTGAAACTTCCCAGTTTCTTCATATTCCTTTCAAGCTAGGCTTGCTCTGTCCTTGCCTTGTCTGTGGAAAATGTCTTAAAGATCACAGATAATTTCTTGAGTATTCATTAGTCTTTGGCAGGTGTGTGTGAGGTATAGATAAATGCATGTAGAATGCTACTGTGAAGAATGAGACTGACACCTCTGCCTTTGGCTTGCAATTACCAATTAAATGCTGTGGAGAGGGTGAAATTTATTTTTTACATTGCAGGAAAATTATACTTTGAAAAATTCTTTATTCTGACTCTTAAGGAAAATTAGTCTTTTGAGCCATGAAAAAAACTGAGACATTAAAAGAGTATTAGAAAAAGAGAATCACCTGGGTTTACCTTTTAACAAAGAAAGGGGGGGAAAAAAAAAAGCAGCTTCTTGTGTAAGTCTAATCAGCCACCAAATCCCCAAAGGTTTACTAGGCTGCCTCAAGTTAAAACCACACACCCCAAGGCAAGGGACAGCTATATAAGGCATGCATGAATCTGGGAATTCATATGCTTTGGAGTCCAGGACTGCTAAATCCTAGTTCTGAGTGGGATCCTGAGTCTCTAGAAGGGATCCAAGGCCCAGCCCAAAGCTAAGGCTGCCCTGTGTCGTGCTCCTCCTGCTGTGTGAGCACTGCTGAGTGTGCTGCAAGCTCCAAGCTCAGGATGTCAGAGTTGCAGAGCTCCTATTTGTGGAAGAAAACCTTAACATCACAAAATTCTGGGCTTTTCAGGCAATCCTCTTACTGAGATTGCAGACTATAAGTGATCAGAATTCAGAATGCCTTTCTGGTTAAATCTCATTTTTCAGCACCCAAGCCACTCAGAGCAGTTCAATGCACAGGGCTACACTAAATAAAGTCTCAAATAAAACATCCTGAAATACCTCAATGTGGACCTCAGTCCTTTAGTATCCATGATGCTGATTTAGCCAATAATACAATTTAGAAATGGCCCACCTGGCTTATAAATTATCATTACATTCCTTTGGTATAAGGAGTTCCTTGGTAAACTACTAAACACCACCACTCCAAAGTACCTTTTGCAGAGTGTCAGAAGTACAAAAGCAATTTTAGGGATTATTGGAGGATGTTGCAGATACATGTCCTGAGTACACAGACTATAGTGGTAGGAAGATCTGAGATTGTGATTTTTCCCTTATAATTTTAGCAATATAAACATCAGTCAGGTAATCTGGCTGTGTAATCTGAACCAGCAACCCCACTTCATAGACAGGCACCTACAGAAAGTTTTGAGGTTTATTTTATCTCATCCTTTTTTAGGTTAATTTTCACCTTTCAGTTCAAAATGACGTAGATTTACATAAATAATTTAGATTACTGAAATTGATGCAGATACCTGTGTAAAAAAAAAAGAAAAAAAGCAAACAACACCACAATGAACCAAAAAACCTAAGCTGAACATCAACCAAAGAATAAATGGATAAGCATGGGAAATAAAAGCATTAACACAAACTTTTATCATTTTCACCATGCATATCTTGTTAGATAGATACTGTGTAATTCCAACAAGAGATTTGTTCAGGACAACATTTACTTGTGATACTTGCCAATATATTTTCTAATATATTTATGAAATTCCATATATATTGAGCATTAGGTTTTTTATTGTCATTTTATGTGTCTTCAAGAAGATTATTTCCCTGAATTGCTATTACTCTCCTTACCCTCTCTAGCTGTACTGTCTACAGTAATGTACCTCTCTATTTTGTCCCTATCCATGCACTTACTTGCTTTCAATTTAATGTGGAAAAAGAGAAATAACAAGTGCATGAAGTTGACTGTGGCTGCCTTTGTCAATAATTTAAAATAAGATATGATGGTTAGATAATAATTCACAACTTCATTCATTTATTACAGCATTCTGACATAGAGGTTTTTGATGAAAAATCCTTCACTCCCTCCATCACCTACCACTTTTTGTACATTTACTGTTCAGAATATAATGGACCTAAGCTGAAAATCCTATTATCAGATTTGTATCTGATTACACAGCATTTGATATTCTGACTTAGAAATTTGAACTGCTATTGCTTGCCTGGGCAGCTCATGAGTATCTGTGTAAGAAATATTTAAATCTTTAAAAAAAATCTTAAGAAAATAAAAATCTCTTAAAAAGGCTTCATAGGGTACTAATCTGGTTTTGAGACTGCATTTAAATATAATCTGTTTAATACAAAATAGAACATGTCTATAAGGTAAGCATTGAAATTCTAATATTCTAAATTCTTTGTGAAATATATATTTATTGCATTTCCAGGGAAACAGGAACTGGGACCTTTATTTATTTAAGGATAACTTGTATCTATTCCTAAGCTATATTTGTTGATCATTATTTTTCATCATTTGGGTGCCACATTGGTTGTCCTGTGAGAGTTGTGCCTCCCCAGTTTCATTATCAGAATGCCTTTGTCTCAGAAACATTCATGCAGCACAAGGAGTTACTGGTATCCCATCTTAGCTGAGAAACTTTTAGATGTGTGGTATTAAATTTATCTTCTCTTCATTGTCTTTCCTGCCTCAAGGTATATAAAATTCTTGAATTCTGTACTAACAGTTAACTGTGAGAAGAAATTCCTTCATATATGCCACTGATAAAAGGCTTTTTTGAAGACAAGGAGAAACAAATTCATTACAAGTAAAGCTTTCTTGTTATAAACACAATATTTAAGTAGATAACTAAGGCTGTTTTCAGAGTAACAGCCTTTGGATGACTTGTTCTTTTTTCCTGTCTTTTCCCCTGTGTTCCCGTTTTCATTGTTATTTTTTTTATCCAAACTTCTATTTATCTCTCTCACAAAGTTGCACTTCTCTGTCTATTCTGTCTTCTGTATTGGCAGATATGCAATTTTCTCTATTATATTGATTTGGGAATTAAAACAATAATGTTCTCTGATTTAAAAAATCATTATTAGTGAAAAATCATAAGGCAAAATGACAGCAGGTTACTTTTATGATCAGGGGAGTTATCTTATGAATTGTTTTATAAGCAGAAGCATCTTTCTTGAGGAAGCCCTTGACAACTCTTCTCAGATATTGGTAGTAGGACATTTTTTGGTAAGAAAATAAAATGAAGATGACATATAGAACAGCAGTCATTTGTTTTACTTTTAAATTTTAGTGCAATATAAAAATATAGTTATGAGCATGTGAATAAAGAAGCAAAAAATCCAAATCAGATCTAAATTATGTTTGTTCTACAGTAATATTGTGTTTGCACACAACCCTTTCTGCAAGATTTTAATATAATTTTTTTGTTTTAGCTTTTCTATATTTTTCATTTGTAACCTCATTCCTTCAATTGTCAGATTTGTATTTTTAGTTTAATGTTCTCTGTTAAACACTTTCATGTTTCTTGTTACTACCTTAAATTCTATCTTTTTATATTATAACCTCTTTTTTCTATACACCTGTTTTTGCTTCTTACTTTTACTAACGTGTCTATTTTGTCCATGGTATTCATAATATCTATTTATAAAATGTCCTTTTGTCTTCTGTTCCACTTTTGCACAAGATGAGCTGTTCCTTTTTTTGCACCAATTCCTGACAAACTGAACATATCAATACAATCATTAATAAAAAAGAAATAAAGGATATTTTGACTTTAATCAGAACTTTGCCTGAGCCCCTAATTTACCATGAAAACACTTTGGTAAAATTCTTTTCTCTATTTTCTTTAGAACAGCCTTTGCCTTTCCATGGATAATGGCTGTTTATAAGAGTAAATTAATACTTATAGGCTGGAGATCTCAGAATACAGAATAGATTTCTGAATGCATACCTGAGGTGGATATGATCTGGACGTTTATGTCAGCCTTCACTGTGGATGAGTGTAGTAGGAAGTTCTGACTAAGTGGGAGGTAAAACAGCTTGAACTTTACCCAGTTTGAAAAAGTTATCAGTGGTGTATATAAAAGGGGGGGAAAAGCTTCTTTTGATGTTAAAGAATGCTGGTACCAGCCTGATTCCACTCCAAAGTTAAAAATTCTGAGGATGTGAAGAACAGAAACTTGCATGGGTGAGGGTGTGTCAGACAAAGTTCCTCATAAAGAAACCAATAATTGATAGAACTGACAGCTTGTCTAGAGCTGCCAAAATGGGATGGCTAGCCTGGAAACATGTCAGTGATGGTCAACCACTATTTACCATAAAAGCACAGTCTCCATTTTTAACAACAGGAACTTCTGACCCATCTGTTCTACAAATGTGTGAAGATCCCTCTCTTGAGTGGGACACCCCTCGTTTACTCCTCAGAGGAAAAAGAGTTCTGCCCATGGTCATTGATGTGAATGAGCAGCATCAATACCACTAATTATTTTGCTAGCTCTAGTATTGTTGCCATAAAAAATTGTGCACTGTACTAGTAGTTATAGCTACCTATATTGAGTAGAAATGCTTCTGGTTAAAGTACTTTTGTTTAATCATTATTATAATAAATTCAAATCAATAATTCTTCTATATAGGTCTGCAATCCTTAGTCCTGCAGGACAAAGTTGCACAAAGATTCAATTACATCTATACAATTCTTCGATATAAACTGTTTACCAAGTCTGGGACTAGGATTTAATGCAGTGGCACCTACACTCCTCTCTGAGAAGGAGTTTAGAAAGCAAGAGGGTCCTTTCTGAATCTTGTGGGTCAACAGGAGCACTCCTCTAAGAAACCTTGACTAAAGTTTTCATTCAACCTTTAACACTGACAAAATGCACATTAGCAGTACATGATAATAATGTTTAGTGCCTAATGAGTCTGGGCCTTCCAGAGGTTTCTCTTGCAATAAAAATATATTTTTATTATATCCTTTTAAACTGCTTGACATAGTTTTCAAGAAGTAATTTTTGATAAACACAACTGTTTGCATGAAGTGATGTGTGCTTTCAGCTAATGCATCCAGTAGGTGCAAGGCTGGTAGCCATTGAACCTTCTTCTCCTGTATTTTTTATGTTCATATCATGATTTCTCTAATGAAGAGGTAAGCATGAAGCAGGAAGCACTGAAACATTTTGCCTGAAAGATGTGCTTTTGAATGTGTTTCCACTTCTTTTGGTTGCCTGAGGCCTCATATGCAGAACAGACTTGGACAATGTCAGAAACAGCTTTACAATTCCTATCCTTCAGCATCCACTAGCAGTTTTGGAACTCTTTGCTCTGTTACAGCTCAATCTCACTATGGAATAGCACAAGGAAAGACTATCAACTAATTTCCTCCTTTGCCTTGTCTGTGGAATGGGCACCATGGGGAAAGGAGTTACATGAGTAGTTGCAGCTAGGCTTCCTTCTGACTCTTGTGGAGACCACAACAAAAGCACAGATGATGCCCTTGGAGCCCTGCATTTACTGTCCCTGATGAAATAAGACAGAACAGTTTAAAAATTGTTTAAAATCAGTGCTCTTTAAGCCTTGAAAGCTTACTAAATAACTGATCTGATTTTATATTTATTTAATAATATAATCTGCACAATATAAATTCAATCCAATGAAGAAGCCTTCTCTTCAAGTTTATGGTGATTTTCTTCTGTTATGGAAAGAAAAATAAGTTTACTTTTCTTTAAATAAATAATGTAAAGTTATTATGAATGAAATCTTCATTAGAAGACTTTGTATTTTCGTTTTTTTTTTGCTATTCAACCTGAAAATACCACCTCTTTAACTTGATATGCAAGCTGTACTATGGTTTGAAGCCGAGCTGCTCCTTACAGCTCCTTCTTTGTCAGTCATCATTCCTCAGTTTTTTTCCTATGTAGGCTGGTATCTCAAAAATAAACAGGATCCCTTTTGTTTAGTGCTTGACTTCAAGTCTGTATAAGAGTCGATGAGAGATCTCAGGAGAGACGAAAACTTTCTCATGAGATACAGTGACAATCAACTGGGTTGACAAAAGTCTCTATACACCAAGTTTATTTGGCTTGTAAGAAATACCCCATGCAACTAAGAACTAAACCAAATAGATTATTTTACCTCACCTGTTGAAGTCAATTGTGTTAATGACATTAAATATATGTGGTAATAACACTTTCTGTTATTCATTAAAAAAATTATCTGAAATCGATATTTTGCCGTATTTACCAGCCATTGGTCACTATATAATTTCTGATACCATGAATGCTATGCAATTTATGTACTGTATATAAAGAGGTAGATATGATAAACCTAAAAAAATGTAGTGTAATTGCATGAAGTAGTTTTGAGAGACAACTAGCTACTATAAGTATACATAGAAAAAAACTCTGCATGAAACAGAATTATGTGTAAAAATAAAAAGGGTGGTGTGAAAATAATTTTTTTTCTCTAAATTTTATTAGTTTTTTGGATATGATCTCTCACACCCACTGAAAAGCATCAAAAATGCAGTCCTCCCTGTCTCTTTAACCTGTCCAGATTTCACTATCTGTACTAGACCATTGTCCTGAAATAACTATTACTGTATCTTATGAGCAGCAGAAGGGTGGCCTCCTCCACTGCAGCCTTTGGATTATATACTTGCACAAAAACTTCCACAGCACAGAGTAAGCCCCAAGCCATGGAGTACCCAGTGGCATCAGCTTCCCATGCAAGGGTTTTACCAGGCTGCTGGGCACCATTTCAGAGGACTGTATTGACAAATTTCACCCTTCATGGTGATTTTTCTTCTAGCTTCAGGAAACATTTTGTCTATACCTGCACCTTGACTTACATCCATAATTCTCTTTAAAGCCTGGATACCCTGCACATCTCTGCCCTATGGACCTACATTGCTAAGTTATTGCCTAAGTTACTGTAATGAATTCTTAATATACAACATTGTATGTTACTGCTGTTGTCTTGCAGTTATACTTTTCATTGCAGAGCATCTTAAAACATGACAACCAATCAATACCTTTACTATTACCTATAGCCTATCATAACTACTAATATTACCATATCCATGTTACAATTTTCCAATCACAAAAAATTAGTATGTTACAGTTTAAGCTAGAAGTGGTTTTTCAGTTTTCTTGCAGGGGAAAATTCTGAGGACTTTACTTGCAACATGGCATTTTTGTTTGTGAAAATCTTTTTGCTTGGTGAAAACATCTTTTATTTGAGGTGGATTTATCCTTTGCTCTAAGTCACAAAAGCCCCTTCCAACTCACTTGCTCTTTGCCTTCTTGGTTACCCAGTAAAACTGGCTCAGCAATTCTTTTCTTCTACATCAAAACTTGCTATCATTTCTATTCCTTCTTTAGATTCTACATTCAAAGGTCTTTCTGTTATACATACATATCTGTGAGACCCTCCTGTCAAAACCTTATCCTTCCCAACATTTCTGCATCTGGTTTTGCTGCTGTCGATCTATATAAGAGTCAGTTAAATGCATTACTCTTGTTTTGACTGATTAATATAAAAAGAAAATAATATAACTCCTTCAAAATCAAGGAGGAATTTCTTATGGGCTGTTTTAATTGCTAACATTATTAGTTATGTTTAAGTAGAAAAAAATCTTACCTACTCTCTGACGTGTTCTGATTCAAGAGTTCTAAGTTCTAAATTTCTGCAGTTTTTGTTTTCAGGGATAATATTTCTAAATGGTGTATTGCATCATTTATAATGACATCTTGGTTAGGCCTTTATTAGAAACATTTTAAAATAGTGTATATTATCAACAAAATCCTTCTGATGAGGGTGAAATATAGTGCTTTTCTTTATCTTTCATTCTTTAGAAGCATGAGGACTCAAATGTCCCAGTATATTCAAACTAAACTTCTGATTCTATATTTTTCATGTTAATGAGAACGTTTCTACATTTCTTTGTCTTAACTAAAGTTTATGCTGAGGCTCAAGTAATGTATTTGATCCCAATTTCTCAGCAATCATCTCTAGCATGTACACATTTTTCATCATTAAAAATACAGGTTGACGTTGGTTGCTCTCATCTGTCTCTTTGCAGGATGGAGAAACCAGATTTGTGTCTGTGTCCACAGCTAAATTATCACAAGTAATTTTAGAATAGTTATTTTGATTCACAGCTATCTTTACTTTGATGTACTGTGAAGCCCAGCTTGCTTCCTTATTCTAGTTTACCAAATATAGTGCTGCCAGGATTACCTCTTCTGCTGTTTTACTGAACATCTCCCTTCCTGCTTTTTAAATTTATTTTTTGGCTTTCAATTTCCTTTTACATCAAGTTCAATCTCATGCTTTGCCTTCATATTTAATACTTCACCTATTTTTTTTTTCTCAGCTTGTTTACCTGTAGCTCTTTGTACTGAAAACTTTAAATGCTTCTTAGGTAAGCAAAATCTGTGTAATATGCAATCTGGGAATGATTATAGCTTCTCACATGATTTCACTTCATGTTTGCTTTATAATACTGGTATTAATGATTCTCAGTTTAAAAAGTGCATTGAAATCTACATATTAAAAAGACTGTAACGCTCACCCATTATTTAATTTTAATTGCAGATTCTTTATCAAAGCAGTAGTTATAAGATCTAATATTAGGCCTTGTTCTATTCAGGGTTATATACAAGGACACCTAGATGAGAGCTGAATTCTTTACTCAGTGAATTTCCCTATATCTTGGTTTTTCAAGTTGATTTGTTCTTTCTTGTAATGGGCAGCTGTCATAGCAAATTATCAGTGAAGACTCGGGCACTGAGAGTACTGAGGTTTTCAAAAATAAGAAGGTTCATAAGACGAGCTACACGTAATCCACTATCTTGAGTGAGGAAGTCACTCTCCATTATCTAAGTCTGACAGGAGCCTGGCTGTACAGAGGCTCATGCCTCCATAAATAAATAATCAGGAACTTAATCCAGGTTTTTGTAGATCATGATGGTCTTGTATTATTACATCTGTTTCCCTCAAAAGACTTGGTATTCTGAATACTTGTAGTGACATTCTTACAGCAAATGTATTCTCAACATCTATATTATGGTAACTGGGATTTGTGATACTGCTGGACAGTGGAGTCTTGGATCACTTCAAGAAATTGGGAAATTCAGTTTATAAAGCCCAATTACCTGATTTCAAAGTTGGGCATGCTTAGCTACACAAGGGAACAGAGCCTTTCATGTGGTCCCCTGAAATCAGCACTTTACCAAGACAAGGCACTCTTTTCCTCCTTTGGATAATGCAAAGTTTTATTTAATGTGCTAAATTTAATTTATGATCTCAGAGGAATGTGTATGTTTTTATAAAATATGGTTAGGGGATCACTAAGTGGAAGAAACACAAAGTACATTCCCTTCCTATTAAAAACAGTGGTATTTTGTGCAGATTTTTAAATGCAAAAACACTTTGGCTCTCATGTGAGATATCTACTGTGCTCTGCATACCAGTTTCTTTAGACTGAAAAGCTTGTGGCACTAAAGGACCTATTCAGGTACAGCTCTGATCCTAAGGTCATTATCTACAAGGCCTAAATTAAAGGGGAAAAAGAAGAGAGGAAGGATCTGGAGGAGGAATAGCATTAGCACTGAACTAATTACATGATAGAAAAGAGAACAGGTTTTTTCCTATTTTTCTAAACCGAGAAGAATATTTCATAGCAATAACCTTTGCAATTTCAACCCTAAAATGTTTAAAAGATTTCATGCTATTTTTCTAGTGTGCAATGCTTAGAAGTTTTTTATGTATAGTTAAATTTTATTGTTTCCAGTTTCTTCTGCCTATTATATATTTACAAGTATGCTTTTCTTTAAAAAGTATAAATCTTCAGTGACTTTTTGTTGTTTTTTACACTGAAATGGCTTGACAAATTCAAGGCCATGTGGGCCTTATGTCTCCATGGAGGTTACATATCTCAAGTCGGTTTTATGTAGGCTAAACATTTACACAATTGACCAAAATGATTCCTTTAGTCCCATTATGGCATCTTAAAAACCCTTTACTGCATACCTACACAGCTGGTCAAAGCACCTCTGGAGCCTGTGTTGTTAACTGACTCAATAATTGCTATTTCAAAAAGTCATTAAGTAAAAGCTATGTGAGCTTTCAAAGGCAATTAGATTTTATCCCTTGTATGTAAGTTCTACAGCAGACTTTGAGCAGCACAATGCTTCATAACAATTAACAGTACTGAATTTGATTTACTACTGTAGAAAAATGTGGCTCTCCAAGTAAGGACTAACCCAAACCTTGAAAAAACTTAATGGTGTTTTACCAGAGGTTGGTGATTCATGCAATTACTGAACTGAGTGTTATAGAGAGCTTCTTTACTTTCTTTGCTTAACATAAGCTGACCAATGTACACCAAGTGTATGACATTTAGTACAGATGGGCATCTGGACTCCTCTCCTTGTAAAAGACCAGAAAAATTGAAAAAGATCCAAAACTAAGATGAATGCAATTTAGCTTATCTTATTGTATTAGAGAATTATTTCCTTGAGTTAGAATTGCTATTGTATAATAGATTATGCAATTACAATGTGAGGTCACCACTGATGTAAATATTTATTTTATAGATGTTGGTATTAATACCAGATCCAGAGACAGAAATTTTCAAAACTTTGAACATGATGAACCAGTTTACAGAAATTATGGAATTTATAATATGTTTGTGAACTGCATTATGGAACTTTTAATCATCCGTGCCCCAAGGTATACTTACAGTTTTTCAAGTATTCAATACTTTGAAACATTAGACTTGAGCAGCTTGAAATCATGACTCTTGTGCATATGCAAGCTTTTTGGTTTTAGTTTTCCTCTTGACCAAAACATCTTCATTTTATTAAGTTTTATATATATTGTACAAATTTTTAAAGAAAATTCCTTTTTAAAATGCATTTTTTTGACATCTTTCTTCCTTTAGGTTCAAGGCTCTGGGTGTGTAATTTCATTTGGGGACAGTATTAAGAATACTTAAGTTAGAAATATGGTTTGCTTTAGGAAAAAATCTAGACATGAAGAATATTTAATTTTCTTTCTGTAGCTGTTTTTTTGTCATACATAGTGTGAACAGGTTTGACTTCATTAGCATAAACAGGATATGAGAAGTACCACGCACTATTTCTGGTGAACTATTGCTTTCAGTGTTTTCTCAAATTAAGGGGAAATTTTTTTTTTCCATCGGAAACAATGACTCAAAATTTATCAGATGAAAAAAAAGACATGGAAATTGTGTGAAATCAAAAAGGCTTGATTTTGGAGTTCTATAATGAGATTTTTTTTTATTTTTTATATTTTTATTTTTTATTTTTTAAGTTCTTATATTATATGTGTAGTTCATTAAATAAATTCCTGATTGCACATATGGATGTAATGTATTTACTTGTAAATAGGGGAATAAAATGCTGAATTTGCAATTCAGTCCCACAAAGGCAAGGTGATCCTTGCTATCCCTCAGAACTCTAATAGTACAGTGAGGTGTTGAATGCTGCATGCATTCTATTTGTTAGTTTTTGTAATAGGATAATTTGGTTAATATAACTAGACATAAACACAACTATCTACAATACTGAGGGCTCAATTTAATTAATGATGGTTAAGCAGTGGACATTATCTCCAGATCTGGATAAGGAATAAATTTTTATAAACTTTTTTGCATAAAACCAAAATGATATGAGCAGAGAAATTGGTTTAGAGTCAACCAAATAAATACAATTAGACCCAATGATATAAAAAGTGTCATACAGACTAATTACTGTTCTTTTCCTTCCTCATTGCTCTTCACCTGAAAGTTTCATCTAACCAATTTGTTTATCCTGTTAGGATTGTTTTGACATATAATCAGCTTTCTTTCCTTTCAGCTTAAGCAGTTTGTAGCTTCTCAGTTTGAAGCAGCATTTTTTATTTAAGACCTCAGATTTGAAAATTACCAGGCAAAGAAATTGAAAGATTTCTAAAATTGTTTATTTTACTTAAGAAGTATCAGCAAACAACAGCTTTTAAACTTCTCCATTCCTTCTCTCCTGTCACATCCTTTCAAACAAAACCGCTAGGAAGACCATCCCAGAGCACAGGATTGTTCTTGACAGTTTTTGAATATCTCCTGTACAATCTCTCTGGAGGTACACCCTCTCTGTTATGTGCTTGGTTACCTGCACAGTAAAGAATTTCTTCCTCATGTTCAGGTGGAACTTCCTGTGCATCCATCTCTGCCTATTGCCTCTTGTCCTATTGCTGGGTACCACCAAGAGCAGCCTGGATCCATCCTCTTGACATTCTCCCTTCAGACAATTACAGATGTTGATGAGGTCCATTCTCAGTCCTCAGTCCTCTCTTCTTGAGGCTGAACAGGTCCAGCTCTTCATCCTATATTTGTAGGAGAGATGCTCCACATATCAAAAGTCAAATAATACACTGAAGCATTTTAAAACAGGGGAGAGTCCTGTCAGAATCATACTTATTGAAAAAAATCTTGTTCTGAGAGTCTGTGTTGCGTTTCTGGCAATTAACCACTCCTCTCTTTCTTTACTTGCACACTGATTGTCAGTGTCAGAACTTGTACTGGGTTTTCATATACCTCTGCCTGTGCATATCTTAAAATAACTGCAAAGGTCTTTCAAGTAACCAATACCAACAAATCAACTAAAATAAGATCCTGTGATCATGAAGAATATTTTCTAAAAGATTATTGGTACACATGCTAATTCACTTTTTATGACTTCAAAATCATGTTCGGAGCAAAATTACCACTATAACTCTTATTTGTTTTTATGCTCAAAGTCACAGTTGAATTATGTGAGTGCCATATGTAGCATGCCAACAGCTGAAATTAAAGTTTTCAAGATTTTTTATCAATTAAATCACTTTATAGTTCAAGATAAAAATGAGACCTGTGCTATATTTTATGCAAATTTGGTTTCATTCAGCTGACCTACTTGTTATTATTCTACTTGAAGTGAGAGACATTTTAAATGGCTGTTTGAGGAGGGAATAGTAGGAAATTAAACAGGCAGACATTCAGTACTTCCAGTGTGAATATTAGCTCCTTGGAAAAAAATCAATGGGTGGATTAAACATGAAAATAAGCACTCTAGGTATTTTTTTTCCCTGTGTCCAGAGAACAGACACTAGTCTCTTCCATTTGACAGCCCCTGCAAAATCCCCAGCACTTTTGTTGTAGATGAGGAAGCTACAAGGCAAACAGCAGCTTCCCAAGGAGATTGCAGTAGAAAGATGCAGCAAGAGTAGCACTGAGACAGTTTGAGTTTGAGTTCAATAACAAGATTTGAAAGAGGTATAATGAGCAGTGGGCAAGCCCTAGAATGTGAATTTGGGGTTTCACCCTTTATTTGTGCATGTTTTTCCTGTTGCATATAGAGAACTGACTTCAGATCCTTTGTGTGCAGAATCCCAAACCACAGAGGCTAGAGTTCTGTAGCTCTCATCCTTGCCCGGTGGTGCAGCCTGTGCCCTGCTCTGGCTGGTGCTGTGATGCCTTTCAGGCAGTAGGACTCTCAACAGCAAGACTTTGACCACAGTTGTGTGTGCACATGTGTAACACCACAGATGTCTGAGAGAGCAGTGCTGCATGACCAAGAAGGACCTTTGCAATGTATGAAGGTATTCATGGTACTTTTTTTTGCAATCAAGATAATAGTATCAAGAGGCACATACTTAGGTGGAAAATGCTGCAGAACAGAAAGAAAATGAAATTCTTTTCTCGGAAACCTTGAAACCTTCTCCTTGATCCCCATATCCTGCCAAACATATATGATAATGTCTAAAAATTAGATTTAATTTTTTTGCTGGTACATTGTTTATGTCTGTTTGAAGTAGTAGTAGTACTTAGGAATCCAGAATGAAATAAAATGATTTTTTAAAGAATGCACTGAAATGTGCTTATGCCTAATAATGCCTTTGAGCTATATTTGTGCTTAATGGAACTTTATATTAATTCTAGTGCAAATTGACCTGGGCCTTTGGTTATGACCGGGCCAGAGCAGTCTTTAGTTTGTAGACTTGTGGCTAAATGCAGGGTCAAATGACACTATGCTGAAACTGCAAAATGAAAAACAAAAAGACATGGTCACCAGCATATTGCCCTTGACTGACATTATGCAGAGCAAGATAGTTTTGCACAGCTCCAGAGGTCTTGACCTATGAAAGACTGAATTTATAATGCTTTAGTTACTGAGCTAGTACCAAAATAATAGCTCTCCTTAAGAGGAAAAATGACATCAGATTAATCCTGAAAAACCTATGTAAAAATTTTGCTGGCTAGTAGAAGATTTATGCCATCAAGTATTGAAACCTAAAGATGCAGACTTAATGAATAGATGACTTTGCATTTATCGAGATATTCTTCCTGTCTTCTAAACCTGTTAGGGGAATACTAACCCAATTGTGATACAGACTTTTGATAGGTCTGGAATTCTTGAAAAATCTCAAAGTTTTGAAGCTCAATAAACATTTCTAAAAAGAAATTAAATCCTTGAAATTTAGTCTAGCAGTTTAAAGGACATGTTTACTATGCACTGATTCAGACACATGAAGAAAATGCATGTAAAATTTCAAAGCAAAATGTTTGAAATCTATCTACCTTAATGAAAAACTTCCAGTTTTTCTAGCAAAAGTGGTTATCTTAAAAACAAATTGGGGAAGAAATCTATATAGATGGAAATGAAACTGAATGACAATCTCTCTTTCCTCTTTATTTTTTAGGAGATAAAATAATAAAATAATAATTTTAAAAATATCAGGAAATGTTGAGTTTCTATTTCCTAAAAGAAATAAAATTAGTAAGTAAATTTGTCATAGTCAGACTTATACTATTGAACATGTAAAACATGAGAGTAAAGGTAAGTACAAAGATGACAGGCCAGAGGTTAAAGACGTAGGGAAGTTAGAGCATGGGGTAAAATGCTTCTGTTTTCAGAAGAGATACTGACTTTGAGCATGGGAGTGAAAACAGAGCTAATGAGAACGAAGGACAGACAAAAGTAACACATGAAAAGAAAAGCTCTGAGAGCCTGACACAAGAAGAATTGAAGACCTGGCTCACACAGTGAATTAAATTGTAGGTCAGTCTAACAAACCTATGAGCTTATGAATAACTTTTGTTAACAAGGAATCTCTAATAACACTGCATCTGCTGAAAAAGGAAGCTGGAGTGACTCAGCTGTTCATTTTCAAAAGAGAGTGCATTTTTTAAGAACTCTTTCTCAGGAAAGTAGACTGACACACACTGACATAGACGTGAAAAGAAAGCATAGTTCAGCTAAGCGTAGCTCATCAAAGACAACTCATGCCTGAATAATAGATTATCCTTCTTTGATTAAAATAAATAATTCCTTACATAAAGGGAGGTAGTAAATCTGTTTGCCACAAAATGTTCAATCTGTGTCTTCACTGGAAAATGTTAGTCAAATCAGAATAGGAACTCAGTAAAAACCATAGTAGAGGAGAAAATACAGCACATGCTGTAATAAAAGGTGAAATCTCAGGCTTAAGAGAAGTTGCCAGAGTCTGCTTTAAGGATTGGTCTCAGGATCAATTTTGATCAATATTTTGACAATTGTACTAAAATTTAAAGTGTTATTAACTTTTCTGATTTAGAAAAATTTGACTCATTGTCAACAGAAATCAATTTTTAATTAGAAATAGAAAGAGTCATGCTAGCAAATGGCAAAGAAAAAAATAAATTACCAAGGACCTGATATAACTTTAAGCTAGTACTAGAGAAGTCAAGTCAAAGGTTATGTCCAAACATATAACTAACCTCACAATGGGTGGTATTCTAGCAGCAGAAGTGCTTTAACTGCCTCATTATATCTTACCATTTCCTAGGGTGCCTTCCTTTTTGCTTGTGTTGAGCATCTTTGTGCCCACTTTGTGAAGGAAACACCATTAAGTAAACATGCAGGAATTCCTTTACTGAAACACTTTTGCCTCATATGTATTATGACTCACTGATAAAAGCAATTTACATAAATAGTAAACTGGCTTATTTATTTATTTAAACAGAGAACATAGAAGCCATACAGGGAGCAGGGTCTATTTTAATTTCCTGGGGAATGCCGCTCTGTATCAAGTATCATGCTGTTTCTTTCCTTATGTGCCTGCTTTTCCTCTCTGGCTGGGAGTGCTGTGAGCACCTTGCTGCACAGCTCCACAGAGCTGCTGGATGCTGGGTTAAGCCTCATTATAGTCTTGCTAGCAAGGGCATTCTCCTGGGAGAGGAGCAGGGGATATCAGGTTTGCTCAGCAGCAGCAGGACAATGCACCCAGGCTCCTCTTTTCTTGGCTCTTGGAATAGTGAGCACCATCACACACTTCTCACCAAGCCGTGCTTCAGCTGACTGAATGTCATCAGCTCTTCAGAAAAACACTGTAAGCACCATTCCTAGGAAGAGATTCCAGGTCAATGTTTTACAGCTGGACAGCAACACCTCCCAGCACCCTCAAATGAGGACTGTCAGATTTTAAAAAACACCCCTTTGCTCAGCACTTCTTACTTGTGTCTTGGACTTTGGATCTCATTTTAATAATTTTATCAACTCCCAGGTGTTAATTAAGGAATCTAACAATTTAGGAGTTGTGGCTCACTGCAGGGTGTTTTCAGATGCCTCAGTCTTTTCTTGAATCTAGTCTTTGTAGAAGATTAACTATAATATGGACAGGTTTGGAAAATGGCAGGCAAGAAGATCTGGATATTATTGATTGGTAAATGTGGTATTGAACCACTAACATGATATAAAAATATAAATGCAGTTTTAGGTATTATCATTAGATGGTATTTCTGGTAGAAAAAGTAGTATAGGAATAAAAATGCATTTATGCTTTGCACTGATAATATTGCATTCAAGACTGGTACAATTGTCATGTATCAAAAGCTTTTAAAATGGTGCCTCACCATTAAGTGAAAATCTCTCTATACATGTTTATCTCTCATCCCAGGAAGAAAACAGAGAAGTGGTTTTCTACAATTCCCTGTGTGTGGTCAGAATCCCTTATCTGTCTCACTTGCTAGGGTAAAGCAATGATGCCTTCATTCTTATTTAAGTAATTTTGATGTTCATAATAAACTTCAAAATTATTTGGGAAGAAGTGCCCTTCTGGGAAAGGGATTTAAACATGTCCTCCTAGAACCAAACCTTCCCTGGCCCACAGGAAATGTTCTAAGAATTAGGTGTTTATGTAGTATAGTTATGTGTGGGAGCAGTGACACCTCTTTGTCAAGTGACAGAAAAGTATTATATTACAGGTGAACTTGATGATCTTAAAGGCCATTTCCAGAATAAAGGATTCTGTGAATCTAACTGATTCCTTGGTTCTAACACAAAAACCCTGCAAAAATACAGAGGAAAAATAAAGTTCAATAAAACCATCATAAAATTAAAACTAAGACAAAGTACCTATATTTTTTTGTCTTTTTAGTTTTGAGAATATAAGAATATTTTTCTAATAACAACATAAGGTTTTGAGTACTTGGAACATTATAGACACATTAGAGCAATTAATAGAATGAAACTAACTGAGAATTACTAAATTAGAGAAAAGTAGATGGAATTTGCTTAATTAGTCTACAAAGTTTTAATTAACCTCTCCAGTGGCCCAATTATGGTTCAGGAGATATCAGAAGATATCCTTAAAATAAAACAATTAATTACTTTAAGTTGAAAAGCTGTTGATTCCGCTAAGTAATTAGTTTTATTCCTGGTATATAACAATCCAAATTAGAAACGTCAAATATGGGGGGAAGAAAGAATAATCAAAATACTCTGAAGGTAGCATTGAATAAAAGAAAATATCACAAGTTTCTCCAGCTGGATAGAGGCACATTAAAGACTGGTAGAAAGAGATTATTTTAGGAAGATACTTACAAGAGAATAACAGTAAAGTCCAATATATTTGTAAATGAATCAGCATGTTACCTGTCCCCATGCTGAGTAGATGATGTCAACGTTTTGTAGCTATCAGAGGTTTTTAAGCTTTGATTTCTCAAAGCATAAGTTCTAACAATGTTTCTGAACTCTGGCCTTGTGGTCAAACTCTCTTCAGTTTGCTGCTGCAGACTAAAATAATTCTAGTGGATTCATTTTGGATGTACTCTAGGAAAGGTGAGCGTTTCTAACTCTGAGTGTCAGGTATCCTGATATGATTACTTGTTAAAAATCTTCGATCTCTCCCACTTCTTTTCTTTTGGATGTAGTGATTGTAGGTTTTTGTAACTAAATTTTTTATGAATCTATTTTATGTGGTCAGAAAAATGTCCTTTTGGTATGCACTCAGTGAATGGAGGTTCAGCAAGACCTTCTTCATTTAATGTTTTTCTCAAAAGAGACTACATCACTGGAAAACTGGACTCATGGTCCCAACAGTCTATTTATGCAAAATCTACCTCAGAAATTATATGGCAAGGCTAACATTCTTATAGTGAAATAGGAATAGGTACTAGTAATAGAACTAAGTTAAAAGAAAAAAAAATAGAATTTGGAATAGAATACAATGTGTTTACAAGTCTCTGGGAACTCAAAACTATTGAAAATTTTGTTGCTATTATGCTCCTATATTTGGATCCAGGAGGTTGACTTAAAGTTTTAGTTTTCAAATTAACTTATAGACTGCATTTCTTCATGCTAGTAAAAAGTCAATAAATACAAAAGTGTCAGGAACTACAGACCAGGGAAACCAGGGCTATAGAAGTAGGAAGTGCACCTATTCTGAGATGAATTTCTGATTTCACATTATATTTTTATATTCTGGAAGTTTATTAATGTTGAATCTAAAGAGTTCTGTTGAAAAAGGACTGAGAGATGCAATTTCATTCGAAATCAAATATTTTATGAGGTCAGGCAAATTTAAAATATATTTGTAACAAAATTAAATAGTTTTCTGGGGATTTTTGTTTATCTGTTTGGTTTTTGTTTGCATTTTGGCTTTGGGTTTGTTTGTTTTTCACGAGAAATAAAGATTTCTGCATTTACTTTTGACAAACTCAGTCCTGGACAGCTGCAAAAAAAAACCCTGGTGGTTTCTTTTAAGAAAATGTGGTTCCCACATACTTGAAACATCATAGTGCTATTAAAAGGAATGAGTTTGGAGAAAATATAATCTCGGAATTAAGACAGGGGGAAGGAAGAGCTTTGTGCATCAAGGTTATGGAAAGGCAAATCACCCAGTGGCCAGGCTGGCCCTGACCAGGCCACTGGGAACCCTTGGCACCAAGCCTGTCTGGTGGCAGATGGGCTGGGGTCTCCCCTCTGGAGGGATGGATGCTCTCTCCAGCCTGTCCTGCTTTGTGATCTCCCAGCTGGACCCCAGTCCTGGCTCATCCCTCGTCCCGTCTGGGATATTGGTGGGTGTTTGTATCCTCTGGTTCTCTTCCATGCTCTGTGCCCATGGGACAGAAATTGGCAAGGGCATGGATGGCATCAGCATTGCTCCCAGCTCTAGGTATCCCTGAGCCAAGGGAGTAGCTGGCCCTCACTGTGTTTTTGCTTGTAACTGGTCTGTGGAAAAATTCTGGTGTCCAGAATTTCAAAATAGGCTTAAAAAAGTGGAACTTAAAAAATGCATGATATATGAAAGAAGACATGCAAAAGCAAAGCACAGATGTTGGAATTTGAGTCATGAGATGTGAAGGCCTGTGCAGCAGCCAAAAACTGAGCTGAGAGGCTGAAAGGAGCAGAGCAGGTCCAGCACTTGGTAAAAAGATCAGCAGTATGCTCATTAATTGTCTAACTTCTTCAGGGCTGCAGAAAATCCTTTCTGGTAGACCTGCTGAAATTCTATTAGTTAAGTTAAATTCTATTAGTTAGCAGCTGAGCATTGCTTTGCTTGTGACAGTCTATCAGCTGCTGGTGCCAAGGGTGCCAACGATGGGCTGTGTATGCATTTCTTGAGGGACAGCTGCAGGCTTGTGAGCTCCACAGTGGAGAGCAAAAGGCAGAGACCAGCAAGCAAAAAAAACCAAAAAACGTTTCCTATGAGCAGCTAGCAGAAATCTATGCCACTGACTTCATTGCAATAAAAACTTCTCAATATGTTAATATCTGTTCAGAAAAGATCACAGTGAAAACATTATCTGTCCAGGCAGCAGATGTACTGTCTTACACCTCCTACCATAAACCTAATTGCTTATGTAATTTTTCTATCAGAAAATTAGAATCAGATTACAAATATTTGTGCTAGCTAGTGTAGGAAGGAAGAAAAAAGGCAGCATGAAAAATGCTTAGGACAGTTACTAGGATACTCTGGCCTTTTCAAAAGTTGATCTAACAGACCTGGTATAATGTTACTTTTTAGAATTATAGAATATCCTGAGTTGGAAGGGACCCATCAGGACCATCAAGTTTCTGTGCAGAATACCCCAAGGATCACACTAAGATGATAATTTGGAATAAATTATCATACATTAAGAAATTTTGAACTAGCTATGAAAAAAGAGCATCACATGAGAATGATGGCATGCATGGTAAGAGAATGAAAGTGTGAAACAATCTTTTAGCTGAGGTCTTTTTATATCTGCAAAGATGGTCCTGCACTTAGATTTCCATCCATGCTACCCTCATTGCAGGGTTAATTCGTGTTGCACAGGACTGTGGGTCATATCAGCTACTAGAAACTTGTTGTTTTTTTTTTTTTTCCTAGAGCTTTAAATCCAAATAATATAAATCTGTTTTGTAAGTTTATTGTATACCACGTGATAACAATCTCAGAGATTTTTATCAAATATGTTTCATGCTAATATTATTAGATTAATTGAATAGCCCTGGGGATCTTTTTGAGAGGATGACATCATTAATCAATGCCTTGTTCATCAAGATGCAGCCAGTGAATGTTAAGGACACAAGATTTTGGCAAATGAAATTGTCTGAAGCACTGCTGAAATTCAGCTATTCCATATTAAATGTGTTTTTCCATGCTTCATGATGTGTCTGTTTCAAAACGGGACTCTCAATAGATGCAGAAAATTTCTTGGTGAAAGACCTACCAGAAAGCTTCCTCTGAACTAGACAAGGAATAGATCACATTAATGAAATGTCAGCATCACTAAAATAATATTATTATCCAAGGATTATACAATTTTCTTTTTACAATATAAAACAAATTTTAATTTCAATACAAGTTATGCAGTACCAAACATAAAGCAGTAAACAAAGAATTAATTTGTGTTCCTTCTGCACTTATCAGTCATTGACTAATTAGTTTCTCTCTCATGTTCTGAGTGACTCTTAGAAAGAAGAATCTCTTGAGGATACAAAGGTTAATTTTGAAGTGATTACAAATATTCAGCTAACATTATAATTAATAGCAATACTTAAAGCACAGCAGTCATCTCCCATCCCTGTAAGGAGCATTTGCTAATTAGAGAGACTATTGGAATTTTTCAGGATATTTAACTTTTCACTCTTCAATCAAGTGAGCCTTATGAAGCTGGAAGAAATGTTAAACCACTTCAAATTCTTAAGCATCTAAACAAATAAATTCTATGTACTTAATTTTATCTTAATAACTCCTCAAACACTTTATAAAATACTGGGCAGATCATGCCAATACATACATATAAATCTTCCATGGATTCATAAACATTTTTAATGGCTTTAACAAATAAAACCAAATTACTTCTAGGCCTACAAATTGCAAAGAATAATTTATCCACCAGAGAAATTAATTTCTGTTTTGATTTTGAGGTAGGATAAAGTTAAATTTTGTCACAGTTGTTATTATGGGGCTCTGTTTTGGGTTTGTGCTGAAAACTGTGATGATAACACAGAGATGTTTCTTACTGCTGAGTGCTTCCACAGAGCCAAGGGCTTTCCTTTTCCTTATTCCACCTCAGCAGCAAGGAGACTGAGGATGCACAGGGGGCTGGGAGGAGACAGCCAGGACCGATGGCCTCATCTGGGATATCCTAATATCCTGATTTAGGGATATCCTAAACCATATGGGGCCATGCTCAGCAGTCAGAGCTGGGGGAAGAAGAGGGAAGGGCACTGGGAGTGATGGTGCCATTGCATGTGATGGAGAGCCACTCTCCTCCTCATGAAAGGTGGTGAAAAACTTGCTTGGTTTTCTTTTCTTGCATGTGCAGCTTTTGCTTTACCCATTAAATTGCCTTTATCCCAGCTCATGAGTTTTCTCAGTTTTACCCTTCTGATTGTCTCCCCTGTTCACTGGAAGGGGAGTGAGTGCCTGGCTGGTGCTTAGATTCTCACTGGGTTTAAACCATGAAATTTTCTTACTAGCAACAGAAATGAATAAGAAGTAAAACAAATCGTGATACTAGACAGAGTATAACATAAAATATACTCAATATTTCAGAATGGAAAATTTTATATCCATGAAAAACAACTTGCAGAAATAAAGAAATTAGCTTATTTATTGTAGTTCATAAAACTGCTATGGGAACTTCTAACCATGGTCAGGTTAGGATACAACATATCCTATTCAAATCTGGTATGGTTGTATTGAACTTAAACCACGCATGAAATGGAAAATACCTTTCTTTTTGACATGCAAAAGTCTTTTGAATGAATGCAGGTAACTCCAAACATGAAGTCTGCTCTGAGAGCTGTTAATAATTTAGCTCTAGGTGATCAAATCATTGGCAAATAAAAGCATTCCAAATTTTCATTCTAAATTAGGATTCTCGAAAAAGAAAAACCTTTAACACAGACACATTTCTGGCTATTGTTAATCCACATTCCTTATTGAAGAGGAGCTTGTGGTGCACTTGTTAGGATTGACAGACATATAACAGTGAAGCAGATAGCAGATGTAGCCATAATTTGCTGGTAGTTTATTAATGAGCAGAATTTTGCACAGAACTTGGTTTGGCCTTGTCCACCACCCCTCCCAGCAAACTGTCTTTATTAAAAACAAACAGTTATTTATATTTACATACCATCATTTCAATAACCAGTTCAAACTGTTTTATTATTTTTTGTTGTCTGGAAAAAATCATGAAAGAAGTGAGTGTCAAAGGTTGATTTGCAATGGGTTTTTTTGCACATTTTATGTCTTCTGCAGAGTAAGAAATGGGCATGAAATGTGTGCATGCTTGACTAATATGAGTCTTATCAGAAGCTTTGTGTGGAAAGGTCTTTTTCTGATTAATAGCAAATCAATTTGAAAAGGTAATAATCTTTTTTAATGTCAAATAGAAAGACAAAGCTTGAAATACATATTTTTTGTAACATTTTAAAGTTCAACCAGAAATTCCAATAGAAGAAGTACTGTTCAAGACGTAATTTCTGACATTAATTTTTGATACTGTTTTTCTGGACTCATATAATATATCTGGTCTTATTTTTAACAAGTGGTTTTTTAAACAGTTATAAATTCTAAGAACTGAGTAAAAATTTACATAATATCAAAGCTGAATTTAAATTTACTACTTAGAGAAATGATGGTGTTTGTATACTGATTATTTTGAATGTTGCATGCATATGGAAGACATCTGCTGGAATCTGACCTTTTTTGTAAACCCTGCATTTAATTATGCCTCTAAAATTTACTGCATTGTTTGTTAATTGTAAAAAAAAATAATACAAAGAATTGCTATTTCCATGGGGAATTAAAAGTTTGTCTCAGGAATATTAAATTATAACTACTGAAATATCTCTTTTATTAGTTTGGAATTGCAATGTCTGGTGTCTTTTTTTTCCTGAACTGTAGGATCTACTCTGAAGCATGGGAAATCAATATCCTTTAATTGGTCTTTAGCTTTGAAGTAAAATAAGAAAGAAACTACTATTGAAAAGACCAAATATTAGACTCTTCATTGCACCGTGGGACAGAAAATGTATTTTGTGTATTTGCTTTAGGCCTTACTAGGTAATCCTATTTTGAATCCTTCACTAATATAAATATTTTTTCTTCTTCATATAGACCAAAACATTTAGTCTAGAACACTGTTGTCCCAGCTCTCTTCTTCTATTAAAGGAATTTGTGCTAATGTTTCAGGAAAAGGTAGAAACTTACCTGAGCAGAGCTATGTGGCTAGGTGGGAAAGAAATGGATCTAAGATACTTCAAGCATCAAGTCCAGAGCTGTGATTAAAAATGTTCTGATTTAGTTGCCTCTTGCACTTTGTCTGCACAGAATGGCTTGGGTAACCAAATTTCCAGTCAATAGCTAATGCCTGGAGATACCAAGAAAATCAACAAAGCAGGAATTACCTGCATAGGGATCCTGCCCAAGAGATACCTGTGACTATGGATGGTATAGTTAAGATTGTCTTGTCACATGAAGAATCAGAACTTTTCTTATCACTTTACGTTTTGATTTTTTTCTTTACTTGTTAATTAATTTAAATCTGGGCATATTATTTTACCCAGCCTGCTGTAACCATAAATCCAGTTCTATTTTGCTTTTAATGTTTTGCAGTAATTGGTTTATTGAAGATCACAGAAACAAGGTAGTCAAGGTTGGCAATGTATTTCTGAGGAGACATGGTTCAGAACTCCATGGTCAAGATGAGATGATTTTCAGAGTGGCTGGAAAGAGGAACAGGAATTGTTCACCTGAAGCAAAGAGAGGGAAGAATAGTCTGGTGCAGAAGCTGACATGTTTATTTGGCCAGATTGCTGCATATATTTATGGAGCCTGCAAGCAATATGAAACATGTTCCAATGAAGAATTTGGAACACCTAGAGAAATGTCATATAGAATATGAAAAATAAGTAGGATGAATTTTTCAAAGTTTAACACTATCCAGTAGGTTCAAATGCCACACCAAAGGAATAAGAGTATGGAATTAGGCTGTATTGGGCTGACAGAAACACTAACTGTGAGATGCTGAGGGAAAATTAGAGCATGGTTAAGGCAGAAAATTAATTGTACTGGGAGACTTTGCTTATTCCTATGCTGACTCTGTAACAAAAAAATGCATGATGTAACATCTACATTTTAGATCCCTTGAGTGCTTAATTGCAAAAAACTGGTCAGTTAATGAGCAAGAGGGGACATGTGTCTAGATTTACTTTTTTGTTGTGCACAGGACCTAGATTCTAGGTCTAGGTGTCTAGAATTGCTTCATGCAGCTTTTGGGGATTCAGAGTTTGAACACCTAAGTAGGAATGTAAAAGTGCATAAACCAAAAGCAGTAAATTTAATATGGAAATGGAAAACTACAGGAAAACATTTATATCAAATTCTTAAAAGAATACGAGAACAAGTTGAATAGAGAGCTGAGAAGGTAAAACAGTCACAGACAGTATAAAGTTTGTCCAAAAATTCTTCTTTGTAGATTCAGTAAAAATATAAACTGATCAATAGACTCTCTGAGGAACAAAAGTGTTTAATGGGTTAACAGCAGAGCCAAAATATTTTGCTTCTAAGAGCAAAGCTTGTCTAATTTAAAAGAATACAAATTTTGACAAGTTAAAAAAAGTTTTTTTAATCAAGACATATTTTGAACTGCATCAAAAGTTTTTTTTAAAAGACAGTAAAAATAATTTTAAATTATTTTATATGATAGGGAAATTATATCTATAAATTAAGATGCTGCTGCACTGGGACTGGATCCTTTACAGAAAGTGGATATCAAGAACAATATTAAATTAATCTTAAATAGCATATTTTAGAAAAAAATCAATACAATGATTGGTAGGAAAGCACTAAGAGTGAATAACATACATGCTAAAGAGAAGCAATTATGAAAATGCCGAACTACTAATTTTGTGTACAACCTGCTGTCTAAATCAGCATTAACAGAATTATTGCAGATTCTTCTTTGGAAACATGAGGTCAAAATTCAGCTATTCCTCAAAAATCTAATACAGTGTCAGGAATTATTAGGAAAATAATTAAGTGGAAAGAACAGTTCTGAAAATTGGTTTATAAGACAACGATGCACTCGAATGTAAAATATTGAGTGATTCATCGGTCAATCCATCTCAAAATTGATTTAGTAGACTTAGAAAAGTTAGAAAGAATGGTTCTTATCCAAAGTGAGATCACAGACTAGAACTGTGAAAATAGTGAAAAGAAAATAATTGAATGAAAAAAATTTTGCTCTGAAATTTTCTGAATAGAACTTTGCTTTGTTTCCTTCAGCTTTATAATTACAATTTTTGAAGCCATGCAGCATAAAGTTGAATATTTTAGTTTTTATTTAACATATTTTTATTTGAGCATATAATTACTGTAGTTCTTCTAAATTGAATTAAATTATCATTTTATTGGTTACCAACCACTGTTACTGAACTTCTTCTGGTGATATTTTACCAAAACTGGGAGTGCCAGAAGAAGGGAAAAACCAGATGTTTTTTTGAAATCTGTGTTCTACTGGTGTGCAGTCCAGAATTTTTCTTACCCTTAGCTTTGAAAAATTCCCCATCTGCCCGGTGCTCATTTGTATTGTGAGGTGTACATTTATAAATTTTTATATTCATCTAGATGAAAATTGTTGTGTCTGCACATGCCCAGTTCCTGTTTTTACTGTCACCCTCTGACTTTCACCAAACGTGTAAGAGAAAGCAGGTGAAAATACTCATTATATCTCCATACAAAAACAAAGAAACATGAGATATTTGGCCATTTCTGGAAGGGACATATGAGGAAAAGTCACTGGAAAAGCTGCTTGCATTCACTGCCATGCCCTTCTTTTCTCCTCAATTTCATGTCTTTTAGACCGATGGTGGAATTTAATTGATCTAATAAAAGAAATTTCTCCTGTGAAAACAGGAGGCAATTATTTGCTACAAGGTGTGAATTCCTAATATTACAGCAACTTCCAGACATCTGGTAGGAAGGGAAGAACAGTAGACTTCTAATGTTTTATGTGTTTGACTGTTAAGATCAGCTTGTTCTGTTATGGTCTGAGATAGCAACAGGCTTTAGATAGCAGTGAAACAACATCCCTTTTTCTCTTGGAAATGGAGGATACACTTATATAATATCAGGTATTAAATTTCAATGATCATTTGTTATTGGAGACATATGGGAGGGAAGTATTTGTAGGTTTCTTTACAGGAATATTATGGTGTAAAAATAGCCTGTTGGCACAGGGAAGCTTTGATATCAGTGGGAAAAATAACCCTCTAAAAGTGGGAAATTCTCATCTTGAGCTAAATGGAAAATAAAATAAGACAGTTCTCAAAGGGATTTCAGAAACTAATAAGTGTGGTAGGCAACCAGCCTGCCAGAGAAATCACAGTGTTTATTTTTCCCCTGTTTTTTTTCTCCTAACTGACCAGAGGGATCAGTTTAAGTGCAGGCTGCCAGTCTGAGGAATCATCTCTGAAGTGGCTTCTGTGAAGGTGGGCTGATACAGGTTAGACTCAGCCAATTAGGACTATGAGAAATGCTTTGTGATTTGGCCCATTTGACATCTACTCATGTGCCAGTCTCAGAGGTAAAATATACTAAGAACATTACCCTGAAGAAGTTATTTTGTAATGCACATAGCAGGAAAGAGCAAGAGAGAGACAGAGGGAGGGAAAAGAAAGCAAGGGAGAGCACTTGTCTGTGTGAAGGATGCGGTGAAAAAGCTTAAAGCAATTTGAAAAGAAAAAATTTAGGCTTGAGCCAGAGCTAGTTGAGAATACATCTGGGGTTTACATTTACTTCATTTGTTATTTGCTGTGGAGATAATATCTATAGTATGTGCTAATGCAACATGCAACGTTTGCATTTTGGTGTTTATTGAAATACCCAGGACTGACCAAAAAAGTTATCCATGCTAAAAATGATATTAGGAAAAAATACTTCAATTTTGTGGGTCTTCCCCCAAAATATTCATGCCTAATTGTTTGTATGAATACTCACCTCCACTCTAGTATTCCAAACTGTTATTATCTGTTCTTCCACCTATCCTGCAATTTCAAATCTTTAGTCTTCCTGATTTTCTTTTTTTATACTCTTAATTTCACCTTTACAATGCTTCCATCTGTTAAAATTTAATGCTGTTGAGAGAAAGACAGATAATAAGATAGAACCTTGGCTCTATAGTATTGGACGACTTTTGATAGCATTCTTCTGTACACATTTCCTTCAATGCTTTTGGCAATTAAAAAAAAAAATTCCTTAAAGTATTTTAGAAATATTTAGGTAATTCCTATGTATGCATTTTTAATCTATTCAGTTCTCAAAGACGTAATCTAAGTAGGAAGAGTGGAACAATATTTTTTATCATATTAATTAGTTTTAATGGACAATATTTTAAACAATAAACTTTAAATTTTACTGAAAAAAAATGTGTTTTTTCTTTAGGAGAAAGAGTTTTCAGGGGGAAAATATAGAAAGCTTCACATATAGATGAATTAACTTTTTTCCATTCTATATATTTTTTATTTCCTTTGTGATTCCTAGTAAAAAGTAGATTGGCTCTTCCTTCTTCCTGTTTTCTATTAAAAAAAAGAATTTTTTCAAATTTGGATGAAAATAAATGCATTTTGATGATGTCTGAAGGATTTCCTATGAATGCATGCAATTAAAATTTCCTGTAACCTTAAAAATGGATGTCATCACGACAAATCATTTTGTATTTGTAAAATATTCAAAGTATTTCATGCTACAGAGTATTAAAACCTACTCTTTTCTTTAGTTAGCTGGGTCTGGGTAAATGCAGTTTCCAATTTAAAATTTTGCACTGTCTGGAAGCTTAAGCAGCTTCTTTTGAGTTTTTTTTTTGGCATGATGAATGTATTGCTCTATGGATTATACTCTTTTTGTCTGGCAAAGGCATCACAGACAATGAAGCAAATGCAGAACTTAGCTCAAACCACTGATGGTGAACTCTTCTTGGTCCTCACAAGCACAGCCAGTGGAGATGGATGGGGTGGCTGCTCAACATGAGAGATGACAGCAGTGACCAAGGGCTGTGGAACAGGCTAAGGAAAGAGATGTCCCTTTGCTGCTGCTGCTTTTATGTAATGTAGTTATGGATGAAGGAAGTGAAATTCAATTAGATTTTGTGCCTTTTACAGTCTTGACAGAAAGGCCATTGCCTCTATATTCAGAAATGCATTTTGAACAAAGAGAAGCGGTTTACAGATTGTCAAACATCATACATCTTTCAGCTTTAGTTTACCTAAGTTATAATTAAGGTTGAAAGTTCTATTTTGTGATTGCACTTTAAATCACCGTGACATTTGGATCAGATCTCATGGATGTGAACATCTGGGGAGCACCTAGGGGAAAATTTAGATTAATACTGCAGTGAAGACACGTTTGTAGAGAATGGTAGATTAGCTAAAAATGTTCTATTACAATGAAAGATATTGCATAAAATCATGTCACTCAATCATACCAGTACAGCACAAAGAGAAGCAGAGCAAGTGCCAAATCAACCCAGCCATTCAGACGGGTAGCACTACCTGCATTTGTTGTTTTAGAATAGAGTTTCATCTGTTCCTGGGGCTGTGATTTCAAAAGCAGCTGAGGAAATTTTACATGCTTCAATTAATAAGCAGTTTTAAGATGTTCTGAGTATTTTGTAATAGCTTAAATCTGAGATGAACAATTTGCAGAGGAATATGCTACTACTCAATTTTAAACAGAAATGTCACAATGTGATAGAGTGATATAACAAATATTCTATCACTTTTCTCAGTAAGAGTTTAAAAACAGCTGTAAATTATATACACTATAAAGCAATAACAAATGAACTTCCTCAGTCAGATATCTTGGCAATATTTGTATGTGCTACAGGTATTCCCTGTTTAGGCTCAGGCCATGTTTGAACTGAGCTCCACATTTATTTCATTTCCTAAGCACAACTAGGAACTAGTGGAAATAATGGATTTCATCACCTAAATAATGCAAACCAGAAATCCACAATGTGCTGTCAGTCCTGTTTCACAAAGGCTTACAGCAGCTTCATGTGAACAATGAGGAGAGGACAGATTTGAATGCAGAACTGGAGAAGTTTTCATTGAGGTGAGCAATTGCTTTTAGATATGGTTTCAATTCTTTTTTAAAGCAATGAAAAAATGCCATTTAAAGTAATCAACGTAGTAGAAAATCCTTAGTCTGACATATGCGAGTGTAAATTAAGAATTCAAACTTCCTGTTAAATACAGTAAACACTTGATTATTTTTCTAACCTGACCTGGAATATTTTAATGCAGGTGAATTACATATAATTTCTAAGGGGTAATGATATAAGCAAAGTAATGACAGCAGAATGAAATAATGGAAATGATTTAAAGTCAATGACAGTTTATTTAAAGCAATTCTTTTAAAGAGAGAGAAGCCAGTCCAGTCCTTTGCCTTTGTAATTGTACTGATAAGCACGATATCTAAATGGTTTTCAAGTAAAATATTCAACAGCCTGAAATAGCATTGCACAATCTGTCTTAAGAAGAATAGTTACACATTCTGTTACTACTAAAAGGTATTTGTAACCGAGCTTATCTGTTGCTTACTGTTCTAGATCGAACACAAATAAGAGCAAGTTAATTTTTTAATAATTTTTTTTTCAGTAATCTTTCCTGTCTTACCGGGAAGTTATGTCTATTATGGTTCAATAGATATTTTAGGCAACTACATTACTAAAGCTAAAGGAGCTATATTATAAAAATAAGCTCTCACTGTTCTGAGATAAAGCTGTTCCAAATTGTTCTTTCTCTTCAAATTTCTGTTTCATCATTTCATTATGTTCCCTTTCCATTGCGTTTCATTGTTGTGCATCTTTCTGAGATTTTGAGCTCTGTAGACATGAGTCTTCTACACATAAAATACTGGGTTTTTATGTGTAGGAATGTATGATAGCTGCTTTGTGACTGTCACATCTGGAAGGGCCTCTAGAATTTAGCATAATGTTAGTAATAATAATTACTGATAGCAGTATTAGCAGCAGATGTATACCACCTTATGAGCTGGAAAGAATAATACATTTAGAAATTGTTTTTCTATTTTGTGCATATTGTAGAATCTTGAGTACTGTCTATACAAATTAGATTGAAAACAGCACTTTCCATAAAAGTCTGGTAAGAAATGTAAGTTACTTGGAAAAATTTTATGCCCTAGTTTATAGTCCTCTTCTTTCCTTGTCTGTGAGGCTCAGTTTGGTAACCAGAGAACATCTTGTTAAGGACTGTCAGTATTTGGAACACAAGCGTTAGCACCTGTTCACGTCTTTTGTAAACATATTTGACATAATTATAATACCATATGTTACAAATGGTTGGCAAAATTTGATTAATACACATTAGTAGCTCACAGTGCTTCTCGTGCCACTTAAGTGTTATACTGTAGTTAGCATTTCCCTAAGCGTTGACAAGATGTATTTTTTTGGCTTCTGAGACATGTAAAAATTGAAATTAAAAATATAGGAGGAGTATTTATTGAAACAGGTATTTCAATTAAAACTTTTACAAAAATATCTTAATTTCTACGTTTTTGAGAGAGAGCATTTTCTCATTACCAAATCTCTCACATACACGTACAGCATATTTGCACATTTCTGAATTGTTCTGTATTAGCAGCAGAAATCAGATGCAAGTGACTGCAAGCTAACATGTTATGTATTTACTTTTCTTGTCTCTCATCCAACTGTTTATATGTTTGTTTACCAGTGGAGTTTTTACAGTCTTACTCTGCAGTAGTAGCTTATCCCTATTTAACTATAATCACAGGGTCTAGATCCTGCTGCCATCCATGGTACCACACCTTATAAAAGAGCTCCTAAGCAGTGTTTGAAATGAAAATTGAGAAGTCTTGTCAGGAGACGCCTTCTGCAACCTATTAACTCTTGTTTCCTCAGGAGAAAAAGGTGACTGTGTATGTCTGTTGTGCTCAGAGAATTACCAGCAAAGTATAGGTCCATTTTTTGTTATGCCATAGAGGGCAGTATGAATCTTAGCCTTCCTGTGAGTAAATGAAACAAAAGAGTTGGAATATATGATAAAAATTGTGGAAGAGAGAAGTATGTCAAACTTCCAGGGATGCTCTGGTGGAAATTCAATTTGTTTACCTAAACATGTTCTATGTGAAACAGATATTTCTTGTGGACAAACTGTATTTGTAAAAGCATTTATAGATTGAAGTAACGAGGGACATTGTATACAGTGTGGATATTTTAGAGCTTTTTTAACAGATGAAACCTTGGATTAATTTATGTGTTAGATATAGAACTTTTTGTAAATATTATTTCAAGGAAAAAATTTCAGTAGGCTATAGCTATGGTGCTCTGTAACATGAAGAATATCTTCAAGGATGCACATAAGTTAGAAATATGTTGAGGTTTGAAAAGCAGCAACTATTTCAGTTCAACATTTCTAATCATATGTCTAGATTGTCATGCATGCCCTGAATAAGGACACAGAACTGTAAATAAAACTCACCAGCTTTTATCTTGACATAAAATGGAAGTTTTCCTTAGAAGCCTTTAATCTGACTGTCATCTCTTTTCATTCACAGCAGTGAGCCTGCAAAGAGCTCTGCCTCTGCAGTGCAATACTACTGTATAGAAAGAGGGTTATCAAAATCTACTCTTGTTTGTTTATTGAAATCCCTATCAACAGAATGTCAGTGCTTTTGAGAATGAAACATTTTTGTCTGAATCCTGTGTCTGAGCAAACTGTTTCTGTTAGATTTGGAAATGATAGCATCTACTGCAATAAGTCTTTATCTGTGCACATTTTCCCCCCAAAGGATAGAGAACTCTAGAAAAATGAATTAAAAAAACAAACCTGCCTAACTACTGCTGCTAAGTCTGCTTTAAGAAAATCTATCTTCTTCTAGCTGTATTCACAAAACTCCCCATCAAAACCACCTGAGACTATTTTTGTCTATTAAATTATGTATTATTTATGCTAAGAGTCATCCCTTAGAACACATTTTGCATGTTAAGAATTACAAGTACCTAAAGACCAACTTCTGAGAGTAGTCATTGAGAATATCTCATTACAGATAACCATAAGGAAACAAAATGCCTTGCTCTTTTTCAGCTTTGTCAATTCCATTTGAACACTGACCCATGGGTGAGGGAATAGATGACAAATACAGTTTAAATCGAGAGAAACTTCTTACAGTCCAATGTGCTGGAGTGAGATTTACATGTCTGACAAAACCAAAACACTGTAAACAAAAAACTTGTTGTTATAAGAAGAGCATTTCATGAAACACATTCATTTTCACATATACCTTGGGCAAGAGGTACAATATTGTCCTGTTACTGGAACCACATGGAAGTAAACATCTTCCCTAAACACAGCATTTCCTTTATTGCTCTAAATTGGTATCAGTTGGTCTCATAAATTGCTCAGGTGAATGTTTTCATTGCTTACAAATGGGGTTGCTCAAGTGACAAAGGTTTCAAGGCAAGATTCTGTGTTCATTCTTCAGTGTTTTAGGAATAGTTTCCTAGTAATTTCTAAGATGATGTATTTTTTATACTCCAAATGCAGTCCCACAGAGCCTTGAAATTTGTAGCCTCCCTAACCTCAGAAAATTAGATGAGAAAGATGTTTGGGTTCTCATACCCCTGATGTAAGCCTTATTGTGTCTGCAGTTTAATCATCCAGCTCTCAGAAGGAGGCAAAGATGATTTTGTCCTTTTTAGATGAAGTCTCTGTGTTTACAGTACTCCATCCAAGGGAATAGAAGCCTATGAACATCCCAAGCTGTCCCTCTGAGAATCCATTTAGTGGGTAGAAAACAGAGTTACTGGTTAAAGAACACTATTCTATATGAGTTATTCTATTGCAACAAAAAACATGAAATAACAGAATTTTGCACGTGCTATGGATTTAGTCTTGAAGAAAGAATAAGGTTAGACTCCTAAAACAGGGAGGTTGTTATAATGTTTATCACTCACTTCCTTTTCAAACCAATGCCCTGGATCCAGTATCCACTCCAGAGGGTGCTGAATTTTCTTGGGACATTTCAAATTGGGTCTGTAGCTTTGAGATTGGAGGCAGAGACTTCCATGTGGGAGGTAAGGTATCAGGCCTGGATGACTGCAAAATATTCTGAAAGTTATATAACTTAAGACCTAATCAAGGTTTCTTAGGTTTTCTTAAAGTGAGAAACACTGGAAAAATAAAATGCAACACTTTCTATTTGATATATGGTCTAGGTGAGGAAAATGGAACGTTAATTAAATTTTTAGAAATTGCAACATTTTCTTAGCAAGATGTTTCTCTGTTGTGCTACTCCCATTAAAAGGATAAAATCTATTAAGGAGAAAGGCTTCAATAGATTGCCTAATTTTCTTGTTTGGTTGTTAGTAAATAACTTTGTTGTGTTTCTTCTTCATGTGGACAGAATTCCCCAAAACAGAGACAGAAGCTAGAACTATGTGTCAAGAAAACATTGCAATAATTTTGCTATACGACTAATTATTTACTGAAATGTTTACATCTCTTTTTCTTTACATATTTCATAACGGATTCTGTTCCAGAGATGTCAAAAATAGAAAACATGCCATATTAATTCTTTGCTTCTAAATAGAATTCAATGCAAAGAATTCAACAAAATGTGTAGTTGAATATTTACTTCTGCTTTGGAGAATATATTAGGATCTTACTAAATTAATGAAAAATCATTGGCAATTTTTTAAAGGAAAGGATACAATTCATATATAGAATCATCTTTTTGATTTAAAAAGTTGTTTTAAATAGAATTTTAGAGAAGAGTAAAGATTGTCTCAAAAGTTACCCTCTTCTAGTAATAGTCACTGCTAGTGTAACTTAATAGGCTAAATGGGTAATATTATATTTTCATCAAGGTAACACTATGACAATATTTCCTTCAAATTTGACTTATCTTTTTTCCAGAAGTAGGTTAACTTTTATATGCATAAATGATTTTGAAAAATATAGGATTTAATTTCTTAGTCCATTACAGAATGTTGAAATGGGAGTTAAGTCAATTAATTTTTTATACTGCTAATTCTGTTCTTTTGAGTGACAAATCTCCATCTTTCTGTGTTTTTTAACTTCTTTTCCCTTGTGAATATTAGAAGTCAGATCAATTTGAAATTCATATCAGGTGATTTGGTCTGGAATTTAATGTAGAGAATCTTTAGCAAGGCTTGGTCACCTAAAATGAGAACTTTTAGGGCCACCAGATTTCAACTTCATGTTTACTCTTGACAATTTCTGCAGAGCTCTGTATCTTCCAAAACTTTCAGAACTTCACCAAAGTGAGTCCTTGAAGGAATTTGAGAACAAAGGATTGGATAAAACACAATTAATCTCAGAAAACAGAGGGACACATTTTTTTTCTTCTCAAATTGGCAAGAAAAATAGTTTTGTTTCTCTTTCCTGTATGTGTGTGTATTTATATTTTCATGTTTTGTTGGCAGCCTTCATTGTGCACCAGCTTGTTTTTGTCTTTGAAGTGGTTGAGTTCCTCTATATCTTGAATAATGGCCACACCATCAACAGCCAAATTGAGCATGCTCATATTGTTACTGGTGAAACCAGACAGCTCTATGTCCCCTTGCTGACATACAATTTGAATTTCACTACTCTTTTTTTCATTGCCAGCTGATAGTAGATAGCAGTGTGGCTCTTATGTTATTTCTCTATTTTATCAAGATAATGATATTTCTAATTTCTAAGGAAACGATCCAGTTATCTTTATCAAAGCCAATACATTTTTTCTTCTAATAAGGATCATAGTGGTTTATAATTTGTACAGATGTTGTACATCCTCTAGCTCTTGGAACATTGATTACTTTGTAAAGCAAACTAAAGATAAATGTTGGCATAAACTTATTATTATCAACCAGAAATAAATTGGAAATTTGTAACCTTTCTACAATTTTCAATGAGTATTAAAAATTGTGCTTTGTTCTGTTTTGTCCAGTTATGCATAGAAGCCAGAAAGCAGTGGGAGAGAAAGGCAGAATATAATGTTTTGATACTGTTTCTAGCTACCTGCACCTGAATTCTCTCATTCACACATTCAGCTGTTCATTGCAGTTCTACTGCTCTTTCTAAAGTCCTAGTATGGTCCTCACTGCTTCAGCTGTGTCTGCTAATCCCTTCAACAGATTTTGAAAACAGTTTCTCTCCCCACCTCCCAGTGCCTCTGCTGCTTCTCTTACCAACATGCAATTTATGACCTCTGCTGTCATTACTTTTCTCAACCTCCACTCCAGTCTGAAAGGGTGCTCAGGGGAAGCTCCCTTGCACTGCTGCAGAATGCCTTCTGGCTTTCTTCTTCATGGGGATTTGCAGCTCCTGCTGCCCTCCCTTCTGCTGCCCCACCAGGCCCTTTAAGACAAACGTGTGTTCCTAATCTATCTCTAACCTGCCACTCTCCCAGGAACCTGTCCTGATATTTTAGTCCTTTCCCCGCTTTCCCAATAGGTATATTCAAGCTCAGCCTGTTTAAAGGTGTGCACGTATATATTCACTTGCTTATTCTGTTTTATGTGATAATTTCTCTTTTATGTTTTTAGAACTCTGAGTGCTCTCTTCAATACAGTTCTTATCTATATTGTTTTCCTCTCTGCCCCTTCATATTTTTTTTTCCCTAGCAGTGTAGTTTTCACTGTCTTTATCTTAATGTCAGCTTTGCTCATATTCCCCTGCTGCAATCAGCAAAAGTTACTGGCTATGCTCAGCTCAGTAGCATTAGATTTTATTACAAGCATCCTGACATTTTATGTAAATAATGTAAGCAATGTGGTGTCCTAGAGCACAGGATTAATTTCAAAAATCTTTTTACACCTTTGCTGTGTAATTTCAGCCAGCTCTCCTGTCACATACCTTCTCAGTTCTGTTAGAAACCACTTTCAAACAGTGCCTTACAGAGGGAGGGGAACACCTTATCTATCAGGGGAAAAGCTACCTCAGTACACTAATGCTATTATACCTAAATAAGGCACACACCTCTTAACAACTTTATGAGGAAGATGGGTATAATTACTTGATAGTGATTTGAAAGTCTGGGGTCAATATCCAGAATTTAATTTCTAAAATGTTCCTGTTTAGATGATTTAATCCAAAACACATATTCTCACTCTTTTGACCCCAGATTCTAAAATATGTTGTTTGCTAAGGTTATGATTACAGGAAAAAGCCAACCCAACTGCAACTTCCTTTATCCAGTCCCCTTTCTCCTTTAATTCATGTTTTTATAACACTAATTAACTGCAAGTTTGTCTGCCTGTGCCATTGAGAATGTGCCATGCATGTAAGGACCAGCAGGCAGGAAATCTCATGACACCAAAGTTCCTACTTACTTACTTTTGCTTACTGCAAAACTGCTCCTCTGGAGTTGGCAGCCTCTAGTCCATGAATAAATTAGTTTTATGTTGCTGAGTTCAAGAGGTCTTATTTATAGGTTTTATAGGTTATGATTTTTATTGTCTACCATGTTGCAAGTCACTAGTTGCTACAGTAGTGCAACAAAAAAATCAGCTCTCCCAATCCATGTATCTGTAGAGGTTCAAATAAGACGTGTAACTTGCAAAAATTTGATGATAATGGACTTAATGGATCTGCAAGAAAATAATGGTGCTAATCACTAAGAAAGGCTCAACAAAATGTGTGTCTGCTGTCTTCTACACCAGTAATTGATAACAGGTTTGGCTGGTAAGATGAATCTTTTTTGTAATGGTGTCCCAGCCCTCCTTATCTAGCTTTCATATATTCGTTGTTATGTATTCTCCACACACTTTTGCTATATGCCTATGATTCTGTTGGGAAAAGCAAATGTACTTTCTACAGGTAATGTCTGTGAATGCACCAGTGCACAAACTGAGGGAGCACAGAGCCCTGGGCAACCTCTGTTCCACTTGAATGGCAGATGGATTTCATCCTGGTCCTGTCATTGTTATCTTCTCTGGTTTTCTTAGCAAATAATAAACTACTTTCCTGGAATAGTTCTGACATATGCCTGGAAAGAAAGGTTACTGCTTAAGAACATTCTCTAGTTGTCCACTGATGAGATTTTTCAAACAGCTTTCATGAAAACTTGAAAGCAGTATCATATTTAGCACTTCAGGCTTAAAACGAGGGCAATTTAAATAAATATGGTTAAGCACAGAAGAGATATATCCCTAGAAGAAGAATCTCTAACAGTATCTGTTTTCTAAAATTTCTAAATTTCTAAAATTGAATGTTTGCTCCAGAAATTCAAAGAGATTCTATGAAATGATGGTTTGAGTTGCAAGGCTCCTTTGCTAATCTTGTGGAATACTGCAGCTTGTAGAGGAAAAAAAGTAGAGGATGGTTATACAGGGTGGAGTACAGAATGGCTGAGCCTGTATGAAAATTGCAGATGTGGGCAAAAGACACAGAAGTTTTCTCTTACTGTAGACAGCAAGACTTCTCTTGCCCTGGAGATTACATTACTCATTCCTGGAGTGAATTATTTTGGCAATTGGATTTGTTTTTGGGAAATCCAGATCTGTGTAGATTGAAATCTAGATGGAGCTGTGTATGCACAGATATAATTGCACTCTTTTTGCCATGATGATAACAAAAAGCCACAGCCACCACGCTGTCGGGTTGCTACCTCCGAATGTCACAAAAAAGATTATATTAAAAAGGTTTAAAGTGCTTCTTGTCACTTCACCAACAGCATTTCCGCTGTTCTGTGCTTTCTTGCTGCCTGAAACTCTTTATTTCCAATTCATGGGCTCAAAATGTTTAATATGATAATTAATTACTAATATTTGAACTACATGCTTACAGAGACTAATTTGGCCATAACTCAGAGTTGTTGAACCTTCCTCAAACTGGACTGATAATGAATCCCAGTTTATCAGTTTAGCTCTGCCTGTTTGTCACTTCTCCTTTTTATATTATGCTCATCTTTGGAAATAGAAAGCTTCCATATATTTAAAAATACTAGAGAAGAGCAGCCCAGAATGGGCATGTTCAGGTCATTAAGGATGTTACCATTATCTCGTTATTCTGCAGTATCAATTCTATCACCTGTTTCATAAGGACAATGAGAACAGTGTTTTGAAAGAGGGAGTTAATGTACTTCAGAAAAATGAACAGCCTGAAGAAAAAATGAAGGAAGAAAAAAGAGAATTTTGCAAGTGGTCATCCAGTTTCTCTGAGATTTTATCAGATGAAAATTTCACTTGAGAACTCAGCTGGATCACAATGGATCACTATGCCTTAGAAAGTTGGCATAATTTTTTTCATCAGTATTTTCTGTGGTTCCAATAGAGACATAGCAGTATAAAATGCAAGATATATTATAATGATTGAAATACATTTATATGCAATAAAATACCTGTGATGTTATCTAGAACTATAAACATTTAGGTACTATGGCTGGATACTATTCAGTGGTAATGCAACTGTTACTACCTCAGGCCTTAAGCAGTGTCTTTACCGGGATGAGTGCCTTGAATGTTAGAGACTAAAACACCAAAATTAATTACTGAAGAATATACTTTAAATGGAAGGTGGAATCACAGAATTTTAAAGTATATTTTTAGCTCTTCATTCCTATTTTTATAGCTTTGACAGCTGTTCATTTAGCCAGATACTTGTCTGTTGATGAAAAAAATAGTAAAATGTTGGACTTTTATCTATTAGTGTATCTGTTGCAATCCAGACAAATATTTTAAAGCTGGGAATAGAATGACAAAATAAATTGTGAAAAGAATCCCAGAGTGTTCACATTTTAATTGTATTAGAAAGCTAATGTGATGGGATATTTCATCTCTTTTAGCGGAAAATTTGTTGTTTATCAACCCAAGGTGGTGATCATATAGTACGAAAGTCTTCTAAAAAAGATCTACTATTATAAGAAAAAACCCCAAAACTTAAGTTTGAAAGGTTAGCAGTTGAATAATTTTGTACTGCAATTTGAGAAATAAAGAAGCTGATAGAAGCAAGAAAAAATGAAATTTTAGTAATCTCATCTGCGATTAGAGGCTAACATACAGATCAGAATAAGTCTCTTAATCTACTGATAATATTAAATTGTAAAAGACAGAATTGTTTGAAAATGAAAACTTTCCTGTCATGCTGCGACTACAAACCACATTGTTTTTCTTCTGAATTGTACTATTTCAGAAATATTTCAAAGTATATAGCATATTGTGGCAGTCGGTGAGTGGTTGGTTCAACCTTTAACCAGTGTCAAAACCACAACTCTCCTATTTGATTAGTAATTACTTGTTCATCTACCTTTATGTTCTGAAACTGTGAAAAACACTGATAATTTTGATTATATATTAGAAATTCATTCTAGTGTCTTTGTAAAGGAGCTGGGAGCACCTTTTGCTTTTAAGACCTGAGGGGAAATGATTTGTTATCATTTATTGTGAAAATATGAAAGCTGCGTTTGTGCAGCTCTTGGAAGGTTTGTCTGAAGTCTGTCACGCCCCGTGTTAAATACCTGCTGACTTCTACTATAGAATTCTTTAACTCACATAAACAAATCTAAAGTTTTATTCCTGACTATTTGCCTTTTGATCAAAACCAAGGAGAACAGATTGACTTCTGAAAGATTCAAGATTGAAACTATTTTGAAATTCTGCCTTTTTCACTTGAAAATTATTGATTGATTGATAATAGGATCATATAGGAGAGAAAATGGGTTAGTCTTCTACTGATGTGCAGAATAACAATAGACAAAATAAGTTAAATAAAATTAGGTTTTACTCTGATGGAATCGCAAATTGAATCTAATCGATGGAACTGGCAATTCCACTCAAGATTTTCTGTTAACCTCCTACAGAATTCTTTTATGCAGAAAGTGGTTTAGATGTTATCCTCTGTAGCTGAGCAATGAGAAGGTTTGGAGCCCATTTAAAAGATTTTAATTGATTGCTTTTTTTTCTCTGTCGAGTCAAAATGCTCAGATCTGAACAAACTCTTTGTAGCGATGTTCTTTAGTTGCTGGTATCAGTGCTACAACTTCAAGTCTGCTTGGTTTCAGAACTCTGAGCCAGATGAGAAAATATGTGTTCTGAAGGAAAGTGGTATGTAAAAAGACCAAACATAGGGTGGTCAGAAAATGTATAGAATGGATGTCTACAACTCATAGGCCATAATGCAAGGGATTTTTTTGGACTCTGACTCTTGGCCTGCCAAAATTAACGTGGCAGTTCCGTTTTATCACCTGCTGCTTGCCTCTGTCATCTTGATGACCAAGGCCTTGTTCTCTTCAATTTATCTATCAGTAAAATTTCTTCTGTGATGTGACCTTATGAAATGTGCATCTATAGGGAACCAGCACTTAGAGTTCTGTCAAAATGCTGTGTTAAATCAAAGATCCAGTTTGGCTATTTAACAGTGTGCTATGCTGAAGATAATGTACCATCGTTTCTTGTTCAATCTGGCACCTAGAATCCATCAGCATGCTGTATACCTAAACAAAAATGTAAACTGTATTCTTTTCCAAGGGATAGTTTAGATCTAATCAGAGCAGGTTGCTTGCAAGTGAGCTGTTAGATATTTGCCATAGCAAATTTAGCAATCCAACAGACCTGGCAACGTGAATAAGTGGAAACAGCTGGAAAGGAAGGCAAACTGGAGAATAAAATCCTATTTCTCAATATCTTAATATAAATATCTTTATAGAAATTAACTTAATATCCAAAGTTTCCTCACTTTAGGCTGAAGTGAAACAGAAATTAAATGTTTGAAGTGAGAGTCCTTACTACTTATGCACTGAATTAAGTCTAGGCTCCTAATGTTGACTCTTCATTACCAGACCCTTCACCAAGGGTAGCATTTCAGAACAGAAATCCATCACTAAGTCTACACCACTCTTAAATGCTCAGCAGTTAAGTGTTATTTGCCTGCCAGAAAATGAAGCAACAGGATGAATTAGCCCATGTTGCTGACTAGGCCTTCACTAATAGAAATATTCTTTACCTATAGAGACACATTCTAAATATATCGTCTTTATCATTGATAAACTATGCAAGAAAATACTTATTGACTTCAAAAGCAAAACAGCACATAAAGCCATTTCCTTGAGCTTAGAAATTGTTTACAGAAATGCAACATTGACAAATATCCCTGATAAGACTGTTTTTCCTGACAGGGAAATTTCCCTTTAATTAAGGCTGTGTTTTAAATTCCCTCTTCCCCAGGTCCCATGCACAGAGTAAATTAGCTTTGGCTGATCTTGACTGCTTCTGGTACACGAGCCAGCTTGTTAAGCATGTTCATACACAAAAATGTATGCCTACCCTTAAGTGAGTCAGAAAAAACTATTCAGATTTTTCCCCGGAGGATCAACTTCTGTAAATGTTCTCAGTGTTTCGGTTGCTTGGTTTTTTTCATTTCCAACAGCCAGGGCCCAAGGTAAAAGGTGTTCACATAAGAGAAAAGTTGGAAAAGCTCATCATGGAACAAAGGAAAGAATGAAAATAAAATAATAATTGTTACCTATCTTCTCACTGTCTTCTTTCTACTATCTGTGGCCAAAATCAGAAAATTCCTCAGTTTCTTAAGCTTTTTCTCCATTTGTCTTTCCCAAGAGAGACTTTCTAGTCCTTACAATTCACTCTTCTGCCTTTCTCTATATAAAGTGCTCTCTATCACCCTGCTTATAATATTTGCTGCTCTTTGTCTATTCAATGCATCATTATATTCCTAATATACTCAAGAAATTTCCTAACACCTATTCCAGAAACAGGTTTTGGTATGGCTTTTCTTCCATTCTTTTTTCCAAATTATTTTTACTTTGGTTTTCTTGGCAGTGATCTTGCAGTAGCTGCTGGCATTTCACAGAAAATACTTGCTCTGAGAGCTAAGAGGGTATGTCCTTCCAAAGCATGTAAAAGTTTACATGTACTTAGGTCCAGATTCATCTTGTGCATCATTAGACACAAAACTGAGTGGCCTACACCCTGAACAGAGCTGCACTATGGACTCAAGTATCTGGCAGAAAAAGAAGGATCTTCTTTAGGATCTAATTTACCATATGAAGATGTCTGTGTCATTGCTCTGGCACTAGGCATGCTGTGGTTAGTCACTCTGTTTAGGTCCTTAAAGTGAGACAGAATGAGTCTAGGTCTGCTCTTGACATATTAATGTGTAGTAAATAATTACATTATTGCACTTAGCTAGTCAATTTATTCTGTTAAAATAGTCTCAATATTATTGAGATCATATATAATACTAATAAAGTTCAGTATGAACCTCATTACAATGAAGAAGAAAGAAAGGTTTTTTTCTAGGCAAGAATTAAACATAAATATATAGAATTTGAAATATTAGCAAGGTGTTAGTTTGGAGGAGGCATATTCCCAATTGTTAAAAGTAACAAGTGAAGTTAGAGTTTCCCACAGTGAAAAAAATGTTGTCTGCATTACCCATATGTCATGCTCAATTTTCTCCTCATTAAAATATGTGTGAAAATTTCGCTTACAGACATTCTAAATGTCAGCTAGAAACAACAGTGCTGTGAGAGAGATAGAGGCAGAAAGGGCAGGTTGAGTACATGGAGAAGGTAGCCAGAGAATGAGGTCCTAGCAAATGAAGAAAACTTCTAAATAAATTAATTTAAAAATTTTTCTTTCAATTTTTCAAGTCCTTCTTGTCTTCACCTAAGATTTTATTATTAAACAGCTCTTAAAATACCCAATTCAACAGATATCAACATTATCTTCTGATACAAATGCTTTTCATATAATTAGGCAAGTTTTTCAGGAGATATCTGAGAAAATGATTTGGGATTCAAGTGATGCAGAAGAACACAGAAGAGAGAGGGAAGAGTAAGAATGTTTCTGCCTAGAGCATCATTGGTTCTGGATTCTGCACTGCATTTTCAACGTGCTTTTACTCCTCAGTTGCTTTTTCTCTGACTTCACTGTTTACTAAGGAATTCCCTGAGGAAGAAATGAGTATCTGTTTTTCATTTATACTAGATAAGGACTCTAAGTATCCACTTTCATCTCTAGAATGGCTTGAAGTAGGGGAAGACACCAACAGGTTTATAGGAATTTACAGCGTCAGGTTCTGCTATGTCCACAGAATATTTAGGGGCTCAAGAGATCTTTAAAGTTTTGGGAAAAACAAGTGATTTTTCAACTAAACCCATGATGATCTAATTCAAATCTTGTTAGGCTATTACCATTTTAGAGAGGAAAAATGGATATTCGTAGAGAACATGTCTCCTGCTTTTTAGTTACTCTCAGTGCTATATATCCTTTGAATGATATAGAATAAAATACAGTATTGCAAGTCTGATATCGTGTTGGCCTTGAAATTTATTTGCACAGATCGATCAAAACTGAAGGTCAGAAAATCATCTGTCAGTCACAGCTTGAAATGTCTTTTAAAGGTTTTTTAAACCTTTTAGGTTGATGAGAACTTTACATTTCTCTCTCACAAGCTGACCTGTTACACGGATCTTTCTGATATCACGGTTGAATTGCTGCAGTATGCTTGATTGTGAGCTGCCAAAAAGGTTCATCTGTCACCTGCAGCTAGAGCAGATTTCAGCAGAGTGAGTGTTTGCAGGTGTGCAACGGGGGATTCTGCTGCTCCTCAGGTTTGCTGTATGAACTCAGTATAATGAGTTACATTTCTTTTTTTTTTTTTTTTTGGCAGAGTGTCTGCCTCTAAAATCGTCTCTGCCTAAGTTTCAAAAGTGTCCCCAGTGTCAGATCCAGCAGAGGAGTTCTGGTGGTGAATCCACATAAGTCACAGCTCTCCCTGGGAGCTGTGTGCCTCCCTTGGCTCAATCTGCAAACACCACATGAGTTCCTGGTGTGAATCTTCCTGAACATTGTTTTAGAAAGAAATGAATCAAATCTGGCTCTCTACCAACATTTTGCAGGCTTTTGTTTGTAATAGGTCTTGCATTCTCAACTCTTACTATCAGAGTGATTATTTCTTTTAAAGAGGTTTGAGAGATCTTTTGTGAGGCTACCATAGGGAAAAAACCTGCTCAATTTCTGTACTTTAAAACAAATAACGATAGAAGTAGTATATTGATTTATTAATGACACAGAATTAACAAGGAGTGAGCAAGATATAATTCAGGTCCAATATGAACCACATAACAGAAAAACAACAATAATGGCCATGTAAAAAAGTTAATGAACACTTTTTCAAATACCTGCAAACTTCTCCTTCCCTGAGAGATGTGGGTGCTCCAGCTCTGTGCCTTTCCCCATCACTCCCAGCCATCCATGCTCCAGCTTGAAAGCACCCTGCTGATTTCACAGGCTAAAAATCATGGGTCTTTGCATGCTGCACCCTCCCCTGTTGCTCCACTAACTGCATGTAGGCTACTTGTCATATCCAATGGAGAACAAAACAATAGTCTTTCATTAACTAATCATTTAAATTTAAAATCTTTTATATTTGAAGATATTTCCTACTCCGAGGGACTCTACAACATGAGTCTCAAATGTCTGAGCAACTTTACTTAAACCACGGTGTTCAGAGTTCTCAGCAACCAATCTACTTTCTGTTATTATTGGGTAATTGTTTCCACAAAGAGTGTTGTGAATTTGAACCAGAAATTTATGGAAAGACAGCCTTTAATAATCTGAAAATTAGGACTTTAATAATCTGAAAATTAATTTAATAGCCTGAATATGTGCTTTGTGTTCCTGTTCCACTGAATTAAAAAATGCAAACAGAAACAGCCCTTCATGTCAGGTGAAGTATATATAACCTTTATTTATTTCTGATTAATAGAACATAACTAGCATGGGAAATTCTAATCTAACTAAGATTTTCTACAAGCAACATACTACAGTTTCTGGCAGTATAAATGTACATAGCTCTCTTTTCTTTTGACCTGCTTATTTGTATGAAACAATTATATCAATTTACTTCAGTCATATCCAATATACAGAAGTCCAAAGAATACTTCATTAAGTCTAAATCATGAAACAAGATTTCTGAGACTTGTGGCCCAAATCCATCTCTGTTTTAAGACATATAGCTGCCCATGTACCAAAAGCAATAATAACTCACACATTTTACTGTAGGTGTAAGATTACAATGAAGGGATAGTGGAGCAAGTATAATAATTAACATAAGATGTATAATTAATATTTTTAAGGCAGTATTTTGTAATATGGGGGAGTGTTTTTCTGCCTAGATTTCTGGTACATGCAGTCCTGCTTCCTCTCAGTGTGCAAACCAGTTTCAGTTTATTTTCGTGTTAAACTGGGATGAGTTTACCTGTTATTTTCCTGTTATTACAACTTGAACTCTTGAACTGGTACTACTTGCACTTGAACTACTCATTTTATACATACATATATATATATATATATATATGTATATATATATATATTTAATGTAAAAAAGTATTTTCCTTACCACTAAATTGAAATACATGATGAAATCTATGTGATCTCCACTCAGCCATTGGAGACTGAGTGTGACACTCTAGACTAAGTTCAGAAGTGTCATAAATTAATTTGTAAATAAGTCATGTGTATAAACCGGGGTAACAAATATGACATCTAGCATAGACATCTAGCATTTTCAATAGAAAAAAGAATCAGCAAATGTGTGCAAAATATGATTTGAGGGAGCAAGATATTTTCACATATTTATTAATGTAGTTCTATTCCTCTCTTACCTCATCATAACTGTACAGTAATTTGTACATCCTGACTTTCCCTTCCTAGAGAACAAGACAAGTGATTTAAAACTAACTTGCTAGGAGACAAATATCAGGGAGACTGTGTTTGAAACAGATCAGAGAGAGGCCTTGTGCTAAATTTAGATGAGCTAAGGTTAAACCTTATTGATCAAACATTATGGCTTGTGAGAGTGATTTTGAAAAGGTTTTATATAATTAGTATTATATAAGCTCAGTAGAAAGGACTAGGAAGGAAGAAAGCTATGAGAAGTAATACTGACAGGCTTTGCAAATACTGTTCAGATGTTTGATTTGTCTTTGCATGACTTTGTCCATCTCTGCAAAAGGGTTCTTTGATACTGAGGATATTATGGTATCCTTTCCAAATCTAAAACAGTTTTGGAAAAATTCTTGCAAATAATTTCTGTTCATATGATGTTCATCTCATATGATGTTACAAAAACAAAAATCAAAAATAACAAAATGTGTAGGATCAGGTGTAGATATTAGAGAAAATTTTAACATAAAAATCAGAGAATAATTGCCAATTAAAAAGTGTAAACATTTCTGTATGGTATTTCTGTTAAGCTGTTCTATTTGAGGAATGTAAAACATGACTAACTACATCGGCAGGTGCAGTGTAGGTGTAGTGCAATTATACACTGACATTTTTGCTAAAGCCTACAAAGTATTATTTTGTACTGGCTACCATTCTAGATGTAGACCTGATTAAAATAATTGATGGATCAGTTATGTGTTAAAAATACTTTTTCCTGTGGCTAGAAATCATAGCAAGGATAGATTGTTCAGACAGAAATATGAACTTCAATCTGAAAAGAAATATTATACTAGTTTTAAGACTTTTATTTCTGTCTTATTCTACTGTTTTTTGTTTTAAAGACAAACCTTTCTAAATTTATTACCAGTTATGGTTTTTTGTACATTTCCTATTTGATATTAATTTTTACAATTGTTTGTAAGTGATATTGAGAATGTTGTTAAATAAGTGGCTGGTTAAGTGACTCTTATTTACCAGCAGTCCTTGGCTAATGATGTTGACTTGCAGTAGACTGGAGGTTAGTAAGTATAACATCCATAACAAGAAAGATTGTAAAGAGGATCTGGGGAAACTCTCAGACTGACCTCAGTGCCAGAAAGGTCATGGAGCAGATCATCCTGAGTGCCATCCTGGGGTATGTATGGGACAACCAGGGAACTGGGCTCAGCCATCATCGTTTAATGAAGGGTTTATGAAAGGCATATCCTGCTTTACCAACCTCATCTTCTTCTGTGACCAGGTGAACTACTTAGTGGATGAGGGCAACATTACAGGTAATGTGATAGGATGAGAAGAAATGGCCTCAAGTTCTACCAGAGGAGATTTAGTTAAATATTTTTAGTTGAAAATTTTTTCACTGGAAGTGTAGACAGGCAGTGGAACAGGGTATCTAGGGAGCTGTGGGAATCATCATCCCTGGAAAGTTTCTTAAAACCTTGTGTATATGGCATTTGGTTAGTGGTGAAAATGGCAGTGCTGAGTTAACAGCATGATAATCTCAGAGGTTTTACCACCCTAAATGATTCTATGATCCTGTGAATTTATTTAGACAGGTTTAATGATTTTCCAGAAGCAAAGCATCTTAACCATTATTGTCTTTGGATTCACAGAATGCTTTGGATTGAAAGGGTCCTTAAAGATTATCTCATTCCAATCCCCCCACCACAGGCAGAGAAAACATCCACTTGTCCAGGCTGCTTAAAGCCCCGTCCAACCTGTCCTTAAACCCTTCCAAGAATGGAGCATCCACAAGTTCTCTGAGCAACCTATGCCAGTGCCTCACCACCTTCATGGCAAGAAATTTCTTCCTTATGTCCAATGTAATCCTCTTTCAGTTTAAAACCACCCCACTGTGTGCCCTTGTAACAAGTCCCCCTCCAGCTCTCTGGTAGGTTCCCTCTAGGTGCTGGAGGGCTCTGAGCTCTTCCCAAAACCTCCTCTTCTGCAGGCTGGACAGCCCCAATGCTCTCAGCCTATTTTATAGGAGAGGTGCTCCTGCCCTCTGATCATCCTCCTCTGGACTGGCTCCAACAGATCCATGTCTTCCTAATGCTGGGGCTTCAGAACTGGGCACAGCTCTCCACGTGCAGTCTCACCTCTCTGAACCTGCTGGTTATGATTCTTTAGATGCAGCTCAGGACACAGTTGGCTTTTTGAGCTGCAAACACACTTTGTTGGGTCATATTGTTCTTCTTGTCACCCAACACCCCCATGTCCTTCTCCTCAGGGCTGTTCTTGATCCATTCCCTGCCCAGCCCATATTTGTGCTTGAGATTGCCCTGATCCAATTGTAGAACCTCACACTTGGCCTTGAACTTAACGAGGTTCACACTTGCCCACCTCTCAAGTCTGTCAAGGTCCCTGTTGATGGCTTGTGTGTTGACTGCAGCTACAGCTTGGTGTTTTTGGCAAGAAAACTTGCTGAGCTTTTTCTTATATTTTGTGTTAACATCAAGTCATATTACCAAGGCAAGTTTGAAAAATACAAAAAAAATTCTTCAAAATACCCCCAAACCAAAAAAAAGAACTTGTACGACCAAATATTAATATTAGTTTCTGCAGCTGTAGGCCTTATGTGCTATACATTGAAATCATTTATAGATATGGATGGATAATTTTAAGTAATTGATCACAGAATGCTAATGGTGGCAATTATTCAGCACAACCTATCAAGGATCTGGATATCATCAATATCAATTGTTCTTATAATATAGAATGATAAAAATGAAATGTACTAATGAGAAAATACCCATATTCATCTACTATTTTTTGTTCAGTTACTAAATAATCAACAAACATTTAAATAGATCTTTAAGCCATGCTGCAGTTAAATATTTTCTTTCAAGAAACTTTCCCTTGGATATTTCTTTCCTCCATTGAAAAAGTGAAAATTAACTCTTGACTAATAAAGAATGTTATTTTTCAGCAATTGTTTCAAAAATTTTTTGAGACATATAGTTAACCCTGTAATAAGAAAAGGCATTTTGAACAATAAAATTAATTTTTCTTTTATATTAAATGAAGCAAAACATATTAAAAAAAACATATAAAGATGACAGACCCAAAAACAATGTTCTTCTTCCGCTAGCATCGTTATGAACTTGTTCTCTAGCATTTGTTTTGCCTGTGAAAGCTAACAGCATCCCAGAAAACACTCAGCCATGGTCTGGGTTACTGCAAATCAGGAGTAATTTCCAGTGGTTTTCCTGGCTTAGGTGTGGCCATTCTCTTTTACAGAAGAAAAAAGTTTAGGTGTGTGGATGTGAGTCATACTGGGTCATGTGGCCTCTGGACCAGATAGTAATCACCCAAATCGTTTTCTTTATCACAATCCTTAACTGAGCCACTGGATTTTGATATTTTCATAGCCACGGAGTAGGTGAGAGAGTGGTATCTACATCCAAGACATAATTTATTCTGAGGGTATATATGTAAGGGTTATAAATAGTGATCTACTCTTTGGTGTGTATGGATTCCTTTAACCTCAGTCAGTCAGTTAATAGAGAGTCAACCACTGGGCAATTAATTTCCTTAGTTGACATATATTTATTGTGGGTCTACTCAGCACACTCAGAACCAGCCTTCTAAAAGAAGTTTGAGCTTCTGAAAGGTAATTGAAAGGCAAAAGGAAAAAGTCTTTTTATTCCTGGAGGTGACCCTGAATCAAAATTCCAAATCCAAAACCCCTTAAACTGTACAGACTGATTATGTGCATTCTTTTCCAAGGAGGTTTCTATAAAAATATTATCTTGTCCTTGGAATGTCTCTTTAGAGAAACATTTACCCTAAACAAATAATGTAGCACACTTGTTTTTGTTGTCACACTATTTCAAACAACATCTTTTCTGGTAATTAATGATTCTACTTCATTCTAGTAATAATAATAAAAAAAAAGCAAAAAAACTTCCTTGTTTTGTAGTCATTTCTCTTGCCTGTGCTCTCAGAGCTTATAGTAAGCATTTACTGTTTTAAAAACTGACAGTTTAAATCTAGCACAAACCCAAGTGGCACTAACAAGCAAATTGTTTCCATTTGTGAAACCTATTGTAGTAATTGCTGCAGACTCCAGAGACATTCCCTAGGCAAGAGCATTAATGATAATTTGGTAGCTTTCTTTTAAGTAGACTTCGTTTACAACAGCTAGCAGATATTTCTGCCTTCAGGCCTGAGGAGAGGTTTATGGACTACAGTAATAGCTTCCCACTTAATTTTTTCAAAAGTGGTTGCTTTAATAGTGAGAAAAATCCACTATGTTTTCCAAATGCTATTTCTTAATTATCAGCAACTATCTTTATCATCCCTGATTCTTTATGAGGCTCCCAAAAATACACAAGACAAGGCTCTTGTCAAAATTCCCTGAGATTATTAATTAAATTTCATATTAGAAAATAATGGAATAATTTATGTTGGAAAAGTCCAATTTTTAACCCAACACTTTTAACAGATTATTTCTCTCACAGCTATTGATGAAAACAACTTGTTATTATTCACTGCTTTGACTGGAGAGTCAGAGAATCTTATTTGAGGAGCAAGACCAAGTTGTAAAGTGCAATGTAGAGCAAAAGCCTCTGTGTTGAATAGTTTATAAAGCAATACTAGGACCAGTAGATATTTAACTGATGCTTTTATCCTCTTTTGTTTTGATTTAAGAGTTCATGTGTTGCTAAGACATCTGGACTTCTTTAGGATCCTTGTTTAGTGAAAAAAAATGTTGGATTGGCAAAGGATCTTAGTATAGTGTGTAAATCTGTACCTGTTCATAATGAAAATGTGAGTTTGGAATCTGGCTTTTAATTTATATTTAAATAATTTTCAAAGTAGACAAAAAACTCAAAGATTACAATTACACAGGAGTTGGAGTCAATGACCCTTGTGGGTCCCTTCCAACTCAGGATATTGCAGTATTCTGTGATGGTGATATGCTCCTATACTTTTTGGAAACCTGATCCTAGGCCATCTTTCCCATCCATCTTTCATTGAGAAGCTGGAATGTTTGTTGCAGTCAGTTTCCCATCCCTGCTGCAGTCTTCACTTACTACTGAAAACCAGATACAAGTACATTTGTCAAACCTTCTTTGTGAGGGCTAACATTTGAGCTCTATTTTCATGTATTCATGTGCTAATATATCAAATTAGAAATAGCTCTGTAAATAGTTTGAAAAAAAAGATGTAAAACTGAAGAAAAATGAGAACAGCAATATAAAACTTAGTCCAGAATATGATCTGTTTATTTTATCAAAACCATTGTATTAGAAATTTTGACACTGATTTATAAGAACCAAAGCAGTTGACAATCTACATTGCAAGAATTATTGATAAAAACAGTGCAGAGAGAAATCTTAACACACAATCCCCCCCCATTAAAAGACAAGTGCAAGTGGCACACAAATGAATGGAATGAGGCTCACAATGAGTAAATTATTTAATAGACCAATGTGATTGCTAAATGTCACTTGTTCCTTTTTTTTTTTTTCCATGATGCATATAAAATAGAAACCACTTCCCAGCTCATTCTGTTTACTTGTGTTCTATTGTTATATAAATAAACCCCTTGGATTCTCAGTAAATATACTGAAAAAATATTTTGGGCATCCCAGTGTTTTCTGCTGGTAAAACTGATTATTTCTTGAAATTGGAGCGAGTATAGCAGGGATCCTACCTCCTGCAGTCTATTATGTAAAGGAAATACTGGGAAAAAATCCTTTCAAGGAAAGTGCATAGAACTTGGTATTTTATATCTTTATACCCCTGTATTTCTTGCATTGTTCTGTCTTTGTCACATTCTTTTTCATTAAGTACATCATATAGACTGGAATTGCAACTGAAGAAATTATTCATTCCATGAAAATTATCAATCCGTTTCTCAACAAAGTTTGTTCTTCATATTCGTTTGGATTTAGAGGTAATTGAAGACATTTGAGATTTTAAATCATGTAATACCTAGCATTTTCAGAGCAAATTAGGACTGAGAAACTAATTTTTAAAATGTCTAGTTCTAGAGAGAACCTTTAATAAAACTGTCTCAATCCTTAATTTTTTTTTACTGCAGTAAAAGGGATATAAAGCAGAATATTTGAATGAGATCACAGTGACTCCAGTTACTTCCTGGTGGCTGGTGTAATAGGTATGGGAGAATATGACCCAATTATCTACTTTCCTTCTTTTACTTCAGTAGCTCAGAGAATTTCCTATTTACTCTTCCTGTTGAGCAGAAATCCTGAAATGAACTGTTTGAGTTGCAGTCAAAATTATTCTTAGAAAAACAGCAAACTTCAAAGTTAGCACAGTGGGTTCAGCATCACACTCTTTTCAGAAATGTTAGATATAATAACATAAAAGTTACTGATATATTATATATTTAACAACTGAAAGAAGAATTCTGGCTGACTTGAAACAGAATTCTGGAAGTAAAATAGTTCTACTCTGTGAATTATCTATAGGAATAAATAAGTGTTTTCTGACAGCCTGATGTGAGGGCACTGAATATATGTATGCTGAATATATTTGCTGTTATATTATATATTTACTATGTATTAATCATATATTTATTATATGTGATATTTATTTTATTGTGATCTCGTCTCCTTGATACTATGCTATTAGAAAACCATTTGCTTTATATTAAGCAATCGAAGCATGACAGAATTTCACATTGATGTTGTAGATATGTTAATATTCATGGCCGTGAACATTAGCTGTGTCTCTTTCAACTCTTGACATAGAGAACTGGGGCTCCTTCAGGACTGCTTTACAGCTGAAGGTTTATTTAAACTCTGTGAGGACTCATTTTCATGCCAGCAATTCACCCTACTCGTCATTTCTCTGTGCAATCCCTTCCTCATTACTGTCATTGAATCCTGGTGTCTTCCTAAGCTTTATTTTCCTTAGTTTGGAAAATTACTTATTTATACCTTCTTCACAATTGTTTTACTATGTCTTCTTCTATACAGGTGTTGGAGCATGAACCTCTAACACATCTACTCCCTGTGTATTACCGTGTCGCATTTTCACTTTGTTCTGTTTCAGCACCCCTATGGTATTCAATGTAACTTCAAATGTTAACTGTGTCAGAATCATCCACATTCCCTGAGCACTATTCTGGATTTCTTTTTATTCATCTCTAGTGTATTTCATTTGACATTTTTATTCAGGAAGACAACCATATGTTAGCTGTGATATTTTTTCCCAGTGTGTGGTGTATAAGAAGTTATTTGGTACAGGCCTCTGCAAAAGAAAAAAAAAGTGCAAAACTGTCATCTTAAAATCTTCTGTTGTTCCTGTTGTTCATTTGGACTTGCATACTGTGGGTGGCATTTGGGGGCTGGTTTGTTGCTATCTATAAAAAGATGTGCCTTTTACAAATGAGAACACTGCTACCTGACAATACGTTGAAAGATTCAGATGAAGATTGAGTACTTGTATTTTTATCACGAAATATCTACATGATACCAGAGGCAGTCAAGCTACCTTGCTGGGCTGACCTTATTCAGTTTACCTCCGAGGGCATTTGCAATTCCTTGCAATTCCCCAGGTTTCTGTTTGGGTAAAAGAAATATGTATAAATGAATTTGCAGTGCAAAATTCTTACCTTTAAGTAGTGAAGTCTCGTCCTTGTTGTTGAGCTGTGAGAGACTGGACTAATGACAGCAGAATTCAGCTTTCAGAATTTGCAGCCTCTGACAATCAAAAAATGAGGGAATACCCTCAGCCTGGATTGTCAGATGCCCTGAAAGGGGCAATGCCACCTCTGGAGCACAGTCTACTTTTCCTCTCTCTACCCTTTTCCCCAGACATACTGGTTTATTGATGGAAATATTCAGGCAGCTCTTGCAAAGACTGAGTAGCAGTTCTTACAAAGCAGCAATGTTTTTTTCTCTCCTGTATCTTGGGTGGGTCAGAAAGCCTCTGGAGATTACCAGTGGCCTTTCGTTTCTGACTCAGCTCTGTAGCTCTAACTCATGAAGTCATTGTAGGCAGTGAAACACTGCCAAGTTTTATAACTTTTGGCAAAATTTTTTCGAGTTAATTTGTCTTAGCTTCCACTTGCAACACAGGGTCCTGAAATTTTTTTGGCATTCATCTGCTCTAGACTTGGGGCTCAGAGTATCAAATTATATGATTAAAGGCTAATGCCCATAAACAAAAGGATTTGTGGGGATCAGAGGGACTGTGGCAGGTAGAGGCACCCCAAGAAGCTAAGAACTGAAAAAAGAGTATCCTGACCTGGTGTTCCCAGCACCTTCCATGTTGAGTGATGGACCCCTGGAGCTAATGGGGAGCCCACCAAGATGAGTCAGCCCAAGGAACTGCCTCTTCTGAATGCCTTGCAGAATACAGGTACAGGGACTACAGTGGGATGCAGGGGGAATAGCATTTTGGGATTCTGTGAGATTTATTATCAGATGCTTTAAATTTGGGAATTTTGGGATGAAGTGACACTTTTATAATGGAATGTTTAGTGAACGGAAAAAAAGGAAAGGAAATGGTGAGGCTTGACTCTACTGGGAGGAATGTGTGGGTAAAGGAAGGATAATGAGTAAAGGCCAGTTGACTATAAACAGGGGTTGGCTGGTACAATTGGTACTAAATTCCCTTTTTTTTTTTTTTTTTTTTTAATATATGTGGATGTTACAGAGATTCAACCTGGACTGGTTGGTGATAAAGTCAGGAAGACCTAGGTCTTGGAGATGGCTACTGGGTAGATTGAATGCCCAGGACCAACTTCTGGCAAGACCCCAAGTGTGTGTATATTCCACTAACAGATTTTAATCTGATCAGCCCTAGAGAAGGGCCAGGGCTGAGCATTTCACACTGTTCATGTTTGTGTGAGTGCTCTTTGTGTTTAAGTGGATGTCATTAAATACGCTTTATTCTCTCTGTGTTGGTCTGTGTCTCCAGCTGTGTGTTTATAGTGTCTAAGTGCATACAACTGCATGTGTACATGTTGGGTTTAGTCTTGACACTGCCTGGACCTGGGATAGGGCACTGCCACTGCCTCACATCTTCATGGCTAGGTCAGGAGTACGTCCTGGGTCCTGTCGACCTCTGTGTTAGGCAGTCTCTAATACTGAGACACTTAAAAATTAATGTGTCCAACAAGCTTAATCTACTTGCAATCCACAGCCCTAGGAGAGTAAAAACCCTCAAAATTCCCAATCAGTGCATTTCAAGCAAATTTATTTAATTACTATTTAGATTTTTAAGTATTTTTAAAATGGTCTCTACATCTACTTGAAACAAAATATGATATACTCATGTCAGGAAAAATTCAGTGATGAGGTCAAACAGGAATAAACCCATGATCCACAACAAATACAGAAAGAAACAGAAACACAGGAAGCATGGTTATTTTTTTTAATGGTGTAAATCACTTTTCATAAACCCACAGAAGATATAAATCTGTTAAATGTCTAAAAAGTTTTTTGCAGTCTTTTATAAAATGTAAATAAAGTTTGGACCATTCCTACTTAGCTTGTTCTTTTTCTGTCTGTGTTGAGCTCATAGGGTCTGGAGGTCATGTTACCAGTGTGTTTTTAAGCTTCACACAATTACCCTCAACCCTGTAAAGCATTGCACAGCAGGACAGTATTTATGACTTGTCACAATGAAAGCTGCTGTCTTCTGCAGCCCTACAGGGGTCCGAGTATAATGCAGTGGTTATGAAGAATATGAAGGTACAAGATAGGAATAACATATTTAAACATAACATTACTGTGTCTTTGAACACAACTTTTTGCAATCCATATTTTCCACTCAGAAGTTAAGCTGCATGTGTCCTCGGCGGGTTGCTGAAGTAGAAATCCTATTTATCTGCTACCTATTATTTTCTTAGCAAAATTATCATCTTACATCCCATTATTTGGAGGGATTATTAACCTTAACTACTGACATCCAAGGGCACTTCACAAGGTATTACTCACTTAGTCCTCACATTACCCAACAATGTGTTTTAATTTTTTTCAAGAATGAACTATCACATAGTCTTACATTAAGCTCAAAGTAATTCTTCCTGCAACAAAAGTTGTTCAGGTTATATATATTGAAATGGATATATATTCACACCATGTGAAAATAAGAAGCCATGAGAGTGGTCCAGCATGTCAGAGAAGGATATTTTGCTCAATAAAATAGCCCTTCCATAGTGTAGCAAGCAAATGTTGGTATGATAAATGTAGAATTTTACAGTAACTTAATGTCTTTCTAAAAATATTTTTCCACCAACAATATGGCTTTCTTTCCTCCCACAAGAAATGTAGAAGTGGATTAAAAAAAATTATAAAATTAAAAATGTATATAGTAAAGTATGTTCTCAATTGCTTTTCCTTCACTTTGACACTATATTTCTGATGTCTTTCTGTTTACAATCTTGCATATCTGCAAGTGAATCATTTTTTAAAAGTGATTTCTTGGTTCCATGTTTTGAGTTTTTTATATTACATACCTGTCAGGAAGCTGTAATTTCCTTCTTTCTTTTTTCCCCTCTGGAAATCTAATGAACATCTATCTGCTGAAAATCTGTTACTTTAAAATTGTAAACCCCAAATTATGATATACCTCTAAAGAGTCAGCATGTGTGCATTTTTCACGTTAGTTTTGATAGAATGGAAACTCGTGAGTGTTTCTTTATGCCTCTCTGTGGAATCCATCAGCCCATGATTACAGTCATGGCTTTAGCATCAGAATGCTTCAGATACTGACAGTTTATCCAAGTTGTTATTGTTTTACAACTGATCAAGTAAATACTATACTTTACAATACTAAAGGCTCTTTTTATTTTACAGGCAGATAGAATATCTGTTAGTGGTTTTGTCTTAGCAGACCAACGACTTTGGATCTATATCACCTTTCCTTTGATTCATTATGTACCTAGGGCAGCTGATTACAGAAATTTTCCATCTTCTCCCCTTAGTATTTGTATTCGTTCTTCACAATTAGCCATAGTCACTCAATGGTTGCACACGATGAAGTCAGCAAAGCAAACATTATCAGGGTGTTAAATACTGGGAAAAATAAATAGAATTTGGTGTATCCAGTATATAAAAGAAACATGACAAAGGCATTTTTGAAATTTAAGTTTTACTTTGTTAACTTGGGAAAGGTACTATTTCTCCTTTAAAAAGCAATTACATTATTTGTGTTAATAATTAATGACATTCATCCTCTCCTGTTATCACCACCTAATTAATAACATTTTCTCATATTTTTCTTAAATATATCTTACCTAATTTAACAATGTAGGATTCAGTCATGGCTTGTTTGCTTTTTTTTCCAGCATACATATTGTATTTAAAACTGTTACATACTCAGTGACAAAACTCAGCATTTTTCCAGTTACTGGAACACTGATTGGGGAACATTTTGTAGTTCTCTCTAGTCTACCATAAGCAGCATAATTCTGTGAGCCTTTGGGGCAGTGTGTGTTTACTGATGGTTGCCAAGGGTGAGAAGGAAAACGATGGGTGGAGGCAGTGCAAACTCAGGGCAGATGTGGGGCAGTGCTGTAAGCTGCATCCCAAACTGAGCAGGAAGAGGCGCCCATGGGCTCTGGCAGCCTTTCTCTGTTTGAAGGGCTCACCTCTTCTAGGATGTTGTGTGTCTTCATCCCGTGTGATCTCATCTCATCTTGGTGCCAAGAGCACCTGTTTAGCTATTCCTGAAACATCAGATGAAGGGCTGGCCCTGGATGCCTGACCAATATGTGCCTCACCAGAAATGCAGCTTGCTTCAGTGGAAACCTAGACAAATTTGAGGTAACAGTAAGAAGAAAAAAGGTGAATCATGAGAACTTTTAAAATTAGGTATATTTTCCTGGTTTACAAAAGCTGTTTTCAAATATTTGAACCAACTTGCTGGTTTCTATAGCTCTTTAAAAGTCTGCTAGATGTATGATACCCATGCTGACTGAAATGAATATTTAACCATTCCCTCTCTTAATTGCCACACATGACCTGACTTTCACTTAAAATTAAAATGTGTTACTCCCTTAAATAAGAATAATCAGCATCCTAGACCCATATCCTGAGTACATATCCATGTGCACCCTTGGATTTATCCAGCTAGTAATTTCAGGAGGAACTCCTAGGGCTTGATCCAAGACAATCAAACAGTGAGTGCTTTCTTTTCATTCTGAGATGTCTCTGGGAAGTCCCCTACAAACTGTTCCTACTGTCCTGCCTTTCTCTGTGATTATGACATGCTGTACAACATTCTGAAAGGATGCCAATGGAGCAGAGAATGTCTCAATATGAAGATGTAGATAACTGCAGGTAGTATAATCTTAACAGTACAAAACTTGTCTATAACCTGCTTTGCTATCAGAATGCTTTGCAAAAACAGGGCAGCATTTTTTCCCTTGAATTTACATTTTTTCTGTTTAATAGCTTCTTTTCCTTTTAAACTTTTCCTTCTATATTTTAAAATCAAATAGTACTGAAATCCCCCAAACTCCTTATGTGCTCTTTAAATCACCACGGAAAAGGTTTGTATTTCTGTGATATATTTGCTTTTGAAAAATGTAGTGTTCCTAAAAACACTATAATAAACATTTTGAAAGCTTTTTTTAACTTTACTATTCTTTCTTCCTGGATGAATTGTTTTGTGAACAGATAACATTGGCATGAAAACTAAAGCTCTTAAATCAAATTTTTGTAGTATAGATTTGGACATGCTCTTTAAAATTTTATTTCCTGCAATGGATACCAAAGCTTCAAATATTAATATGATTTTAATATTACATAGAAAAAGACAGAAGGTTAAGATGCTTTTATACCTTACTATAATTCCTATGAAGTAAGAAATGGTTATGGATTATCAAGGCTTCATGTAGCTAGTGGCACATCAATGAAAAATAACAAACCTAAATCCATTGGCATGAAGAATGTTGAGTTACTCTTCCATTTTTCACTCCAATCTCATAACTTCAGTGACATACAAGGCATGAAATACATTGTCAAAAATATATAGTTCAGAATACAATGCCATTAAATATTTTATCCAATTTGCAACACTACTGCAAAAAGACTGAACAATAAACTGAACCCTGTTCTTAAAAAAATGACATTTCACTGTGCTTTCCAGCTCCTTCTACAGAAAGTTTACTGTCAGCAATTTCCTTTTAAATAAAGTGAAACAAGTCTCTTTCTCTCTATTTTTTTCCTCCTTGTAAATACGCTGCACAAAGTCTTTACATCTAGCTAGACTCTAGTCTCTGTCCTAGGATATAAAAGAAAACTCCTTTCTGTGACTGCTGGCATGTAGATTTGACTTCTAGTTACCAATCTTTTTCTTATAAGGTAAATTGAAAATGTTTCCCATACATGATATACAGTAAGAAAATTCTGAGTTACAAAATGTGATATCTATTCATGAAATTACACACACCCACACTAGTAATTCAGGATTTCCTTATTTCCTCAGCTCACAGTGAATTAAAACTACTCTGTTCTACACCAGTTTCTTACTATGTATCTTCTCTGTTTTTTTTTTTTTTCAATCTTATTTTACCAGTGACAGTTGGAACATCTAAAGAATTCACAGAATCACAGAATTGCTTTGTTATCTTTAAATAATAGCCCAATATATTCTTTGGATTGTCTCTTTTACTCTCTGGCACTTACACTTTTGTGAATTATGGCCATCAGCATATTTTAGAAGATGGTCCAGAAGCCCTTTAAAGTCTATATTGCATCCAGTTCAGGCAGAGAACAAGAGAATTGTCCCTTTTCACACAAGTAAATAACCAAATTCCTATAAATCTTTGGTCAAGATAGGTTGTGTGCAAATGAGATTTTAAAGAAAGGAATTAAAGGATAGCACTGAGATGACTTATGTAAGTTTAGGGCGAACTTTACCCAAGTGGGAAAGACAGTGTGAGAAAAAGTATTTTGTCTGAAAATCTGTCCCCAGTGCCATGTAGAATGTTCAGTCTTGACTCCTCTGCTCAGTCAAGCTTACATTAATATAAGTGTGAATTTATATAACTTGGTATAACCCAATAATATGAACTCTTGTAATCCTTAACACCTATGGAAAAGAGTTCCTAACTTGCTTAACTGCTCCTATAACCTAAAGTGTAGCCAGTTAGTGCTTGGGCAGTTAGACATGATGCATATTTCCATGAGTTTGAATTAGTCTACATCATAGATTATGAAAAGGTTGATAATGGAGGAGTTGGGTTGCTTGCAATGGATCAATTTTTTAAAAACTCAGGCTGAGTTTGTTAGCAGCTTGCTTTGATGGCAGATATAATGTTTTTAGGCAATGAATGTCTAGCTGGTGTATTGTTCTATATGTATTGCTCTGTTAATAAACCACATGTTGCTGTTTCTGGGCTCAGGAACTCTTGATTAGTACTCAGCAAGTGAAAGACCTTTTTGAGGGCTTAGGGGTGAACTTTAGTTCAAAATTTTTGTAAGCCTTTTTTGCTTGTAGAACCTTTTTGCCAGGTCAAAGGTGTGTAAGGGAGATTATGGGAAGCTGACATTTGTATTGTTTATGGAGGGATGAAAGCTAGTTTTAAACAAATATCACTCCAGCCTCTGTGTGGAAATCTATTGCCTATGCAGACACATTAGGTGCATGGGGCAAGAATTTCATTTCACTACATCAGAAGCAGCAAATTCCTAGCTTGTCATTGCAATTTTTCACGTGTTTTCAAGTTTCTCTGTTTCCAATATCTAAGTAAACTCATCTCTTCAACCTATTGCCACGAGCTGACAAAGAAAGAAACAAACCTCAGCTGAGATTCACACCTAATAAAAACATAAAAGCTAGAGAGTTAATAGCCACAGCTGTTGAAATGGGTCCTTTATACAGGGGCTTTGCATGTTTTAGAAGAAACTGAGACAATGACATGAAATTGCTTTTATCTTCTTTGTGGTCTATCTTGTCTGTAGTCACTGAGGAGCTCTCCAGGAAAAAATATTCTGTGGGAGAATACAACTTCAGTAGCCCTTTTGAACTCCTCCAGTACCCCCTGAGTCTTCCTAGCTAGTGAACTGTTCAAAAATTCCTACATTTTCTGATCAGATTTTAGACTAAATTACTAAATTACTTATCATAGCAGTGCACACAGGACTCCCAAATATCAATGTATTTGATATGATTAAAAGTTTGAAAATGAGTAGACTTGTCTATGAGGATATGCTAATGATTTTAACAAATTCATTGACTTTATGTTTTTGCCTATTCTGTATTTGGTTTTTGCAGCACCTGCTGAAATTTTGTTTGGCTACCCTGGAGATATACAAAAGTAAAATTTAAAGCTTCTTATACACAGATATTCAAATGGACTTTCTTAAAGTAGCTTCTGGGTATGCTGTGCCCACGTTACTGTACATAGTGGTGCTTTTAACCAATTAAAATTAGTAGTTTGTTTACCACAGGATGCCAAATCTCTTCCAAGGAAGAGCTATCTGTGTGCTAGGAAATAGCTTGTGTGGTGTTGCTATAGCTGGTCTGCTCCTTATACCACTCAATACCTGCCCTTAGAAAAACAGGGTTACATTTAATCATCAGGCAACAGAGAGGGGATATCACATCACATAGACACCTGTTAAATTGTTTTTTGATAACAAGCATAGCTTGGAAAAAGAGCTACAAAGCAGGGGAAGTGCTTCTTCAACAGCTCAAGTGTTGCTAGGATAAAGTAATGTACATGTTGGCTTGAATATGGTAAGCTACTGAATGCATTTGTTGACATAATTATGTTGTGGTAAGACTAAAGGACTCATCTAGCAGAAGAACAGTGAAGCCTATTTTTCCTCCTTGGCCATTCTAGAAAAGGCTGAGGCTTTCTGATGCAATGTGTGTGTTATATTTTTATCCAGGAATTTTTTTTAAACATTACTGGAGCAGAAAGTATGGATGCATCAACCAGAGAATAGTCACAGTCAATGAGAAGTACTAATGAATTAGTAGAACTATTATATAAAAAAACCCCAAACCTACAAAAAACATAACAACACCAAGCAAACCCCAGTCTATTTGCAGGAATAAGCTTCTGCAAGTTTTAAAGAGAGTAGGTTTAGGCAATGTTAAGAAATTTTTTTTTAAATATTATCTGGAAGTTTTGTTCTACCCTGTATATGCAAATATTTAGCTGAACGTCTACCCAGTAGCAGTATGACCAGTTGGCAACAGCCACAAAAATGCTGTTGTTAGCAGCAGAGTTTGCCTTCCATTCACAGTATTTTATCAGGATAAAATTCCCTCTCAGGCCATGCCCCCCCATCCACCTCACCTCCCCCCCCCAGTTAATTAAATAAAACTTCAACATGTTTTGCTGATATTTCTAAAATTAAAAAACCTACCAAAACCAAATAAAAAACAGATAACAATTATTTTTGTAATAGGTCTTTATTACTAATACATTTACAGGAGTAATTCAACATAATACCATGCTCAGGGGTCTTGGGTATATGGGTGTTAGCAGAGAGAAAGTAGTTACCCTTTTACCCTTACACTGTTCAACTCAATAAAATGAAATTAGAGTTGTAGGAGGATAACAGGATTATTGTAGAGTCATCATTTCCTGCAGCATTTATCCTTTAAATTTGACCTTTGCAGGAGTTCATTATGCCAAAATTGATAGATCACGCTCATAGGAAAAAGTCATCTGAAGCAGCCGAGAGCTATTGAGCTAACTAAATAAACAACTCGAGACAGTGAATGTATAGATGTAAAACAGGTTTGTGTGTGTCTGTGTGTGTGCATTTTAGTGCAGCAAGACCTGACCCAGCACCTCTTAATTGCTTTTAATTACCATTTGTGGATATGAACAGAAATTTAATTAAGATGGAAACTAGCACAGTGCTTAAAAAGATAGCAGGGAATGACAGAAATATGACAACCCAATGAAAAGACATATGACCAAATCTTCATAACAGTGAAGAAACCCAGATATTTCTGTTAATTTTTCACTCCCTCTATTCTTGTTCTAGATAATTGATGAGATGAATGCTCCAGGAGCTAAAGAAGACTGATGTGAACCTTCAGGGGGATGGAAATACTGTAGAAAAAACAATCTTCTAATCAGTCCTAAGGGAGCTGCTTCCAGGCCTTCAAGGAGTGCCAAGCCTGACCTCAGCTTTGGATTTGCTTCTGAAGAATTGCAGAATATCCATGAAGCAAGTCCCTTCCAGCAGTTGTAATATACCGATCTTTAAAAACCAATTGTCTGCATTAGTCACTGCATCAAAGATGGGATTAAAGCCCAAATCAACTTTGTTATGCCCATCCCAACATATCTCAGCTCTCTGAAGAAGTAATGGCTGTGTCTATCCTCTGGATTCCATCTCCTGTAAACAGGCATATCACTGCCCAATTTATTGTAACTGAGCTAGACTGTTCACATTAATGATCAAATGTTTTTATCTCCTAATTCATTTGTGATATCTAACAGTCTATCTGAGATACCAACTTTTAGGGAGTCCCATGACCTCTTTAATAGGCTCATTCTCTATAGAGATCCTTAATAATTATTTTTTAATGTAGTTTCATGTTATTCCCTATCTTTCGTTTCTAAGGTAGAAATGACAATGTCAAGCTTTAGCATAATCCATCAATTTGTATTAAAGAGTTGGGAGAAAGTTATCAGCCAAACAAAGACCTTCAAAGAGTTTAAAAGTTTGGTGATCAAAATGCATATTAGTGTCTCTCTGCTATCCCACTGTTCTAGTTAAAGACAAAATCCATACTGGTCCTATAAAATGTTGGTGTTGCAAACATCCCTAAAGCATTGTGGATGCCTTGAAACAGTTTTGGTTTCATTCCCTAGCATCACAAGAAAAGAGAATGTAACCAATAAACTGCAGTGGCTGTGTGCTGATCAGAGCTCCCTGTGCAGAGAGAAAAGAGAGAGAGAACACACTGAGTCCACTCTCCAGTCTGTTGCTATTTGGGGCATTGAGCAGTTAATCCTATGACTGGTTTGGTTTCAGCTTTTTTATTTTAATATTTCCTGGTGACCTATAAAATGGATTACTGCTCATTCATTGTGAAAACTATTATCCTTTCACGTTTTTGCAGATGAGTAACTTTTTAAAACCCACAATATACTGATCCATTATGTACTAACTGCAATGTAGCTCATACCTCCTTAAAGATGTTTTGAAAGATTTAGTGAATGTCTGACTCTGATTTTTATAATACAGTATTAATCTGTTTTACAGATTTTATTTTCTAATCAGTACATGTAATACTGTATATGAAGGATGCCATGTTAATTCCTGGAAACCAGATATTCCAGATTCTTCTTTGCCTGGATCGAGGTATCTCTCATGAAAATGAGCTTGTGAACCTGATATCTCTAATGGTTTATTTCTTCGTGATATAATTAAACATCTTAAGAATTTCACATATTAAAATTAGCTGGGTTAAAACTGATTCTGATAAGCATCTTTGCAGACTTGGTTATAAAATGTAGATTAAATCTCTTGCAGCAAACTTTAAAGATCTTTATGCTGGGACTTCTAGTAAGATTCTTTTAATTTTAGGGTTTTTTTCTCCTTATTCTGTGATAAAATATATATTTAAAATTTATTTTGATTAAAATTTAAAGACAACTTTTAATCTAAAATGGCTTTAAGATTATAGAAAGATGGAGGGTAATGAATATTAATTATTATTGAAGGTAATAGGACTGTATCCTGGGGCTATATTGTGCTTCTGTTTTTTGTATCTCCTCAGATGACACTGAGGATTTCTGATGAGGTTGCTATTCTAAGGAGAAGACTAATAGAAGAAAAAACATTCTTGGTTAATTTTTAGAGAATTTTCTTATGCAGTCAGTTCAAGATTTTTCCAACTCCTTTTGTTGTCAGAAAATATGTATATATTAATTTTGGATGAAACAGAGTAGTTTAACAAAACAAGAAGAAAATATGAGCAAGTGTGTTTAGACAGACATTCCCATATCTTCATCATAAAGGAAAAACTGTAATGACTTCAGATATTGCTTCTTCATTGCATCAAAAAATAGTTGTGCTGATTCCTAATGCATTGTAGTATTTTGAAATACTACCAGCTAAAAGTAAAGCTCACAGAACTCTATTGTGGGACCTCTTCCTAAGTTCTTGTTTCTTGCAAAGAACAATATTTCACTCACCAAATTTCTATGAGTTAACCTATGGATCAAGTGACAATACAGATCACTGAAAAACTGCCAGAACTACCCAAAGCAATGGCCCATTTGCATAGAGTTAAGTGATATTTGAAAAATCATTTATTTTACTGCATTGACAAAAGTTCATGCCAAATTTCTGTTCTTGTTTTTAGGACACGTGAAACCCTTTCTCATATGCAGTGTTTTAGCCAGAATGGCAGAGGTGGCTGATCACATGTATTGGGCTATCTTACCAAGAATGCAGAAAATAATGAGGAATTAATTGCTTCAAGTTTGCTACTTTAGAATATCAGAAGCTGCCTTCTGACAATAGAGAGCATTCCTGGAGTTTAACCAAATTTAGTGCAGTGAAGGGGATCTAGAGAATATATGTTTAAAGGATAAACCCAGAGCATCACCATACTTATAATGAAGATAATCCCCATCATATTGACTGGGAAGATTTTGGCTCCTTTGGGAAAGATTAATCTGCTGAAGCAAAACTGTAGAATGAGAAACTCAGGACTTAGTTTACCCCTCAATGTCTTTTCTTCCAGATCACAACCACAGAAAACTTCCCTTTTGCTTTAGAGTTTTTAATGTACATATAGCTGAGCAGTTGTTGCTTTTTTCATAAATGAAGATTTAAAAGGCCCAATAGTTACAAGGAGTTGGATTACAATTGTCACAATGTTGTCAATGTTGTCATCTTTTCCTATTTTACATGTCTGTATAACTACAGCAGCTATTTTTTTTACATAGACAATTCAAGCAGTGAAGTATTAACATCTACCTTCCTTATTGACTGGTAGCTGTTATCTTTCTATGGTGCCTCTGATTATTTGTTGTCCTCTTTGTTACTATTTTGCCTTAAGGAACACAACAATCATCCTTTGGGAATGGCAAGAATAAATCATTGGAGACAAAGTCAGTGATCAGTGTTACCTGCTACAGAGAAGCACTAACTAAGATGCTTTATTATGTTTTAGCTACTTCACATAGTTGTTAGAACTAGGAAGGACAAGATGATATCCAAGCCATGTCTAGGTTAATGAAAACTGCTGAGCATTTTTGTATGACAACACCCTTTACCTGAAAAGAACCATAGTTTTAGCAAAACAGAGTGGTGCTTACTTTTTTTTCTTTTTTTTCCTTCAGATTTGTTTTTTTGCTTTGTGTTTCATTTGTTTATCTGTTTTTGGTTTTTTCTGGGTTTTTCTTTTTGTTGTTGTTATTTTTTTTTGTTTTTTTTTTTCCCAGGTGTGCAGAGTGCTGTGTTGCTCTCTTGTCTGTGATTTACACACTTCTGTTTTTATTTGACCTCTACATTGAAATAACTTACTTCCTTGAATTTTCTGTTTGTGGAATCACTCTGTCCTCGGTGAGCCTGTTTTCCCTGAGAGTCATTATTTCTGCTCAGGCTAGAACCCCAGAATCTCTCTACAGCCCAGGGTTGTATAATTCAGCCCCCTGGAGGCAATTAATCCTGTGCTTACCTTACAGATATTTGTGTGGGACAAGGGCTCCCAGCAGCTCCCTCTCCCACTCTCTCTCCCCACTGTAAGGAGGGCCTGGATGGCAGGTTTAGCCACAGAAAGGCAGGTGAATGGGATCCTCTTCATCTGCCTCCACTGCCTCTAGGAAATGAGATGCCCTTCTGAAGCCTGGATCCTCCACCCCTGTTCAAGAAGGAGAAAATCTGCACCCAAGCTAAAGGCAGAGTTGATCTCATCAGAGCTGAGGCAGATGACAATGAACCCGTAATGCTCTGGGCATCCCAAACTTCCCTCTCTCCCTGTGTACTCCAGCATCAAATGTTTAGAATTATCTATGTGGCAGCTACTAGCACAGGGATATTTACAAAAGGTAAGTTTCTTTTTCTATGAATTTAAGGAGTTAGTAGGTCAGTCTCTTCTCCCAGCTTTGCTTTGTTTCCCCCTCTGCATGTGTCTGTGATACTTCTTGGGGTCAATGGATTCTTTTGTTTGAATGAGCTCCCACACTGCAGATTTGTCAATGTGGGGCTACAGCCGAAGCTCAGCTTCTAGCCCTATTTAGATCTTTATAATGTTTCTATTTTGACTCCATTGTTACTTTATTATTTCAACCAAGCTTTTCCTTTCAAAAGTAGCAAAATGGGCCATTTGATGCCACCTACAATTTCAGAAGTAGCCCTAACAGTACTCCCTTAAGCAAGGGGTGCTTCTTCACAGATTCTCTTTTCTACACCAAAACTATTTTCGAAACACAGCCAGCTCAGATGATTGCCCTGCATTCACAGCAATTTTCACTTAATTTGTTCACAGTCATGGAAATTAGTGTAGCCCTAGGAGGACTTATTCAGCACCATTTATTAGAATGCTTTGCTGTGGGATAAACTGCAGTGTTTCCAGTTTGGTAGCATGAGGAGTGTGAGCATTCTTGGACTGAGAATGCTGCTAGGAATACTAATAGGAGAATCCTGCTTCTGATGCTCATCTTATCTGAAATTTTTGAAAGCTATTCCTAATGTAAGGTACAGATGCTTGCAGTTTCTATTTTATCTGTGCTTGATGTTTTCCTCATGTGAAATTTATTTGTGCAGCAAGACAACTCTCAGACCTTTCCAAGAGCTTGTTGCAATTAAAAAGGGTATACCTTTAGGTGATTGATGTGCTCATGAAGGTAGCTCCCTGCAGAGAACTACATTTCTGCGTCTGGAATATCCTTGGACATGATAGCTTTTTAAAATTTGTTTTAGCTCAATGACAGAAAAATATTTATTTAGTAGACCAGAAAAAGAAATCCAGAAAATACAGTTTTTGTTGCTTCTTTGATTACTTTATTTTTTTTTCTTTTTCATATTGAATATCTTTTTATTTGTCTCTGAATCAGCAGGGGAATTTTTAGTTTGAAGATTTGCAGAAAGACTCTAATTCTTGGAAGATCTGAAGCTTGAGTATTTAATCTTAGGACAAACAAGGGAGAAGATTGAAGGTCAGGATCCAGGCCTAGCAAGCAAAACTGTTTGTCTAAATCTCACCATTAACAGACTGGAAAGGATTTTAAGCATCTTTCTCCTTTTTTTTTTTTTTTTTTTTTAAATGAGTAAGTTTTGTACTGAAACATCACAAGCTTACCTCAGGCTAAAGATTTTGTTTTTGAGGAGATGATGATCGACATGTAGCTCATATTCCCATACTTATTAATTTAATTAGTTATTTTACTGAAAATCTGCATGGTCACTGCTTAAAACACTCCATAATCCTGGCAGTTCCATGTGGGAATTCTCAGGGTTTTGTTGCTTTGAAATCAACTCTCTCAAAGCTTAAATATTTATAGTAAAAGAGAGACAATTTCTACAGTACCTGCTTTCTGTCAGAATGATTTGTGTGATTAGTGTCCTTGAACTTTGGAGAATAACCCTTAAGAGACAGTCTTGTTGGGGCTTGGACAGTGCCTGCAAAACCTCACAGAGCCACCAGGTGCTTTTTTAGTTCATAGAGGGAAATATGATTTTGCAGAGAAATTCAGAGTCGGAGCCTAATTTTACAAGTTTCCAATCACTCTCTGCACGTCCCTTTCCCTTCCTGAATAAAGAATTCAGCAGAGACCAGTCTTGACATCTAAACCAATTGTGGGGATAACCCCATGAGGCCAGTAAATTGCACAGATATTTTAATACATTTTCAGGAATGCCTTTTCCCTTCTATTTGAAATCTATCTATCATGATCATAAGGCATTTATTTTAGGACTGCTGTGAATCAATGTGTATGTTTGGAAGCTGCATTTTTACTATTTTGATGACACTGAAAGGATGTAAAACTGATTTCAGTTCTCCTTTGGAATTTCTCTATTTGCAAATGATTTAGATGTATGGTAAAGTTTGTCTAAACAATTTAGCTTTAATCAATATTTTCATTCCGGGGCTAAAAGGTAGGGCTACAAATTTGAAATTGATTTTTTTTCTTAGTATTATGTGAGGTTGCACAGGGAGACACAATCTGCATTTGTGTTTTTGGTTTGTTTGGATTTGGTGGGGGGTTTTTCTTGGCTTTTTTTGATGTTTGTTTGATTGGGGTTTTTTGTTTCGTTTTTAGAAACACTGTTCTGTTATTTAAAGCTTAAGAAAAAAAGCAGTACATGGAGAAATGTTTCTTTTTGCTCTTCTTTTTAAGCAAAAGAATTCAGATGATGGTAAAATTAAAGAGAAATACACTTCCAAAATGGCAGAGAAAGATAGGAATGGGGTTAAACAGTGTTAAATACCTGTTTTAAAAAGCCCAAATTTTGTTTTTGGGATATTACTGATATGTACTTCTTAGGAAGTAAAGTTTACCTTCAGTCAATATGTTTTTTTACTAAGCATTGAGAATGTGAATAATGTTTTCATTTAGGTTTCAAAGTTTGCTCTAACTTTTCAATGCCAATTTTGTTAGCATTTTTTTTGTTCCACAGTAACTGCAGTTATATGCCCAGGCTTATTCCCACTGCACATCAGTTCTTTTCATTTTTCAATGGTGTCTGAGTTATTTTTACCAGAATGAAGGAAAAAAAATGCAACTGTCTTTCACATTTTTATTAAAATTATTTAATTACAGTTTCTTTCATCATTGAAGTCTCATTTGTAAACACATCTGAAATATGTATTCCTATGTAAATGTGTCTTGTTTAATTATTAACATGTAGATGATTCATGTATTTGCAGCATATTTCAACTGATTTATTATGGTTTTGTAGCACAGGTAAATGAATACCATTAGATTCAGTATTACAAGTATTTAGTTATATATTTTAGGGTTAACCTTTGCAATTCCTTGCAATCTCTTGCAATCCAAACTCTGGGGATCTGCGTAACAGTAGATCTGCTGGATAACTGATTACTAGCTAAAAAGGAAAGAAAAACAGCAATAAGAGGAGCAATGAAAATGTTGCAAAATGATGAGTACTGCTTTTTTTTTCATTTCTATTGTATATCATATAGCAGCTTTGTATATCAAAAATAGGATATCTAACGTCTTATACCTGCTTAAATTTCCTGAACCACTCAGTCTGTTTCAAGAGCAAAGCCCATATTTGTACTTTCCCTTATCCTTCTTTTCAGTGCCAGGTAGCAGCTATGATGGTTCATAGAGAGGGCATTCAGATAAAAATTGCTTCATTAAATAGAGGAACTTAACCATGACCTAGCTCAGGGAAGTAGATTAGGTGGTATCTATGAGAGAAGAGGAAAAAAAAAGAAAAAAAAGCCCTAGGGACTTCATTGTTTATGCACAGCCACCAGGTCCACTAGCCCAGGACCACCCAGAATTGTGTTAGTGTTCCTTCGTGTTTCACAACTGGATGCTCAGCCTAGTGCCAGGGTTAAAAAGGTAGAAACATCATTCTGGTAGGTTAGTGAACTATCCACTCTGCATCACTATCAATAAGGACTGCTATAGCTGTGAAATGCAGCAACTAATTTCAGTGCTGAAAATAGAAGGGATGTCTCATTGAGACTCTGCAAGTGAGCCACACAATGCAGAAAGCAAGCTTTGTTGCATGTTGCTCCTAAAAACTGCTTCTCAGTCTTCTTTGGGCCTCTGTGGTATCTCATTGCTCCCTGTTGTGTCACTTGAGAGCAGCCATACTCCATTAACCGATTTTCAAGCTAAAATAAATCCTATACAAGCCTTCACAAGAACTGCCCACTAATTTCCCTGTCAGGTAAATAACAAAAAAGATGGGTTTATGACACTTGATTTTAAGTTTAATGTTGGGGGCTTCCATCAATTAGCATGACTGCAGTAGGAATACAGAGGCAGTGGAGAAGATTGGGAGCAGAGAGAACTTTTCTTATTGGATGTGATTTTAAATTTGGTTTCATAGTCACAAAAGAGAAGGAATGTAGTTGTAAATTTAAGATATTCCCTACATCCCCTAGATCATGACTTTCTTCTGAAATGTTACAGAAAATTAGGCAGAGGGGAGAATTTTTTTACTAGAGGGGAAAGGTTCTCTGCCCTTTCTAGATCTTATTTTTCTAATTTCTGTTAATTTGAGGTGGGCTCAAGAAGGTAAGGGCTTGAAAGAACTTGTATTTTCAGAGATTATATCTTGGGTAAGAAAGCACAGTAATATTAATTCTACTAGCAAGCAGTGCAAGGCCTTGCATTCCTTTTTTTTAATCTTTGCATGGCATATAATTTATAATTATTGTTATGCTCTCTCTACTATTGTATAATATTGTTCTTTATGATATTTGGATACCAGCTTGCTCCAGGCAGTGACTACGATTGAGTAAGTTTGCGCTGATATAGTTTAAGAGGAAAAATAAAATTTGACTTAGTGGTTTCTTTCATGGATGTAGAATAAAAGTGTTACTTCAGATAATATGATCGGAATAAGGAATGAGTTAGTTTGACAGAATTATGTCTTAATAGCTCTCAAATGTGGTTTCATTGCCCTGAATTTTTCTCATCTGTACATTGTGAAATTTATTTATATTTATATAGCATGTTTGCCAAGTAGTAAAATTTGCAAGGTAAAATAAGGATAATGCTTCTTGGGATGTCTTGCTAACAATTCTGATATCCATGATCAAAAGCAATTTCCAAGTTAATTGTGAATGAAAAATAAACAATCACAATTTTTTCCATAAAAGGCATAAAAATTCTTATTTTTCTTTTGAATTACACAGTTTGAAATAATTGTAAATCCTGGTCAAAGTAGAACTTGTTCTCTAAAATTTGTGTTACAGTGTTGGTTCATATATTTTTTATTATTCCTTTAAGCTAAAATTTTTTCACCACCTAATTGACAAATTCACAGTCTGAATTAGATGTGAAACATTAATGTTCAGTTTATTTTTTCCAGATTATCACAGTATAATTTATGTTGAAAAAGACTTGTGAGTTCAACCTGTGACCACCTTTCCAACTAGACCAGAGCACTAAGTGACACATCCAGTGTAGTGCCTGACAACCTCTCTTGTGAAGAAAATCTTTCTGGGAGGAAAAAAAAAAAAAGGAAATCTTCTTTTATTATTTACAATATTTACAACAATGGAATTTTTTTTGTATGTATTTGTATGCATTTGTAAAGGTGTCTGTATGTACTTGGCAGGCAGGAACTGAGCAATTATTACGTGTAGTAAAAAATAGTTAAAGAATGTATAAAGGTTCTGAGCTTTGAGTCGAAATTTTGCTGTCACCCTAGGCAAGCTAGGCTTTGAAAACCGTCTTCATTTTCATATCTTCCAGTTTCCCAAAAAGAAAGTAAAAATATTGTGAAAAAATCCATTTAAGTGGAGTGTTCAAATGCCCTTATTGTGGGAGACCTCGGCTCTATGAGGAGCATTGTGTGCTCACTGCTGCAGCATCTCAGTGTCTGGTGCATACAAATCAGTGAAACCTGACCTCACCCTTTGTGCCCCTGTGGGAGATCCACTGCGTGGCAGTCCTGGGCTAGGACATTTTACAACCATCACCCTTTTAAAGCATCAGCAGTAGGGAACTTAGAGCACGTTTTTCTGGTTTATAATATGTCTGTGTACCTATATATCTGTAAAGCAGCACAGTTGAAGCAGCTCTGCTCTTTATCCCTTAACCATGTTCCATGTTGAAAGTAAAACTGGGAAAAATGGGTCTGTCTGTATGTAAATACGACAATGAAAATGCTGTAGCTGATTTTTTTGTTATGCAGAGGCTCAAAGTTATGCAGCAATGAATGAAGCACTCTGCTGGGCTGATTCCTTAGGGCTATTTTAGCAGATTAAGCAAAGTCTAGTAGAGAGCAGTCATCTGTGCTGCTGAGCTATGAGAATGATTGCTAGCTTGCTTTTGGCTCCTGGTGTCAGGCACTCTCCCAAATGATTCTGGGCATAGTGTGGGACTTTAGAAATTCCAGGAACTACTTACAGTAGACAGTTCTGCTTTTCTTTTTTTTTTTTTTTTTTTTTTTTTTTTGTTTTGTTTTGTTTTGTTTTGTTTTTTGTGTCTGTTCCTGGGGATGTCTAATTCCTTAGTTAAAACATTGTTTTTTTGTAATATTGTATTTCTATTTTAATTTTTCCTAGTAAAGAACTGTCATTCCTATTTCCATATCTTTGCCAGAGAGCTCCTTTATTTCAAAATTATGAAATTTGGAGGGAGAGGATTTACGTTGTCCATTTCAAGAGAAGCTCTTGCCTTTCTTAATGAACACCTCTCTTCCAAACCAAGACAACTGATCACTGGAACTCTTCCAGTGAAGAGTAAGTGCTACTTGGGAGCTAAATATGAAAAAAATTATGCCTGTTCTTCTTTGGACATGAGACAGAGAAGCCCCAGAGAGAAGGAATGTACAGCTAACTTTGCAAAGTTTGTACGACGTATACTGGAGAGGCGTAAAGTATAGGTAAAAGGAACCAGTGTAAAAATCAAAATGTGATGGTCTAAAATCTGGTGAAAGCATCATTGAAAGATTAATGTTGAGGAACTCTCCAGATAAGCTTGCCCTTGACGTTGTGGATTGCTGGGATTTCATGTAAAAATCTTATCCTTATTTTGCCTATTTCTGCTCCTGCTTGTGGCTTAAACACTGTTTTCATTTTGGAAACCCTCTTTTCAGTCCTTAAACGTCTATTTGCTTCCTTAGGCCATTTGATGCTCAAGTACTAGGCTTTAATTTTTTCCCAGAACCTACCTAAAAGCTCAATCTGTGGGTGATAGATGCTTGCTAGGAAGATGCTGTCCAGGTTTCCAGGTCTTCTAAATGGGGCTAATGGTTTCCTAGCTCTGATAATTCAGCTAAAGTTTTAATTGCTAGAACATGCACCATCCTTTTAAGGTGCACATCGTGGTACACAAAACCATTACTCCAGGAGAAAAATAGCCAGGTGTGACTCTGCAGCCCTATAGACAAGAGAGCTTGCTGGGAAGTTGTACATGATTTAGTTTGCTTTTTTCCTGCCATAGTACTTTGTGCATTTAGTATTAAATAGTGTTTGCTATTAAAAACCTAATTTCCACTCTCCTAAATGTGGAAAAAGTTCTTCACATATATCTGGGCCACTCTATGACTTTGGACTTCATGTGTTTCTGGTGAGGTTTTTTTTTAAGTGTGAATTTGTTTTATTTCTGCTTTTGAGCTGAAAACCATGTTTTCCCCAGAGCCTGATTTGCAGCTCACCAATTTGTCTAAAAAGACACTTTAGACCTGCAGAAGAATTGGATTCATTTTAAAATTCAGGAATTTAATTTACTTTACATAAAATAACAACCCAATCAGTACCTTGCTGCACATTTTCTCCATCCTGATAAGTGACATTGGGTATTGTTCCTGGCCTCTCAGTTCTATGGATTTAAAGTGAAACATAACTGCTGAGTCATAATGACTTCTAAGACAGCTACTTATGTAATTAGCAACTATTGGAAGAGTGAAAGAATAAGAACTAAGCAATGTATTTCAGTTAAATATTAAATATTGGAAAAGTGGCTCTGTTCTCAAAAAAATTGTGGTCAAAAAATGATAATGCATATTTCTGAGTTATTGCTTCAGATGGTCTGGAAGGTATTGTTGCAGCAACTGTCTTATGGCATATTGCAAATAAAATTTGCAATCTGTTATTGCTGAAATGCTAATAAATAAATAAACCCTGAGAGTATTTGATGGGATTTTTTTGGGGAGATTCAGGTGCATATTGTAGACACATGCAGACATGAAATGCTACGTATTTATCCTAAATTAGGGGAAAAAAATTAAAAGAGACTAAAAGAACCAGTTCCTGGAAGGAATGGCTTCTTGGGACAATAAAATTTTCCAGAGAGACCACTTCAAGACCCTGAACCAATTAGATTAAGTTTGCTCTGACAAACAATGAAGGCTAGACATTTTAAGTAAGTTTCTTGCTGCAAGAGATTCCAGGAGACAGAATCATATGCTATTTAGCCTTTCAGATATCACATATAGCTAAAAAAAAAAACTACAAAAAATTACAGGAGAAGATCATCAGTCTCCTGGAACTGTAGGAAAAAGTTGTGTGGGAAGGAATTTTACACAACAGGTTTGTTTATATTTAGACAAACTGCATCAGTATAAGGGATATGTATTGTTACAGGAATTTATTGAGCATTCTTCATTCGTTTTTTATAATACCTCTTCAGCACTGTAGAAAGCCATTTTGTCATTAGGAAACTGAGAAAATTTCGAAGAAACTTTTCTCTTACTTGGGTAAAAGTATAGTCCAGTCTAAATATTGGACAAAACTGACATTAGATTGCTCAATCACAGAATACAGTCCTTAAAGAGGTGGCAGTGAATGAGGATCACTCCTGTTCACACACTTGGTGAAGATATGCATATATCCAGTGCTCTGAGCTAGTGGCATAGGGACACTTTGTCAATATTGCTACAGTAAATGTTGAAGTGAAATGACAGATTTTACTCTTGGGGCACCCATGAGAAGCTGATGTGTAATCATTATTGAGACTTAATTTCTTTCCTGCTCTTAGCTGGAGGGAATGTAAAGCTCAAAGCCAGAAAGGAACCCACAGTCTGACTGAGAGCAGGAGATTTGCACGTAACTTTCAGAATGTGACTTGAATCTGTTCGCAACCTGGAAGATGCTGCTCATATTTTGTGTTACAATCCAATGCATTCATCAATGTATTGTCTTCCTTATGCATTGCTGTGACAGATAAATATGATCAAATGTAAGGGTTAGTATCAGGGAAGATGATCCCAAGACTTAATCCTATCCTATAAAGACAGGGTTAATGAAGTTCTTAAATAGCAACAGTGTGATCCTCCAAAAGAGGTGACTGAGAAGAAAATTGAAATATGGCACATATAAAGGACTAATTAGTATAAAAAAGATGATAGTTGGACAGATAGAAAGCTGCTAAAAAGCTTTTGGAGACAGTGATCTGTTAACTGGGAAGGACTGTGACAAGAGGGAGATATCTCAGTGGGGAAAGGTTGGCATAATATGGCACACAAGACACGGAAATTATCATCTCGTCATTTGCAAAATCTCAGGCTATGACAAACTTCAGGTGGAGCAGTTCCAAAGGAGGTAAGGTGATGTGATAGAAATGTGTGGAGTGGATTAATATTAGAGATTTAGTTAAATGTAATATGGCAGTTTTCATCTTCCAGGAAAAGTTTAGATACATGTAACAGTTATGTACCTTGTCTTTCCTCCATGAATGATATACTTATTCTCCATGAGGATATAGGTGGTGACAATTCTTCCCAAACACACTCTTCTCAAGATGTAGAGCTCTCCCGAGTCCAGCAGAGTCCCACAGTTACTCTGGGATCTCAGACCTGTAATCACATTTTGTCAGTCTATGATCTCCTCCTGATGAAACAACAGCATTGTTGACTTTGAGTCACATGAGACAGTAATTCACATAGATGCTTAAAATAACCTGCATAGTAAGGAGCAAGGCAGGAGAGGAATAAGGTAAATACTAATTTGGAGACAATCCCCTTCTAGACTCTGTGGTGTTCTTTCAACTGAGGTCATTTTGCCTGGGGTACAAAGAAACTGAATATTATTTATAAGATATGCTAGAGATCCTTTCTGTATAACCTTATTCTGAAGGCATGGTAAATTTTCATATCCCTCTGCAGACACCGAAAACATACTGCTCAGCAAATTTCCCTGAACAGTCCTGGAACTTTGATCAAATGAATCAAGAAAAGACTTCTGTAGGTTTTGGGTTTTATTTTAAGTTGGGCAAGAAGTCTCAGAAGAAAAGGCATAAAAATGGAAAGCATCTTGACATAAAGAAAAATCGTGCTTTTCACCTTTAATGATCCTTTCAGCTGTTTATGTTTTGAAAGGTGATTCCAACTTTCAGTAATGCTTTAGTGCATAGAAGCACTGAGCACTATCCTAGTTTAACTGTCCTGAGTCTTGCTCTGTGGCCTTTGTTTGCTGGAGTTAAATAAATCACAATATGTCCTGGAACAACGATAGGGAATTTAATATGCCAATACAGTCAAATGTGTAATAAAAATATTTATGCTTCTTTTAGAAAATAATCTGAAGTGACGAAAATACTTCTGCTTTCTAAGGCCACAAGTGGCTGGAAAACATCTGTAGAATGAGTTGATGCTTTTGAACAAACACCACCGATATTTCCATAACAAGAATTCCTCAGTGTGCTCCATATATACACTTTTTCAGTATTTCAGGAAAATCTTTTGAACTCTGTTTTATCTCCCCATCTGGTGTGTACTGCAGCACTTACCTTTCTGAACATGAGTGGGTATGATGCTTGATACCTGCTCTTGCTTGATTCTTGCTCACAAAAACTACCCATGGGTAATCAATATTTTGAAGCACTTGTGTATGTTCATCATAGAAAAAAAATTGTTTTCTGTTTAACACTTCTGCTACATCACACCGCTTAAAGAGGATGTTTTCAGATGGAGTAAATATCTCATGATAAAACAAAATATATTCTGAAAGAAGATAACATTGACCCTTTTCTTGCAGAAATATAATGTAAATTTGATCTCAAATAGCCTGTTCTTTCCTCCTGTTGACAGCTAGCCCTTGAGATTCAGGTAGTTCTCAGAACATTCAATTAAGCAGGGTTCATATTGCTCATCATTAGCTTTCCTCTATGCTGATTTTCCATTGTGAGCTCATAAATGCTATCATTAAAACAACCTTTCAAAAGAGGTTACAGTTTTGAAAGCATTTAATTTGCTTTTCCGGGTGGATTATTACTGCTGTCGTGTTATTAACCAGCAAAAAGAATCATGCATCGGGTGTACTTAACATCAAGCTGTTTAACTGAGATTACTCTTGTTGGAGATGCACTGTGCATAATACTCTGTACCAGTTAATGCAAACCAAGAAGCAAAAGCCACAGTAACTGGAACAATGCATATAAGCTTTTGTATGTTTCCTGATTTTTTTTTATTTCAGTGCACAGATCTGCTTCCCATGAACTTAATTGCAGAATTATGAGATTTTAAAAAAATTCACCTAAAAGGCATTTTTTTTTGATCAGGAATGGAAAGAAAACTCATTTTCTCCTCTTTTTTTTTCCCTCCCTCAGACTTTATTATTTCCAGTTAGTAGACTGAAATGATTGCTTCTATCTCTTGGGTCTAATAAAGCAATTTGGCTCTTTAATGGGCCTTGTTAGGGTTGAAGACCAATGTCTTTCTGGTATTACTTTTTGCATTATTGGTGCACTACCTGCTGAGTCACCAGCACAGAAACCAGAGGTTAATTTCACTTTCACTAAATGAAGCAGATAATCAGCCATCAGAGGATGGCTCCTGTACTGTAAATAAATCTTGACAAGCTGAGGGAGAGCACTGTGGATCACTCAGCCCTTTTCACACCATCTGTCCACAAATTAAGACAAAGGATATTAATTCATTACATTTCAAAAGCTGCACTGACAAACCCACATGGATATTTTTAAATGGCAATGAATAATTAAAACATTTTCTTAGTATTTCATTGAGTCATGTATTATTGTTGTTAGTTATGAAAACTTCTTTTCCAACAGTGAACGTGTGGAAAGTGTCTTGACCAGATGTACAGCTAATGACTGTCAAAGAAGATTCATTCCGAAGGATTTCACTACAGAGTATTTTTTACTTAGGTTGAAAGTGGTATGGCAGAAGGACCTGATGGCCAATCTGTTGGATATATCAGAGATTTTATATGGAGAATAAAATTCCAGCTAATGGAGGTGCTGTTGCATGGTTTCAGGGGCCAGAACCGTTATTGAAAAATAAGAACTCACCAGAATAATGAATGGTGGAAAAAATTCTTGTAAATTGCTGAATAGAGACTGTATCTTATCTATTTCACTAAATCCATGTGACATGAAGGCAGAGCAGTGGTTCAATTGAACTTACACTAAATCATACCCACTTGCAGTGGAAATAGCAATGGATCTATCTGCAAGAGAATTAGTTTTATAGATATGTTTTAATTATTCTTTTCATGATATGTCTCTTCATGTGCAGCTCCTAATTTCAAATAAAAGAGAGTTCAAAGGTCAAGTATGTACTAGTGACTAAAGCATAAAAATATGGAGTTATTCTAATAATCTCCAAATACAGCACGATGAAAACAGGAAATCCAGAACTGGAGTCAGATTGAAAAGAAATTATGGCAGAAGCTAATTTTCGTTTTTCCCTGGAACAGGACCACAGAATATCTACAAGGCTATGAAATAACTACAGGGCTATGATTAATGAGTAATAATGCTTCTATATTCAGATTAGGCTAAAAAGCTTTTTAAAGAAAGTGTTTTGAATTTTTCTTCTTCATTAGAAGACAGAGATAAAATTAGGCATTTAAACAGAATTTAACAAAAACTTTTTTTCCCCCATAATGATTTTGTAAGATGGCTTTGAGTTTGTAGATAGTAGGATCATAATTATCCAGTTTAATGGGTGCTTGTACATCTAGTTTACCTCTTGTCACCTGAATTTAGATGTCATAATCTACAACTAGATCCTATCCTTTTACAGCTCTGTTAGAATGGAGCAATTCCCTTTAGTCATGTGTGCCTCTGCATTTACTCTACAGGGATCAAAGGTAATAGACTTAAATTAAGGAGCTAATTTTTCATCTGCTAAACTTGGATGAGATAGGAGCCACCTACGGTTTAGAGAAGTACTTTCCAAGCTTTTTTAATTAATGTTGATCAGATTCTCATTATAACCAGAAGACTGTCCCTTAATTGTGTCTTCAGAAGAAAACCCACACAGAAAGTGAATGAAGTCACACTAGAGTTTTGGACTAGTGGTGAGGTTAGTGATGAGTTTTTGTCTATGAGAAACTTTTATATTATTAATTGCAATCATCTATCAGGTTTTATTCTAAAAACCTTATAATAGGTTTGCGATATGGCAAGATGTAAAAGGTGTGCAGTGTTAGAGTCTGTAGGATTCTTGAACATTAATTGATGAAGTGTAAGTTTAATGACTCAGTATAATTAAATTAAGCCACATCATCAATGCACAGTAAATAATCAGATTAGAAATTATTAAAAATATTTTTTAAAAGGTGAATTTAACCTATGTTTGGTTACTGCCAGGTTTCTGTTCTTTGCACTGAAGCATTTGATCCTGCTGACTTCCTGGAGCCTGGCATCTGTTCTCATTTGGCAAACTGATGAGTCATATATGAGTAGGTTTTGGTTTTGATCCAGGCCCAGGTGAATTGAACCTCTGTAATCATTATTTAATGTCATCCTTGCTGACAGCACCTTCTAATAAAACAGTCTTTCTCTTTATTCCTATTATTTTATGTTGCTGCTTTCTATTTAATCATCAAAGCTAAAATTCATCATAATTGGCTCTAGAGAGCACATTTTACTGAATTCCAGTGCTTAAGGTGAAGTAGAATTAAATGGTTGGGCAGAGAAGCTGTGAAACTTCCCTTTGATTATTAGAACATGGGAAAGAGAAGACATAAAATAAAACATGTTAGGAAGACATGACTAACTTAGGTTTAGTAATGTTTACATAAATTGTGCTTATACAAAGTTATTTGGGTTATAATATTGCTAAAATACCATTATTTTGGATAAACATTGAAATTGCATTCTATATACCCCTTTCAGCAATGCAAGATGCACTTCATTTAGTGTAAAATGAATATCTTTAGAATATATTCACTTTTTAGTTTCAAATGTGAGCATCTGCAAGAACAGGTTTTGTAAAGCCCTGTTTTTAGCTCAATAATCATACAGAAAAAAACCCCATAATGACATTATAGACCAAAAATACTCAAAATACCTCAGTTGAATTGTTTTTGAAGATTCTTCTGATTATGTGTAGTTTTAGTAGCTTAGCTGAACAAAGCAAAGGAAATATACTCTCCTAGCTTAAAAACCTTGGCTGAAGAGGGTGTTTAAATGAAAGTCCGTTTTGCTTACCATCTCTCAAATAAATCTCCACAACAAGCACTCCAGAAAAAATCTTATATAATTTACTGGTGGGAGATGGAACCCTCTCTTCTTACATGTTACTTCATGCAGTCTCCCCTCTCCTAAATGTCAACAGATGGGTTTCTGCTTCCCATTGAAAGAAGGGAATGAAGCACAAAGGTTGAAAGACTTGGGTTTTGCTAGTAGTGGCTTATGGTGTTGCATGTGTTCCCTGTCTGAAATACAGGAAGTGAGGTAGGTTCCTTGGAAATGACTACAGACTAATTTGTCTTGAAGAAAAGGAAATCGAATTTATTCTCCAATGCCTAGGGAACTTCCTCTAGACAGTTACTCCTTTATTAGCATCTCTGAAAAGATGAATGCTGTTCTTTAATGTTTTAAGCCTTCATGCAGTGTTTTCTAAATTTAGTCTAAGAAGTAATGTATAGGTTCCAGGCTATTCTTCCTTAAAGCTTATCACTGTTCCATTTTAATGATAAACTGATATTCAAGAAAAAATTCACTCTTCCATGGCTGTGCTTACTTGTAGTAGTTGTTAATTGGGAGCTGCAAGCTAAAGTAATTTCTTTAAGTTTTGAACTTATGCAGCATAGTCTGTAGATTGGAGCTTCATTAGAGTGTCTTAACACTGACTTGAGAGAAATAGGTTTATAATGGATTTTATTCTTCTTTATTCTCACTCCTGTAGTTGCAGTTAATTTTACTTTTAATGTGTTGATACTACACAGAAGTGAGCTCTCTCTGAGAGCAGAAGAAAACCTGTAAGAGCATGTCAACATGAAGGGCATTTTGAAAGTTTTCTAGTACTTTTCTTACTCTTTCCTTTTTATTTTATGCTTCCTTGGACTATAAAGATGAAACAGAAGAGGTTTAAGATAAATTAAAACTTAATTTTGCATGCAAGCAGTGAGCTCATTACCATGGGCAAATACCAGCCTTGTTTGCTTTGAGGAGACTCTGTTGTTATGACTTTGAGGAGTAGCTGCTTGATGGCCCTCAGAGCATTGTGCATGCCACTTTTCATTCAGCATAAGGCTTCAAGAAACGTTAGAAGGAGCTGCTCACATCATTTTTGGAAAAGCCTGAACAAAATACAAGCTCTTATTTATTTATTTTCTGGGTATTCAGGACTGCATTGCTTTTATTCCAAGCAGAACTTACCTAGTATTGATATCCTGCTGGTACTGTGATGTGGCCATTAATTGTATTTTAGCTGAGATAACAAGTGCAAGCCCAGAAGAGGCAAAAGGACCACAAGAAGAGCACGGGATGGCCTTTGGGGGGCTCATTGCCCTTCCTTTGTTCACATAGCAACAAGTGTCTACAACCTCTCATGGCAGACCAACAGGGAATTTTGGGAACTTCAGCTGTCAGATTTGGCAGTCATTAAAGCAGTGTAGACAAAAGGGGTTTGAATAGGCCCTTTCAAATGGTCATTTTGATTCAATGCAAATTTAAATTATTTCTCCCTTTAACTTGCTTACTCTGAAGTATGCATGTTACCTCCCTTTAATGAGCAGTGATTTAATTCATCAAATAACTTCCAACAATCATCTTTTCTCACCAATAAAATTTCTAATTGTATTTCTTTGATTTATCCTGGTTTTATTAATGAGCCAGCACTTTCCTTGAGCTGTATTTTAGATGTTTGGGGGTTCTTTTGCATGCTTTCCCTCTGTCTTGAAAAAAAATCCTTCATCCATGAATTTGAACCAAATAGAGTATATTTGGTACATTAATATCAGAAGCATCTTAGGAACTTGCAAACTGTGGCAAAATTGAGAAATTCTCAGTAACTCAGTATCTGCTGTGACACACAAACAAGAGACACAAGATTGAATCCTGTAGTCTTCTGAGGACCTTCCATCAAGGGACAATAAGGCAGTTCTTGATCAGCAGTTTACACATCTCTATGCAGAGAAAAACAATGGAAAACTTTCTCTGATTGGCACAATAAATATATTTTTCTTACTAGGCGTACTTTGTGAAGAAATTTTAAAATGCATCATTAGCAACTGAGGAAGGCAATGTGTTTACCAAAGTAAGTCACCTGTGTAAAGGACTTGTTATTTATTGGAAA